>CM042848.1:32841440-34041440 GCA_023653725.1 Bungarus multicinctus
ATTTCGATGAAGTCTCATTCATCATCTTCAGGCTTGTGTCTTCGGCCTTGTGCTTCTCAGAGTAATGTGAGCTTGCAGCTGCTTCTTCCTTTTAACTGCTACTGGGGGTGTGATTTGATTGGGTGGGGGCTTGGCTGTGTTCTGATTGGGTGGGGATGTGTTCTCATTGGTTGGGAGTTTGTCTGTGTTCTGATTGGTTGGGGGGTTGGCTGTGTTCTGATTGGCTGGGGGTGTGTTCTGTTCCAGTGGGGGTTTGGTTCTACTCAGGTTAGTCTTAGTTGCTGGGGGATTTGAGCTGGTGAGCTGTGATCCTGTTGTTTGGCTTCACGTTCGTGGTCATGCCACATCTTCATGGTGGGCGTCAGTTCCCTTCATGTATGGGTTGGGGGGGTTTGAAGCAGGTAATGATGCAGCTGTGGTACGGCTTCTGGTCCGTGGTCGTGTTTCATCTTCTGTGTGGGTGTGAGTCTGCTTTCTATGTGGAAGTGTGGTGGTAGCATCTTGTGTTTATTATGCTACGTGGGAGAAAACCCGAAGAACCAAAGATCCACATACAAATACCCGCGAAAACCTCCGAAAACAAATATATATATATATATATATGTTTTCTGAGGTTTTCATTGTTATTTGTATGTGGATCTTTGGTAATTCGGATTTACTCCCGCGTAAAAAGGGAGGAAGCATATTGCTTTCTTCTCTGTCTTTCGGCTCATCACCAGAGACCATACCGACAGAAAGCTATTTGTTTCGCTGTCTATTCAGCGAGATAAGGGTATGATTAGAGTTCCTGAGTCCTCCATCTTGCCTTCTTCATTGAAGCTAAGGGTCCACCCACAAATTGGTTACATGGGAGTGTGTCAGACCAATCAGAGCAGAGAGCTATTCCTACATCACAGATACCTCGTGATATGTCTCGTGATGCTGATTCAGTTGAAAGAGCTTCTGCCATTTCTAATGTTGCAGCACCATCTGCTGGTGATTTACGTGAAATACAAAATTTGCAAAGGGCATATATACAAAATTGTCAAGGAGTCAGTCTGCTGTATAGATGTCTCCATCAAGCCAGCCAGTGCCAGCATTCATGCACGCCATGCCACATTTGAGAGGACTGACTGCATCGCAAGCTCTGAATACGAGGCGTAATTTCCGTGGAAAAGCCTTCATTCCAAGGATGCCAAGATGCTACGTTTGTGGTCATCTGGGACATATCGTCTGTGATTGTCCCCAGCGATCTCCAGTACCTGTCACATACCAGCCCAGAGGAACAGATTCCAGAAGCAAGGGCAGAGGTGAAAGACAAGGTCATCGTGGTTCCAGGCGTGATCTACAAACTCCACATATCACATTGGCATTGACCAACGAACGAAGTCCAGATTATGATAGAAGACATCTCTGGACTTTGGATAGTGGAGCAGCTATGCATGTTATCTACAGAAGATATATTTTCACAGAGATGCACGAGCCTGAACCTGATATGTGTGAACTGTACACTTTTTCCAATAATACTGTTCAGGTCAAGGGAAAAGGAACTATTTATATTGAAGAGTTAGATGCTTTAATTCCTGATGTTTATTATATTCCGACAGCAACCAGCAGTTTGCTTAGTCAGAGTCATTTGTCGAGAGTTTCGAAGTACCAGGTTCACCATTTTGAAAAAGCAAGTTATGTGATGAAAGAAGGTAATATTGTTGCTGAAACCATAGTAATTGGTGGTGTTTATTACCTAAAGCCGAAGTCTACTTCACAAGCACAGGCAAGTATATCTGTTCCAATAAGAGGAAGCACAGGCCCAGAGAGAGAAGATCCAAAGAGAGAACCTGTTGCTATCCCAAAGGTTCCTAGAACCAATAAAAGTCAGAAACAGGTTGCTCAAAACAAGTCTAAGGTTCCTAATATGAATGTTGAAAATTCACTAACAGGTAAACTTTTGCATTCCAGGTGTATCCATAAGTGGCATAGAAGATTGGGGCACACCAGTTTTTGTGTTCTTAGCAAGATGCCAGAATTCGTAAAAGGTTTGGATCTGAAGAGGTGTAAGGTGTTTTTGGATTGTGCTGTCTGCAAGAAAGCCAAGTCCAAGGCAGCAGCCGTTCCAAAACACGCTACACGCCTGTCAACACGCATTTTTGATTTGGTACATACTGACATAGTAGGTCCATTTGCACCAACACTCGGTGGTAGAAAATATTTCTTAACAATTGTTGACAATTATTCTAGATATGGATTTGTGTTTCCTATGAGGGAAAAATCAGAGACCTTTCAGATCTTTAAAGATTTTGCAACTTATATCAACAATCAACATGGTTGATATAACAATCAACATTGTGTTTCCTATGAACACAACATTGTGTTTCCAGAATTCAATGTTCACATCGTTAGAATTCAAAGTGATCGCGGTGCTGAATTCATGTCCCAGCGTTTTCAGGACTGGATGCGTAAGAATGGAATTCTGCACCAGACCTCAGCTCCTTACGTTCCTGCAGAAAATGGAGTGGTGGAATGCAGAAATGGAGTACTGCAAACAATGATGTGTTGTCTTCTGGAAGACGCTAATCTGAGTTTTCCATACTGGGGTGAAGCAATTAAATATGCAAACTATATCATTAACCGTATCTGGAGCAGTGTAATTAACCAGACACCTTTCTTCATGTTATATGGATATAAACCCGATTTGAGAAATATCCATATTTTTGGTTCCTACGCTATGATGAATATTCCATTAGCTCAAAGAAGGAAAGGAGGTCCAGCAGCAAAAAGACTGAGATTTATGGGGATTGATGACAATTCCAGATGCAGCAAGTTCGTTGACTTCAGAAATGTAATTGTGGTTTCTCAATCCTTTACTTTTGAAGAAGATGCTGACTGGTCCAGGATTCATTCCAATGATCCTGGAGTTTATTTTCCTAGAGATGATATTACGCAGTCTGATGATCGAGATTATCAGGCGGCTGTTCCATCAACTAGTTCTTCTCAATCTGAGGTTCCGTCTTCGCAAGCTGTCGATGCTGAGACTAGCGACGAGGAAGAAGACGAGGACGAAATGGAAGAAGATTGGACCGTAGTTCTGAGATGTTCCGAGAGGGTCAAGAAGGGGATCTCTCCGCAGTCATTTTCATGGCAATTGACAAAAGCAATCTTACCCTGGCATAAGGAAATGCCAGCTGAATTGGACAGTCTAAAGCAACTCAAGGTGTGTATGCCTGCAATTCCTACTGGATGAAGAAAAGGTTTTCCAGGGTTCCAGAAGCAAGAAGGGGATACCTGGCTCTTAAACAAAAGTCTTTATGGTCTGAAACAGTCTGGTTTAATGTAGTATTCATGTCTTTCTGACAAACTAAATTTAAAGGGTTTTATTAAATCCGAAACTGATGAATGCGTGTTCACAAAAAGATCTGGGAATGCATATGGGATAATTTTTTTTATGTTGATGATATTGTTTATATTGGTTCAAATAAGCAAATGAATGAGAGTTTTGCTAACACTTTGCAGAAATGTTTTATATTGCAATTTTTAGGTTACATCAACAGACCACTTGCAGCTGCTCAACATGAGTGAGAAGATGTGTGAGAAGATGTGTGAGAAGATGTGCCTTACCTGATGTCAGCTCATCAGACAAAGAAGGGGGTGTCACTGCGTTGGTTTTGGGTTTGTCTGAGGAGCTTTCCACAGATGTTTACAGAATGAGCTGGACTGCTTATCAAGTCTCCATAGTAACAAAATATGAGTGTCTTGTGAAGTTTCTGTTAATACTGCGCATGTGTGCAGGGAAGGAGTTTTACTTCTACTTCATTTTTCTTTATAGTTCTTTAGCTTGCTTAGTAGAACGGTACTGCTGTTTCTTTTGTGTCTTAGTTATTTTGGAAATAAAGTATGCTGGCAACAGAAAAACATGATCCATTTCCTCTAATTTATAAAACTGAATGTTTTCGTTTTGACAGCCATACCCTTACTGGGATTCGAACCAGGGAAGTATTACATGTGAGGCAGTTGTAATTGCCACTAGACCACTGGTTCTATCCTGTTCAGCTGAGGCAGGGGAATAAGTATATACTTTGTATTATAATACCCTGTTAAGCCCCAATAAAGGGAGGAAGCATACTGCTTTCTTTTCTGTCTTTCGGCTCATCACCAGAGACAAAAGTATATACTTATTCCCCTGTAAAAAAAAGTGTATACTTATTCCCCTGTGAAAGTATATACTTATTCCCCTACCTCAGCTGAACAGGATAGAACTAGTGGTCTAGTGGCAATTACAACTACCTCACATGTAATACTTCCCTGGTTCGAATCCCAGTAAGGGTATGGCTAGCTGAAGAGAGCTAACTAGCTCGAAATAGATCTATCCTAGTCTCCCTTATTTAATTATTTATCAGCTCAAAACCTTACACACACACACACACACACACACACACACACACACATATACTGTATATATACTGTATGTATGTATATATATATTCATATCCTGATTGGGAGAGGGGTGCGGTATATAAATTGAATTAATAAATAAATAATATACTGTATATGTTTTTGTAGATTTTCACGGGTACAGGTATGCAGATCTTGGCATGTTCGGGTCTTTTCCTGTGTAAGACTGAGACTATCTTGGCAACGTTTCGACGAGATCTCACTCGCCATCTTCAGGCTGGTGTTTTTGGCTTTGTGCTTTGCTCGCACTAGTACAAAGCCAAAAACACCAGCCTGAAGATGGCGAGTGAGATCTTACCGAAACATTGCCGAGATAGTCTCAGTCTTACATGGGAAAAGACCCGGACACGCCAAGACCTGCATATACTATATATATATATATATAAGTGTGTGTGTGTGTGTGTGTGTGTGTGTGTGTAAGGTTTTTAAGCTGATTATTTTAAATAATAAATAAGGGAGACTAGTATAGATCTATTTCGAGCTAGTTAGCTCTCTTCAGCTAGCCATACCCTTACTGGGATTCGAACCAGGGAAGTATTACATGTGAGGCAGTTGTAATTGCCACTACACCACTGGCTCTATCCTTATCAGCAGAGGCAGGGGAATAAGTATATACTTTGTATTACAACACCCTGTTAAGCCCCAATTAAGGGAGAAAGCATATTGCTTTCTTTTCTGTCTTTCGGCTCATCACCAGAGACCATACCGACAGAAAGCTATTAGTTTCGTTGTCTTTTCTTTACATGTGTGTAAGGTTTTTAAGCTGATAATTTTAAATAATAAATAAGGGAGACTAGTATAGATCTATTTCGAGCTAGTTAGCTTTCTGTCGGTATGGTTTCTGGTGATGAGCCGAAAGACAGAAAAGAAAGCAGTATGCTTTCTCCCTTAATTGGGGCTTAACAGGGTGTTGTAATACAAAGTATATACTTATTCCCCTGCCTCTGCTGATAAGGATAGAGCCAGTGGTGTAGTGGCAATTACAACTGCCTCACATGTAATACTTCCCTGGTTCGAATCCCAGTAAGGGTATGGCTAGCTGAAGAGAGCTAACTAGCTCGAAATAGAACTATACTAGTCTCCCTTATTTATTATTTAAAATTATCAGCTTAAAAACCTTACACACATGTAAAGAAAAGACAACGAAACTAATAGCTTTCTGTCGGTATGGTCTCTGGTGATGAGCCGAAAGACAGAAAAGAAAGCAGTATGCTTTCTCCCTTAATTGGGGCTTAACAGGGTGTTGTAATACAAAGTATATACTTATTCCCCTGCCTGAGCTGATAAGGAGAGAGCCAGTGGTGTAGTGGCAATTACAACTGCCTCACATGTAATACTTCCCTGGTTCGAATCCCAGTAAGGGTATGGCTAGCTGAAGAGAGCTAACTAGCTTGAAATAGATCTATACTAGTCTCCCTTATTTATTATTTAAAATTATCAGCTTAAAAAACCTTACACACACACACATATATATATATATATATATATATATATATATATATATATATATATATATATATGCTTTCGGAGGTTTTCACGGGTATTTGTACGTGGTTCTTCGGGTTTTCTCCCACGTAGAATTGGAAATATCTAGGCGACGTTTCGATGAAGTCTCATTCATCATCTTCAGGCTTGTGACTTCATCAAAACGTCGCCTTGATATTTCCAATTCTATGCGGGAGAAAACCCGAAGAACCAAAGATATATATATATATATATATATATATGGATCTTTGGTAATTCAGGTTTTCTCCCACATAAAATTAGAAGTATCTAGGCGACGCTTCAATGAAGTCTCATTCATCATCTTCAGGTTTGTGTCTTCGGCTTTGTGCTGCTCGGAGTAATGTGAGCTTGCAGCTGCTTCTTCCTTTTAACTGCTAGTGGGGGTGTGACTTGATTGGGTGGGGGCTTGGCTGTGTTCTGATTGGCTGGGGGTGTGTTCTCATTGGTTGCGGGTTTGGCTGTTCTGATTGTCACACCACCACCCAGCACAGATCAATTCCGTAGCCGAGACACTCATCTCCAGAACAAAATGCTTAGCTGACGAACAACACCTAAAAACCGAACTACACACTCTCACTAACATACTAATAGCAAATGGATTCCAAAGAAAGAAGATTACCCACCTAATCCAGAAATAAACCCCAACCAAAATCCAAGACAGAGAACAAGAAAACGGCAAAGCCCTCCTCCCATATATAAAAGGCATTACAGACAAAATCAGCAAGATCCTCCAAAAACACAACATTAAAACAGCTTTCTGCACAAACAGAAAAATATCCACCATCCTAAGAAACCCTAAAGACAAAATTGAGTTAGAAAATCAAGGAGATACAAAATCCCTTGCACCTCCTGCCCCACCACTTACATTGGACAAACTAACAGAAGAATAAGTGCATGCATTGAAGAACACAAGAACTCTATCAAAAAAGAAGAACTGACCTCTTCCCTGGTCCAACACCTCAAAGACACAGGACATGAGATTGACTTTAAAAATATCAGAACTATCACCAAAACCAAACACTTCAACAACAGAATAATCAGAGAAGCCATATATGTGGTTCCGGGGTTCAGATGGGCCTATTGATCACATACCTGGCTCCCTGCTATGTGGCATCGGCCCTGCCTGAGCTCCTCAAGGTTATAGCCAGCCTGGTGGTTGAGACCCCGAGGCTGATGGTCATGGGGGATTTCAACCTGCCTTCAGATGGTGGGACCTCGGAGATTGCTCAGGGGTTCTTGGCTTCCATGACCCAACTAATTAGGAACCGTGGTGGTCACATCTTGGATCTAGTTTTTGTCTTGGAACAGTGGCAGGATGATCTAGGTATAGGGGACGTTGTTATTGAGCCCTTGTCATGGTCAGATCATTCGCTCCTTAGACTGGACTTCCAGGCCGCACCCCCTCGTCGCAGGGAGGCGGAGCCGATACAATGGTTCTGCCCCAGGCGCCTGATGGATCCGGATAGGTTCCTGATGGAGCTTGGGCCATTTCCCGGTGTTTGAACACATGACTCAGTTGAGGACGTGGTGGCCACTTGGGATAGGGTGGCGGCTGGAGCCCTTGATCGAGTCGTGCCCTTGTGGCCTCTGACCCGATGCCAGTTTTGCTTGGCTCCATGGTTTTCTGAGGAGCTGAGGGAGATGAAGCACCAGAAAAGATGCCTAGAGAGTAGTTGGAGGACCACCCACTCCGGATCTGACCGAACACTATTGCGGTCCTATATTAGGACCTATTTAGTGGCAATAGAGGCGGCAAAGCATTCTTACTTTTCTGCCCTTATCGCATCCGCAGGAAATCACCCAGCCACCCTTTTTAGGGTGACCCACTCCCTTTTAGAAGTGATAGCGCAGGAGGATCCTCTGCAGGGACGGGCTGAGGATTTTTCAAATTTCCTGCTGGACAAAATCACTCAGATCCGGGATGGGTTGGACTCTGACTGGGCAACTCTGGATGGGGGGGTCAGGAGCGGAATTGGGGGAGGTCATCGGGGGAGAGTTTGACCCTGTGACCCCCGAGGACGTGGACAAGTTGCTGGGTGAGCTTAATGCTACCACCTGTTTACTGGATCCTTGTCCCTCCTGGCTGATATTAGCCACTCAGGAGGTGACACGAGGTTGGTTCCAGGGTATTATTAATGCTTCCTTGAGTGAGGGATTTCTGCCTGCCATCTTGAAAGAGGCGGTAGTGAGACCCCTCCTCAAGAAACCATCCCTGGACCCAAGTTTGTTATCTATCGTCTGGTCTCCAACCTTCGCTTTGTGGCGAAGGTTGTTGAGAGTGTGATGGCACGACAGCTTCCCTGGCACCTGGATGAAGCTCTCTACTTAGATCCACACCAATCAAGCTTCTGGCCCGGATACAGCATGGAGACGGCATTGGTCGCATTGGTGGATGATCTCTGGAGGGCCTGTGACAAAGGTTATTCCTCTGTCCTGGTCCTGTTAGACCTCTCGGCGGCTTTCGATACTGTCGACCACAATATCTTATTGCATCGGCTGGAGGGGCTGGGAGTGGGGGGCACTGTTTTACGGTGGTTCTCCTCCTTCCTCTCCGACCGTTCGCAATTTGTGTTGACAGGGGGCAGAGATCGACCCCAAGGCCTCTGATTTGTGGGGTTCCTCAGGGGTCGGTGCTCTCGCCCCTGCTGTTCAACATTTATATGAAGCTGCTGGGTGAGATCATCCGTGGCTTTGGAGTAGAGTTTCATCAGTATGCTGATGATACTTAGCTGTGCATTTCTACCCCAGGCCACCCCAATGAAGCCGTTGAAGTGATGACCTGGTGCCTGGCGGCTGTGTGGAACTGGATGGGGTGGAAAAGGCTTCAGCTCAACCCAGCTAAGACCGAATGGCTGTGCTTTCCGGCACCCCGATACAGCCAACTAGTTCCATCGCTGACTGGGGGGGGGAAATTCTTGCCCCCACAGACAGGGCACGCAATCTGGGTGTCCTCTTGGACGTATGGCTGTTGTTAGAAGAACATATTGCGGCTGTCACCAGGGGGGCTTTTTATCAGGTCCGTAGGATCTACCAGTTGCGGCCCTTTCTGGATCGGGATGCGCTTCACACAGTCACATCCGTCCTCGTTGTCTCCCACCTAGATTATGCCAATGCTCTCTACATGGGGCTCCCCTTGAAGAGCACCCGAAAGCTTCAACTGGTGTAGAATGCGGCCGCACGGGTGGTTTTGGGGGCTTCTCGAAGCTCTCATGTTACACCACTCTTGTGCGAGCTGCATTGGCTCCTGGTGGTGTTTCGGGTGAATTTCAAGGTGTTAATTAGCATCTTTAAAGCACTCCATGGCTTGGGACCTGGGCATTTACGGGACTGCCTGCTGCCACCATCAATCTCCCATCGGCCGGTGCATTCCCATAGAGTGGGTCTCCTCAGGGTGCTGCTGGCTGGATGGCTGATGACTCCGAGGGTGCGGGCCTTCTCTTTGGGGGCACCCTCCCTCTGGAACGAATTGCCCCTGGAGATGAGGATCATCCTTGACCTTTTGACCTTCCGGCACGCGTTGAAAACTTATTTATTTCATCAAGCCGGTCTGGCCTAGGGTTTTATGGGCTTTAAATTCGGTCTCAATTGGTTTTAGTTTTTACTTTTTAAACCCTTGTCTCGTTTTTATTATTCAGCCACCAAATTTAATCTTTTGATTATTTTTAATTATTATTATCATATTTTTAATGACTGTACATCGCCCTGAGTCCCGCAGGGAGAGAGGGCGGTATATAAATCTTGAAAATAAATAAATCAATAAATAAATGTGTTATATGTTTATGTGTCCTAACACACATTGGTGTAGTGGCAATTACAACTGCCTCACATGTAATACTTCTCTGGTTCGAATTCCAGTAAGGGTATGGCTAGCTGAAGAGAGCTAACTAGCTCGAAATAGATCTATCCTAGTCTCCCTTATTTATTATTTAAAATTATCAGCTTAAAACCTTACACACATGTAAACAAAAGACAATGAAACAAATAGCTTTCTGTCAGTATGGTCTCTGGTGATGAGCCGAAAGACAGAAAAGAAAGCAGTATGCTTTCTCCCTTAATTGGGGCTTAACAGGGTGTTGTAACACAAAGTATATACTTATTCCCCTGCCTCAGCTGAACAGGATAGAGCCAGTGGTGTAGTGGCAATTACAACTGCCTCACATGTAATACTTCTCTGGTTCAAATCCCAGTAAGGGAATGGCTAGCTGAAGAGAGCTAACTAGCTCGAAATAGATCTATCCTAGTCTCCCTTATTTATTATTTAAAATTATCAGCTTAAAACCTTACACACACACACACACACACACACACACACACACACACACACACACACACATACATACATATTCTAAAATATGCTAATGACTATTTAAATGATATTAGGAAAACAGAATATGATGACGGGTGAAAATCTGGTATTATGTTCAAAAAGTGTGAATTAGGGTTATATATATGCTATAGGTTAAAATTGGTCGAAGGGGAGTAAAAGGGGAAATTAACTCTGTTTTTATTTTATTTTTTTCTTTGTGGTATCTATGAAATAGAAAATACAATTGATTATACAAAGGATATGAGAAAATAGAAAATATAATGAACTAGAAGGGATTACGTGGAAATGTAATATATTTATAATGAATGAATTATATTATAATCAAAAGCAGGGGAATGAAAATTTATTAAAATTATATAGGTAAATTTTGGAAACAAAGAAAAAATATGGAATGATTATATGAATATCTCTGGAATAGATATAAGATATATTGTAGATGGGGGGATATACCATGTGGATCCTAAATGTATTAATCTTACTTTACTTTTACTCATTCTTTCTTTCATTGACTGTCTAATTATACAGTATATTGGTCTTGAGAAAGTTATGTAGATGATAACAATACATAAGGTAACATAAAAGAGGTGGTAAGCTGAAAATGGAAATAATAGGGGATAAAGAATTGAAAATATATGTGGGGATGAAATGATTTTGATATTGAATTAATGAATTGAAATATGAAAGGGAAATTTATCTAAAGATTAGTTGAATGGATAATAACTTTAAGTGATATTAATTAGGAAAGTTGAAAATGTAACTATGACTATAAATATTGTAATCTGGAATCATGTTGTTCATGTGAAGAAATGTGTAAAAAACAAAAATAAAAAACTTTAAAAAAAGAAGAGACTGGACTGCCATCTGTCAGAAATGGTATAGGGTCTGCTTGGGTGGGTTGGGGTTGGACTAGATGACCTATAAGGTCCCTTCCAACTCTGTTAATTTGTATCTGTATCAGATCTACCATATTCTATGCTTAGAACAGAGGTCTTCAAACTTGACAATTTTAAGACTTGTGGACTTTAACTCCCAGAATTCGTCCTGCAGTCATGTTAGCTCAGAAAGTTTGGGAGTTGAAGTCCACAAGTCTTAAACCTGCCTGGTTTGAAGACCCTTGGCTTAGAATGACAAAAGTCTAAAGAAGGCTAAAATAGTATGACTTTTAAAATTAAGCATATGTCACAGGTCACATTGTCCAATCAAAGCAGGTGGCGGGTTCCCTCAACCATTTCTGTTCCTCCTTCTACAGCCACCTGTTGGGATGACCTTGGTTCCCACGGAAGAACTCTTTATTTTGTGTAGGAGATGATGTAGCTATTTCCCCCGCATCCTCCCCCCATGGTGTGTGACAACTATGAGGCAGCAGAAGATGGCTTCAGCCAGGTTCAATTCAGAATTGACAATAAGTTTTTCAGGGTGATTGCTCTTAATGATTTCCATATTTTCCATTGTATAATATCACTTACGTTCACACTAAAGCTAAGCAGTTTGGAAAATAAACTGGTTTGAAGGACATATTTATTCTTCACTTCAGCTATGTCATAAACCACGGCTCACCAACCCTTTGGACCTCAGGGACCACCAAACCTAAATTCTGCGGACCAGAGACCCTGGGAAAATCCCAAAAAAAGTCTGCAGGAAAATTCCCCACTCCATTTTCCTACAGATAGATCATTTTTTATTTGGGGTCACAGGTTACCATCTCCAGCTCTGTTTTCAGGGGGGGGGGGGGGGGAGAGAGAGACTTTTGGCTTCATGCAAGGAAAGCAGCAAAAGTCTTTCTTTCTTTCCCCCAAACTCCACCAGAAATGAGTGTTTGCCGATGCAGCCTCTTGGAGCAGGATGCCTTGCAGGGTCCCAAAAACTCATTTCTGGCGGAGTTTGGGGGGGGAGAAAGAAAGACTTTTGCTACTTTCCTTGTGTGCAGCCAAAAGCAGAAGAAGAAAGAAGCAGCCCAGTGGCCAGGCCAGGCACATGGGGCGAGTGGGGCAAGTTCTCCCTCTCTGCCCCTTCCCCCCTCACTACCTCATGTTGTTTGCAATGCAAGCAACACAAGCCTTGTGTTCCCACGGGCCATGTGGGTGGTGCAGCCTGGATTAATTGCTTTGGGGGTGACATTTCTCTGCGGACCACCAACATTTTTTCACGGACCACCAGTGATCCCCGGCCCACTAGTTGGCAACCACTGCCATAAACCACAGTTATAAAGAAGCCAATATGTGGGTGGGGTTATTTGGGATTGTAATGGCCAAAATTTCAAAGCTATTCATTTCCTTACATTTTGTAAGTAGTTTTAATTGGAAAACCACCACATAACTAATGTGATTGCTTGCAGGTTTTATCTCTGAAAATTTTCAGAAATAAGGGTATGGGAATCGAATCAAAATAGGGAGCTTTTTTGTTAATAGTGTATATTAATTCTGCCTTTTTTGTTAATAGTGTATATTAACAATACAATATACAATAATAGTGTATATTAACAATACAATATACAATAGTGACACTGAATTGCTGCTGTTTGTTATGCACAGTTATAGAAACTTAGATAGCTATGCTCAATGTTACCAGAAAAAGGCTTTGCATCCTTGTCTAGGGTCCAATCTTCAAGGGCTGGCTTTTGGACTAAGTGAAATAAATGCACCTTGGTTTGGTCCAGGTCTAATCATATTTAAAATAGTCAAACTGAAAAAAATAACATTGTTCTGGGTAGCATTAGAAGGGGTATTGTAACAAAGACATGTAAAGTCATTATCCCTTTTTGCTCAGCACTGGTGAGACCACATCTGGAGCACCACAATTCTATATGAGTATTAGAGAATGAGGTGGTCTACATATAGGATACATTGAATTTAGGTTATGCCCAATGAAGACAAATTTAAATAAAAAGTTGGAATATTCAAGCTAAAGGAAGGAATGCTTTGAGCAGAGGTCTCCAACCAGTGGGCTGTGGCCCACTGGTGGTCCATGAGAAAATTTTGGTGGGCAACAGAGAAATGTCTACCCCAAAGCAATTAATCCAGGCTGCGCGGGAGCACCCACCCACTGGCCCCCACCCTTCAGCCGAGTACAAATCTGCAAAAAGCAATGCAGCCCTCACCAGCTAGGACAAGGTGATGGTGCTGTTGCAGCAAGAGGGGGTTGGCGGCACAGGTAGGCTGAAATGGTGATGGAGATGTCCGGAAGGTGCAGGACCACCATGCTACTTGCATTTGCATGGCACTCCTGCACCTTCCAGCTTGCCTTTCCTGGCTTGGGCTCTTCCACTATGCCCTAAGCCTTCCTTACGGGCTGTAAGGAAGGCTTAGGGCAGGAAAAGTACCGGCTGATGGTGGTGGGAGGAAGCGGAGGGGACAAGTCTGTGCTCACTATCCAGTTCAGAGTTCCAGAATGGCACTTTGGCATCAGTTTCCTCTTCATTCTTGGTGCTGTGCTCTGTTGCCCAACCCCCATAGCCCCAGCCATTGCTGCCTGGGGAAACCACAGGGAAAGCGAGCAGAAACATAGCTCTCGCTGGGGTGTAAGAGTGGAGATCGAGGAAGGCACAGGCAAGAAAAGACAGAAGCTGCAACCTTTGAAAAGCGCAGCTTTCTGTGCCTGTGCCTTTTGATTTCTGCTCTTTCGCTCCAGCGATAGTTATGTTTCTGCTCACTTTCTTTTCCTGGGTGGGTGGGTGGAAACAAAGACATCAGGGCTGCTCTCCCTCCTCAGCAAGCCAGGCCTGGAGGAATGTGAAGAATTGCGAGCAAGTGCCGGAGAAAGGTGTGTTGGAAATGCCAACACACGTTTCCAGTGTGCTCTCCTCTGTCCTGAAGTAGGATTCAGTGGGGGGAAGGGAGCAGGGGGAAGAATAGGAGGGAAGGAGAAGCCTGGCTGGCTTTCCTTTGGCATGGAGTGGGGTGGGGGCAGATCAAATGCCCAGACCAAAAGAGCACTGAGGAAGACGGGCTCCTAATAACCAGCCTGTTTGTGCAGGTGAGAGCTCTAGCTTTTCTGGACTCAACAACCCCCCTTCGACCTCTACACAAGGAGGGACCCTTCTCTGCTTGGAAGCAATGGGAGAAACCTGGAATTTAGTCTCGGGGAGACTTTGACATGGGGGATGTTAATTAGGAGCCCATCTTCCAGTCTGGCTCTCCTTCCCTCCTGCAACTCCAGGCAGCCACACCTGGCAAGGAGAGACATGTTTCCTCTGACTTGGGGAAGATATGAAATGACAGGAGACCAGATTGGGGGGGGTCTGCTTTCCTTCTGTTTGAGGGGGAGCCAGTTCCTCCCTGTCCAGAACTTTCCAGCCTCCAGGCCTCTTTTTCTTCCCAAAGAATGAGAGAGGTGCCTCCTTTCCCTTTGCACTACCCCATAATTATGATTAAGCATTTATGATTTTGTTACGATTAAATAAGCATATATATATATATATATGTGTGTGTGTGTGTTTATATGTGTGTGTGTGTTTTCTTAAGTTTTTGCTGATATTTGTATGTATGGTATTCAGCTTTGTTCGGGTATTTTCCAAGGTCATTATAGTTGTGCTTTTAAAGTTGTAGCAACATTTCAGAAGAATCTCATCTGCTATCATCAGGCTTGTGTATTGTGTTTGTGTGTGAGTCAGGCTGTGAAATGGCTGTGAAAGGCTGACTCACAGACAAACACAATACACAAGCCTGGTGATGGCAGATGAGATTCTGCCGAAATGTTGCTACAACTTTAAAAGCACAACTACAATGACATGGGAAAATACCCAAACAAAGCTGAATACTATACATACATACATACATGCATACATGCATGCATGCATACATACATACATACATACATACATACATACATACATACATACATACATATAATTTATGTTTAATATAAAAAAATAAAAATATTGTCTTTTTAAAAAAAATCATATTAGTGGTCCTTGGGATTTAAAACTATGAGTTTGGTGGTCCCTGAGGTCCAAAAACTTGGTGACCCCTGGCTTAGAGGACACATTTTTTATATTGTGTTGTAAATAAGGGGTGCAGTTTTGATTGCACAATTGGTGTTGCCATGTTGACTTTTTAAATCATCCCCCCATGGATACCTTTGACTATATATGAACTATTGACTATGAACTCAAAGAAGCAAAAAGACTGTAAGATTTTGCACATCACTTTAATTTAAATGAGAAATGGTCATATTTTTTAATACTTAAAAGTTACTTCTGTGTACCTAAATCTACACTGTTTTAGTGTTCTTAAATTTGTTATCCATCAGCATAGGGACTATTCTTTTTTGTATCATTTTTGTAAAACAAGGTTTGGGAATAACTCAAAGAAGCTGAGTTATATAAATTTAGGAAATATGTCTTAGTTCATTGACAGAATAATGTCTTGTAATGGAAGAGAAGCATATCTACTAATCTTGAACTGTCACTACTGGGAAAGAAAATAAATGTATATCTTTCCAAATTCTACCAGGTGATTGAGAATTTTGATTTGTTCACTTGCTCACTGTGCAGACAGCATATTATTTTGGATAATTTTTTTCTGAAGATTCCTCGTACTACTGATCAGGTTTTTCTTGCTCCTTTCTAATTTTTCTTGTTCAGATATTTTCCCATAAATGCTTGTCTTGATTTAGCAATCTTGTATTAACTATATTTAAAGAACATATGAATCACAATGTGTAGAAACCAGGCTATTCTAGCTCTTTAGTATGACCAAGAAGAACGAGTTCAGATTAGGATTTGGAAAGCAGTTCTTTGAAGGAACAACCTGTTCAGTATGAATCATGGGAAGGATTTTCATCAAGCCGGTCTGGCCTAGGGTTTTTAGGGGATTTTTAATTGGGTTCGTCTGGTTTTTAGTTTTTAGCCCTCTTTTTTTAGCTCTCAGCCTTTTATATTTGGTCTTTTAATAGCTTTTAATTCTGCACTGTTTTTCGTATTTTAATGTGGCTGTACACCGCCCTGAGTCCTGTTAGGGAAATAGGGCGGTATATAAGTTTAATAAATAAATAAATAACTTTACCAGTTTTTGTCAGATTTAACAGATTAACAGAGTTGGAAGGGATCTTGGAAGTCATATAGTCCAACCCGCCACCCAAGCAGGAGACCCTACACCATTTCTGACAAGTGGCAGTCCAGTCTCTTCTTGAAAGCTTCCAGTGATGAAGCTCCCACAACTTCTCAAGGCAAGCTGTTTCATTGGTTGAGAGTTTTCACTGTCAGAAAATTTATCCTTATTTCCAGGTTGAATCTTTCCTTGTTCAGTTTCCATCCATTATTCCTTGTCTGGCCTTCAGGTGCCTTGGAAAATAGCTTGACCCCTTCCTTTCTGTGCCAGCCCATCAAATATTGGAACACTGCTATTATGCCTCCCCTGATCCTTCTCTTCACTTGTTTTAGTCTTCAGTATCCTGGTTGTTCTCTGCATTTTTTCTAGAATCTCAACATCTTTTTTATAGTGTGGTGACCAAAACTGGATACAGTACTCTAGGTGTGGTCTTACTAAGGCTTTATAGAGTGGTATTAGTACCTCACGTGATCTCTTTATTAATGCAACTTAGGATTGCATTGGCTTTTTGGCTGCTTCAGCACACTGCTGGCTCATATTTAGCTGGCTGTCCACTAAGATTCCAAGATCCCTCTCACAGTTACTGCTATTAAGCCTAGTTTCACCCAGTCTTTTATTTAAGTATTCAATGCATGAAATAATAAACAACTTTTTGGTATATAGGTAATTAGGGCAAAGAAACAATGTTGAGTCGGCCAAACCTACCCAGTCACATGACCACCAGCCATGCCCTCCCAGCCCTACCCATCCAGCCAGTCATTAGGGCAGAGAGCCCCTTGCTAAAAAATTTGAAGCCTAGCCCTGTGTCCATCCCCCTTGTGTTACAAGTCACATTAGCCAACCAAATAGGTGATGAACTTGTCAGCATTCCCTCCTGCCGTTGCTAGGGCATCCTGATTTAGCCTTGGTTCTCAGGAGCCTTATTGTTGTTATGTCTGGCACATTGGAGGAAAACATTCTACATTCCTTAATTCCCCTATCCTCCCATAAATATGGCAACTAAAAAATGAAGCAAGAAAAATATGACTTCAGTTAGAGTCATTTCAAGAGTTGATAGTCAGCTCCCCTTACACAGAAAAGAGTATCTGTAAGAAATGAATCAGAAACAAAAATTAAATCCTTTTCAGTTAATGCCCCCCCTCCATTTTTTGATGCTTTGGGTTTTTGAGGGTTCTTATCAAGGAATTTCTTTATTAGCCAGTCTGCTCTCACGTCAGTGCTCTTAACCCAAGTAGCCTCTGATAATGGGTCCATTGCACTAAATAGTGTAACTTTCTCTTGTACAGCCTAGACTTAAAATCTTCATAATGGGTCTCCTCTTACAACACTATGGGCCTTGGTGCCACTGAAATGATCATGTCTCAGTTCAGAACTGATTACTGGTTTTAATAAGCTACTATGGAAAGTGGGTTTTTCTTCCCCAAAATGTGGGGAGTTTTAGTTCCATGGTAACTGGGTTGATTACCTTTATGATGGGGAGTGATCGTAAAAAGTTAGAACCTAGTTTTCTGCAGGGCAGCTTTAGCCTTAAGTACTTTGTGGAGAGATAAACCTTCTCCCCTACCTGGAAGGGTCTCTACAGGGCTTGTTTCTTATCAGCCTGCTCTTTGTAGGCTTCTGTTGCTCACCTTACATTCCCCCATGCATTCTGAAATGAGTCAACCCACTCCATCACACTAATAGAAGAAGGAGGCTCCTGGGGTATTCTGGCATGGGGACAAAGTCTACCCCATGAATCACCTTGAAGGGGTAAGCCCCTTGCTACTGTGCACTGCATTTTGTATGCCACTTCAGCAAAAGGCAGTAGTTCTGCTCAATTAGTTTGCTGGTAGTTAACATAGCACCTTAGGTACTGCTCCACCATGGTGTTAGTCATTCCACTGCCTCATTGGTACTCTGATGAAAAGCCAAACTAAGCCCCTGGGAGGACTCAATTGACTTTAAGAACTCCCTCCAGAACTTAGCCATGAATTTTACCCATGGGTGGGATTCTACTTGTTGTGGAGCGGTGGAATTACTCAGGCAGAGACCAAGGCAACATTTCAGCTCTTACTTTATTTTAAGGAATAAAGGGTTACCGCTAACACGGCAGCCAGCTGGAGCGACAACAGCTGATGCTGTTTGACAGCCGCCTTTTATAGCCGGCTGTCAAACGGCACCAGCCAATGGGAGAGGTCTGTGCTTCCCGCTCAAAGCACGGACCTGAGTGAAAACTCAAGTCAATACACAACACTCCTCCCTCCCAGTGAGAAGCATGCGTAGTCCTACAAGTAAGTTGGGCGCCTGCGTACTCGTCCGGATCTTCTTGGCTCGGTTGGAAATGGTGCCGGGTTGCTGTCTTGTACCTTCTGCGTGGCTTCTAACGATGGTGAGGCTGCTGGGCTGACTGGAGCTGGGTCAGGACCTTGGTCAGCTTCTTCATCAGGTAGGCTGTCATCCCCGGTGGGTTGGAGGCTGGTTTCTTCGGGTGGTGGAGATGCTCCTGTATGGGGACCGTCTAGATGACCTCTGGGTGCCGTGCTCCAACGCCTCCTCAAGTGGTCCACATGGCGCCGCCAGACACATCCATCAGGTAACTGGACTCTATAAGACTTGGGACCAGTTACTGCTACCACACGACCCGGTAACCATAGTGGTTGCCCAGCAAAATTCCTGACAAACACTTTGTCATTTACTAGGAACCCTCTGTCTTGGCTGTCTGTCCCAAGGGAAAGCAATGGGGCATAATTTGGATGCAGCCTGTCAAGAGTGGTCCTTAGCCGGCGTCCCATTAACACTTCAGCTGGTGACCTATTTGTGGAGGCACAGGGTGTAGTATGTTGGCTCAACAGGTATTGGGCCAGTCTGGCATGCCAATTTATGGGACCCAATCTCTGTAGTACCTCCTTGGCAGATCTGACTGCCCTCTTAGCCAGCCCATTACTGGCAGGATGAAAGGGGGCTACTAATATGTGTCTGATGCCCAGGTTTGCTAGGAAAATCTCAAATTCACAGGAGGTAAATTGGGGGCCGTTGTCAGATACAATGGAATCAGGAAGGCCATGTGTGGCGAACATCCTAGTCAATGCCTTGCTGACTGCTTCAGTAGTGGTGGAGTGCATTAAGGTCAATTCCACCCACTTTGAAAATGAATCCACTACCACCAGGAATGTGCACCCGTGGAAGGGGCCTGCCAAGTCTATGTGTATTCTGGACCAGGGGCTGCCTGCTTCCTCCCAGGTCCTAGGGGTGGCTGCTGGTGGTAATGCCCTGGTGGCTTGGCATGCCTGGCAAGAATTGACCCAGTTGGAGATTTGGGCATCCATGCCTGGCCACCATACATAGCTGCGGGCGAGGGCCTTCATCCGCACTGTTCCCGGGTGACCCTCGTGCAGCACCTTCAGTATTGAGGTTTGCAACTTGGGGGGAATGACTACTCTGGTTCCCCACAGTAAACAGCCTTGCAATGAGGAAAGTTCCTGTTGGCGTAGCTTGTAGGGTAGGAATTCTGATGGATAAGGGGCTGTAGGCCACCCCTCCCTACCCAGTCAAGGACTTGGGAGATTACCTGGTCCTTGGCCAAATGGGCAGTGATGTCAGAAGCAGTGACCGGCAGCCTGAGTTCTTCAATGAGGAAAATGGCAGTTGCTGGTGCTGGGTCCTCGACTGGCACTGGCAGGGGGCAACGGCTGAGTGCATCAGCATGGCAAAGGTTTTTTCCGGAGCGATGGATTAGAGTGTAGGAATACGCAGCCAGAAAAACAGTCCATCTGGTCATCCTTGGGGATAAAATCTGGGGGGTTTGTTTAGTGCCAGATAAAATACCTAACAGTGGCTTGTGGTCAGTTATGAGTTCGAAGT
Organism: Bungarus multicinctus; assembly: GCA_023653725.1. Taxonomy (NCBI): domain Eukaryota; kingdom Metazoa; phylum Chordata; class Lepidosauria; order Squamata; family Elapidae; genus Bungarus; species Bungarus multicinctus. The sequence continues at coordinate 32,861,589 of CM042848.1, forward strand.
GATGCCCGTAGAGAAACTCATGGAATTTCTTTACTGAAGCCACTGCAGCCAAGGCCTCCTTATCAATCTGGCTATAGTTGCGTTCAGTGGAGGACAGTGTCCTGGAAAAGAAGGCTATAGGTGCTTCTGCACCATTAGGCAGTCTGTGGCTCAGAACGGCCCCAATTCCGAAGAGGGAAGCATCAGCTGCTAGAACTAGTGGTAAGTCTTTATTGAATTGAATTAATACAGCTTTGGACGTTAGTAGTGACTTGACTTCCTTGAAAGCAAGAGTCTCCCTTGGTCCCCAGTGCCATGGCGATTTCTTGTCTAAAAGCCTGTGAAGGGGCTCGGCAATTGAAGCTTTATGGGGCAGGAATGAAGCATAGAAATTCAGGAGGCCCAGGAAAGCTTGAAGCTCAGTTTTATTAGTAGGAGTGGGCGCATCATGAATGGCCTTGACCTTTGACTCCATTGGGTGAATACCTTTGGCATCAATTTTGTAACCTAAGATTTCCACTTGTGGAGTGGCTATGGTGCATTTCTCCCTTTTTAGTTTAAGACCTGACTGTCTAAAACGGTCAAGTACACTTCTGACCCTTCATAGTAATTGTTGTTGACTGGTGGCAGATACCAGGATGTCATCGAAGTACGGCACAATGCCTGGCAACCCTTGCAAAATTCTTTCCATGAGGGACTGGAAAATTCCAGGGGCCACACTAACTCCGAATTGTAGGCGTGTACATTTGAAAGCCCCTCTGTGTGTTACTATTGTTTGCAGTTCAGCAGTTGCATCATCAACAGGGGACTATTGATACGCCTGGGACGTATCCAATTTTGCAAAAATGGAACCAGGCTCAAGGGAATGGAGTAGATGTTGTACCATGGGGACTGGATACGCGCTGACTTGTAAATATTTATTTATCAAAGATTTATAATCAGAGCAGATTCTTAAATTTCCATCCTTCTTTAGAGGCGTCACTATAGGGGTCTCCCATTTTGAAAAGTCTGTAGGTTGCAGTATGCCCTGTTTAATTAATTTGTCTAGTTCCTTGTCAAGTTTAGGACGAATTGCAAAAGGAACTCTGTGGGGCTTCAAACGGATTGGTACTGCCTGGGAGTCTACCTTGAAGGATATTGGGGTTCCCACGTAGCAGCCTAGGCCCTCGCTGAATACATCAGCATAGTCCCTGAATAGGGAATCAACTTCTGAACTTGCAATGGCGTGGATTCCACCTATGTGGAGGCCCAGGGCGGGGAACCAGTCTAGTCCCAATAGGCTTGGGAGGGCGCCATCCACTATCACTAGAGGCAAGTGACCCTTAAAACCTTGAAAATGAATTAGAAACTTGCCTTTTCCGATGACAGGAATGGTTCTGCCTTGGTAGTCCCGTAGCGTTAGATTGCAGGCTGGAATCTTCTGTCTTGATATCCTGGGGAGTAGTTTCTTCAAAGTGCCCCATGAGATGATGGATAGTGCAGAGCCGGTGTCTACTTCCATTCTGCATGGTCTACCTTCTATAGAAACAGTAACACTAATTTTGTTAGAATTATTTTTTGATATTTTAGATTGGTAGCATGTGCAGCAGTCCTCAATTTGTCTTGGATATTGTATGGGTTTCTGAGGCCTTTGTGGCTGATTAAAGGTCTTTCCTGCCTGACATATTTTAGCCAAATGGCCCTTCTTTTGACATCTTAAGCATATGGCATTCCTGAATCTGCAGGATGCCCTGAGATGGTTGCCCCCACAGCTTAAACAGGTAGTCTGTATTCGTGGGATTTGTCTTGTACCTTGCCCGTATTCCCTTTGATTTGCGTTGGGCTGTCTGAGGCGGTTTATTTCAGTAGCCTCTTCTAAACCTTCCTCTGTGGAGGCTTCATCAAAATGCACCGTTGGGTTATTTAGTTTGATTGGGTTTTCCTGTATTTCAGCTGCTGAGGGTGCTGATAGCTCAGCAGCCTGGGATTTCTCTATGGCTTGCTTTAAGGTCAGATCCCCTTTAGCTAGTAATCGTCTTTGCAATTTGGGATCTCTAACTCCACATACCAGCTGATATAGCAACATATCTTCGAGGTAATCCCTGAACCCACAAGGTAAGGCAGCTGTTCTCAGTGCTGCCGTATAGTCACTAATGGTCTCTCCCTCTGACTGAATGCGCCTTCTGAAGGCATGGCGTCTGGCAATTCTGGAAGGCTTAGGGGAGTAATGATTTGAGAGAATTTCTTGTAATTCCTCCCAGGGAATAGTCTTAATAGATCATGGGGCCAGTAATGCTGTTGCGGTGTCAAATACCGTGGCTCCGCAAAAACTTAGAAAGTAAGATTTTTTCCTATGCTCAGAGATTTCTGACAGGTCTATAGCGTCTAAAAAACAGTCAAACCGGTTCCTGTATGATTCCCATGTCTCTGCCGTCGGTCTGAAGGGCGGGAATGCAGGATTCGAAGTCATCTTTCTGTCAGCAGCTGTGCTGCTTCTCCTGAGGCAAGTTAGAGACGGCGCTTCGCAAACAGTGACAGCAACTCTGTAGCGATTTCAGCTCTCAGCTAGTGATTTCGCTCTTTTTTCCTTTTGCCTGGCTTGCCTTTACTTAGTATCCCACCCTCGTCGCCAGTGTTGTGGAGCGGCGGAATTACTCAGGCAGAGACCAAGGCAACATTTCAGCTCTTACTTTATTTTAAGGAATAAAGGGTTACCGCTACTGCCGCGCTAACACGGCAGCCAGCTGGAGCGGCAACAGCTGATTCTGTTTGACAGCCGCCTTTTATAGCCAGCTGTCAAACGGCACCAGCCAATGGGAGAGGTCCGTGCTTCCCGCTCAAAGCATGGACCTGAGTGAAAACTCAAGTCAATATACAACATTACTGGTTCGGACCGGTCCTGTAGAACCAGTTGTTAAGATTCTGTGCAGTTTAGAGAACTGGCAAATTGAGCCACTGACTGACTCCTCCCCTCCCCTCCCACCCCTCCTTATCTCAGCCATGCACTACTCCTGCCTGCAGTTTGCCTTTGCCTGCCCGCCTGTCATCGCTGTCTGCCTTCTGCCATGATCTGAATCTTATCTGTGATCTCCCTAGGTGAGTGAGGCTCTGCAAGCCCGGTCTCCTACATGCTGCTGCTGCCATCAGCCACAATTGACTCCCAACTCCTGGGCCAGCCTAGGCTGTCACTATCGCGCTACCGCTGCCACTCTCACCCTTTTCACCACTGCCTCCACACACCTTGGTCAACTTCTGATTGCAGTCCCAGGCCAGTATAGGTTGCCACCGCTGTGCTGCTGCCCTCGCCCTGGCTGCTGCCACCGCCACAAGTCCCAGTTGAGTCCCAACTCCTGGGCTAGCCTAGGCCACCACCACCATTCTGCTGCCATCCTCAGTACTTGTGGCCTAGCTAGCTTCTCCCCACCATCTTGTCTGGCTTGCTTAGCTGCCAACACTGCAGCTCCATCCCATGCAGCACTCATGGCCTAGCAAGCTGCCCCCCCACCACTATCCCCAGCCTCCAGCTTGCCTGGATTGCTGGTGGCAGAGAGGAAGGCGAGCCAGGGCTTACCTGTCACCACTCGGATCCCCAGCAGCCTGCATCTCGCCACCCCGGCCTGGATTCTCTGCAGCTGCTGGGCCTTGCCTGCTAGGGGTGGGGGTGGGTGACCAGAGAGCATGATGCTATGCCACTTACAACTCCCCTTTGTCTGCTGCCCCTTCCATCTCTCACTCACTGACCCACGCACTTTGGGTGAGTGCAAATTGCTGTTTTGAGAATGGTGTGAATAAGCCCTAATACTGATGGTGGGGAAGGAAGTTCTACACTGGGTTTGCTGCCCTCAGCCAAAGGACTGCCTCAGTGGGGAGGGGACATGGTGAGGTGAGGCTGCCTTTTGGGCCCAGCTTTGGCTTCTTCAGGGCCTTCCATGTGGGAGGCCTGAGAGAAAATTCCTCCCCTGAGGGTCATGTGCTCATCCATCTGCCGACCGGGCTGGCCTGGAAGCAACATGTCCCCTTGTTGTGGGCTGATGCGGGACCTGAGGCAGGGTGGAGGTCGAGCAGGTGACAGCTGAGAACAAGGCATGAAAGGCAGTTAAGCCTTGTTAGAGTGGATCTTCCTTCCCAGCCATCAGTCATATCTTCCAGCCCATGAAACTCGCACTGTTCTCACAGCAGCGGCCCACACTCTGCCAAAATGCTTGGCTTGGTAAGGGAGAGGCAGCTGTCAGAGGGGCAATGTAGGCAGCATAGCCTTGTGCTTCCTGGTTGACTCCTCGCACTTCCAGGCAGGTGAGCCCCAGCAGTTGCCAGAGAATCTGGGCAGGGGATGAGATGTGGGCTGGCAGGGAGCCGAGTGGTGATGGCTATGCCCTGGATGGCTTGCCTTTCCCTCTGCCACCAGCCACAGGAGGATAGTAAGGTTCAGGTAGTCAGGAGAGCCAAACCACTGCCTAGCCAGAGCTGCTGGTGGGGTAGGTGAGGCATGCACTGCAGCCTTGCCCACCCCCTAACTTTAGAAGGAGAGAGGGAAGGAAGAAGGGAAAGGATAGAAAGAGAGAGAGAAAGAGAGAGAGAGGAAGTGAGAGAGGAAGAGAGAGAAAGAGAGAGAGGAAGAGAGGGAAAGAGAGAGGGAAAGAGAGAGGGAAAGAGAGTGAGAAGGAACAGACAAGAAAGAAAAGAGAGAAAAGGAAGAGAGAAAGGAAGAGAAAAGAAGAAAAGGGATAGACAAAGAAAGAGGGGGATGGAAGGAAGGGAGAGAAAGAAAGAAAGAGAGGGAGGGAGGGAGGAACGGAGGGAGGAGAAAGTGAATGATATATATGGCTGGATAGATGAATAGATAGATACATGGAAAGAAGGAGGGAGGGAGGGAGGGAGGGAGGAAAAAAAGAGAGGAAGGCAGGACACAAACCCTGGCTTCAGAAGACTCTTTGAAACAGCACAGCAATCTAGGGGTTGGTCTGGAAGGGATCCCAAAGATCATTTTCTAGTCCAACCCCCTGGTCCAGCAGGAGATCCTTACAGAATCATAGAATAGCAGGGTTAGAAGGATGTGCATGTGTGCTCTTGTGCATGCACGCACATGGCTGTCAAAACTCCAAAAACAGGTTAACTAATTCTGGGGAGGTTAGTCATAAATTGGAACACTTGCTAAGCAACCAGCTATTAAGCAAGGACCACTTATATTTAGTTTGCCAGTCACATGGCACCTGACCACACCCACCCAGTCACATGACCACCAAGCCATGCCCAGCTGGCCAAGTGACCACCAAACCACAACCAGCTGGTCATGTAACTACCAAGTCATGCCCAGCCGGTCACGTGAATTAAATATATTTAATTGGAGAATGTTAATGACAACATCCAGCCTGTGAACATGCTCAAATGGAGAATCTGGTTTATGAGACACCCAGGGGGGAGGGGGGAAACAGGGTCATAGGTGACTGTAAATTACATATGCCAGAGTTGGCTTCATACAGGGCAATACCAGTATGTTGCCTCTAATGAATCATTTGTAGTTTTTTGAAGTTTGGCTCTAGAATCATGATTTCATTAGAGTGATTGCTGGAATCCTGACATCTAGCTTCCTAGGCAATCAGTAACATCAATCATCCCACACAAGCAGTAGACCTAAACAGAAGAGAAAGAGATCAAATCAAATGAGTCTCTATGTAGGCGTTTCAGTTCCTGAAGTACCCAAATGCTTAGCATTCTAGTCAATATCTATGTTTCCTTAAATGCTTTACAAAACCTTTATGGTTCTCCAGGCAGCCAAACTTGTTCTATATGACCTTAGAAATAGGAGAGGTCTGGAAATTATTAGCTTGGTTCTATTAAGATGACACCTTCTTTAATATTTGTTGTGATAAATCTGACATTTTGAATGAATGAATAACTGATGAAAATATGCTTCCCCACCTTCAAAACTGAATGCTATCATATTGAAGATGAGGATAGAAAATATGACTAATAGGATGGACACATGTCTGTTGAAATTAATGGATAACACAACCTGCAAAACAGTTAGGTTGTTTTAAGAATACTAAGTAAGTGAATTTCTTCCTCTTTCATGTGCTGACAGAAAAAATTGTTATGGATTTCTATGGAGATAAAGAAGTTTCTTGGATGAGAAGCAGAACATCTTCAAAGAAAAATCAGAAAGTCTAATTGCCTCTTGAAAAAGTGCCTTTGGGATTTCTATGGAGGATAGTTGCAAAAAACATCAAAACAATATCTTTAACAGTACCTTGCAAGGTATTTGGTCTAGACTGTAAATTCCCCCATTGATCAGTTCTCCAGAGGCTGCATCCTCTTACCATTCTTTTGATGAGAGAGCAATAGCTGGTGCCTTCCTTCCCGGGATTGACCATTTCTGTACATACACGCATGCATGCGCACACACACGTATGCAATATAAAATTATATAAAATTAAAGTATCACATTGTTTATATATGCAAGCACAGCAATTAGCTTTGCTTTTTAAAAATCCTTTTCTAGCAAGGCATTTTTCTCACCAATAAGTTCTTCCTTTTATCACTGCTGCAAAAATAACATATTGTCTAGGAGCTCTGTCTGAGTCCCTGAGTCCTTCGGGAGAAGGGCGGTATATAAATGTGTTAAATAAATAAATAAATAAATAAATAAATAAATAAATAAATAAATAAATAAATAAACAAACAAACAAGAAATAGTTGATTTGAAAACCAACAGAAATATTTTTAATTGATACTTCCTTTTCTTTCCCAGCTGGGAACTTTTTTTTTAAACAAGTTTTATTCAATTTTTCCAAAACAAATAGAAATAAAAGAGCTCTTTTTGGTGTACAACATAATTCCACATCACCACATGCAAATATGACAATAATTATCTATTCATTTTCTACATTCAGCTTCCTATCTTATTCATTTTTAACTTAATTCTATAACTTTTATATAAGAAAAGGGACAAACAAATTAATCCTGTTCACTAATATTACTTTCATTTAAAATATCTTCTCAATTCATTTTAATTTATTTCAAATATTTCTTAAGCATTAACATTTCTTTTAAACATGACCTTTTCCATAATACTCTTTTCTCATTTAAGTCACTAATAATTCATATATCTTCATACTTGTTAACTTATAATTCTTTTACCTCTCAGGTTTGCAATTCCATTGCATATTCTTTCCATAAATTCTAGATTTATACAAGCTTTTACACACAAAATAAAACATGGATTTCCCCTCTCCTTTTACTAATTTGGAAGTGTCACCTCACTCTTTGACTATACCTTATTTCCCTCATCTTAATTCCCAATATACATTTACTTTAATTAGTTATAATACTAATTCTCTAAAAAAGAACTACATAACATTGTACTTTTCAGTCAGATTCCACAATATATTTTCCCCTTTTACTTCCATGGGGTTTTATTTATAATACCAAAAGAAAAATAGCAAAAAGAAAAGCAATTAATCCATTTGGCTAGTCCTTGTCACTGATATTAATCTAATTTTAAAACATCCTTGCAGTTCATTTCAATTATTTCAATATATATATAATAAACATTAACCTTTCTTATAACAATGAAAAAAAGAACATACATTCATCTATTAAAAAAAGAAATATCAGTGCCCTTCCCCCTCTCATTGGTCTAGATCACCTATTGTCTAAATAACTTATAATTGCAAATACGTTCTTAAGGTTACGTATTTAAGGTTAATGTTTATTATATATATATATATTCCATATCAATGTGGAATTCATTAACCATTATCACTATGTACTCTAAAAACATTTTTTTCCATTATTTTCCAATTCCCATATTTCTTTCTTTCCTGTTCCTGTTCCTTATTACCTCTCTTCCCTTGTATTTTCCCAATCCTTTTCTCCCTCTGATTTATATCCCTCTCCTTCTTTATATCTTCCTTCCCCCTTTTATTTTTCTGCTGTTCCTTCCTGTCTTTCCCACTTTTACAGGTATCACCTTTTATAGTTACTTTTTGGAATCTCCTATTTTTACTCCCCCCCCCTCTTTGTTATATTCTTTGCATTAATTGTCTATTTAAAATGGCTTCTTCTTGATCTGGCTCCTCCTTCTCTGAAGTTTCCTCTTCATGTTCTTCAATCGCCATTTCCATGGCTTTTAACACCGAGCAAAATGATTCACCTCTTGCATCTACTAGTTCTTTCATATTTTTAAGCATCATTTTTAATTCCCACAAAGATATCATCATTACACTGTCTTGTATCTTATAATTTTAAAATCCACAAACAGCTTCTCTTTTTATTTTTTATTTTTCACAACTATTCCAACAGTGAATTTATATCAAAGTCACCAAATTAGTCCAGCAATTCATTTTTTCTTCAACTTTCACTTTCTCGGGTACTTATATTATTGTTTCAATATTTCCTTTTCATTGTATCAAGTCGAGTTCATAGAGAAACAGTTTTTGCTAGATATTTTCCAGTTTAAATTTTTGTCCACAAGATGGCACACTCCATTGTACAAAGTCCTCACCCGTTTTTCCTCCCCCTGTTTTATTGTTAGGGGCTTTCCGAGCCTCAATATTCCAAAACAATCAAGTCTCCAATTTGTATATTACCCCCTTCTTTTTAATACTCTTAAATCCAGCTTTAGTTTATGCCTGTTTATTGCCAATTTATTTAAATTCAGTTTATTTAAGTTTCTTGTTCCGGCTTCTTTCTCTCCCTGTTCAAAGCCCCGTTCAGCTGTCAAAGTTAATTTCTCTCTTTTTTTCCCCTTCCCTTTTTAATTCTGCCACTTTCTTTTCTTTCTTAAAAATTCTTAAAGCATCAATCCAATGGTACCTTTTATTTAGTTGTTGCACCAAATTGTCCTGGTTCTTATGTTGTCCACCTCTTTCTTCACTCCCTGCACAAATCTTAGTCCAACAGCTGGGAACTTTTTAAAGAAATAATGCAGGGCTCCATAAATTGAAGTACTTTTGTCTCAAGTGATTAGGAAAAATGATAAAACTAGAATATTATAATTTAAAAGAATCTACAGAGAGAGAAAATATATCTAACTTATTATCATCAACTATATATGATTACTGATTCTTTTGACATTTTAACAAAATTGCAGGCCCAGTTTCTTTTTTGACATTAAAACATTTATCATTTCCATCTATACAGACCTTTCAAAGATAGTATACTCTCCCAGAGAGCCTGTTCTAAAATTAGTATCTTGCCTAGGGGTGTGATTCTACTGGTTCGCACCAGTTCAGTAGAACCAGTTGTTATGATTCTCGGTAGTTCAGAGAACTGGTAAAATGGACTCCTGGCTGGCCTCACCCCTCTTTGCCTGCTTCTCCGCTCCCTGCCCAGTCAGTCCTTATCACATTATTTTAAATATGTTTTAATAATATCATAAAACAGAACAGATACTAAAAACATAAATAAATACATTAAACTTATGTTTTTATAATAACAAGCAGAAGTATCAACATGTAACAATAACAGTAGTGTAACAAAATAATTTTAACTAAATTTCTCTTTGTATTGGCATATTTATAATTCTGTTAATTATATCAACATGTTTATAATTATCAACCCTCTTTGTATTTAATTCATACATAGCAATGATTATTCTTCACCTAATTTCTATCTCTTATCTCTATCCATTTCTACACATTGTAATTTTTTTATTTCATTTTCATCTATAGGGATCTCTTCATTTTTCCGCTGTTGTACAAACATAATTCTAGCCGCTGTTAACATATGTAAAATTGTATTTTATTATATTGTATTGTATTGTATTTCCTTTATTTATGTGGGTGCTAACAAAAATATTTCTGGTTTTAAAATTTAAATTTATATGTTGCTTTACCATTTTATCTAACCTTGACAGTACATACTCTTGAACAGCTACTTGAGCTGAGTACAAGCAGAGCCCAATACTGAACCTAATTCCTATATTCCAGTTTTTTTAAACTGAGGAGTACATTTCAGAAAAAGAATTTAGTATTGCTCTGTGAATGTGCCTATGAATTTCATTCTTAATCTAACTTCTTAGATGATTTTGTACTATAGCTTTTTTGTACTATATATATCTGCATAAGGCTATAAAAAGCTTCAGTACATTTTTAAGATGCAAAGTCTAAAAAGCTTAGGTGACTAAACATGGCTTCCCTGGCTTCTCTCTCTCTACTATAGAGAGAGCATTCTGTTAGGGACTGTTGGTCCAAGTAAGTAGTCTTAGCCGGGGAAAGATTTTTGTGCTGGCACAAAATAACAAACTCCCTTGGTTTGTTAATTGTATTTTAAGTTTAAGTTTTAATTTTTCAATTAATGAATTGTAATTATGAAAATATCAGCCATTCTTTTATAAACATAGTGCAACACCTTTTTTATAGATTGTTATTTTCAAATCCACTTTCAGTTCCATATCAGTCTTTCTGGGGAAACTTGTTCCTCTTAGAAAAAAAATGAAAGAGCATTTCTCATCTAAAGCTCACAACATTTGCACAGAGAAGTTGAAGCAATTTGAGCAGGATGTAATAAGCAAAGGACTGGATAAGATGACTGAAAAATATTTGGGTCGTACATGTAGAGTGTTACTACAGTGTACAGTCTGGCACAAATGTGCAGACCATTTTTATATATAGAAGATCTTATAGAATTGCTAGTTAAAAATGGTTTAGATTTGGAAATAGGATTGCATTCACATAAAACTGCAGTTGCAATAGTAGATTTCATTGCAAAAGACATTAGGAAACATTTATTTACCAAAATTATTGAAAAAACTCACAAAATCTGTTTGATCATTGATGAAGTCTCAACAATATCTTCCAAAACAGTTCTTATACTGTACTTAAAAGTTGAGGTTCCAGTTTTCTCAGCAACAATTTTTCTTGAACTAGTAGAATTGGAAAAACAAGATGCAGAGACAATAGGTTGTTCAGTTATGGAAAGTTTGAATAATGTTGGGTTTAATAAGAACTATCTAGAGAAACATTTAATCAGATTTTGCTCTGATGGTGCCAGTGTTATGCTTGGGAGAAAATCTGAGGTAAGGACTAGGATAGCCAAAGACTTTCCAAACATTATAATATGGCACTGCTTAAACCATCATCTGCAACTTGTTTTAGATGATTCTATTAGAGAAATCAAGCAAGTAAATCATTTTTAAATCTTTATTGATAAAATATATTCTATTTTCCATCAATCCAAAAAGAACCTAATTGAACTTAACAAAATCTTTGAACAACTTGAAATTGAAATTATAAAGATTGGTAGAGTTTTTGGACCAAGGTGGGCTGCCTGTAGTTTAAGGCCAACCCTAGCTGTGTGGCGTGCTTATGCAGTGCTACATCAGGTTTTTTGTTCAAATTAAAATTACTCAGATATGGCTGCCCATCTTGAAAACACATATTTTCTCACTGATTTGGCCTTGAAGATTGATGTGCTAACTGAAATATCTCTTCTTTCTAATGTACTGCAAGCCAGAAACATACACATTATAAAGGCTAAATTGGTAAGATCAATTAAATCATTTGAAATGCTTATAAAGGAAAAGGGTGCATATGAAAAAAGGTTGATGGATTAATTATTTCAGAAACCTTTAAAAATATAAATGTTGTACAAAATCATCGATTTGTGGGACTTCCTCTTGAAAGACTTGTAGAAAGCATTGTAACTAATTTGAAGAAAAGTTTGATGGATTGTGAACATTTCAAAACAGGTAGACAATTTAAAGACACTGATAAATTAAAATTTCTAAATTAATTGGAGCCAGATTATTGGAACATTGAAGTAGTGGTGGTTCCATGGAAAGCAGCTGAAGAACAATTGGTTGAATTGCTTGGTGAAATATTTCCATTATGAAATTAATATTAATGATTATCTTGATTTCATAGAAAATATCTTAAAAGATTCAGAAAAATATACAATTCCTGGCAGCATTAAAAAGGCTAGAACTATTGTCAGGACTATTGTAGTCAGCTGAGCAGAAGTGGAAAGGGGTTTCTTGCAGATGAACATAATATGTTCAGAGAGCAGAAGTCACCTAATGGTTTCCAATGTAACAAACCTTCTGACTATCAGTCTAATTGGCTTACCTCTGCAAGAATTGGACCCTATTCCTATAGTAAAAAAATGGTTACAGGCACATCACACAGCTGATGGTGCTCATGTCAAACAAAAGAAAACTTCAACTGAGGACACCAATAAAAAAGCAATTTGGCAGTACTTTAAATAACAGTTTAGATAACAGTGTGAGAAGTACATAAAAATGAAACAACCGACTATTGATAATCTGATCCATAGGATGCTTTATTAGGTAAGATACTGCAGTACCGGACCCCTTACTCCAAAACCATGTTTAGGAGAAAAGGAGACCCTTCCATTTAGTGAATACAGCTTATATAGGTTTATCAAATCACATGGTTACATAACACTTCCTGTTGTCCATATATAGAGAACTTATACAATGTTTTCATAAGAAAGTTCTAACCTTCCATGGAAAACTCCCAACATTCTCATTATAGTCAGATTTCCTGTTATTCAAATACCAGAAGATTATAAGAAAACCATTAATATCTCTTAATGTGATTTATAATGTCAGAGCACCCCAACGCATACCTCTAACCTACGCTAAGTACATAGTTTTGCAATCTTGTATTATTTCTAGCAGAAAACACATTACATAAATGTTCTGAGCTTCAAAAGTTCAGACTGCGAAAACAAAATGGCTTCAGTTTGGCTCTTCACATTCGCAGGTGTAATAACCAAATTTTCACCTATAACAGATGCAATGGTTTTGATTAATATTTTAAAACATTGTAACAAAATCTAGTTTTGTGTACCTTTTTTATTATTTAAGCATTAAAGATATGAAATAATAAATTACCTTTTGTTTTGGTATATCTTTTTTTTATACTTAAAAAAGTCATTAGGACAAAGAAGTGATGTTGAGTTGGCCATGCCCAGCTGGTCACATGACCACCAAGCCACACCCAGTTGGTCACATGACCACCAAGCCACACCCAGCCAGTCACATGACCACCAAGCCACGCCCAATCAACAAGCCATGCCCACCCAGTCACATGACCAGAACTAGTTGCTAAGAAATTTGAATCCCACCCCTGATCTTGCCTCATGGTGCCTTCCACTCTTCACTGCACTTGCAGAACTGAACACTCTTTCCAAACTCCTATGAATATCACCTTTTTCTTCATACACTGATAGAGCCATTTGTTGACTATTTTGTATAAGTATTATTGAAACTTTCAGTTCTAAATAGCTGAATTTGGATACTTTACTATCCTTTTGAAAATTCTAACTTTGGGAGGCAGAGCTGATGTTGCTGCAGCGCAACGAAAATATCTAGGGGCTCCTAGGGAGGATGTTGATATCCTGAAAGCCAGTGGTCCCTTGAACCCAAATCATCTTAGAGAGACAACGATCAAGGAGAGGACATTCTGCTGATCCCAGGGATACCACAATATCCCTGGTAGATTGAGAGATAGCCTCTCCAGTGGACTTGAAAGGAAAGCGGTCATTGTGAACTGCTACAAGGCTGGGACAGACACCAGTGGAAAGAGAGAAAGTGAAAGCGTGGTCGATTTGGGTGAGAATTTTCTATTTACTAATTAACTAAAGAAAAGAGCCCCCTGGAAAAGAAAAGGGTGAAAAGAAAGCCAACTTTTAAAAGGGTAGGTGGTAATAAATCCCCCCCCCCCCGAACAAAGCTGTGAGGAGAGGGGTTTATGGCACTAAATATCAGAAGAAGCCATTAATCACGGAGTTAAAAGATAAACCTTTTTTTCTGCAATTATTTTTAACTGGACTTGACTGGACTGGATTAACTGAACTAATTGAAGGAAATAAGAAGAGAATTAGTCCATATCAATTTGGAACTGATTTTTGTCTTTATTCTCTGACTTTTTAAACTTTTAAACTGTTTAAATTGTCTTCTTTTTCTATCCTTAAAAAAAACTTACTAAGACTTATAGGGAACCTTAATTATTTAAATCAAAGGAAAACAGTGTAACAGCGCCATCTATCAGAGGGGGAAACTGGAAAGAGATGAAAAGGGGGGATTTTTTAAAAAAACTGGCCTTGAATACAAGAGAAGTCAAAACAAGATATAATTATTCACAGAGATAGAGAGCTACAGTGAGAACTTATATTATAAACAGTGTAGCTCTTGGACACTAAGAGAAACAAAGAAGAAATAAAGAAGTAAAGCAAAAGCTCTTTTCACTGAACTGTTTTCTTTCCTTCCTTTTTATCTTCTCCAACCTGTTTAAACTATTTGGATAGAGTGGCTAATAGCATTGTTAAAATAAAACCTTTGATTTTTGCATTTCCTTCCTAGTGGATATCATTAAGAAATTTTTCTTTTGTTTCCTATTTTAGTCTAAACTATTTTTATCATTTTTATTATTTCTCCTTTTTCTCTTTTCTGGTATTGGACTTATTTTTTACTCCTTGTGGATTTGGGACTATCTTCTTTTTCTGGAATATAATTGGGAAATTTCTTTTTCTTTTTTCTCCTCTCCTTTTTTATTGGATTTATTAGAACTATTGGACTTGGATTTTTCCTTTTTTATTTTTAGGAACTTCTTTATTTTTTTGAAGTTAATTTTCTTTTGAGTGGTTGCTTTTATTGCTTCTCCTGGTTATCTTTCTCTTTTTATTTTAATTGGACTGTTTCCTTAAGGTAGATTAAGGTATAGAAGAACCTGAAGGAAAAAAAAATTGTCTTTCTCTTTTTTGTCTCTTCCCCTTGAGCTTGGGGAAGACTTGGTGGATTACAAACTGAAAAGATAACAATCTAAAGATGAAGAAAACAGTACCATCTGCACCAATCTCAGCCTCATTATCAGTGGAACCCAGCCCTAAAAGTCAAATCACATTTGAGTTGATTACTCAACAAGAGAAGGCAGTGACAATGCAAGTTGAAATTAAAGCAATCCTTCAAACAATGCAAGATCAAATGGCAAGGGTGGATGATAAAATAGGGAGATTAGATGAAAAAGTATGGAATATGGAAGGAAAAGTAGACAATGGTGAAGGCAAACTAGAGAATATCCAACAAATGATGGGAAAAAAAAAAAAAACAAATGGGGAAATGGAAGAAAAAACATTGACTATGGAACAAAGTGTAGGAGAAATGGATTATAGATTATCAAGATTGGACCAAAATAAGGAGAAGCAAATTATCATGTTGGAAATGGACAAGGCCAACTTTTATCTAAAATTTCAAAATGTAGTAGAGGAAAAAGATGAAAATTGGCAGATATAATGGCAGATCTACTTGCAGCTGCTAGGGAGGAGACAAAGGAGAAAATGATATATGATATGGATGAAATCTTCAGAATTCAAACATGATATGGAATGAGACATAAGTTGCCAAGAGAAATTCATATTAGATTCACAAAAAAGGCTATAAGAACAGAAATACTGAAGGCGGTGAGAGATGAACCATTAAAGTACAAAGGAAAAGAAATAATAGTATTGAAGCAGATACCAAGAACTGTAAGAGATCTTAGAAGAGAATATCAATTCCTGACCAAATGTCTGACTAAAAGAGAAATAAATTTCAGATGGCTGATACCAGAAGAAATAATGGTGACCTGGTGAGAACAAAGGCATAGAATAGATACAATTGAAAAAGCAGAACTATTTTATGATCAATACTTCAGAGAATATGAAGGAGAAAAGCGGAAAGAGATGGAAGCAATAAAACAACGGGAGAAGAAGAAAAAGCCAATGAACAAAGAGAAGTGAGAGGAATAAGATCAACTAGACCATATAACAAGTAAAATCATGGAAGAAAAAAATAAATTAATTACATTTAACATAAATGGACTAAATTCAGCAATTAAAAGAAAAAGAATATTTAACAATTAAAAATGGATATAATTTGCTTAGAAGAAGTACATATCAAAAAACAGAACAAGAAAATGTTAGAATATTCTAAGATTGGGAAACTATATACTACATTGGCACAACAAAGTAAAAAAGGAATAGCATTATATATAAAAGATACCATAAAAATGTAATTAATTTACCAAGATGAAGAAGGAAGAGTATTAATAATTGAGATGGTGGTGAGCTATAAAAAGACATTGTTAGTGGTGATTTATATTCCAAATGAAAGTCAAGAAGAATTTTATGACAAATTACACAAGAAAATAATAGAACTGGAATATGAACATATTTGTATAATTGGGGATTACAATGCAATAGTGGATGCTAAAAAAGACTATAAAACACAAAAGACAAACAAAAAACAGGAAAATATTACCTAAAGCTTTTTTTAAAATGCTAGAAGAAATAGCAATTCAAGATGCATGGAGAAAAAGATATTTAGAAAAGAAACAATATACATTTTATTCTGATAGACATCTATCTTGGTCTAGAATAGATATGATGTGGGCAACAACAGAAATAATTGCAAACATACACTACAGAAATATAGAAACCAATACATGGGCTGATCATAACCCAATTAAAGTAATATGGAAAGGGCCTTGGTGGTGCAGGCTGTTAATCATCTAGCACTTAGCTCAATTGCCTGCAATTAGTGCAGGTTCAAATCCCACCAGGCTCAAGGTTGACTCAGCCTTCCATCCTCTCGGGGTAGGTAAATTGAGGACCCAAAATTGTTGGGGGCAATAAGCTGACTTTGTAAAAAATGCCGCATGGGGGGGGGGACAAAAAGCCCTAGTAATAAGCAAGCATATATAATGAAATGAAGGCTATTGCTGAGCACTTAGCATGGTGCTCTAAAGACTGTAAGCCGCCCTGAGTCTCTGGAGAAGGGTGGCATATAAATGTAAATAATAAATAAATAAATAAAAATAAACAAAAAAGAGATTAAAATGGACAATAAATAATTTAATACTGAAAGAAAAAGAATACATTGAATATATGGAAAAAGAATTAAAAATTTTCTGTGAGCAAAATAAAAAGGAAGAAACTTCATTACAAAATGTGTGGGACACTGCTAAAGCTTATATAAGAGAATTAACAATAAGGTGTACAGGAAAGAGAAATAGAAAGAAAAGACAAATACAAAAAATATTAGGAGAATATAAGAAATTAGAAGAATTATCGAGGAATCCACAAAGGAAAGACATTCAACATAAAATGACTTTGACAAAACATAAACTGGAAATAATAGATAAAGAAGACTTAGTACAAAAAATTAAGCAAACTAAACAAAAAAAAACGCAAATGCAAATAAACCAGGTAGATAAATAAATTTAAAAAAAGACAAAGAAAAAAAGGATATCTCAGCTAATGGGTGATAAAGGGAATATGTGTTATAGAAGTGAGACTAAAAAAGTAATAATTTAAAAGTATTATAGTGAACTATATGTAGAAGAAAAAGTAGAGATAGGTGAAATAGAAGAATATCTAAAGAGTACAGATTTACCTAAAGTACCAGAAGAAACCAGAATAATTTGGAAGGGAAAATTACAATGATGGAATTAACAGAAGCAATTCAAAGACAAAACAATAAGAAAACTCCAGGGCCAGATGGCCTGCCTGCAGAAATGTATAAAGCCCTACTGGACACCTTAAGCAATGTATTACTAGAAATTGTAAATGAAATACTGATTAAAGCCAAAATACCCAAGTAATGGATAGAAGCATATATTACCCTTATACCAAAAGAGGATACAGATCTACAGCAAGTGAAGAACTATAGACCAAGATCATTGCTGAACTCAGATTACAAGATATTTGCGTCAATAATGGCTGAAAGATTGAAGAGATATTTAAATCACTTTATACATACTGATCAAAATGGCTTTTTACCCAAGAGACAAATAAGAGGCAATATGAGAATAATTTTAAATACACTAGAATATTATGAAACACATTGGAGAACCAGATGGGATTTATATTTTTGGATGCACAAAAAGCATTTGATAACATGAAATGGCAATTTATGTTGATGCAAATGAAGGAAATGTAATTTGGGGATAGATTTATAAATATGATTAAGACTATATATTATGGACAATATACAAAAGTACTGGTTAATGGAGAGATGACAGGGAAAATCTTTATTGAGAAAGGAATAAGACAGGGATGCCTGTTGTCTCCATTGTTGTTTATTTTAATTTTAGAAGTGTTGAATGGAATTATTAGAGAAGACAAAGAGATAAAATGGATGGAAATAAGAAAGGAGGTGTATAAACTACAAGCTTTTGCAGATGATTTGGTTTTTATCTTAGAAGAACCCTTAAAAACAGGGCCAAAGTTGATAATAAGAGTAGAGGAATATGGGAAAATAAATAAAGGGAAAACAAAAATATTAGTGAAAAACATGACAGAGAAACAGAAAAAAGAACTGACAAAAACATAGATATTCAGATAGTTAAAAAACTTTGGATACGTTATAGAATTGGAAAAATGGCAGAAACTATGGGATAGGAACTATAAATTGACAATATCGACAACATATAAGGAGAACTTGTATAAGATGTTTTATAGATGGCACTTAGCACCAGCAAGACTAGCGAAAATGTTTAAAGATAAATCAACGAAATGTTGGAAATGTCATCAAACACCAGGAACATATTGTTATATGTAGTGGACTTGCACAGAGGCTAAAAGGTGTTGGACTAAAATACATACATGGTTGGAAAAATGATTAAACAACATATAGATCTGATACCTGAAATATTTCTATTTGGAATGGTACCAGAAGGTTGTAGTAAAGAAAAGATTTACCTAATTATACATGTACTAACACTGGCTAGAATTATATTTGTCCAAAATTGGAAAAGTGATAACATAGTGATAGAGGGAAAAATAATTGAAAAAATATTTGAATGTAAGAAATGAATAGATTGACACTAGAAATTAAAGAAAAAGAAGAAACTGAAAACTACATGGTATGGAATATGTTTTATCAATGGATAGAGAATAGAACAACCTAAAAAAGATTTGATGTATTTATAGAACAATTAGAGAAATATAAGCCAAGTTATAATGTGTGATATTATTATGTATATGGGAATATATATGGGAACATTGATGTATTGTATTGTTAGATTTGATAAAAAGAATATCATTTAAAATGTTTAAATAATTGAAATATGTACCCAAGTCGATGCACAGTTGAAATGGAATGGTTATATATATATATATATATATATATATATATATATATATATATATATATATATAAACAATTATTATTATTTTTTAAAAAAAGAAAAGAGCCACATCTCTTCTCTCTGATATGGAAAACCCCCTCATCCGAAGACAAGCTGTAGTGGTAACCAAAATGGCTGCCACGAAGATGGAGACAGTCTGAATACCTAAGATTGTGCAGGAATGGATAGACTGTGAATGGTGTGTGATCTGGGTAAGAATACTTTTGCATTGCTACTTAACCCTGATAAAGATATCAGAAGAGAGGATTTTTGGACTAGCAATGACCTAGCACAGGAGAAGAATCTGTAAAATACCAAAAAATTTAACCTTAAAAATTGAAGATGGAAGGAAAGTAAAAGGAAGGAAGAATAAAGCAAACTTTTCTTGAAAAAAAAAAAGCAGAAAATTGGATTTTGTGATTGGACAGGATTTGACTTTAGATAGACATTATTTAAAATGCTGTAATTGATTTGCAAAAAGTAATATATATTTAACTTCTTGAAATATTGGCAAATTTGATAACAAAGACTAAAGAGATGGGGGGAAAAGGTGGAAAGTGGAAACTGATTTAAGAGTGCCACCTCCTGTCAAAAATAAATAAATTATGTAGATCCTGAAAATTTTGAAAAGACTTGATTTAAGAAGAATTGAAAGAAAGAATTAAAGGAATTGTACTAATAAAAGACCCCAGAAAGTCATAATATGAAACCTAACTGATATCTATAAAGATATCACACTGGGATTATTCAAAAGTTAGACTGATCAACTGAGAGATATAAAGTTTGCTGGACGTTGGATTTATAGTTTGAAAAGTGATGCTGGTCTGAATAGAAGACTGTTGGACAATTGAATAGAAAAAATAGACTAAATAAAAACCAAAGATGAGCAGAACAGGTGAAGAAATTGTGTTGGAACTAAAGGGCTAGAAAAGATACTATGAAAAGAGGATTTGAGGACATTTTGAACAAAATACAAAACATGGCAGAAGAGCTCAAAATGGAGATGCAAGCAACAGAAAGAAAACAAGAGATACAGGAAGAGGAGGAGCTAACTGAAAAAACAACCAGAAAATAAAACAGATGGAACAATAAATAAAAAGAAAGAATAAAAAGGAAATAAAACTTAAAATAATGATAATTGATGCAATAAACCAAGAGGAGAATATTCTAAGGGGGGAAGCAACAGGGAATGGAATTACAGAGAGAATATTTTGAGAGGATAGGGGTAAAATTAGATAACTGGAAAAAGAGGCAACGGAACATAATAGAAAAGGGAGGAATGATTAAGAGGAAGGGTCAAAAATGATAGAAAATGGGAGACAAGCTAGGAAGCAATTAATGCTTTAATGAAAGTAAGAGACGATGGCTGAAAAGGGGAAAGATAAGGATTCCACATGAATGTGCGTATTATTATTCAAAATGCATAGTTATTAATTGTAATAAACATAAATTAATATCTGAGTATAGGATTATTAAAGATAGATAATTGCTAATGACAATAAAAATGAAAATCAATTGTAATAAACATGAAATTAATATTTTTATTATAGAATTACGTCAAAGATATACAATTGTTAACTGTAATAAGTATGAAAATTAATATTATTTTATATCTATTTAGAGGAAAAGAAATGACATGTGGAGTCTGATAGATATAAAATAATATAGTGAAATATGGTATTAGATAAAAGTGATTATATTATTACTAGAATCGTACAACTTGTTAAATGTAAACAGGATGAATATTACTTTGTATTACAATGATGGAAAGGATTTTGTTTTAAACATAATAGTAGCACAATTAAGAATTAAGAAGGGGATAAATAATGGAAAATGCAAATTAATACATATTTATGAATGGTTATTAGAATTAGATAATTGGTTAAACATGGCAAATATGACTAGCAATATAACATTTATAAAACGAAATGATCTTAAGAATATGGAGTTTAGCATGAAAGTAGCATATGGGAATATTGAATAATTAAGAATAATAAATTGTATTAATACTAAATTATATAAGAAAGTTAAAAATATCAATATGAAATTATTGTCATGTTTGTTTTAAAATGTAAAATACCCTGAAACCATATTGTTCACACAATGATTTGTTTGTAGAAATAAAAAAATAAAAATTGTAAAAGCAAAACAACAACAATTGGTTTATACCTGCAACTCAAGATGCTGGATATTATCTGAGGAACCAATTTTTTCTAAATCAGGCAACTATTATATTTTATTAAATAAATAAACATAAATAAATAATTAAATAAAACAGGACCTTATTTAAAGAAGCAAGGTTTCAGGGAGGATGAAATCCACCCTCCAGCCAAGATAAACAGGTCTAGTAAAATCCCAACTACTTCTCCAGAATTAGAGTTCAAGGAATAGTGATTCTGTTTTTTTCTTTTTGTCCCTATGTTTGTGAAATCACATGCAAATCAGGCTGGTATTTCTGCAGATGATGCCACAGAAGTCAAAATAGATAAGATGATTTATTGAATTATTAAGTTTGCCCTACACCATAGCTTTTCCTAGCTTAGCTTCTCAATTTATCTTCCCTGCTTTTAAAGAGCAAAAGGTAGGTTTGGTATTAGCCAAAGACTGAACATCTTTTTTTAATTAATATGATTTATTACACTAGAAACTCAAACAAAAGTGCTCTAGTTTTCATAGTGTGCCTCATTACTGACTTTTTCAATTGAACACCTCCTTTCTGATTTTCTTTGTTAGCTTTGATAACAAATGGAGGATTTTTTAACAATGGAGGATTTTTTAAAATAAAACCTGTGGAGCAGATTGGTCATTTAATCTATTTATGATGCTGGAATTGTGACAATAGTTCCAAGAGGCAATGATATAGCCAGAAAGTGGAGAAAATAGAATGTAGCTATTTTTTTCCAGAAGACAAAGTAGCCTTTGGCCTCTATCAAAGACAAGTGTTGCTGTACCATCTCATTGCCTTAATTAATATGTGCTAGCAAGCCTAGCCCAGCGTTTTCATTCTGAGGATATTAATCATCCTTTGAACTGCCCTGCAATCAACTCCTTCTACTGCAATAAAAAATATCAAAAAGCTTGCCTCTTGCAGTCATTTGAGACTCACTTCTTTAGGGCCTGTCCTATTGAATTGAAATGAGTTTGATATAAATAGTTCAAATCACAATACCAGCAGAATATCCTGGGTTTATTAAAGGCTACTTTTAAGAAGGATTTAAATAAAATTTCAAGGACTTTGTCTGGATTTATCCATGGTATACTGACCTTATGTGGACATTAAACAATTGGGTAACTTCTACCTCTAGGGCGGAAGAAACGACAGAGAAAGTAGAACTAGCTCAACTCTCTAAAGAAGTTATGAACTGTCCTTCAACTACAACTGAACAAATCCCTGTATTTTAATATCTTTAAGCTACTCACGCCTTCTGTTTACATTTGTTTCATTCCATTTCTCCAGCCATTTAAAGTCATTCTTTTCTCAAGCTCACTTGAAAATGATATGCATGCTGATGCTCAATTGGGCCAGAAATATTTTTCTGATTTGGTAAAATGTGCACTTTTGCAAGCAATTTTGCTTAACCCAGTGGTGATGCTCAGTTTGACCCCTGTATTTCTGTCTATGGAGATTCTCATATGGTTGTCCCAAAGGTGCTTTTGCACAAAATTTTAGGAAAAATGAAGTGAATTTGCCTTCTGAAAAAGCACCTTTGTGTCTCCGTATTCTTTCTTATTTACATGTTTAATTAGGTAAACAGCTGATTTTACAAAAATTGCATTTTAGTTTTTCTATTCATTCAAAAGTGCTTTAAAATATAATTGTTTAACCTCTTATCAATTGTTAACAACTAAAGTTTTACATAAACATTTAGTTGGCCAAGCTAATATACATTATTGAAAGATATTGTAACTGTCTAATTGCTGTATTTGGCTTTTATAGCAGAAATGAATTGGCTACATACAGATTATACAGATTAACAGAGTTGGAAGGGACCGTGTAGGTCATCTAGTCCAACCCCTCCACTCAAGCAGATCCTACACCATTTCTGACAGATAGCAGTCTTTTCTTCCAGTGATGAAGGTCCCACAAAATGCCAAAAGTAAGCTGTTCCATTGGTTGATTGTACTCACTGTCAGAAAATTTCTCCTTATTTCCAGGTTGAATCTCTTCTTGATCAGTTTCCATGCATTATTCTTTGTCTGGCCTTCAGGTGCTTTGGGAAATAGTTGACCCCTTCCTCTCTGTGGCAGCTCCTCAAATATTGGAACACTACTATCATGTCTCCCCTGGTCCTTCTCTTCACTAGACTAGCCATGCCCAGTTCCTGTAACCATT
This sequence comes from Bungarus multicinctus, assembly GCA_023653725.1. NCBI lineage: Eukaryota > Metazoa > Chordata > Lepidosauria > Squamata > Elapidae > Bungarus > Bungarus multicinctus. The sequence continues at coordinate 32,885,010 of CM042848.1, forward strand.
CTTCATATGTTTTAGTCTCCAGTCCCCTAATCATCCTGGTTGCTCTTCTCTGCACTTTTTCTAGAGCCTCAACATCTTTTTTAATAATGTGGTAACCAAAACTGGATGTAGTGCTCGAGGTGTGGTATTACTAAGGATTTATAGAGTGGTATTAGTACATCACTTGATCTTGATTGTATCCTTCTGTTAATACAACTTAGGATTGCACTGGCTTTTTTGGTTGCTGCTGCACACTATTGCCTTATATGTAATTGGTTGTCCACTAAGACTCCAAGATCCCTCACACAGTTACTGCTATTAAGCCTGGTTTCACACAGTTTATATGTGTAGTTTTGATTTTCATTGCCTAAGTGTAAGACTTTACTTTTCTTTACACTGAATTTCATTTTATTAAATAGGGCCCAGTTTTCAAGTCTGCAAGATCCATCTGAATCTTGAGCCTATCATCTGGGTATTGGCTGTTCCTGCCAGCTTAATATCATCTGCAAATTTTGCAAGTTCCCCTTCTATTCCCTCATCTAAACCATTTATGAAGATATTTAGAATACTGGGCCTAGGAGAGAACCTTGTGGTACCCCGCTACTTACTTCCCTCCATGTAGGACTACTTGTTGAGTACAATTTGTCAACCAGTTATAAATCCATCTGATAATACAATATTTTACACAGTGTTCACACTTACAATCCTTTCAAGCAACTTACAATTAATACTACATTACTATTTAATTCTTTCATTGCTAATCATCCAATTAGTACTGGATACTCTTTTAACAATAAAAATGTTAATCTACTGTTCATTCTGTCATGGATAATTAGCTTCTTAATGCTGACAATAGCTAATCAGAGTATTAAATACTTAAGTGTATAATGCCCAGAGCAAACCACAAAATTCAAGGTGTTGGGAATAATATTCGGACTCTTCTACATGCTAATCTTGAATGCAGACAGATCACTATAATCAAAATAATACTGAAATATACAAGACCTTGAAAAAATTACACTGTGGAGAAGTTTTCTAGTCCTCTCTCAACACTGTGGATCAGTTTTTTCCAAACTTGGTAACTTCAGAATGTGTAGAATCAACTCCCAGAATTCTCCAGTCAGCATGAGGTTCCACAAATCTATCATCTGTTATTATTCACTGTAGTAAATATAAGAGTGGTACTGAAGAAATAGATTAAACAAATTATGAAAGGACTGCTATAGAATCTGCTGAATGTGAGTTTCTGTATAGATCAAGTAGTATAGTGAAGCCATAAAGGTTTTTTTTTTTTTGCCAATCATCCTCCCCATTAATTTGTTTGATTTAGAGATAAATGCCATGTGAAATTAGAAATATTATTATACAGTGGAATTATAGAATAATTCAATCATAAATTTATAATCTAATATTAAAAGGAAAATACTTCCTCCTGTTAATCTTGATTTTATATGACAAAATGGATATATTCATCTAATTTTATTGGCAATAAGATGGCATTAAGACTGCAAAAAGCCAGGTTAAAGCCCATTCTCTTATCTAAACCTCACTGGGTAAATTCACTTTTTTTTTTGCTAACCTTCTCTTTCAGCCTAATCTGTTTCTCAAGTTATATTTATGGAGAAAAAATGGAGTCAGCTGAGTTTTTAGATAAACAAACAAACAATATCTCTAGACTTCATTAACTTTTTCCTATTAGATTCTTTGAACTTCTGAAGTGATATGTTTGCAAATACTGTATTTTCTGTATTTGGAAACTGAGACAATAACATTGAAATGGAAGTGACAATTCACCTTTAAAAAACTGAAGAAATTCCTAGATATGCTGAAAGTTACAAACTGCTATCAAGAATTGTTCACAAATGCCATAAGATTTAGTGCTGAAGACAGAAAATGCTGAAATGTTCTATAATGATGCTCACTGTTAATTTCTGGCCTGGCATACATGTAGCTAGTGTTGAGCAGCTTGGAAAAACAATTTGAGATATAATTGTGCTGAATTATAATACTCTTTGTGTCTCTAAAGACTGTTGTTGTTCACACATTAACAGTCCAAAAATAAAAAAAGAATATTCTGCCAACTTTAATTTTGCAATAAACCAACAAGTATAAAATGAACTGAGAAATAATTAAACTTTGGAAATAATCCAAAGTTTCAATTGCATTTGATTCAGCATACTATCTTCCATTATTTGGGCAGTGCCTATCAATGAAGCAAAATCTATAGTACAAAATCTGTACTATTTACTAGTGATTTAGAAAATTTACTATACTATACTACACTTTTATTCAGATCTGGAATAAAAATATACATTTTATATTACATTTATATTTTATATTTTAAATATACATTTTATGCATATTTTGAAATATCTGTTCATGCTTAAATAAGATATTTACTCAATAAAGGTTCATGAATTTGTATTAGATTTTACATTTCAAGACTTATCTATAGAAAATATACAGATTTATTTGTTACTGTTATGATTATTTAATTATTTATAATATACATTATTTTAATGTATTTTGCTTTGACAACTGAAGTTCTGCAATTTATTTGTTCCTTAGTTTCAATCTCTGATTTCTCTACCAAAGCAAAACCTTAAACAACACATTCTCTCTCCCTCTCCCTCTCCTGGTCTCTCTCTCTCTCTCTGCATTTGTATGTATGTATATGTGCATACACACACACACACACACACACATATATACAACACATATACACAAGAATGGGTTTCCTGTGGTTTATTTCCTGTTTTTTTTTTAGCACAGGTGATTCGCACAGCAGAGTGGTTTGCTGAGCCTCAGCTGTTTTAGTCCCAGGGGCTTCAGTAGAAGGTAAGTAATTCAGTTGAGCTTTTTAAAATGTAGAGCAAAGCACGCACTCACTGAACCGGTTGTTACACCAGTTGAATCACACCACTGCATATGCATACTTACATACATTCTAAATATAAGGTAATAAAGTTTTTCTGAAAAATTAAATCTTCATGAGTAGATTTAGCATACTATCTTTCATAGAAATCAGTAGTCTAGTCCTCTATAAAACATGACAACAAGGATGATGAGTTCTAGCCTTCTGAATATCGTTATTTTGTCATTTTGAATGAATAATAGCTAGTGTGTGAGAGTTAACAATATTTCTAATCTCCTGCAATACTCATGCAACTGGTAGTGTAGAACACAATAATTAAAATAAAACTATACAAATAATGGAAGCATATTTCAATCAAATATTTAAACGACATCTATAACTTTGACTAAAGACAAGATGGAATAGTATAGTCTTCATATCTTTCTGAAAAGTAAGGAAGGTTGGACTTACAGGTTTTGAGGGTAAAGTAGAAGTTGTTAAAGAGAAAATTGTTTAAAATGTCCAATTTTAAAATGTACATAGTTTCTAGGCCTTTTTTTTTTCTTGCTTTATCTAGAAAGGGACCTTAGCTAGTTGAATTCCTAGCTGTTTGGAACTTTGCTTATCACTTTTAATTATGGAAAGTATTTTAACCAATTAATTTCTCTAATTATAAATAATATAATTATAAATAAAATATGAACTATACATACAATTATACATTAAATACAAACAATACATTATAATAATGTATTCTCAAATTCATTAATTTCTCAAAAGTCCAACCAACTCCCTGTGGAAACTATATACAACATTTAATGCATTACTTCTACCATAGGTGAATGAAGTGAAGATAAACCCACACATACATTATTCTGATGATTATGAAAGTCTGTATTTTGTACATTACCACTGCTAGCTTGAGAAAAGGATATTGAGTGTGTCATGCCAGTGAAGGATACAGAAAGGGTACATTGCTGCTGTGATTAGATGTTCCAATCAACAAGGGTACTCAAAGATTTGTGATTTAGGAAAAAACAAAAGTACATTAAAATAGGTAAAAGTGGCATAACATTTTATGCTTTTACAGATCAGTATCTTTTTGACATCTAGTTCTAATCATATTGTATTTCTTCCTGGGTTTTTATCCAGTCAAGATGAATGAAGATGGAACTGCATGCTCTAAATCAGTGTTTCTCAACCTCACAGTTTGAAGATGGGTGGAATTCTGTTCCCAGAATTCTCCACAGGGAATTCAAATTCCCAAGGTTGAAAAACACTGCCCTAAATAGCATTTAGTAACTGCAACCCTCAACCTCTTTTTCTTTCATCTGTCAACATGGCCGAGCATGTTACCAAAAATCAGGGACATGGTTTCCTGCAAGTTTGAAAAATGAAGTTTGCATTCTAACATACATTTAAGGGGAAAAATCCCATCAATTTGCCTAGAAAAACAAAACAGAGACTGAATTAGGCCTTATCCAATCCTTTCATCAAGTCTCTCAGAGCCCTTTGAACAGTTTAGGTGGCCCAGTCATCAAATATTGCTCACACCAGTCTTAAAATAATAAACTTGCAGTTGAAATCCTTAGTAAATGTTCTTCTGAAATTATAATTTCTCCCATTGGTTTAAGTTCCTCTTCTTTCCAGTGGATCTGACCCCTCTAACAATGACCCAGAGTTTCCAGTGCTCTTGGAGTCAGGCAATACAAACTAGAATACAACTCTATGGCTATTTGTGGCCAATCATCACCTTGATGGGCTATGATCATGGGTTAACTGACCTTAGACAGCGGGCCATTCAAGGGAGGGCTGCTACCGGTTCGCACTAGTTCAGGCAAACCAGATGTTAATTTTACATGTGGTTCACTGAACTGATAGTTGCAATGACTGGCTGGCCCCACCCACCCCAGCCCACTCTTCCCAGGAGTCTCCATGTGGCCCATTTTGGATCCCAGGTAAGTGCAGGGCCTGCGTGGGAGGGCAAAGACAGGCCTCCCAGAGGCTCTGGAGCCCAGGGAGGACATTTTTGCCCTCCCAGAGGCTCAAGGAAAGCCTCTGAAGCCTGGGGAGGGTGAAAATGGTCCCCCAGCCATGGTGCAGGAGGCTGACTAAGGCCATGTCCACCACAGCCATGCCCACCTAGCAACCAGGCAGAGAATCGATTGTTACATTTTTTGAAGCCCACCCCTGATATAGCACTGCAAGCTGATTTCTCAGCCCTCCCCAAAACACCCTCTTGAGCCACTCTGCATACCCTCTCCAACCAGCCAGATATCTCAATCATGTAACAGTCCCAAAATTCAGTGACAATCTTTTTTAAATCAGATTCAATGCCCTTCCAGCAACCATTACTGAAGGAAGATACAAACAAAAACTGTATGCATGAGGTGGTAGAATAATTGAAACATATATTTTATTGTTTCCTTTATGCAGGAGCATGCCAGAAGCTATTATTTATACTTCTTGTTAAATAACATGGTCATTCTAATTTATTTTGTCTTAAAAAGCTATTATCAGATCAGTCTGACTCCATCTCTCTGTCCACAGCTCAGTCATTTGCTCTTTATCCCATAGGATTCTGTCAGCTGTTTGTCTGATATTGAGGGGGTGAACGATAATATACAAACTCACTCGTGTGTCTTTGGTGAAGTTGTTTTTATTCATCTCCCACACCACAACAACAGGTAACAGTGATAAAAACTGGTTTAAAGTCAGCTCTGGTTTTTGCTACAACCCAGAGCTGTATTTATATATATTATGTACTGGATAATTACATAATTACTGTAATCACCTTCCGGTCGGCTGCTCTGCCTAACATTCATCCTCTCTAATGAAAAAACAAAACCTCTAAAGTAAAACGTAGTAACTGTAAGTTACTTAATGGTGATTCTATTCACCTCAGTGACAATCTACCCTAGACCCTATGTGTCCCACACCATTATTACACCACCACTTGCGTGTTATTCATCCATGCATCTTCAGTATGGCACTACTCCTTGCCAGGAAATCGATGTTCGTCATTTGAGGATCTCCATCTTAATGTTGAAACACAGTCAATGTAAGGTGCTTACTTAATTATGTTTGTTTCGCACCTTGGTTGTCTCGGCTCCAACCTATTCATCTTTGGAGTTGTGACAGGCGGCCCCCTCTACCAAGATTCTTCCTAGAATACAAGAACACATTAGACAAAGGGACAATGATGTATAGATTTTATCTAATGGGCCCTGGTTTATCAGGATGAAGGCTGTGGAATCTTTGCCTCAATCTATCATATTTGATTCATTCACCCAGGATGCTTCTGTTCCGGGATACCCCTTCCATCTCACTAGGTATTGCATAGTGTGCCTTTGTATTCTAGAATCTAGTATTTTATCTATTTCTAATTGTTCTGGTTCTCCACATACTAGTTTCATAGGCATCTCATTGTTTCTATTGATCCTTGTCTTTAGTAAACTCGTATGAAATACGGGATGAATCTACCCTAACCACAACGGTAAGTTAAGTTTAACTGTCATAGGGTTTATTTTATTATATCAAAAGGGCCTAAATATTTTGGCCCCAGTTGGTCACATTAGTTTTAATGTGATATATTTTGTAGACAAATAAACTTTGTCTCCTTCTTGAAAGGGTTTCGTATCCTGTCATTTTTTGTTTGCTTGATTTTTATATTCTCTGGAAGGCTGTTCCAAAGCTTTTTGCACGGTACTCCAACAGCCTTGTATTTTAGTGGACCATTCCTTAACACTAGATGGGTCTTCTTGTTGGCAGGTAAACTCCGGAGTTGGACTGAATTCCCTACCATGTACAATATAAAATGGACTATATCTGGTACTGCTATGCAGTGCATTATTGTAGGCAATTTCAGCTAATGGCAATAAATCTACCCATTCCCACTGTTGATGAGAGGCATACGATCTTAAATATCATTCTACCATGGCATTTGTTCTTTTTGTAGCTCCATTTGTGCTTGGGTGATATGCCGAGTTGAGTCCTTGAGACGACCCCATTAAAACGAGGAACAACCTCCAGAATCATGCTGTGACTTGCACCCCTCTGTCAGATATTATTCTTCTGGGGACACCATGTAATCTATATACTCATTTTACAAACATATCTGCCAACTGTGCTGCCGATGGTAGGCCTTTACAGGGGACAAAGTGCGCCTGTTTTGAAAATAAGTCAATTATGGTCCATATGACAGTGTATCCCTTGCTGTTTGGTAATTCAACAATAAAATCCATGGTTATATCTTGCCATGGACATGTTGGCTCTGATACTGTTTGCAATAGTCCCATTGGTTTACCTACTCGAGGTTTAGCTGTCGCACATACATGGCATGTCTTTACGTAGTGTACAACATCAATTCTCATTTTCGGCCATCAGAACTGAAAGCGTGCTAGATGTAGTGTTTTTAAAAATCTGAAATGTCTGTTTTACCTCATGACAATTTGTAAGTATTTCATTCCTACATACAGCTGGTACATACACTTTATTTCCTCTCCAAGCTATTCCATCTTTAAATGAACACAAATGAGAACTGTGGTTAAGCCAATCATCCTGTGCAGTAGCATTTCGTATTGTGTCATGGACTGTTTCCTTTAACCGAGTCACGTGATCAACATTGTTGGATGGGGGTTGAATAATAATATCTCATGTTGATTGATATTGTGGTAACCAGGACAAGACATCAGTGATGAAATTCTGTCCTGCCAGGACATACTTCAATTTAAAATTGAATCATTTAAAATACAAGGTCCATCTAACCTGCTTAGGAGACAAGCGTCTTGGCTTTTATAATGTTTCTAAATTTTGGTGATCGGTCCATACTTCAAAAATTTCCTGTGCCCCTTCCAGGAAATGTCTCCAAGTACTTAATGCCCATTTCATGGCAAAGGCCTCCTTCTCCCAGCCTCTTTCTGTCACAGTAAACTTCCATGATGTGTATGCCCAGCCTCTTTCTGTCACAGTAAACTTCCATGATGTGTATGCGCATGGCTGTAGTGTTCTGGTTTCATTCTCTTGTAACAGGACAGCCCCTATCCCTACATCACTCACATCCGCCAGTACAATATACTTTTTTGTTGGATCAGGATGTTGTAAAATAGGTGCTTGAGAGAATAACAATTTCAATGTTTCAAAGGCTTGTTGACATCCTTCAGACCATGTAACTGGTTGGGTTGGCTTTGGTTTTTTCCTTTGTTGCTTTGTTTTTAGTAACTCAGTGAATAGTAATGCAATGTGGGCAAACTTAGGTATGAACTGTCGATAAAAATTTGCAAAGCCCAAAAAACTCTGTACCTGTTTTCTTGTCTGGGGGATTTTCCATTCCATTACAGCTTCTACCTTCATTGGATCCATCTCCAATCCTGCATTAGATATTCAGTACCCTAAGTAGTCTTGTTTAGTACAATGGAACTTACACTTAGATAATTTTATATATAATTTGGCATTTAACAATTTAATTAATACACTTGTTACCAATTGGATGTGTTCTTCCATAGTTTTTGTGTAAATTAGTGTTTCACTAAGTATACTAGTAGCCCACGGTATAAATGTTCATGTAGTACACCATTAATAAGTTGCATGAACACTGCAGGTGCCCTTTGTAACCCAAAAGACGTTACTTGGAATTGGTAGCTTTCGAGGGGGCAATTGAATGTGGTTTTCCATTCATCCTCAGGTCGTACCCTCACCCAATAATATGCCTCTCATAAGTCTAATTTAGTAAAATAATGTCCATTTGACAAAGTAGCCAACAACTCACTAATTAACGGCAACGGGTACAGGTTGTTGACACAGACTGCGTTGAGTCCTCTTAAATCAACACATAAATGTAAACCACCATCTTTTTTTTCTCGGAACAGTATAGGGGCAGCTATGTGTGACCGTCCAGCTTTAATGAATCCCTGTGCTAAATTCTTTTCCAGAAAGTTCCGCATATCTGCCATTTCTTTCGGTGTCATTGTATACATCTGAGGTTTTGATAGTTTTGCCCCTGGAATTAGTTCGATAGCACAGTCCGTTGAGTGGTATGGTGGTAGAATCTCACTTCTCTCATTTCCGATACCACAATAAATCTTAATCATTCCCAATGGGTCCCAATTTCTAATCAAATAGGAATGGTCATCATCATAGCTGGTACCCCCCCAACAATGATCCATCAACCTGCTCAAACTTCATGGGAGCTGGAAGGATTTCTAATGGTGCATTCAGTTCATCTACAACACGTTGACTAATTAGACATCTGGTACATCCAGTATCTACTAATGCTCCATATTGGCCTCTAATTCCTATATTATCTAATACAATAGGTATTATAAATGGTCGAACAGGAGAGCTTATCATGGGGTCCTCTGGGCTGTCATCACCACTGACACATAGTTCCGACATAACGCTCGGCTGATGCTGCTCACTGTATTGCTTTGTCTCTCATGTGGCCAGAGCTAGTGATGGTTCTTTTTGTGTTACACTCTGATTTTTCGCTACTACCAGCTCCTCTTCTACTATATCCAATTTGTGAAACAGTTCTGAAAGGACCCCTCACTATTTGCTTCACACATCCTGTATCTATTGCAGGACATTTGAATGCTCTATGTCCCAACAGATTACAATGAAAACACCTTAGATTTAGAGGACCCCTGGCATTACTGGTCACAATTCCTGGTGGATCCCTTCTCATTCCCACAGCACTCCCAGTCGAACCAGTTCTTCGTGGAACTTCAGATTTCTCTCTGAACTCCTTCAACCCGACATCTAATTCGACAACAGTTTTATACCAGTCTATTATTCGTTGGGGCACACCCCTGTAGAGACAAGCCTGTCTTAATCCTCAATCTAACCCTGCCCTGAATTCCCTAATCAGTAGACATTCTGGCCAAGTTCTCAATTTCCCAGCCAATCATCTGAAGTCCTTGATGTATTCAGCAGCTGGTTTTCCATTCTTTTTCAAAGCCATTATGGCCTCCTCAGTCTGGTATATTCTAGACTTATCCTCAAGTTGTTTACAAAGTGAATCCAAGAATAACTCTAATCAATTCCCTAGCACGGGCACTATGTAGCTCCGCCACCCAATCCGCTGCGTCACCGGTTAAGACCCCAGTGATTGCTACTATCATTGACCATTGGGAGGGGTAATATGTGGCATATAATTCCAAATGGTTTACTACTTGGCTGAGAAACAAAGCTATTCGATCAGGTTTTCCATCAAAAGAGGTTTATAGTGGGGGTGAACCCCAAACCATACGCTGTTCCCACTGGCCAGTCCCTCTGGGGGACACCCAAGTTCCGTCCTGAGACTCACTTTGAGGTAAGATTTCTGAACATTCACCACTAGATGTCCTATGTGTGGCTCCTCTTCTTCTGGGCTCTGATCCCCCCACCATTTCAGTCAGCGAGGAATCAAACCCAGCTGAAATGTCATGTGTTGTTCTTCTATGATTACAGTCTTTTCCATCCCGAGGCAGAGAACTAAAAAAAGAAGTATTCTCCATGTTACTTCCCCAGAACTGTTTAGGATCATGGCTGCTGATACTCAATTCCCCATATTTCAAATGAAGAAGTTCAAGAGTACTAGCTCCAAGGCTGGATGGGGATGTGCTCCAGTCATCTCCCTCTCCTATTCTTTCCATCCATTTCTCGAATTTGTCAATCTTCACAGGTACATGAGCTGGAGGCATACGCTGAAGAAACCCCATTTCCTCTGCTAACTCGAACCCACTCCCCCGTTCCGACTGGGTTTTCGGTCACACGACGGGTTGCAAACTGTCATCAGTCCTTCTGTCTGAACCTCCCATTTCCGCAGCAGTTGGATGATCACCCGTAACATTCGTAACTGCCGATGGGTCCCAGCCGGCTCTCCTCCTTTACTTTCCTGGAGTCAAACCACAATTCAGCCTCCCCATCAGTACCTTCAGCCATAGTTTGGCACTCCTAGTATTCAACAGGAATGAGAGCCTCCGGAGGAAATAACCGATATAAAGGAGAGAGCTGACTTTCTCTGTCAGCTGTTCGTCTGATATTGAGGGGGGTGAGCGATAATATACAAACTCACTCATGTGTCTTCAGTGAAGTTGTTTTTATTTGTTTCCCATACCACAACAGATAATAGCGATCAAAATTGGTTTAAAGTCAGCTCTGGTTTTTGCTACAACCCAGAGCTGTATTTATACATATTATGTACTGGATAATTACATAATTACTGTAATCACCTTCTGGTCAGCTGCTCTCTCATCCGTTCTCTCTAACAAAAAAACAAAACCTCTAAAGAAAAATGTAGTAACTGTATGTTACTTAATGGTGATTCTATTCACCTCAGTGACAATCTACCCTAGACCCTATGTGTCCCGCACCATTATTACACCACCACGTGTTATTATTATTATTGCGTGTTATTCATCCATGCATCTTCAGTATGACACCACTCTTTGCCAGGAAATCGATATTCGTCATTTGAGGATCTCCATCTTAATGCTGAAACACAGTCAATGTAAGGTGCTTACTTAATTATGGTTGTTGAGTTGGGATTTGATTTTGAGCTGATAGGCATTTGCTTATCTGTGCTGTATTTTTTTTCAAGAGAGATTAGGCTTGCTTGTATAGTTGTTTCAAAACATGTTAGTAAGCATTCTTCTATTGAAGGAATGATTCTATGCTTTCAACTCTGTCAGACAGGGTACTTTGTTTAGCTTAGGTAAACATGATGGACATAGACAAGGAAATGTATCTGATGTTTTTAGGAGATCAGCTAGCCTTTTGGTTAAGTTTAAGTAGGCGAGGTGGGCTTAATTGTCACATAGGTGGCATTTAATGTTGTTTTCGCTTTCATTGATGGTTTCAAGACATTTGAAGCATGTGCAGGAGTATGGGAGGTCATTGGTACAGATATTATTCTTTTTTGCTGTTTGGTAGTGGACGGTTTGGAGTTTTTGGCTGGCATGGTGAATGACAATAGTACACTAAACAATTACAATAGCTAATTAATGTGATAGGTAGACAGTTACTTAATGAATGTTGGTAATTAATAAATGTTAATTGATAAGTTAGAGAACAAATCAAAAGTAAGGTTACTTATTACTAAACAAAAATCAATCAATCAACTAGATAATCAATGATACAGTATTAAATCTCTATCAATCAATTAATCACTAAATCAGTGGTCATTTAACAATTAATTATTATACTACTAAATGATAAATCATTTATTTTAGACAAAGCATTATCTATCAATAATTGGTCCTGAGGTAATGAAATAGTGGAGAGAGTGAAGTATTGGAGGTTGGTAGTGAAAAGTACCTTTGTTTTTCCTTAATTTACGTTGTTTGGTTTTTGTTTTGTTTTGTTTTTGTTTTTAAGGAGGAAGTGTTGCTTGAAGGAGCTTTGTTAGTGTTCCATAGAAGACTCTTTAATCAGTTACACATTATTAGATCATGGAGATCTTCCAATCAGCTGCTTGATAGATTTGAATAAAGAAGATTTGAATGAACTCTCCAATCATCTACTTGGGAGTTTGGAATGGATGGGTTTTGGGTGGGGATTATAGTAACAATAAACCTTGGTTCACAACTAAACTTAAGCAGCTATGTCGTTCCAAAGTGGAAGCCTACAGAAAAGGTGACAGAATGCTATCAGGCCAGAAACATATTAACAAGAGAGATCAGAGCAGCAAAAAGAAACTACTCTGAAAAGTTAAGGAATCAGTTGTCAACAAATGAACCAGCAAACATGTGGAAAATTCTTAAAAACATCACTGGCTACAGCAAACCTCCTTCCCAGGCAGAAGGAAATCAACACTAGCACAAGACCTGAATGTGTTTTACTGCAGATTTGAAAGAAACTACAGCCACCTATCTCCACAATCCACCTCTCAAACACACCAACAACAGCCAAGCCTCCTACAACTGACCCCAACCCATTGGGTTCACAACCTCTGGTGATCACAGAAAAAGAAGTGCAAAATCAGGAAAAGCACCAGGGCCAGACAAGATAATTTCTTCTTGCTTAAAAGTCTGTGCTGACAAATTGGCCACCATCTTCAACCAAATCTTCAATAAATCACTATAGATGTGCTATGTTCCTTCTTGCTTCAAATGCTTTACTATCTTCCCAGTGCCAAAGAAAAACTCCATCAGGGAACTGAATGACTACAGACCAGTTGCTCTAACATCTGTAGTTATGAAAACCTTTGAAAGGCTAGTGTTGTCCCATCTAAAAACCATCACGGATCCACTGTTAGATCCCATGCAGTTTGCATACCGAGCAAATAGATCGACAGATGATGCTGTTAACATGGCTCTGCACTACATCCTACAACACCTCGAATCTCCAAATACCTATGCAAGGGTCCTCTTTGTAGACTTCAGTTCAGCATTCAATACCATCATTCCAGACATTCTTCCAACTAAACTAAACCAGCTAGCAGTACCTGAACATACTTGTAAGTGGATCATAAGCTTCCTAACAGACAGGAAGCAGCAGGTGAAGCTAGGCAGAATCACATCTGATACCTGTACAATTAGCACAAACCCCACCCCAAGGCTGTGTGCTTTCTCCACTTCTCTTCTCCCTATATACCAATGACTGCATCTCAAACAATCCATCTGTTAAAATACTGAAGTTTGCAGATGATACAACTGTGATTGGTCTCATTCAAGACAATGACGAATCCTCATACAGACAGGAGGTTGTACAACTTGCCTCGTGGTGTAACCAGAAAAATCTGGAACTGAACACACTCAAGTCCGTAGAAATGGTGGTAGACTTTAGAAGAAAGCCTCCCATACTACCACCTCTTACAATCCTAGACAACACAGTATCAACAGTAGAGACCTTCAAATTTCTAGGTTCTATCATATCACAAGAGCTAAAATGGATACCTAACATCAAAAGCATCATCAAAACAGCACAACAAAGAATGTTCTTTCTGCACCAACTCAGAAAGCTCAAACTGTCCAAGGAGCTGCTGATACAATTCTACAGAGTAATTATTGAGTCTGTCATCTGCACCTCTATAACTGTCTGGTTGGGTTCTGCAACCCAACAAGACAGACACAGACTTCAGAGGATAATTAGGACTGCAGAAAAAACAATTACTACCAACCTGCCTTCCATTGAGGATCTGTCTACTGCACGAGTCAAAAAGAGGGCTGTGAAAATATTCACAGATCCCTCACATCCTGGACATAAACTGTTTCAACTCCCACCTCAAAACAACACTATAGAGCACTGCACACCAGAACAACTAGACACAAGGACAGTTTTTTTCCAAACACTATCACTCTGCTAAACAAATAATTCCTTAAACACTGTCCAACTATTTACAAAGTCTGCACTATTATTACTATTAATCTTCTCATCATTCCTTATCACCCATCCCCTCCCACTTGTGACTATATGACTGTAACTTTGTCACTTATATCCTAATGAGTTATATTGACTGTTTCCTAGTATGATTTGATTGTTTATTGTACCCTATGACTATTATTAGGTGTTGTATCTTATGATTCTTGACTCTTGACGAATGTATCTTTTATTTTATGTACACTAGAGCATTTTTACCAAGACAAATTCCTTGTGTGTCCAATCATACTTGGCCAATAAAAAATTCTACTCTACTCTATTCTATCTGCATAGAAAAGAATGAAACTGAGCAGGATTTTCAACAGCTGACTTTCAGATACTGCTTAGAAAGAAAGAAACAGAGGGACTTTTGTTAGAAGAGACATGCTGACAGCAGTTACAGAGAACAGCATATAGGGCAGGGGTGTCAAATATGATTTCATTGAGGGCCACATCAGAGTTGTGTTTGACCTTGGATGGTCCAGGGGGTGCTTGGTCTCACAGGTCTTTGTGTAAGGACCAGCCTTTCCAGTCTTCAAAAATAAGTATAGACTCTTGAAAATGTTGTATTTCAAAAGGAATCTTTTTATTGCAGAGAGGTACAAGCAAATCAAACTTCAAAGTAGGATCTGAGGTCCCTCAGGGCACGCAAGTAGGATAAAGGGAATTAGAAACCCCTCCCAACAATCCGATGTGGATTCCACCAATCCACAGGTATAAAGTTGTTATTATATCAGTGTCTCTGAGAAAGCAGATAAGGAAAGTTTCTTAGGGCTATCTTCTGGTCCTGCAATCCACATGGCCCCTTCTCCCCTTGCATCTCCTCAATAGGTGAAAATTTTCCAGGCATCCAGGGTGCCAGGCAACAGTTATTAAATCATGTAAAAGTTTATACAAAAGACAATGTAAGAAATAGGATACTTAGGATACATAGAGAGGAAAAGAATTAAATGTATCAAATCAAATTCCCTTCCTTTTCTTCCATCGAACAATGGTAGATACACAGATCTGACAAACAAATTAGATCATCTGTCCAGCAATGGCCAGACGTTATAATAATTCCTTAAAACTAAATCATTCTTAGAGGAAATCTTGGAGACAATCATCTTCTTGGAATGTTTCTCTAAGTTAATGTGAGTTTTGTTTGATTAGGAATGGAATTACAAATCTAATTGTACTAATATGCCCATTCTTTTCATGACTATTCTAAGAACGGCATTCTCTTTTGACCTGAATTTCCTAATACTCCTGCTCAATGGTTCTTGTGAGGATTTACCTAATTATAAGGTGCAACTACTGAGGACAGATTGAGTAACAAATCTGTAGTACTGTAGGTCCATAGATTGTCCTTCATGAAAAATAAAGCAACTTCCAATAATCAGAAAAGAAAATTGCTTGTGGTGAACAATCTTACTTTTACATACCATGTTAAACAAAAGCATAAATACAGAACACTTCCACTTCATATTAAGTTAATTTTGAAATAAAATGAACCATGTGGATTTCAAAAGATGTATTAACAAAAATAAGTGGAGTCCATGAATTTTAACAAGATACTGTGATTTCTGAAAGTAAATATTATAACATTTTAAAGCTATATATGTAATGAATGAAGAATGCATTCTTATTTAGGCAAACTGGTTTTAGAACCAAGATTGATTATAACAGTTTAAATTTCAAATATAATTTTGGAAAGGAGCAAAAGAACACCAATATTCAGTTAACTCCATCAGATATATGAATTGTTCAATTCCATTTGATTCTATTCCTGCATAAACACCATTTATTTCTTTATTATCTAGAATGGTGATATATCACCTGTCATGAAAGAATCCCTAGGCAGTATATATAACTTTTAAAATGTAATTCTAATAAAGTGAATTTAAAATACAATTAAATAAGAACACATAAATACAATGTTACACGGAGTAATATAATGGTGATCTTAATTAGTAGAAAAGCTCTGTAATAAATTTTCAAATGCTGAGGGATGCATTTTCAGATGCAGCAAAGTTGTAACAAAATTTCTGCAATCTTTATATTTTGGTAGGGGGAATCCACATCAGACAGAAAAGTCCTCCCTTTGGGTTGATACAAATGAAAGACTTTCAGAATATATCTATTTTTTCTACATACTCTCGACTGAAGATTTTAATTATAATAATAACAAATAGTACAAACTAAACTAAAAATCCAAAGGGGAAGGAAATAAATGAATGAATGAACAAGCAAACAAACGAACAAATGAATGAAGGAATACATGATGAAAAGAAAGGGAAAGGATTATTTCTTCACCAATTTTCATACAACTATTAGATTAATTCATGCAGGTTCATATTGTCAGGACCAACCCAAAGACAACAAAGAGATATCCAATTGAGTCCAATTCTTTATTTGCTTGCACCTAATAGTCAGAATCTTGCCAGATTAAAGCTATAACCTTCTAACCTAACAGATATACCCTGGGAAATTCTAGGATGTCACTACCCTGAACTTTTTCCTCCCTCTCCCATCCAGTTCAGGATTTCAGTCTCTTATTTGGGGCTTATCTCAGGAATGTGCTGTTTCCTCTCTAGGAAACCATATTTTGCCAAGATTTTCCAACTCTTTTCCAGCTGCATATTACAATACTAGTTCATTTACCATTTAAGGGTGTCAGAAAACTAAGAATCTCTGCTATGATATTCACTTTAGGTATTTGTCATTGCAAATTTATGTTTTTATAAATTCTTTCTCGTAGCCATTTATTATTAATAATTATCATCTATTACCATTATTGATTATCAACTCTCTATATATTACAGAATATATTTCCAGTAATAAAACAGAAAATATAGAATAGAATAGAATAGAATAGAATAGAATAGAATAGAATAGAATAGAATAGAATAGAATAGAATACTTTATTGGCCAAGTGTGATTGGACACACAAGGAATTTGACTTTTACTCTCAGTATACATAAAGAAAAGATACATTCGTTAAGAATCAAGAATCATAATGTACAACATTTAATGATAGTCATAGGGTACAATCAACAGTCAAATCATACTAGGAAACAATCAGTATAAATCATAAGGGTACAAGGGACAAAGTTACAGTCCTACAATTATAAGTGGAAGGGGATGGGTGATAAGGAGTGATGAGAAGATTAGCAGTAATAGTAGTGCAGACTTTGTAATAGTTGAACAGTGTTGAGGGAATTATTTGTTTAGCAGAGTGATGGCTTTTGAGAAAAAAAACTGTTCTTGTGTCTAGTTGTTCTGGTATGTAGTGCTATATAGCGTCAGAATATTTACAGAATATTTACTGGATCTCCAATAGTTTTTGTTTTCTTTGTGATCACAATTTGCTGATATATTAAACTAATTCAACAATTCCTATATATTTAATTTGTAATATGCTGTATTTTCATTGCTATTACTGAAGCTAGGAAGTTTTCTGGGAAAACCTCTGGGAAAATCTAGTGGCTTTTCTTTCACACATGCTGGGAAAATCCAGTGGCAATAACTTCAATGAAATTGTGTTTGCTTTTACATTTGTGTATTATATATTCCTCTTATTGATAAATTGGCTTATGACATCTAGGGCAGTATTTCTCAACTTTAAATGCATGGACTTCAACTTCCAGAATTCCTCAGCCAGCATGTAGGAGGGGGGTGATTTCAATTGAGTAGTTCTAAGTAGACAAAATAAAATTCTTTTCTTAGTTCAAGGTTATTAAGTGTGACGCAGCAGAGAAAAAGGATCTTACACTGGAACAGATCGTGATTGGTCCATGTGATGTGATGATGGGAGAAAAGGGGATGGATTGTAGTTTGGGACATTGTGGGAAGTCCAGGAAACTTTAAATTTTGAGATTCCACAGATGTGCCAGGTGCTATTCTAATAAAGGTATTTTTAAGATTATGCTTGTCTCAGAGTTACTGATTAGAATGGAGGTTTGCTGGAATGCTGACAGCTGAATTGAGAGTCTAATCTCAATTTATTAGACGATGAATAGCAGTAATAAGAAGCTGCCAATTTGAACTAATGAGCATTGCAGATAATGTGTTTAGTAATTATTTCCCCTTTTTAAAAAATCCCAACAGAATTGTCTTCCTCAGGTTGTTTTATCACTTTAATAGAAGTATTTTATGTTTTCTTTCCAAAATGGTGGAAAATAGCTTCATTGAGACAATTTTACCCATGTAAAGGAAAGTGATAATGGTCACATTCATTATGTGTGTGTGTAAATAACATCATGTGAACATTATTATCATCAGACACATTGTGCAAATGATATAATTTATATAATTTGTGCAATGATGTCATTGTACCTTCTAGCAGATGTTGCAATCAAATTGGCAACCTCCCACAGCATCTGTTCATTAGAAAGGAGAGGAAAAGAACCAATAAAAGATGGTTCATACATCTTCTGGGTCACATATATTTTGGCTCTCAAAATGCTCCTGAAAATAGTCTTGCTTTTAAAAGTGTAATAAACAAGATTGTAGTGGAATTTTTTTTTGTCATTGACAATGAAATGTGAAAACAAAATGTTAGTTGTCTGTTGTCTATGATACATTTCACTTTATATTTCATTGTATTAATAATTCCCTTTTATTGGAAGCATAGTGTATGCATATATTTTATTTGACATATCTGTATGCTTATTACACGCTATTTATTATACTAT
Source organism: Bungarus multicinctus (assembly GCA_023653725.1). Taxonomy (NCBI): domain Eukaryota; kingdom Metazoa; phylum Chordata; class Lepidosauria; order Squamata; family Elapidae; genus Bungarus; species Bungarus multicinctus. The sequence goes on from CM042848.1 coordinate 32,903,856, forward strand.
TCCTGTCACATAGAGAATGTGACGGAATGGGTTTAAAGTGAAAAAAGTATCATTCTTTGTTCAATTATTCAGCATTAATTAGTATGCTTGGTAGTTGAGGGACTACTTCTCACATCAAAGGAAACGTTTTTGGTTCTGAACAGAATCTCTCTTCCAGGATTAGTGGAACAACAAAAATAAATAATGTATGGATTATGTAACAAAAGCAGAGGTGCTGCAATTATCCATCTTCCTGGATGTGCATGTCAGAAAATGAGGGGGGAAATTGCAGTTTATTAGAGTATCTGGGGAAAATCTTGTCCCATTAGTATAAGCCTTGATACTTACAACTGCACTGATTTTCATGTTTTTAATACGTTTTTAAAGGATAGGAAATGATTAATTTCTTTTATAACAGTAAACAAAATAGGTTAGTCTCCAACAAAATTATGCAATACATTTGCATACTAAATGTATTTTCAACTAATTTAGCACCCAATCTGCAAAGAACTTAACAAGCTCTTACTGTGGATATATCCCACTTCAGAAAACAGAAAAAATGATAGCAGCAGTTTCTACTAATAGATGCTCTGGGGTCACACACACAAAAGAGGGTGTTTACAGATTACATGGATACAGTCCTGAGGTATCCTACATCTGCTTTCAATACAGTCCAAGCAAGCCTTGGACCATTTATGCATGGCAGGAGAGAAAGTTGAACACCTTTCATATGCGTTGTCTCCAACGTATTCTTGGCATCACCTGGCATGACAAAGTTCCAAATAGCGCAGTCTTGGAATGTACTAGAATTTCTAGCATGTATATACTATTGAAACAGCAATGTTTGCCATCATTATCTTTACTTCTTTCTGCCATTGTAACATGACTTTACTTTTATTCTTTTTACTAGAAATTTGGAATACATTTTAGTCTTATAAATCCACAAGGAATGCATATTCTGAGCAAAGATTTTATTTTATACAAGATGTTATGAAGTGAAAATGGTGTTCAAGGACAATCTGCATCAAAAATTTTGTATAACATAAATCAATCTCAGAACTGTTGGAAGAAATAGCCTTCTGGGTTCAGTTCCAAATGGTGAAGAACAAACTACTAGTTAAAAATATTACATGAGAATCTCTAAGGAGATTCTCAGTTACCCAGGTCAAGATTGTCCCAAAGGTGCTTTTTCAAAAGGCAACTGGACTTTGTTTTTTTTAAAAAACAAAACAAAACCAAAGTCCTGTTGCCTTTTGAAAAAATACTTTTGAAATTACATGTTACATTGCATGTAATTCAATATAAGCTTCTGAAAATATTTCAGTTTCATATTTTACTAAAATAAATTTTGTTTAGAAATAATAATTTAATTGAATTTTTAAAATTTGATTTGTCAATCGCTTACAAGATACACGTATAAGAATAAATATAGTTTTGAGTACATGAGATAGATACTTATAAGAAAAATAAAAAACAATAGGACAGGGATGGTAGGCACATTGGTGCGCTTATGCACACCCCTTACAGACCTCTTAGGAAAGGGGTGAGGTCAATAGTAGACAGTGTAATGTTAAAGTTTTTGGGGTTTGGGGAAGAAACCACAGAGTCAGGTAGAGTATTCCAGACATTGACCACTCTTGCTGAAGTCATATTTTCTGCAGTCAAGTTTGGTGCGGTTAACCCTGAGTTTGTATCTATTGTGTGCTCTTGTATTGTTATGATTAAAGCTGAAATATTCATTTGCAGGTAGGACATTGCAATGTATGATTTTATACACTATATTTAGATCGGACCGGAGGCGGCGTATTTCTAGGTTTTCTAGGTCTAGAGTTTCAAGTCTGGTGGCATAAGGTATTCTGCAATGAGTAGAGGAGTGGAGAACTCTTCTTGTGAAATATTTCTGGACTTTTTCAATTGTGTTAATATCAGATACATGATATGGGTTCCAGACTGATGAGCTGTATTCAAGTATAGGTCTAGCAAATGTTTTGTATGCTCTAGTTAGTAGAGTGATATTACCAGAGAAGAAGCTAAGTAGGATTAGATTAACAACTCTTAATGCCTTTTTGGCTATGTAGTTACAGTGGGCTCTAGCACTTGATCATTTGAGACAAGTACTCCAAGGTCCTTGACAAAGTTTGGATCCTCAACAAGGTCTTGACTATTTAGCTTGCATTTTATTTTCTGATTTTTTCTGCCAATATGTAAGACAGAGCATTTATTTGTTGAGATTTGAAGTTACCATTTGTTGAGATTTGAAGTTACCATTTGATTGACCATTCTGATACATAGTCAAGGTCTTTTTGGAGGGTAGTAGTATTGTCTGTGGTGTTGAATAGCTTTACATCATCAGCGAAGAGAACGCAGTTGCTCTTAATATGATCACAGAGGTCATTTATATAGAGTATGAAGAGAGTTGGTCCTAAAACACTGCCTTGGGGGACACCACTGTTTACAGGTACAGAATTTGATAGGATGCTCCCAATTTTGACCATTTTTGTCTGTTTGACAGGAATGCTTCTATCCAATTATGTAGGTGTCCAGAGATACCATAAGATTTTAGTTTTAGTAGTAGTTTGTCATGTACCACTGAATCAAAAGCTTTACAGAAGCCTATGTAGATTGCGTCTATTGCTTTGCCCTGATCGAGTTGTGTAGTCCATATGTTTTTGCAGTGCAAGAGTTGCAGATTACAGGATAGTTTTTTCTGAAACGAAATTGCTTATTAGAGAGTAGGTTGTTTGTCTCTAAGTGGAGGATAATGGATTGGTTAATAATTGATTCCATGACTTTACAGGTGACACAGCATAAGGAGATTGGTCTGTAATTTTCAACTAGGCTGGGGTCTCCCTTTTTGAAGATGGGAATGACTGTGGCTTATGACCATAGTTTGGGCAAAGACCAGGTCCTGAAAGATTTTTCAAAGATTATGCTTAGAGGTTCGGCTATGGCAGTGGATAGCTTTTTAAAGAAGTAGGAACATATTCTGTCCGGTCCAATAGATAGGGATAGTTTTAGATTGCGCAATGCTTTTTCAACAATGTCTTCTGTAAAATCGATATGTATTAGATCATTGTAGTTGTCTCTGGTTCAACTAGGAAATACTGGGCTTGACCCATTGCTGTTTACAAATACTGAGCCAAAGAATGTGTTAAAGAGGTTTGCTTTGATGGTGTTGTCATTGTGATTTAAATTTTAATTGAAAAAGATCAATTTCACAAGTACTTCATATTAGCATCTTGATATTAGATCATTCCTGTTGTTATTCCGTCTTTTCAGGTTTTCAGATCATGATCTTCTCAACAGTTCCTGTTCTGAAGCATAAATGCCATTTTGGGAGGCATGTTTTTTGTTTGTTTTAGTTTTATAAACAATATTGTGGCTGAACGATATTTTTTCTTGTTGTTTTTAACTGAAGTAAAACTTTTCTTCCTTTCTCTTCCTTTCCCTCTCCCTTTTTCTTACTTTCCCAGTTTCTTTCCTTACTTTCTTGTCTCTTCCTCTCTCTCTTTCTTTTTCTTTCTCTCTTTCCCTCTCTTTCCCTCTTTCTATCCCTTCCCTTCCTCCTTCTCTCTCTCCTCCTAAGCTAGGAGACACATCTGAAAGACACACACCACACACCCACCCACACCAACACACATACTTCCAACAAGGTAGTCACCCAGCCCCAGTAGGCAAGGCCCAGCAGCTGTGGAGAATCCAGATGGGACCCAAGTGGCAATTCAGGCAAGTGGGGTTGGGAGGAAGCTGAATTGCGCCCTGCAAGGGGCCCACCTCCAGCACTCCTCTGCCACCCCCTTGCCTCTTAGTGACCCCCTAAGTCATCCCACCACCTCCTAGGGGGGCGGTACTGCCCACTTTGGGAACCACTGCTCTAATCGTTCAACCTCGATGTGTTGAGATTCTCCTAGGCCACAGATGGTGTACATTAATTCCTTAGTTCCCTGTCAGCCACACATACATTCCAATCAATCCTCCCCCCTTCCTAGTTTCTGTTTTCTGGCTGTGAACAAAAGTGCAGAGCAAATCAGTCTTAAGATAAGATTGGCTTAAGAATGGACAACATCAAAAGCTTTTTCATAATCTACAGATATAATATACTGTATCTATAGGTAACATTGCTAAAATATTGAAGCTTTTTTTTTGCAAAAAGTGTGCAAGTTTACAATCCTTTGTAGTTTATACGAATTTGTTCTCCTGCATTCTTGGGCTTTGTGTTTATTTTATATGTTCTTCTTTCATACTCATTTATTAATGTTTCATTGTTTTTAGATTGTTATGGAATTTTTAACTGCTGTTGTTGTATGTTTTTTGTGTGATGAGTGGTGAATTGCTAAATAAATCATATATAAATATTTATTATTGATTGATTAATAAATAAATATTAAATTGAAATAATACAAATACAAATTCTTGTTTTCCTGTTGCAATAGAAATCTTGTTTATTAGTTGGCATATTAGATATATTTTAATTTAGTGAATACTCAGAGTATTTGTCTTCCAACGACAGCTGTACATCCAGGAGGACACCCAGATCATGCGCCCTCTCTGTGGGGACAAGAATTTCTCCCCCCCCCCCCACAGCCAGCAATGGAACCAGCTGGCTGTATCGGGATGCCGGGAAGCACAGCCACTCGGTCTTAGATGGGTTGAGCCGGAGCCTGTTCCGCCTCATCCAACTCCGTGTGGCCTCCAGGCACCGGGCCATCACTTCAATGGCTTCATTGGGGTGACCCGGGGCAGAAATGTACAGCTGGATGTCATCAGCGTACTGATGGAACTCTACCCCACAGCCACGGTTGATCTCACCCAGCGGCTTCATATAAACGTTGAACAGAAGGGGCGAGAGCACCGACCCTGAGGAACCCCACAGATCAGGGGTCTTGGGGCTGATCTCTGCCCCTCTGCCAACACAAATTGCGAACGGCCGGAAAAGAAGGAGGAGAACCACTGCAAAACAGTGCCCCCCACCGCCACCCCCAACCCCCCCAGTCGCTGCAAGAGGATACTGTGGTCGACAGTATCGAAAGCTGCTGAGAGATCTAGTAGGACTAGGACAGAGGAATAGCTTCTGTCACGGGCCCTTCAGAGATCATCCACCAATGCGACCAAAGCCGTCTCCGTGCTGTGCCTGGGCATGAAGCCCGATTGGCGTGGATCCAAATAGTCAGCTTCATCCAGGTACTGGGGGAGCTGTCGTGCCACCACACTCTCAACAGCCTTCGCTACAAAGCGAAGGTTGGAGACTGGACGATAATTAGCTAACAAAGTTGGATCCAGGGACGGTTTCTTGAGGAGGGGTCTCACCACCGCCTCTTTCAAGGCGGCGGGTAGATATCCCTCACTCAAGGAAGCATTAATAATACCCTGGAACCAACCTCGTGTCACCTCCCGAGTGGTCAACACCAGCCAACAGGGGCATGGGTCCAATAAACATGCGGTAGCATTCAGCCCCTGCAGGATCCTGTCCACATCTTCGGGGGTCACAGGATCAAACTCTTCCCAAATGACCTCCCCAAATTCCGCCCCCATCCCCCCGCCCAGAGTTGCCCATTCAGAGTCCAACTCATTCCGAATCTGATTTTGTCCAGCAGGAAATTTGAAAAATCCTCAGCCTGTCCCTGCAAGGGGTCCTCCGCGCTCCACCTTCCAGGTGGAATTTATATTTATACCAAACTGTAACCTATTAAATTTGATCGCACCTCTGTGCATAACTATTGTCTGAGCCTCCATGGTGGCTGAGTCCACCGGAAGCTGTTGGTATGCTTGAGCCATATCAAGCTTAGCAAAAGTCTTGCCATGACCCAGTGAGTGCAACAGATTTTGCACCACAGGGACTGGGTATGTGCTTTGTTGGAGCGTTAAATTCATGGTGGCCTTATAATTTGTGCACACCCTGGCCTATCAGCCTTGATTGGTGTCACTATGGGGGTCTCCCATGGGGCATGGTCCACTGGTTCTAATACCCCTTGAATGATAAGCTTACTGAGCTCAGAATCAATTTTTGGGTGGAGTGAGAAAGGCACTTGCTGTGCTTTTAGTCATCTTGGAGTGACTTTTGGTCTAAGTTTAATGAAATTGGTTTTTCAATGTATTTGCCCAATTCATTATTGAACACACTAGAAAATTCATTTGCTAGAGTGTCTATGGTGTCTGACCCTTGGCCATCAGTGGCATGGACTCCACTTATGGCAAGACCAAGGAGTCAAACCAATCCAGGCCCAGGAGACTAGGCAATGCCCTCTCAACTATTATTAGTTGGAGCCACTCTTTAAATTGTTTGAATTCTACTTCTACCTTACTGTTTCCCAAAATGGGAATGGTATTCCCTTGGTAATCCCTTAATATGAGGAAGAGGATCTCAATCTTTTCTTTGACATCTTAGGCACCAACCTTTTGATAGTGCTCCAAGATACCAAGGACAAGGAAGACCCTGTATCAACCTCCATTTGGCAGTTATGTCCTTCTATTTTAACTGTTAGGAAAAAAATTTCTTAATTGATAAATTTGTTTGCCCTATCCTGGGGTTTATTGGGTAGTTATCCCTTTGGATTGTGAAACGATCCTTCCCTAGGGAATTTTCTGGGGGTTCCCTTGGTAGGTAATGGTTTTGCCTGAACCCTATCATCAGGCAGAATAACTCTGCACATCCTGGCTAGGTGGTCTCTTTTTCTGCAGCGCTGACATTTTGCAGTTTTAAACCTGGATGCTTCTCGTGGATGATTACCTCCGCAGCCAATGCATGTTTGTGCCTGAGGGGTTTTATTAATTGGCCATTTATTACCTGATGCCGTCTTAAGCCGGTGGATGTCATCATCACCTATGATGACCCGGAGTGTAACACAAATGTAACAAAATCCAAAATGTAAATAAATGTCCTTTAATGCCTCCAACTTGGCCCTACTGTTCAATAATTCTCAGTTGGAGCTAAAACATACTCAAAAATAGTCTTCAAAAGAAAGCAATACAGTCTGAACTTAATGAGCAGATAGAGGTAAAATAAAAAAATCAAACAAACTACAATGACAAAATTTCCACAACAGACCAGGATAAGTAATTATCAGATTCAAGGAGATAACAAGGAACAGTCTGTTGGAAGGATGCCAACCAAGATAATTTCAGCCCAAAATAAAACATGCTTTTCTTCCAGCAAAGCTATGTTATAATTGTCTCTCTTATATACTAGTCTCCCCAGCTGCAACCAGTGAAGAGGATCATGGCCCCTTCCTCTCTCATAAGCCAAGTTGTTTCCTTCTCTGTTCCTCCCTGCATGTCCTAGGATGCAGAGGGGATGGGCTTGGGTCATCCTCTGACTGCCCAGCTGGCCTCTGCCCTTCCCCAGCCTCCTCCACAATCTCTGGAGCCACACCTCCACTCCCTGTTGGCTGTTCCTCCTCTCTCTACCAAGGGCATGAGATCACCTGTCAGTTAGACATGTTTGTCAATGGCTTTCTCTTGATGGACAGCTAAGGCTTTTCTTCCTGCAGCAGGGCTGCTGGTGCCATGAATTTCAACTGTAGATTTATTTGACAGCTTGGCTGTGCATGCTTCATCTAGAGCTGATTGTCCAGTCTGGTTTGGTTAGTAGTCTGCACTGGATACAAAGGTCTTTAAATCCACACACCAGCTTGTCGAGTAGGAAGTCATCCAGCTCCTTAAATTCACAGTGCAGGACAGCCATTTGTAGTCCCACCACATATTGGTTGACCGACTCTCCTTCAGCTTGATCACATCAGTGGAATGCATGCTTTTGAGCAATTCAGGAGGGTGCTGGGGCTTAATGGTTCTTAAGCTTAGCCATCAACGCATCCCAGGAAACTATAGAAAGAGGCTGAGGGGCTAAAAGAGCTCTGGTAGTGTCAAACATTTGTTTGCCACAAAAGTTTAGGAACAGCACTCTTCACTGGCTGCTCGTTAGGTCTACCAGATCGTTCGCCTCAAGGAAACAGTCAAATCTCTCTATGTGTGACTCCCAGGTTACAGTGGCTGCATCGAATGGTGCGAATGAGTTTAATGCAGCATTCTGACAGGCTTCACAGAACCTCTGTTTCTTTAAGGCTGGATGACAGGTAGAAGTGATTTCTTAAGCCCCCCAGAGTGATTCGCTCATTAAGTGTCTCGATTCTGAGGTCTTTAGCTCACTTTTCCACCTTCAAGTGACTTGCTCTTTAAGTGCATCATTTAGGAGGTCTTTAAGTTTGCCTTTCTGCCTCATCCCACTCTCATCACCAATGTTTTGTTATCGGAAACAAATACACTCACAAACTGGGGTGAGGTGGCTTAGCTTGGTTGCTCAGGCTTTATTTAAGCTTCGTGTGCTAACAATGTTAATTCAGCTCAGCTGTGAGGCAATGGCTGTTGGCCCATTTGACAGTTCTTTTTATACTGAGCTGTCAAACTGGTGACCAATCAGGTTGCGGCTGGCCACCCCCTGCTGGAATGGACCAGAGGGAGAACTGAAGACCTAGCACAATGGCCATTGAGGCATCCAAAATAGAGACTAGTGACCTCACCCCTTTCCTAAGAGGTCTGCTGAGGGTGTGCATAAGTGCACCAATATGCCTACCATCCCTGTCCTATTATTTCTTTTATTTTTATTTTTTTTTAATTTTCTTATATGTATCCATGTATTCATAGCTATGTTTTTACTTGTACCTATTATCTTGGAAGCAATTGACAAAAATAAATAAATAAACCATCAACAAAGATATGCAAGTTATGGACCTGAGTCCTGGAGATGCAGCTGATCATGTAAAGTGCCATTCACTTATCTGAAAAGCAGACTCTGCACCTGCGGGAATATACTGGGAAGAAGAAGGTATAAATGCTTAGTCTCCACTGAGCTGCTTACAAAGGCACTTATCCTGTTAATTCTAGACATTTTGCATAGTTTTATCTTTTTAATATTGTAAATTGTCCATAGTTACCCTGTAGTAAGGTAAGAGGCCAATAAAATTTAAAAATAAATATATAAATAAGCATTTCTATATCAACAAATATGGAATAAAATTGTGGCCTAAAGATGGAAAAATATTAGTGTACTTTTATTGAAGAAGAGACTTGTAAGAGCATGAGAAAATTACAATTCCTTGTACTAATTTGTCATATAAACAGTTTTCCTTACAATAATTCAAAGAAGTTACACCATATATGGCAAGAAAAATTGAAATAAAGAGAAATACTTCAGAAAAGACACCATAAATCAGTGGTCTTCAAACTTGACAGCTTTAAGACTTGTGGATTTCTTTATAAAACAATTCTGCTTTCTCAGTTGAGTCAATTCTGTGTCTTTGTTCTTGCCATGTAAACATTAAGCCTTCTGGTATCAACCATCTATAATTCATTGAGCAGTATTTTAGTCAAGAATCGATACTCTCTTCTCATCTCTCTCACTCTTCTAGGTACTTGTTTCAGGACTACAATCTCCTTATCTTTGTATTTCAATGTTTTCTCTCTTGCCACCTGTAATATTTGCGTTTTAATAGCTTTCTTCGTAAATATTCTTCGTAATATGAACTTCTTTTGGCAGACTATTTCTCATTGCGTATCTTGTGAAAACTCGAAAAACCTCATCTATTCCATCCATCATCTTCTCTTTAGATATTTCCAATGCCTCAGCCAAGATTTCTATCATTATCTCTGCCAGATTTTGTCCCTTTTCTTCCTCTATGTTTTGGAATCTAAGATAAAATTCTGATCTGTCCATCTCTCATCCCAGCATCCCACTTTTATCTTGTTCAACCACAGTTAATCTGCCATCAATATCTCCAATTTTCTTGTTTCTTTGTTTATCTTCTTCAATTTTTTGGAATTTCTCATCATACTTCATCATCATTTTCATCAGTTTTTCCTATTCTTTGTTCAATGCTCTCTGTTCTCTTTTCAATATTCTCTGTTCTTGCTTGTATATTTTGGATTCCTTGCAAAATCCTCTGCAGCGCCATCTTCTGTTCTTTTTCTTATTGTAACATCGTCTGTATTGAATGTTGTTCTCCAGTCAGTGAAGAGGAAGAAGTAGGAATTGAGGAACCAGCCGCTGTTAGTTTCCTACTCATTTCAAACAATTCAGAATCTTCAGGTTCTTCTAGACCTTAATCCACTCGTGTAATAGCCAATTGTAATTCCGAGTAGAAATAATGGAGAAAAAGAAAAAGCAGAATCAGATTCTTGTACTTAATCCAATCAATAGTGAGAAAAAAACAAAAAAGAAGAAGAAGAAGAAGAAGAAGAAGAAGAAGAAGAAGAAGAAGAAGAAGAAGAAGAAGAAGAAGAAGAAGAAGAAGAAGAAGAAGAAGAAGAAGAAGAAGAAGAAGAAGAAGAAGAAGAAGAAGAAGAAGAAGAAGAAGAAGAAGAAGAAAACCATAAAAAGAAAAAGGAAAGATTATCAGGTATTGTGGGCGGCAAATTCTTCAGGTTCTTCAAAACTTTAATCCAATTGAAAAATCTCAAGTATGGAAAGGAAAAGAAAAAAAATCACAAAAAGAAAAAACCCTAAAGAAATGGGAGAGGAAAGAAAAGAAAAAAAACTCCCTTAAAAAAAATAAAAATTAATACTAATAATAGTACAAAAAAAACAAAAAACAGGTAGATGATATAAGATTTTCCCTTTAAAATAAAATATAAAAATGAAAAATAGACTCAAAAACAAAAAAAAGCAAAATCAAATTCCAAAGAGTCAAAAGTCCAGATGATTATCAAAAATTATAAACTAATAAGGAGTGGGTTTGTTGAAATAGAGAATAGCCCAATGTAAATAAAAAAGAAAGAACACACTGCACCTATTTAAATGTCTAAGGCTTTTTGTTGACTTCCAAACAATTATATAACTGTCTTCTCTAAGGTCTTATAATCTTCTTTCTATAAATTTCAATACCAGACTTCAACCACTGATAGAAGCCCAGAGGAGCACCTGCAATAACACTCTTCCGTGCTCTTCTCTCTATCTCTATCTGTTGATGGGGGGGGGGAGAGGTCCACCCCAAGGCCCCTCATTTGTGGGGTGCCTCAGGGGTCAGTCTTCTCCCCTCTTTTGTTCAACATTTATGTGAAGCCACTGGGGGAGATTATCCATGGTTTTGGGGTGCAATGTCATCTTTATGCTGATGATACTCAGCTTTACATCTCCACCCCAAACCATCCCAACAATGCTGTGGAGGCTATGTCCCGGTGCCTGGAGGCTGTGTGGATTTGGATAGGCGGAAACAGGCTTCAGCTCAACCCTTCCAAGACTGAGTGGCTGTGGTTTCCGGTGCCCCAATATAGTCAGCTGACTCCGTCGCTGGCTATTGGGGTAGAGATCTTATCCCCCATAGAGAGGGCTCGCAATTCGGGCATCCTCCTGGTTGCATGGCTGTCTTTAGAAGATCATATTACGGCCATCTCCAGGGGGGCTTTTTATCAGGTTCGCCTGATTCGCCAGTTGCGGCCCTTTCTGGATTGGGACGCCTTACGCACGGTCACTCATGCCCTCGTTGCCTCCCACCTGGACTATTGTAATGCTCTCTACATGGGGCTCCCTGTGGGGAGTACCCGGAGCTTCAACTGGTGCAAAATGCGGCTGCGCGGGTGGTTATGGGGGCATCAAGAAACTCCCATGTGACGCCTCTCCTGCGCGAGCTGCATTGGTTGCCGGTGGCCTTCCGGGTTCGCTTCAAGGTTCTGGTTTTGACCTTTAAAGCGATCCATGGCATTGGACCAGGCTATCTGCAAGACTGCATTCTGCCGGTAGTCTTCTACTGACCTGTGTGCTCCCACAGGGAGGGCCTCCTCCAGGTCCATGTGCTGCCTGGTGACCCCGAGGAATAGGGCCTTCTCTGTGGGGGCACCCACCCTCTGGAATGGGTTACCTCCTGAGCTACGTAAGACCGCCGACCTGAGAGCATTCAGACGTGCGCTGAAAACTTGGCTCTTTGAGCAGGCCGGCCTGGGTTGATTTTAAATGGGAGTTTTAAAGTGTAATTTTTAGATATTGGGATTTTAAATTTTGGGGTTTTAAATTCGGGGTTTTTATTGTAATTTATTGGGGTTGGGTATAAATTTTAGTGGCAGCCTTAAGATATTTAATTTTATTTTAACTTTTGTAAAGTGTAATGTGTTATAGTTGGCTGTACACTGCCCTGATTCCTTCGGGAGAAGGGCAGTATATAAATGTGCTAAATAAATAAATAAATAAATAAATTATCAAACAGACTCAAAGTCCTTGAAAAGAAGCCTTTTGTTTGGTCTTCAACGGTAAAGAAAAAGAAAACAATGTTTCCAAGCCTCTAGATGGCAGTGTTACAAATTTCCCTCTACTTTCACTTTCCCCCTCCTTTCTCAAGCAAAATGTGTTTTAAGTAATAAAAAAAATAATTAAAAATAAAAGAAAAAAACTTAAGAAGGAACACTAAAAGGGAATCTCTAACCTATAATATTATAAAGACAAAAAGGAAAAAAGAAAAAGAGAAAAAGTAAGGTAAAAAATACCAGTCCAGTTTCAAAGTAAAAAATCAAACATTAAAAGTCCAGCAAAAAGAAATACTAATTTTGACTTCCTGGCAGAATCGCTGCTTAATCACTTCTGTCTTAAATTTTACAAATTCTTTCTTTCCTTAGGGCATTCTCAGATCATATAATGAAAAAAAACTCACCAAACCACCACACTTTCCATTCTCTTCCATTTCGGGGCTGTCCCAACTTCAGCAGCTTCAAAGGCTGCCTCTTTGCCGCTGGCAAAAAGAGCTGCTCCTGGATCTACCAGGGATTTTGCGATGTCCCTGGAATCAGCAGGATGTGCTCTTTACATTCATCATCTCTTCGGGACAGTTTAGGTCTGTTTGAACTGTACAGCAACAAAGATATCAGCTGCGATCTCAGATTACCAAGATCGCATGCAGTACCGTCGTGACGCCAGCCCCGCCCCTGGAAAAATGAGAAAATACCAGTGCAGGAGGAAGTTATTAAGAAAATCACGGACTATGCTGAAATGAGTAGATCAACATTTGAAATCAGAAAACAAGAAGATAAACAATTTTATAAGATTTGGGATTTATTTTATCAATGGTTAGACAATAAAATATGGTAATGAAATATAGAATATAAAGAATATATAAAGATGTATTGGGATAGATTTGGGATGATAATATGAATTGTCATAAAATAAATCAATTAAAATATGGATTATTTTGCGTAACATGAACAAATAATAGTATAGTCAAATGATTGATTAACAATGATATTAATGTATTTAGGAATATTTGATAGATAATATGAGAACATATACAAGTAATTGTAAGTGATGACTATGAAGTGGATGCACAAAACAATTTGTAAACCAACCGACACACTGTATGTATGTAAGTGGAAGATGGCTTGATGTTTTTATGTTGTGCTTGTGTATGTTTGTTTAAAAAATAATAAAATTTGGATTAAAAAAAAAAGACTTGTGGATTTCAATTGCCAGAATTCCTCCTCCAGTCATGTTAGCTCAGGAATTCTGGGAGTTGAAGTCCACAAGTCTTAAACCTGCCAAATTTGAAGACCCTTGCCATAGATAGATAGATAGATAGATAGATAGATAGATAGATAGATAGATAGATAGATAGATAGATAGATAGATAAACGGCTTCTTTTCTTTTTTTTCAAGATGGCTGCGTACATGAATGCCGTGGCTAACCACTCCTTCTTTCAGTGTATGGTGTGTATGATTCTGTGTGTGTTTCGAATCCTTTCCTTAATTGAATCCTGTGGGGCAAGGAGCATCTATAGTCGGCAAGCCAATGTTACAATGTTCGACTGAAATGTGAAAAGGCTATTACGGATGATTTTATACATTCTCATAACATACCAAAGAAGGCAGCTAGGCCCCTGGGGGACCCATGGATCACTATCCCTGTAGGAAGGAGGAAGAGGCGGAGAAAGAAGAACAGGAAGAAGAAGACAGGATGCCGTGCTGGGGTTTTCTTTAGGCTGAGTAAGTTTCCACACAAGCCTTCAATTCCAATATATTTCTTACCAAAGCAAGATCAATGACTAACAAAATGGATGAATTAAGGCTACAAGATTGCAAAGACTACATTCATCAAGAACTGCTGTGTTTTGCTAATCACAGAAACTTGGCTTCATTCACTCATTCCAGATGCAGGTATTGAGCTGGAAGGCTACATAGCTCACCGGAAGGACAGGAGTAGAGATTCTGGCAAGATCAAAAGGGGAGGTTTAAGCTGGTGTATCAATACAAAGACTGTAGGCAGCCACTGCTCCATGGATCTGGAGTATATGACTCTTAAATGTAGACCCATATATCTTCCGCACGAATTAAATGTGGTTTTGATTACTGCAGTCTATGTCCCACCTGATGCCAATACTACCATAGCTTTGGGATTCTTGTATAACATTGTTAGTAATCAGCATAATAAGTATCCTGATGCTGTGCATATCATAGCGGGGGACTTTAATCAAGCTGATTTAAAAGAAGTGCTCCCTAAATTCTATCAGCATATTAAGCGTGCTACTAGAGGAGCAAACATATTGGACAAAGTATATACCAACATTAAACATGGCTATAAAGTTATACAATTACTACATTTGGGACAATCAGACCATATGTCACTGCTTTTAGCACCAGCGTACATCCCTCTTAGGAGACGGGCTCTGCCTATAATAAAGACAGTGAAATCTTGGCCAGAAGATGCTTCCCAACAACTTCAGGATTGTTTTGAGAACACAGATTGGGACATCTTTTACCACCCAGACCTAGAGGTGCATACTGCAACTGTTCTGTGTTATATCAAACACTGCACAGATACTATCACTGTGGATAAACGTATTAGGATCTATCCCAATCAGAAACCCTGGATGACCAAGGAAGTCCAGCGCCTGTTGCGTGACAGAACCAAGGCCTTTAAGTCCGGTGATGGGGCAAGATACAGTGTTGCCAGAGCTAATCTGAAGAAAGGTATTCGGAAGGCCAAGACTGATTATAAGAGGAAGATTGAGGATAATTTTTATAGCAATAACATGAGGCAGGTGTGGTGAGGGATTCAACAAAGTACAAACCATCAACCGACCAATGTCATCCCTGCTGAGGGGGATGCTTCATTGGCAGAGGAACTGAATCATTTCTTTGCTCGTTTTGAAATGGAGACATCAGAGACAGTTAAAATACAACCACCAGACAAATGTAGCCCTCACCTCATTGTGGAGGAAGAGGAAATGAGGAGCATTCTGAGGGCTGTGGACCCTAGAAAGGCTGCCGGTCCTGATGGTATCTCTGGCCAACTGTGCTGATCAGTTGGCTGGAGTCTTTACCAGGATCTTTAATTGGTCTTTATCCCAGTCTACTATTCCATCTTGTTTGAAGGCTTCCACCATTGTTCCACTGCCAAAGAAGTTCCCTATCAATAACCTCAATGATTATAGATCAGTGGCACTCACTCCTATCATCATGAAGTGCTTTGAGAAATTGGTCTGCCAGCACATCATTTCTGATCTTCCGCATACATTTGATAAACCAGTTTGCATACAGAAAAAATAGATCTACAGAGGACGCTATAACCATCACTCTTCACACTGCTCTGACTCATCTAGAACAGCAGGGGCTATGTGAGGATGCCTTTTGTGGATTTTAGTTCTGTGTTTAACACAATTCTTCCACATAGACTAGTGTCTAAACTTCTGGACCTTGGGCTTTCTAATTTAATCTGCCTTTGGATTGAATCTGACC
The DNA here is from genome assembly GCA_023653725.1 of Bungarus multicinctus. Lineage (NCBI taxonomy): Eukaryota > Metazoa > Chordata > Lepidosauria > Squamata > Elapidae > Bungarus > Bungarus multicinctus. The sequence continues at coordinate 32,919,538 of CM042848.1, forward strand.
CTCACAGAGGGTCAGATTAGGTAATGATACCTCTTCAGCCCTTATTCTTAACACTGGTACACCACAGAGTTGCATGTTGAGTCCCTTACTCTATACTTTTTATGTGCATGACTGCATTCCCACTCATGCTAATACTATTGCTAAATTTGCAGATGATACAACAGTGGTGGGACTTATCTCCGGGGGGATGAGTCTGCCTACTGAGATGAGGTGGACTGGTTGCTTTCATGGTGTGGAGACAATAACTTGGTTCTCAACACCAATAAGACCAAGGAGCTTATAGTGGATTATAGAAGGAACAGATCAGACATCCAGCCCTTGCTTATCAATAGAGACCGAGTGGAGCAAGTGGACAGTTTTAAGTTTCTGGGTGTTACCCTAAAAGAGGACCCGACCTGGGGTACCCACATTACAGCACTGGTCAAAAGGGCCCAGCAGAGATTATACTACCTGAGACTTCTCAGAAAACAACAACTGAATGAAAAACTGCTGGTGACCTTCTACCGCTGCACCATTGAGAACATTTTAACATACTACACCTCTGTATGGTTTCCGAATTGCACAGTGGCAGATAGGAAAGCACTCCAGAGGGTTAATGTCACTGCCCAGAAGATCATTGGTTGCCCTCTCCCCTCTTTGGAAGAGCTTTATAGCTCTTGCTGCCTTAAGAAAGTTCAAAACATTCTCAAAGATCCATCTCATCCTGGGAACCCTTTTCTTGAACTATTACCATCTGGCAGATGGTACAGAATAATAAAAACAAGGACAAATAGGCTGAAAAACAGCTTCTATCCCAGGGCAATAGCTCTTTTGAATTCTGCTGTATAGTACAGTGCTGGTGTGGTGTCAGGGGTTTCCGGTTCAATGTGTGAAAGGTAATGTTATTTTCATGGTCATGGTCATGATGTGCACTGAAGATGGTGTTTGATTTCATTGTATGAGGTGCAATGACAATAAAGTAAACTGAACTTTTTAAATGTTATTAAATTTTATTTAGTTTTCAAAATTTAAAAACATAAAATAAAACTTTATACATCATTATATCAACGTCAAGACATCTTTTATATTTCTTTATCTTTCTATATACACATTTCTTTCATTATACAATTTCAATTTAATATATAAATAAATATAGATAGATATGAATATAAATATAAGTATTTACATAGTTTCTTATTTTTTGCCTAATTGTCATTTTGATTTCTTTTTATTCTTAAACCATTCATACCAGGCATCCCAGACATTATAATATATTGATTCTTCTTTGTCTCCATCTCCGCACAGTCTAAATTTTTTTTTAGAACAATATCCTCTGATGGTACATTTTCCTGCTTTCTTTTCTTATGGCATTATGGCGAAAGATGTTTAAAATTAATGATTTTCTCTCATTTTAAGTGTGTCTGTGTTTGTCTGTTTCTGTTTCTTTTTTCCCCTTGCCATCTTTTCTGTATCTAGCAAGTGCACTATTATGGGGAATTGCATACACAAAGCCAGAAATATGGCCCCAAAGTAGGCATTTTTCATGCATAATTCTATTTTTGATGCCATTGTACTGAAATCATTGGAATTTCAGAATATAAATAATATTAGATTTGCCCCACTTACTTTATCTTCTGTTGGCTGTGGGGAAAAAAAATCTAGCAGTAATTTGCTCTGATGCTTAAGCTACAAGCAATAAGGGCTGATTGCCAGTAAATTATCCCAAATAGCTCTGCCAGTCTTGATTTTTTGCTAATGGGCGAATTGAAAATTATCATCATTTCATGAATGGGAATATTCCTGGAAAAAGCCTTAATGGTTTTAAGGCTATAAATTCTGCAGTTTTCCATGTGCAAAAAGTCTAAAGCATTGTGGTCATATATTGTTTCTTGTTGGTACTCCAATGTACTAACATTTTTATCTCTGCAAAATAAGATATAAGGATCACTAATGAAATACTGTACATATAACATGTCATAACTAAGATTAGTAGATTATATGCAAATATTATAGATAAAAATGGCAATCTTAGAAACTTTAATATTCCTGTTTTAAAGAGAATTCTTGTCCACCATCTCAAGTTAATATAAATGTTAGGCTTGTGCAGAAATGCTCTGAATAGCGAAGTAGGAGAAACACTGTTAAGCAACCAAGGTTCATAATAGCTTTTCTTTCTAATCTGCTTTGGACATTCACTGAAGTCAATGTAATGTTACATAGAATAAAGGTCAAGCTAACAAATTGGATCCAGAAAAACTCAAATCAAGAGATCAAAATTAGATATTACTCCAATGGAAAGATATGGGCAGAGGGTGAGCACTAGAAACAGTGAAGTTAACAATAACAAATATGAATTCATGTGATCATTTCAAATGCTCATTTTTACTTTCAATGAGTCTGCCTCCAGATAGGAGGAACCTGACAACTGTATTGTATGGAACAAATTGAACCTAAAGGATAAAGTTAAAAATAGTAAGACCATGTAGATGGAGATAAGTGGAAAAGTTATCAGACTTATTCGGAGAAAAAAAATATAAAACTGGTACATTGTCAAAATAAGACAAAATTATTCTATTGCTTCCAGAAAAGACTATGTTTTTTTAAACCAACCAGTGATAATGGGTTATGTCTAGAAAAAAGGAATGAAGTCCCACATAAAAGCTGTATTACATTCCTACAAAGAGTTTCATACCATACAGTAAGTCCTTTTGAAATGCTAATGAATGTTTTGGCCTCTTATACCAACTGGGGCATCAAAACAATAAAATGTATGGTGGGAAGAAAAAAAACCACCATCTCTTGAAATACCCACACAATATTTGAAATACTGCCTTTTGCTTTGTAATTTTTTTTTTTAATATTGACTGGCACTTTCTAACTTGTAGAAACTGACATAATCAGGGTGTGCAGTAATTTTGTAGTAAAAAGGGAGGAAAGAATTGACTTATGCATCAGCCCAATCATTCTCGCTTTTTATATCTTTCTCTGATTTAAGTGTATGGGAATGCTACAGGGTGCATGAAAACTGTCATGTAATATTTACAATCAGACACCATTTCTTTAGAAATTTACCAAATGGAAGTCTAATTTGCATGCTTTGAATTGTATGTGAAACTAAAAAGTAAGGTAGCATATGGCCAGAAATATTACAATTCTTTGTATTGCTAACAATGTTTAAAGCTATTCCCTGAATAGATTAAAATATTACTAAAAAGTTTTAAATGTGCAAACAAATTTAAGGTCCCTTAGTCACAAGGCAATAAAAGAACATTTTAATTTATAATAGTCAAGAGGGAAATGTGTTCAGCATTGGTTATGTAAAGAGAATGTGAAAAGCAGAAATAATTCACTAGCAGCTGAATGTTTGGTAGTCTATAGAATAGAGTCTCTCAGATATTAAGAAATCAGGGGTATTCTTCAAAATTGATTTAATCCTTAGCAAACATACAATCTCAAAAAAAAAAAAAAAAACCCCTCACTGGCAATTCATATCCCAATCTTTATTTGTCATGAGAAGTGTACTAAAATAATATAAAATACAAAATGTGCAATATCTGCCTGTAACTGAATATGAAATTATTCATTTATTCATTCCTAAAATGCAAGATACTATCCTTCTGTGGTTCAGACAAGCTGTGCAAAAATTCCTGTACTATATCCTTTTCAGCAGCTCCTAATTTGCTCAGTAAGTGAAAATTTATTTGATCTGATCTGATTTAATTTACTATATTTATACTTAGCTTAACATAAAGTTTGGAAATAAAAGGCAGTAAAAACATAAATGGGCCCATTTCCAGCTTTCTGGAGCCTCTAGGAGGCCCATTTTTCACCCTCCCTGAGCCCCCGCACGGGTCCTGCACTTATATGGGATCCAAAACGGGCCATGTGGGGAGGAGCACGGTGGACATGGTCAGCCAGGGGTGGGATTTCCCGGTTTGCCAAACTGGTAATTAAAAATGTTAAAATTAGCTACCCCTGAGCAGGATTCAATATAATACATAATATAAACTGTGGAAAATTAGCTGTAACATTAGCAGAATGAAATAGCAATATTTGGGCAATGTTCCTAACTTAACAAATATGCTACTTATAGGACAGTGTTGTGACCCAACAAGTTATGCTGCCAGGACATAGGAATATTCCTGGTAGGGGGCAGCTTTTTGATCAATTGCATCTTTAAGTATAAATGTATAGCCTGGAATAATTACAATGGCATATACATCAGTGGAGATTAAAGATAATAATGGAAGGCATGAAAACGATTCCCTAAAATTTCCCAGGTAAATAATGAGCATTGGTGATTGCCAGTCAGTGATAGAACTATCAAAGAAAAAAAGAAAAACTATCCATTTCTCTCTCTATTACTTCGGTAATTTTCTGTTACAGCAGAAGTCATTTTGATAGCAGTTGATCTCTAAATGGCCTATTGTGTTCCTGATCTAGCTTCTTCTATGCCCTGCAACAGTTTTCCTAAGCCATCCTTCAACAAGTATTCCTGAACCACAGTTTACCCATCCTCTGAAACCTGTAATTTGTATCATGGTTTAGAAAGCTCTATTTCACTTATTGAATGTAAAGCTCCACTTGAATCTACCTATTATCCACAGTCAAAGAAGACAACTAAGAGAGCAAAATCTATCTTATAGCAATATCTTCATTGCTCTGTAAATTATCAGGTTTGCTCATCATAATTCAATTCCTGCTTCTACTAGGCTGTCATTATTTTGTGGTACCTAAAACCAGCCCTCATATCTCCTGCTAAATGCTTTCTGGTTCTTCCTATTCCAGAAACATTTCCTTTTTTCCAAGAACTTTGAGATATTCAATGCCTCCTGAAGCATCCAATAATTATTCCAGTATTTCCTACAAGTGTGTGTGTGCGTGTGCGTGTGTGTGTGTGTAATACTAGTTTAGCAAGATGAAACAAGAAGACAAGGGTTTACTTGAGAGTCTGTCCATACAGCAGTGCAACCAAAGAAAATCAGAAAACCATGATGAGCAAAAGCTGGAAATGATCTATATCAAGATCACTCCCTTTGTTGTGCCTTTCAGTATTGCAACTATCAGAATTTGTTGTCTGCATCAGCCATCTGCAGAAAGTGCAGAATGGCAAGATTGCGGGAGGGAACAGCAAGTGGGCAGACAGCTGGCATGACATTGCGATACAAACAAAGCCCTTTACATACTTGCATGCAGTGTTGTGATACAAATATAAAATGAAATAGCTGATGTTGTATTGCCATGATGTGCATGTTGTCAAGTTGAGTCATTTATGTTTAGAAACCAATAGTGACTACTGACTGGTTGGGAGTTGGTAAGCATTTGGGAGCTGGTTGGAAAGATTAGTTTAAACAGGGAATACTGTTTTGGGAAGAATGAATGGCAGAGATCACAAGCTGAGGGCCAAGAAGGAAGAAACATCACATTATAACAATTTTTGATTTCAGCTTGCCACAAGTGTCAGTGAGTGAAGCTGAACATGTCTTTGTAAGAGTGATATATACAATTGTTAGTGTACAACTGTTTTGTATGCAGCTTTGGGATTCAAGGAAGAATTTTAAGCTGTTGTGGCAAGATATAGAAATGTACTCATAAGAGTTGACCTTACCAAAGCATTCAAGGTGAAGAACTCCCCTACATACACATATACACAGATAAAGAAGGAAGGAAGAAATTGCCAATAAACACATTACAACTAGTAGCTTTTTATATATTATCAAGAATATTGGCAGAGACAGTTCTGATTCCAAAGACAGTCTATTACTTCTGATGACCTTTTACTGTCTTTCTTAGTGCGCAGGTCCAATATAAAATTTCACTGGATAAATTGTTTCAATGTGTACATGAATTGTGCTAATGAAATTACCACTATACATTTCTAGCTCTAATAAAGAACATTCATTATATATAGAATATTCTTCTAACAAGAATGCTTGCTTATATATTTATTCTAATTAAGGATACCCATTATTGAATATTTAATGTTTGGGTATTATTAAAATGAACAGATCATTGTGAATAACTGTATATTTATGCACTGTATACGTTATAATACTAAGAATAATTGAAAAAACTGTAGGTCAAATTGTCATTGTGTAGTACAGTTTAATAGCAAATATGATATCCTTGCATTTGTTTTTGTCAGAAAGGGATTTTGACTCATTCTTTTATGCATTCATGTGAAACATTCATGCTAGCTTTGTGCTCCAGGGATATGCAACTGTTGTGAAGCAAATCAATTGAGATACCCAACTATTCAATCATTTTACCCGATCGGTTGTTTTGCTGGCATTCTATACAAATGCTTTATTAGCTCTGAAATTTCAATACAGATTTTTTTAAAAGAAAAGAAATAGTATGCCAGTTCAGATATATGTGCTACATACACTATCCTTCACAACATGCAAAACACAAATATTGTGGTGCTTTCATACTTGAATTATGAATGAGAGGTATTCATAAAGTCTGGAAAGATTTAGTTTGCTCAGTTCTGTTTATTTTTAATTCAAATGCTGTGGTGTGTCTATATCTACAAAGATCAGGATCATGCAAACCATGGTAATACCTGTGACACTTTATAGAAGCAAAATTTTGATTTTAAAGAGAGGAAGAATATTGATACCTTTGGTGGAGATTTTTGAGAATGCCATGGACAGCAAGAAAAACTAATGGATCATTGAACAAATAGGAGTACAGTGGCTCACATGGTTAGGATATTGGATAGGAGGCTAGAAAGGCCCTGTTCGAGACTTGAATGCTGCTATGGGGCGGGGTGAGCCACCATCCTTTACTCCAGCTCCTGCCAGGGACATGAAAGAAGCAACCATGTTATCACCAGCCACTCCTTTCAACCTGGAAGTGCCTCTGTATTTCTGACATGAGTATGATTGAACAAATCAAGTCAGAATTATCACATAGACATAGAATAACAGAGTTGGAAGGGACCTTGGAGGTCATCTAGTCCAACCTCCTGCTTGAGCAGGAGAGTCTATTCCAAATCATAGTCACAGTATCCTGATTGTAAGGTGAGATCTCCACCTCTAGGCCACCCTTGACATTAATGAGGCATTGATTAATTGATTAATGAGGCACAAATGACTTGACTCAAATTATCCTACTTTGTAGATATTATGTGAAGACTCAGCTGTCTAGATAAAGCTGTAATGCTAAGAAAGGTTCCACATCCATTTGCACTATTCAGGTGACCCTGAGGTTACAGATATATCTCCAAGTGGCCTCAATGATTCTCTAAAAAAATGCAAATGACCAGCCATCTGCAAGGAATATAAACTCTTCCATTCCCCACCATCAGAGTTGAAGAAGCTTCTTAGATAAGAAGCTAAATGTCTTCAAAGAAAAACAAGAAACAAGATGTTGAAAAAGCACATTTGTGACAACCATGATGACCTGGATGACTGAGCATCTCCATAGACCAAGTTACTAAGTTTGAGATGTGCATCTATAGAAAGAAGATTTGAAACAATGAAGAAAAAACAATTGCTAGCCAGACTTAGTAGAGAAGCAGCAGTGTGACATGACAGATGTTGAGTGGCTAGAGCATCGATCCTCAAACTATGGCCCGCAGGACGGATACGGCCTATCAATGCAAAGTATCCAGCCCGTGGAATGGTGGGATTCAGCCTCACCCCTCACCTTCGGCCTTATCTTCCAGCGAGCATCCACTCCAGCCACACTCCTGGTTAATTATTTCACTGGTTGGGCTGCACTTCTGATCACACCGCTGCTGACAAAGGTAAGGCCTAAGGGTGTGGGGGAGGGCCAGCTGACTGAGGGGTGATAACGCCGGTGCAGCCATGTGATCCAAGGGTGGTGGGTGAGTAGGGGAGGGGCTGCTGCCAGTTTGTAAACTTGCTTTAAAAGTCTTTAAAAATGCTTAAAAACAGTCTTTCATTATGATTTTCACAGCCATATGATCCAGAGCCAGTGGGTGAGTAGTGGAGGGGCTGCTGCCAGCTTGTAAAGAAGCTCTGCTGCTGGCAAAACAGCCATGTGATCCAGGGCCGATGGGCTGCTGCCAACTTGTAAACTTGTTTTAAAAGTAACTTGTTTTCACAGATTCTATGCAGGCTTTACTTTCGTTTTAGGATGTTTAATCTCATTATTTTTCTCTTGTATAGGTTTTAGTTCTATAAATCCTGCACTCTCTTTTAACCTGCTTTTTCTTATTGCAGTAATAATATACTACAGTTCTTTTATTTTGTTTAGATAATTCTCTTCAGTTGCATCTGTCAGATCTTGCTGATAAGCCTTAAGTTTGGCAATTTTATTCTCAAGGGAAGTTTGATCATAAGTTTGATTATTTTTGCTGTATATTTATAGTTCATTGGCAATTAACTCAGGGGTGGGATTCTACTAGTTCACACCTATTCGCTAGAACTGGTTATTAGAAGAAATTACTGGCCTAATCCTATAAGGAAGGCAGGAAGGAAACATTCTGGTATTGCTTACAGAAACTGCCTCTCCATTAACCCTTATTACATTCTTGGCAGGACTAGACTTCCTGTCTCTGGAACTTCTCTGGAGTTTTTTCCTCCCTTTGTTGGTACTTTGCTTGTGTGGAGTGACCATTCAAAGTTACAATGGCACTGAAAAAAGTGACTGATGACCAATTTTCACACTTACAACTGTTGCAGCATCCCACTTCTGCTTGATAGGGAGAGGCTTCTACAGCCTGGAAGGCTTTTTGGGACTTGTTGGTGGCACGCCTGAGGTATTATTCCAGTCGTACCCTGGGTGGTGGTTCTGACTTGGGCTTTGGGGCTGAAGTTGCACAAGCCGATGCAAAGTAGCCTATCCTTTTGCATCTGTAACATTTCAAATGGCCTCAGGGGAGGGTTAGTCTTGGGGCCAGCTAGGTTGCACCAGCATCCCATAGGCCTGATGGTTTGTGATCTAGTTGTCCTCTCTCTCTGGGACCTGGTTGCCTGCGCATGTTATAGGCTCGCAATGTAAGTCCATCTTTATGGCTACTCGGAATCATTAAGAGAGTTGGTTTGGAATGTCTTGATAAGTGGTTACTTGGCTAATTTGCTTGCTAAGGTTTTCACTGAAGAAATGGATTAGTAGCTCCTCTGGCCAAGGCAGTAGTTTTCCCATGAGCCTTCTGAACTCACAGATCTATTCTTTATTGGGTCACCCTCTCTGCTTTAAATTCCAAAACTCATCCTTCAGATATTGATCTTCCCCCACGTCCTCAAATCTGGCTTCTAATCCTTGCAGGAAGTCATCGACATCCTGCAGCTCAGGGGCTCTTCTTCTATGGACGGCTGCTAGCCATTCATTTGCTTCCCCTTCTAATCCCCTGGTGATGGCATTCACCATGGCTCTCTGTGATGGGTAGAGGTGCCCATAATGATCTAAGTAGACATTGGCAGAATCAAGGAATAGAGCCAGCTGACCTGGTTCCCATCGAATTTCCCTCTGAACTGAGGCAGTTTGTTCCATGGTGCCCATCCTTCATCTTGGGTTCCATCTGCCTCAGCCTGGTGTAGTTGGTGGTCTGCATCGATTCGGGTCATGGGGTGGGGGGTTGCTTGGTCTGGGTAGTTTGCCTGTGGTGGTGGGGGCACTGGAGGCAGTCTCAGGTTCAGCTTCCTTCTGGCAGGTGGGGATGGGGGGATGTATTATCATCTGTCTTTATATTGTTGGGCAGTTGGGAGAGCGTGGGCATTCCCGGGATACCTCAAGTTTAGGCTCAGTTTAAATTTAGGGCTGGTTAATTGGAGCTGGATTGGATGGGTCTTCTCCTCACTTCATGGGGATCAGTTGAACTCCCCCCTTTCTTTTGGGCTGCTCAATGGCCCCTCATAGCAAGGGTGGCTCAGTCAAATTCCTCCCTCAATTTCTCTGGGACTTCCACTAGAAGAAATTTCATTCTGCCTTTTTCCCACTCCTTCATCCATATCTGGGTATCTTGGCTTCCGTGGTCAGAGATGGCTGTAGTTGAGTTCCGTTTGGGCTGCTGGCTCCTGGAGGTCCCTGGGTGAGGGTGGGTTCTGCCTCCTTCTGGGTTGCCAGGAGAAGGTTTTCTTCGGAGGTCCCAGCCTGTGCCATGGTGGCCTAAGTTTTTCTTCCTCCCCACTAGGTATCGGAGAGCAAGTGGAGAGTCTGGGGCTCAGGAATTTTGGTTAGTTTGGGAGAGCTGGCTTGATGTCAGGTTCCAATCAACGCCCTAATAAAATTAAGAGTCTCAAGCCATTTAGCAAGAATAATCCAGTTGTTTATTAGGAGCACCATGTTGGCAGTACCTAGGTGAAGCCAGCTCTGGTTCCACCCAATTCACACCTTGCTTCTGACCCTGTTTCCCCTCTCCCCGGAGTGTGTCACCAATCACATTTCCCAATGAAGCAATATTGCAGGTCATAGAAATCACTCCCTCAAGCTGTTGTGGAGATGGCCTTGGCTTCAGCTGGCTAGGCTCTGTTTTGTTTTGACTGAGGTGTGAATTCCTTGGTATAGCTACATGATTCCCATCCCCCTGCCTATGGCAGCTTGGGAGCAGGTCAGGAAAGCTTTGCAAGTTGACACTCTCCTTTTCTTTGTACTTCACATTCTTCTCAGTTGTTACATCTGTACAATATCATACATCCACTACTTATCAAATCTCTCAAAACTGAAGATTAAAATAAATTATTGAAATAGTTAGATTATACTGTATTAATCTTTTGGAGACTTTTAATTTAAAGGGCTCATAATGTTTCATTTTAGGAAAATTTACTCAATTAATTAATTAATTATTACTTTGTATTCTGTTATGTAATCAAATAGAATTAATTACCCCCCCAAAAAAAACACTGTAAAAAACAAACTGGAAATAAAAATTAAAATAAGCAAGAAAATGGTAAGAGAACATCTATCTGACCTTGACAAATATAAATCACTGGGACATGACAGATTGCATCCCAGAGTTCTGAAGGAACTGGCAGATGTTATCTCAGAACCATTGTACCATATCTTTCAAAAATTATAGAGCACTGGAGAAGTGCCTGAGGATTGGAAAAGGGCTTATGTGGTTTCCATCTTCAAAAAAGGTGGGGGGAAACATGCTCAGGAAACTACAGACCAATCAGTCTAATATCAATACCTGGGAAGATCCTGAATATCCTGAAAAAGATAATCAAAAAACAGATCTGCAAACAACTAGAAACAAATAAAGTTATAACTAGTAGCCACCATGGGTTTGTTATGCCAAGCCAATCTTATTTTATTCTTTAATAAAGTGACTAAATTAGTAGAGGAGTAAAATGCTGTGGACATAGTATATTTAGACTTCAGCAAGGCATTTGACAAAGTTGACCACAAAGTACTTCTTGATAAGCTAGAAAAATATGAAATATTTTTCAGATGGAAAACCATCTGGCTGACAAACTGTAATCAGTAAGTAGCCCTTAATGGTTCTAAATCGATATGAAGGGAAGTAAGCAGTGGGGTACCACAAGGTTCCATCTCAGGTCCAGTACTCTTCAATGTCTTCATAAATAAGTTAAATGAGGGAGTAGAAGGCAAACTCATCAATTTTCAGATAAGCTGACAGGAATAACCAACCCAGAAGACAAGCTCAGGACTCAAAAAGATCTCAACAGACTTGAAAAATGGGCTCGATCCAACAACATTAAATTTAATGTGGAGAAAAACAAGGTTTTACCCCTAGGCAGAAAAAACCAAGGGTACAAGTACAGGTGAGACTTGGCTCAAAAACAGTAACTGTGAGAGGGATGATCACTTTAATATGAGCTCCCGTGTGCAGCAGCATCCAAAAAAGCTAATACAATCCTGGGTTGTATAAACAGAGGTATATAATTTAGATCACATGAAGTATTACCAGGTTTCCCCAAAAATAAGACCCACCCTGAAAATAAGCCCAGGGGATGGGCATAGCCAGCACCAGAAGCAGCTAGTATGCAGGAGACTTGCCTGATGCCACCACCAGCAGGCAGAGGCATGGGGGAGGCAGGCAATCTCAATGCCCTGCATGGGTGCATGCTCAGCACGTCTGCAGACAAACCGAGAGACAGTAGGATAGAGTGTGTGGTGCATTGGGATCACTTCTGCCTCCACTCTGCTGTGCACTTTTTGCCAAAAGGGAAGTGAAGCTTTGTCTGCGTGCAAAGGGGATGCTTTGAAACTGAGCTTATCACTCTATTTCAAACTGTCCCCTTTGTAAGCACATGAAGTTTTGAGTCTTGGATTTGGCTAGTCAGGAGAAAAGAAGATTTAGGGAATGACATGATAGCGGTATTCCAGTATTTGAGGGACTGCCACAAAGAAAAGGGGGTAAAATTATTCTCCAAAGTAGGGGTCACCAGCCTTTTGGACCTCGGGGACCACCAAACTCATAATTTTAAATCTCGAGAACCAAAGACCCTGGAAAAATCCCCCAAAAAGTCTGCAGGAAAATTCCTACCCCATTTTCCTACTGATCGATCGTTCTTTATTGGGGATTGCAAGATACCGTCTCCAGCTCTGTTCGAAGAGAGGGAGAGAGGAAGAGAGAGGGAGAGAGAGACTGAGACTTTTGGCTTCATGCAAGGAAAGCAGCAGAATCTTTCTTTCTCTCTCCCAAATTCCACCAGAAATGAGTCTTTGTGAGACTTGTCATGCTGGCAGAGGCTCTTGGAGCAAGATGCCTTGCAGGGTCCCAAAGACTCATTTCTGGCAGAGTTTGTGGTAGAGAAAGAAAGATTTTGCTGCTTTCCTTGTGAGCAGAAAGAAGCAGCCTGGTGGTCAGGCAAGGCACGTGGGATGAGTGGGGTGAGTTCCCACCTCCACCCTTTCCCTCCTCCCCTCACTATCTGTTGTGGTTCGACGGCAGCCAGTGTGGATGGCAGAGGTATCAGACAGTGAGGATGAAAGGGAACCAGTCAGGAAGTCTGGAGAGGACTTGGACGAGGATCCTGCATCTGATTCAGGGATGGGGCCAGGACTATCTGAGAGTGGGATGCTGCCTTCGGAGTTTTCGGAGTCTGGCAGCAGCAAAGCAGAGGATCCAGGGGATCCTGTTCCCAGTGTGCGTGTGTGCAGAGCTGCTAGAAGGAGAGAGTAGCTGAAGCAGAAAGGGTGACTCAGGAGTAAGGCTAGGAGGTGATTGCTCCTCCCATAAGAGACAAAAGTCAGTCCTCAATGACGAAGAGAAGTTCAGAAATCTTTGAGTCCTTTATGAAGCTTTGTACTCTGGTCATTTTTTTCTAGGTTTTTGCGTTGACTTAATTGGATGTCTGTTTCTTGGCAGCATTTAATAGCACTGAAAAGCGTGCTCTTATCTGGAGAAACTGTGTATAATGAGTTTTGGCTGGGAATGCAAGTAATTCTCAGAGTTGCATTAAAAAAAAGTTTTATTTTTAAATTCAGCTTGTGTTTGTTAAGCCTGCGTCAGAACACTACCTGGTGTTTGCAATGCAAGCGATGCAAGCCTTGTATTCTAGTGGGCCATGTGGGCGATGCAGCCTTGTGTTCATGCACAGCCTGGATTAGTTAGTTAGTTTACTTTGTAGTCATTGCACCTCTTACAACGAAATCAAATATCATCTTCAACGCACATCATGACCATGAAAATAAACACAAACACACATCCTTCACATTCCACATTAATTGCTCTGGGTGTGTGTGCTTGGGAGTGACATTTCTCTGCGGATCACCAAAATTTTCTTGCGGTCCACCAGTGGTCCCTGGCCCACTATATTGATATTGTGCACAAAAGATATATACCAACCAACACACTGTACAATGGAAAGATGGTTTTATTTGATGTTTTATGTTTGTATTTGTCAATGTTTGTTGTTAAAATAAACATAAAAAACTAAAAAAAAAAGAATATGTGAGAAAACGTAATTATCTTTGTCAAAGTTCACAATGCGGTTTTTCCATTCCGAAAGTGTTCAGTTCAGTATTCTCTTTCCTTCTTAGGGTAGCATAGCACCCTCTGCTGGTCTTCTATCCACAACTGATACTTGCACGACTGAATCATAGATGGGATTCATCAAATAATAAAATGCTCTAAGATAATTGAAAGTAGAAAGCTTGGTTTACTGCTTCTGAGCCAGCCTCAGGCAATGCTAAGAAAAAAACAAATGAGTTGTGAATTTAGCAAGTTAGAAATCATTAAAATGTATAAAGGGTACCACTCCAACAGATATCAATTTCAAGACAGCTATTAAATAACTTCACTCCCCTGTCCTGCATTTTAATCATGAAGAAACAAATGAACACATATTCAACATCCAGATAATATCATCTTGCTGTTTGGCCAAACAGCTGATGGGAAAAATTGCTTAAGAACAAATTCTTAACAGGTACAAAAGATACTTTGCTTCCTTGTTATTTAAGCATCCAGGGTTTTGGGATTATTGCAAGTGAAGACTTTTGTTTCCTTCTTTGCTCTTGCACTGACTTTAAACTAATACCATAGATTTTCTTGTCCTTCTGGTTTGTATTCTTCTTTGGTTGTAATCTTTGCTTCATTTCTTGCAATCTCTTTGATCCTCAAGGGCTGAGATGGATTGGCTTTTCTCTAGCACAACCTTTCTTAAAGCTTGATTTCTGACAATATGTTAACCTTGTCGTGTAATTGTGGAGGCACTCACATTTTTGGAGTAAAAATGTCTTCAGATTAAATATTCTCTGCTTCTGCCTCTATCTGTGTGTGTGTGTGTGTGTACAGTATATACCTTTTCCTCTCTAGATAAATAGATAGAAATAGATAGATCAGATTTTGGAAATTCTCTCGCCCGCTCTCTCTGTGTGTGCGTGTGTATAGAGAGAGGGCGAGCGAATTTCCAAAATCTGAATCATAATTAAAAAAACCTCAGTCACAGTGATATGAATTTTAATAGAAATATTTGCACTTGTCTATTTCTGAAGGCATCTGAAGATATGCAGTGTTACTTCATAGGAAGATGCATCTATCAAGCTTGTACAAAATTGACATATTCCAAGTCAAATACAACTCAGTCATATATTGTGGCCACTAAGAATCCAATTAATCTTCCTGATTTTGCCAAGTGCCTCTAATTTAAAAATGAATTACTATATACCAGTATTGGTGGACCTTTTTGGCACTGAGTGCCGAAACAGGAGTGCGCGTGCACATGTGGGGGAGCACCAAAAACCGGAAGAGCAGCTCCCTGGCATGCATGTGTGCATGGGAGCACTGGAAACTGGAAAAGCAACAGGCGACAGCTGGCATGCCTGGAGAAATGGCTCTGTATACCACTTTCAGCAGGTGTGCCATAGGTTCAACATCATAGCTATCTACCAAGCAGCACTTAAAAGTTGGAGTAATGCTGGTGATTTCATGAATATAATCTTAGATTATTTTTAGCGGCAATAAATAATTTGTCTTGGATCTTTCCCTTGATTTTTTAAAAAACGCTCCAGTTCTGATACTCCAGGGAGATTTTCAATCCAAGTCCTAATAAGGCTCAATTTTACTTAATTTTTGAGTCAATAGTCAATCTATTTAGTGAACTACTGTCCACTGTTAAGATACATTTCACTTATTATACCTGGAATTATTAACCCAGCTTATATTTTTAATGCTATTGAGATCCATAATGATCACAATAAAGCAACACCTATCAAAATGCTACAAAGTATATAATTCAGGACCTTCTAATAGGATTTGTTCAGATAATTCTGTTCCATTAGCAGAATGTATCTCTATAAATGCTTTTCATATTACTGATGAAAGGCAGATTCCCACTCTAATGAGGAACTTTACATGATGCAGTCTGAAGAGGAAATATGTTAATAAACTTTCATTGAATGATCACCTGCTGCTAAGTGAAGAGGCTTGGCAGATGTAGGGAAGATATGGTTGTTTCCCAAACTATTAGTGAAATTTGCACTGCAGTGCCAGGACTGCTACATAACATTAAGGGAAATGATTAGTAATTTCCACTTAACATAAAGAAAAGACAAAGAAGTTAAATTCTATACAGATTATCAGTCTTCCTGGTCATTGTTATCCTAAAGATGCTTTTTCAAGAGACAACTGGACTTTGTTTTTCTTTGAAGATGTTTTGCTTCTCATCCAAGAAGCTTCTTTAGCTCTGACTGAATGGTGGGGAATGGAAGGATTTATACACCTTGCAGACAGCTGGTCATTTGAATTCTTTTAGTGAGTCATTAAGACTACCTGGATATCTGTGTCATCAGAATCACCTGAACAGTGCAAATGGGCATGGAGTCTTTTGGAAGGACTGTTGAAAGGACTGTGTTGTAAACTGGAGATAGCTGATGTCATAACCTTCTCCCTCTGTTGAGAGAGGGCTGTTCAATTTTGATATAAGATGGCCTTTTTGACCCCTCTTTCAAACCAGTAGTCTTCTGTCCAAAATATGGACTTTGTCTTTTGAATGCAGATGGACTACTGAATCTAGTTCTGATGGGTTTTTTCTCAAAGAGGCCATCTATGTCAAAACTGAACAGCCCTCTCTCAACAGAAGGAGAGGGATACAATATCATCTATCTCCAATGTACAACACAGTCCTTTCAACAGTTTCAAAAAGGCTCCACACCTATTTGCACTACTCAGGCGATCCTGATAACAGTTAAACCTCCAGGTGGCCTCAACAATTCACTAAAAGAATGCAAATGACCAGCTCTTTGCAAGGAATATAAATCCTTCCATTCCCCATTATCTAGTCAGAACTGAAGAAGCTTCTTGGATGAGAAGCGAAATGTCTTCAAAGAAAAACCAGAAAGTCCAGTTGCCTCTTTGGAATTTCAGAAATTTGAAAAAATAATGGGTGTGTGTGTTAAAAGTAGAAGTAGAACACCTCTGGAAGTTTATTGAACTTAAGTCTCCAACTCATTTCATTCATGATCTTTATGGTCATAGCTCTGCCAGCATTAATTATAACTTGGTGCAGTAAATTTAGAAGGCTGATTTATTTTCTACATGGGCACAGTAAGTATTAGCATTTTCATGTTACAATATTCTGTATATAGCAGTTTTGTTCTTATTTGGCATTCTAAAGTAATTTCCTAATAGTAGAAAGTTAAATTTCAATGAGTCGCACGGTGGTATCCTCTCTTACCTGTATTGTAATAATTGTTTACTCTTTCACTACTGTAAGATAATACATTAATAGAAATTAAGAAAAGTCTCTACCATAACATTTTTTGGAAACAAACATTTTGATCTTATTACTATGTTTTATCATTGAAGTTGCATTTTTATATCACACACACATGGTGTTTTCTTAAAAATTCTAATATATAATACATTCCAGAAATGGGACTGTATTGTTCTGATCAAATAACAAAACTAAAAGTTGGGCATCTAAAAATAGTCTCAATTACTGATCTTAAAGTGCTATCAAGTTGATAAAATTATGATAGTTCAAATAAGTTGGCCCTCAATCATTTCATGCTTTAAAAATTGAAATATTAAAGTTAACTATTTTAATTTTATTATTGAACAATCAGCGTAGTATAGGAAATATAGGCTTCATATGAGACAATGCTTTAACCTATACTGTTCAAATTTCTGCATTCTGTACTGTATGCTGTTTCCTTATTACCTTTAAATATTGCTTTATATAGATGGCATTAGTGATTATACATTAGAATAGAATATATAGTTCAATAGAATAAGTTCATATTTTCACTTTCAAAATTAATACAGATCAACTATATTATATATTGACAGATGATACTATCTTCATAATAGTTAGTCAGACTGTCTTCAATGTACATATTGAGATATAGTTCTCTACCTTTAAAACAGAATGAGTGACCTTTCTGCATGAACTTTTAAAAATATTGTTGTTTCTTCTAGCCCAAAATTTAGTGCATTGCTAAGAGATGGATTAATATAATTATGCTTGGCTATCTTTACAACCTACTATGAAGCACGAACTAGATTTAATCTGTTTGCTTATGCATCTTGATCTCATGTAAACTGTATTTCAATTGCTGTAATCACAGCATGTTCAGACATCATACAAATATTCTCTAAACATTCTATTTAGAGGATAGTTTTGATGAAGTCTCCAAAGTATACAATGAAAGGAATTGCAGAAAGTAACAAAGAAGGTCTTGTAGTATAACAAATGTAAAGGAAGAAAAGATTATTAAACTATGATAGTTAAACCTAAGGTGTGCAATATGTGTCATGCATAACCTTTTTTTAAAAAGTTTTTTATTTATTTTAACAATAAACATTGACAAATACAAACATAAAATATCAAATAAAACTATCTTTCCATTGTACAATGTGTCGGTTGGTACCTATCTTTTGTGCATGATAGCAACAGTCTTTCCCTTCTAAATTTAAATTAAAATTCATATTATATAGATCAACTATGCATATTATATATTATATTATTGTTAACTCCTTATTAGACTTTAATTATAAGTTCATGTCATCCTTTATGGGCAAATCTCAACTTTTACAAAACATAGTTCATAATACCATTAATTTCATTTTAGTCAGTTATAACATATCATTAATTGTCTTATCTTTACTATTATATTGTATTTATATTATAGTGTATTTTATTTCCCTATTTTCTTATCTAGCCATTGATAAAATAAATCCCAAATTTTGTAATATTCTTTATCTTCTTGCTCTCTAATTGCTAATGTCAATTTACTCATTTCTGCACATTCCATTATTTTCTTAATCACTTCCTCTTCTATCAGAATTTTTTCACTTTTCCAGTTTTTAGCAAATACAATTCTAGCTGCTGTTAAAACATTTATATCAGATATGTCAATTCTCTACTGTATCCTTCAAGTAAGATACCCAATAAAAATATCTCTGGTTTCAAGTCTATATAACAGATAACAGATAATCAGAGTTGGAAGGGACCTTGTAGGTCATGTAGTCCAATCCCTCACCCAAGCGGGAGACCCTACACCATTTTTGACAAATGGCAGTCCAATCTCTTCTTGAAAGTCTCAAGTAATGGTGCTCCCACAACTTCCAAGGGCAAGCTGTTCCATTGGTTGATTGTTCTCACTGTCTGAAAGTTTCTCTTCATTTCCAGGTTAAATCTCTCCTTGTTTAATTTCCATCCATTATTCATTATCTGGCCTACAGGCACTTTAGAAAATAGCTTGACCCAGTTTTGCTGTTTTGTCATTTTTTCCAATCATGTATGAATTTTAGTCCAGTATCTCTTGGGTTTCACACATGTCCACCACATATGATAATATGATCCAGGTATCTGATGACACATCCAACATTTCTCCGATTTATTCTGGAACATCCTTGCTATTCTTGCTGGGGGTAAATGCCACCTGTAAAACATCTTATACAAATTCTCTTTATATGCTGTTGACATTGTTATTTTATAGTTTTGAGACCATAATTTCTGCTATTTCTCTGAGTCTATCCCATATCCAAAAATTTTCTCTTATGCAATCATTGTTTCTTTAACTTGTTCTTTTTCTAGTTTAACTCCAAGTAAATATCTACCGTGTTTCTCACAAAATAAGGCAGGACCTTATTTTTTTTTTGAGCCCCGAAAAAACGGCTAGGCTGTCTTTTCAGGAGTGAATTAATTTCTCTGCCCCCCCCCCCCATCAGCGGGTGGGCGGCAGCGGTGTGGATGTCGGCTTTGGCAGGGCATTTTAAATTGCAAGACCTTCAGCGCCTGCCACTGCTGCTTCCTCTGCCGCTCTTGCTTTTCCTTCGCTTACCTCCACAGTTCCCACCAGCGCTGGCGCGAGAACAGCAGCAGCACCGGCAGGAGCGTGGAAGCGTTTCTCCTGCTGCTCGGGTGTGTGCGGAAGCCTCCTGTGTATCTTCCACGTTCCCGCTGGCATGAGAACAGCAGCAGCGCCGGTGGGAACGTGGAAGCGTTTCTGCTGCTGCTCGGGTGTGTGCGGAAGCCTCTTGTGTGTCTTCCACGTTCCCGCTGGCATGACAACACAGAAGGCTTCCGCACACACCTGAGCAGCAGCAGAAACGCTTCCACGTTCCCGCCGGCGCTGCTGCTGTTCTCGTGCCGGCAAGAACTGTGGAAGCCATGGAGGCAGCTCCCCCGCCTGAGAAGCAGCAGAAACGCTTCTACACTTTCTGCTGGCATGAGAACAGTGGCAGCGCCATGCAGGGCACTGTTAAAGGCAAGTTTCCCCCGCCGCCCTCCCCCCCAGCATGTTTTAACCCCCGCCCTCCCCCCCAGCATGTTTTAAACTAGGCCTAAATTTGGGGGGAGGGGCTTAATTTCATTTCCTGCCTAGAAAACATACTGGGTCTTCCTATTGGTGGAGGCCGTATTGTTGGAGAAACACGGTATATATTTTTTAAATTACCTTTTCATCAGTACCTGTCAAAATTCCATCTAATTCAGTGAATTCATTATAAAACCCTTCTGTTTTACAATCTTTATCATATCAGGGGGGGGGGGGGTTGCGGTAGTTATTAAGGAAGATCTGTGTCCTAGGGAATCCACTGTTCCTCAGACGACCGGATGTGAATCCCTTTTCGTGAAGTGTGGTTCCAAGGTTCAGATGGGCCTGCTGATCACATACCTGGCTCCCTATGTGACATCGGCCCTGCCTGAGCTCCTTGAGGTTATAGCCGGCTTGGCAGTTGAGACCCCCAGGCTTATGGTCATGGGGGATTTCAACCTACTCTCTGCCGATGGGACCTCGGGGATTGCTCAGGAGTTCTTGGCTTCCATGACAGCCTTGAGCCTGACCCAATTAATTCAGGATCCCACACACGTTGGGGGTCACATCTTGGATCTGGTTTTTGTCTCGGGTCAGTGGCAGGATGATCTGGGTATAGGGGATGTTTTGATAGAACCCCTGTCATGGTCGGATCATTTGCTCCTTAGGATGGACTTCCATTCCGCACCCCCTCGTTGCAGGGAGGTGGAGCCGATAAAATGGTTCCGCCCCAGGCACCTGATGGACCCAGACAGGTTCCTGATGGAGCTTGGGCCGTTTCCCGAGACTCGTACACATGACTCGGCAGGGGACTTGGTGGACACCTGGGACAGGGTGGCGGCTGAGGCCCTTGACTGGGTCGTGCCCTTGTGGCCTCTGACCCGGTGCCGATCCCAATTGGCTCCCTGGTTTTCTGAGGAACTGAGGGAAATGAAGCACTGGAAAAGATGCCTAGAGAGTGGTTGGAGGACCAGCCGTTCTGCTTCTGACCGAACACTATTGCGGTCCTATGTTAAGACCTATCTAGTGGCGATAAGGATGGCAAAGCTGTCTTACTTTTCCGCCTTTATTGCATCCACAGAAAATCGCCCGGCCGCCCTTTTTAGGGTGACCCACTCCCTTCTGGATGTGGGAGCATGGGAAGACCCCTTGCAAGGAAGGGCCAAGGATTTCTCTAGATTTCTGCAGGACAAAATCGCTCAGATCTGGGATGGACTGGACTGGGAAACTCTGGGCAGGAGGGCGGGGGCGGATTTCAGTGAGATCATCTGGGGTGAGTTTGATCCTGTGACCCTGGAGGATGTAGACAGGATACTGGATGGGCTTAATGCCACTACATGCTTACTGGATCCGTGTGCCTCCTGGTTGGTTTTGGCCACACGGGAGGTAACACGAGGTTGGTTCCAGGGCATTATTAACACTTCCTTGAGTGAGGGGTTTTTGCCTGCTGCCTTGAAAGAGGCAGTGGTGAGGCCCCTCCTCAAGAAACCGTTCCTGGACCCAACATTGTTGTTGAACTATCGTCCAGTCTCCAACCTTCGCTTTGTGGCAAAGGTTGTTGAGAGTGTGGTGGCACGACAGCTCCCTCAGCACCTGGATGAAATGGTCTATCTAGATCCTCTCCAATCGGGTTTCAGGCCTGGGTACAGCACGGGGACAGCGTTGGTGCGTTGGTAGATGATCTCTGGAGGGCCCGAGACAGGGGTTGCTCCTCTGTCTTGGTCCTGTTAGATCTCTCAGTGGCTTTTGATACTGTCGACCACAGTATCCCATTGCGGCAGTTGGAGGGGTTGGGAGTGGGAGGCACCGTGTTACGGTGGTTCTCCTCCTTCCTCTCCGACCGTTCTCAATTTGTGTTGGCAGGGGGGCAGAGATCGACCCCGAGGCCCTTATTCTGTGGAGTGCCTCAGGGGTCCATGCTCTCGCCCCTGCTGTTCAACATTTATGTGAAGCCGCTGGGCAAGATCATCCATGGTTTTGGGGTAGAGTTCCATCAGTATGCTGATGTCACTCAGCTATACATTTCTACCTGAGGCCACCCCAATGAAGCCATTGAAGTGATGACCCGGTGCATGGAAGCCGTGCGGAGTTGGATTGGTGTCAACAGGTTTCAGCTCAATCCGACCAAAACCGAGTGGCTGTGGTTTCTAGCACCCAGATACAGCCAGCTTACTCCATCGCTGGCCATGGGGGGTGAAATTTTGACCCCCACAGAGAGCGCACAATCTGGGTGTCCTCCTGGATGTACAGCTGTCTTTGGAAGATCATATAGCGGCCGTCGCCAGGGGGCTTTTTATCAGGTCCATCACCATTTGCAGCCCTTTGTGGATCGGGGTGCATTGCACACGGTCACCTCTGCCCTCGTCATCTCCCGCCTAGACTGCTGCAATGCTCTCTACATGGGGCTTCCCTTGAAGAGCATCCGGAGGCTTCAACTGGTGCAGAATGCGGCCGCGCAGGTGATCTTGGGAGCTTCTCGGAGCTCCCATGTTACACCACTCCTGTGCGAACTGCATTGGCTTCCGGTGGCCTTCTGGGTGCGATTCAAGGTGTTGGTGATCATCTTTAAAGCACTCCATGGTTTGGGACCCGGGTACTTACGGGACCACCTACTGCCACCGTCGGCCCTCCGCCGGCCAGTGCGTTCCCACAGGATGGGCCTCCTCGGAGTGCCACCAGCTGGGCAATGCCAGCTGGCGGCTCCGAGGGTACGGGCCTTCTGTGTGGGAGTATCCTCCCTCTGGAATGAATTACCCACGGAGATGCGAGTCATTACTGACCTGCGAACCTTCCGACGTGCACTAAAGACCCACCTTTTCCAGCAGGCCGGTCTGGCCTAGTGTTCTTAGAAGGGGTTTTAAATTTGTAATTTTTTAAATTTCTTATTGGATTTTATTGGTTTTTGTATTTTAATTCAGCCACCATTTAATAACTTTTTAATCTATTTTAACTTTTATTGACTGTATTTTTATCAATGGCTGTTCACCACCCCGAGTCCCTATTTGGGAGAGCGGGCAGTATAAAAGTGCAATAAATAATAATAATAATAATAATAATAATAATAATAATAATAATGCATTTTCATATATGAATACCAGTTCATCTTTATTTCTTGTTTCTCTAGTTCTTGTTTAGATTTGAGTTCACCCTTTTCATTTAATATTTCACCATATCTAGCTGTATGTTCCATTTTATAAACAATTGGATATGCAAATGCCTCTATAGTTGACAACCAGACTGGTATTTTCATGTAATGTTGTTTTCTTATTTTCCCCCGAATTAACAATAAAGTATCTTGAATGTAGTGTCTCCTAAAATACCCATGTGTTTTACTTTCCTTATACCATAAAAAGGCATGGCATCCCAGTAATAGATCATGAGCTTCTAATACTAATAATCTAGTATTCCGTAAGACTATTCATTCTTTCACCCACATCAATATTGCCGCCTGGTAATATAATTCCCAGTTGGGTAAACCAAAACCTCCTCTTATTCTAGCGTCTTGTAACAGCTTTAATTTAATTCTTGCCTTCTTTCCCTGCCATATATATTTCAGTATTATTTTAAGTCCTCAAAATATTCTTTCCCTAGTTTAATTGGAATTGTCTGAAACAAATATAAAATCCTTAGTAATATATTCATCTTAATCGTAGATATTCTCCCTATTAGAAATCATTGTAAATTTCCCCATTTTTTTAGGTCTGTCGCAATCTGTTGGTTGAGTTTATAATAATTATCTTATTTATTTTATTTTATTTATTTTTATTTGTCAATTGCTTACAAGATAATAGATATAAGTAAAAACATAGTTATGAATACATGGATACATATAAGAAAAATAAAATATAAAAGAAACAATAGGACAGGGACGGTAGGCCCGTTGGTGCACTTATCCAAGCCCTCTATAGACCTCTTAGGAAAGGGGTGAGATCAATGGTAGACAGTCTAAGGTTAATGTTTTTGGGGTTTGGGGAAGAAACCACAGAGTCAGGTAGAGTATTGCAGATATTGACCACTCTGTTGCTGAAGTCGTATTTCCTGCAATCAAGTTTGGTGCGATTAACCTTCAGTTTGTATCTATTGTTTGCTCTTGTATTGTTATGGTTGAAGCTGAAGTATTCATTGACTGGTAGGACATTGCAATGTATGATTTTATATACTATACTTAGATCGGACCGAATGTGGCATAGTTCTAGGTTTTCTAGGTCTAGAATTTCGAGTCTGGTGGCATAAGGTATTCTGCTACGGGTAGAGGGTGGAGAATGCTTTTTGTGAAATATTTCTGGACTTTCTCAACTGTGTTAATATCAGATACGTAATGTGGGTTCCAGACTGATGAGCTGTATTCGAGTATTGGTCTAGCAAATGTTTTGTATGCTCTAGTTATTAGTGTAATATTACCAGAGAAAAAGCTATGTAAGACTAGGTTAACAACTCTTAACGCTTCTTTGGTTATGTAGTTACAGTGGCTCTAGCACTTAGGTCATTTGAGATGAATACTCCAAGATCCTTGACAGAGTTTGAATCATCAACAAGGACTATTCAGTCTTTATTTTATTTTCTGGATTTTTTTGTTTTTTTTGCCAATATGTAGGACAGAGCATTTATTTGTTGAGATTTGAAGTTGCCATTTGTTTGACCATTCTGATACATAGTCTTTTTGAAGGGTCGCAGTATTGTCTGTGGTGTTGCATAGCTTTACATCATCAGCAAAGAGAACGCAGTTGCTCTTGATATGATCACAGAGGTCATTTATGTAGAGTATGAAAAGAATTGGTCCTAGAATACTGCCTTGGGGGACACCACTGTTGAAAGGTACAGAATTTGATAGGACGCTCCCAATTTTGACCATTTGTTATCTGTTTGACAGGAATGCTTCTATCCAGTTATGCAGGTGTCCAGAGATACCATAAGATTTTAGTTTTAGGAGTAGTTTGTCATGTACCACTGAATCAAAGGCTTTACAGAAGTCTATGTAGATTGTGTCTATTGCTTTGCCCTGATCGAATTGTGTAGTCCATATGATTTTGCAGATTACATGATAGTTTTTTTCTAAAACCGAATTGTTTATTAGAGAGTAGGTTGTTTGTTTCTAATTGGAGGATGATGGATTGGTTAATAATTGATTCCATGACTTTACAGGTGATGCAGCATAAAGAGATTGGTCTGTAATTTTCACTCTTCTTTGAGTATTCCATATCTAGCTGTTAATTGTATTCCTAAGTATTTAACTTTGTTTGTGATCTGGATATTCAATCTCTCTATCAACCCTTTCTTTTGTTTTTCAACCATAATCTTAACCAAAATCTTAGTTTTTTCTTTATTTATTTTCAATCCTACCATCTGTCCATATTCTTCAATCTTTTCTATCAACTTAGGCATTGTTTAAAGCAGGGGTCACCAACCTTTTGGACTTCAGGCACCACCAAACTCATAATTTTAAATCCCAGGGACCACTAACTGGTTCTATGGGCATGGCCTAATTTGTGGGTGTGGCTTGGTGGTCATGTGACTGGTTGGGCATGTAAATATTATAAATATTTATATAAATATTGAATTTTAAATTTTAAAAAGAGCAATTTTTACCCAAAATCAGGCAAAGCAGGCAGGCAGATTGAGTTGCTCACAGAATCACAGATTCATTCTATCTGCCATTGGCTAGCTCAGTCTATCACATCAAATTTGCTTGCAAGCAAACTCACAAAATTAACTCACAACACACCATGTATGTAAATATTTTTTTATTAAAAAAGAGCAACTTTTACCCAAAGTCAGGCAAAGCAGGCAGGCAGATTGAGTTGCTCATAGAATCATTCAGTGATCTATTTATCTGCATCAGCTAGCTCAGTCTCTTAAATTTGCTTGCCATGAGTCTGCACTGAATAATAGCACCTTCAGTCCTAAGGGAGGTTTGGCTGTGCTTAAAAGCAGAACCGAAGATCTAAAGATTAGCTAGAAAGCAAGAAATCCAACCATTTCCTGCTTCCTAGCTAATCTAAATCTCCTGGCACAGCAGAACAGATGACGGTCGGAAAAAGGAAAAATAGCAATTTAGCAGGCAAGTTTGCCAGGTAAGGAGTGAATGGGCGGGGAGGCTTCCCGCAGGTCATGTGGGCAGTGCAGCCTTGTGTTTCTGCGCAGCCTGGATTAATTGCTTTGTGGGGGTGCTCTGGGGGTGAAATTTATCTGCAGCCCACCAAAATTTTCTCGCGGCCCACCGGTTGGCGATAGCTGGTTTAAAGGTTCCTGTAATATAAAAACCAGATCATCTGCAAACGTTTGTAACTTGTATTCCTCTTTTTTATTTTCATTCCCTTTATTTCACTCTCATCTCTAATATTTCTATTTAATACCTCCAACATCAGAACAAACAACAGAGGTGACAGCGGGCATCCTTGCCTAGTGCCTTTTTTGATATTAATCTTATCTGTCAAATCTCCATTTATCATTACTTTGGCAGATTGCTTATACTATATTGCCTCAATGGCTTTAGTAAATTTTTCACCAAAGCCCATTTGTTCCATTTGTAATATCATAAACTGCCAATTTACATTATCAAAAGCTTTTTGCCATCTAAAAATACTAAAGCCATTTGCTTCTCAGGATGTGTTTCATAATATTTCAAAGTATTCAAAATTACTCTCATATTCTCTTTGATTTGGCTCTTTGGCAGAAATCCATTTTGATCAGCGTGTATAAAGTTGTTCAAATATCTCTTAAGTCCTTCTGCCATTATTAAAGTAAGGAAAAAGGTCAAAGGAGGAGGCAGGTCAGCACAGAGAAAAAGTGGAAGAGACAAGGTATAGATGATATGGTTGTGTTTCAAACCTGGAACAATCAATATGTACCAGATTTTTCTCCTGTCAGACTGCTGTACACTCAGTATGGTGAAACTTTTCATTCTGTGGGAATCATACCTAATCAAAATTCATTTTAATTTTTTTTTGTAAAAAGTTTTTTATTTTTATCTTTTACAAACGTCTCTTTTGATGAACAGTGTGGTTTCAGGTTTTTACATTTCCATACAAACGTGACCATAATTACATGTTTATTTTTCATATCCAGTTTCTTTTATCATATCATTACATTTTCCATTTTCTGTAAATTTTCACAAATACTCTTATATTTTTCACACTTATTTTATCCATTTTCAACTCATGTCTTAACTTACTCCATTTTTCTTTAATTATACTCATATCTTTTTTATATATCTTAAAATTCTTATTTCTTAATCTATGTTCTTTATGCTTTTATACTTTTATCTGTCATATTTGCAATTTCATTGCATACTCTTATTTCATTATTCAGTAAATTCCATCTTAATTTTAATAATTCTAAACATTTCCCCCTTAATTGCCCGTTTGAGCGCACCACCCTTTTGTCTTATACATCATTCAGTTTACTCCCCTTTAACCATATTAAAAATTACCATAATATAATCATTTTTAGTTATCATCTAAACACTAGATATCAAATATACATTTTAGATTAGATTCCACATGGTATTCTTTCCTTTACCTTCTAAGTTATTTATTATTTCAAATACATTAAACTTTTCAGCTAATTGTAGAAACTGATATTAATCTTTTTAGTACAATTCTCATAGTTCATTTTAGGTATATTCTTAATTTCATTTAATTAACATTATTATAATAGTTTTCCACTTTTACCTTTATTCCAACCATCGTTCTTAAAAAATAATCAAATAGAAAAAAAACATCCATTCCAATCATTCCATTTTTAAAAAATCTGTGTTTTTATACCTCGCTATACATTACCTTGCAGAATCCCCTTTCTTATTCTTTATCTACCCATTATCTCTAGGTCTTCTAGCCATGTAGCTTCTTTTCATTTTTTTGGCCTTCTATCTCCCCTTCTTTTCTTTCTTATTCCCCTTTTCCTTTATTTTTCCCCTCCATTTCTGACTTTAATTTTTATCCCCTTCCCTCTTTTGAGCTTTCTCCTGTAATTCCCTTTTCTGCTGTTTCCTTTTTCTTTGTTTGACTTTCCAAACAGTTACCTCTTTAATTTTCCCCTCAAACCTCCAAGTTTTAATTTCCATATTTTTCCCCCTTGTGTTAATATTCATTACTCCATTTGTTCATTGAGGCTGGCCTCTTCTCTAATCAGCTCCTCCCCTTCTGGATCTCCTTGTTCTTCTTTGTTCTCCAATGTTTCCATTTCTAAAATTTGTAAGGCAATATTGCACAGTTCCATTCTTTCACATATCATTTCCCTTATACTTCTTAAGTCCAATTTTATTTCCAAACAAAATTCTGTCATTTTTGTGCACCTCTTTCAATTTTAGTTTTTCTTTTGTCTATTTCTTCAGTATTTAAGTCCAGTACAGTTATTCAGTAGTTTATTTCAACCAGCTTTTAGTCATCCACTTCTGTTAAATCCTGTTTCAATTTTCCAGGGTCAAAATAATCCAATATTTATATATTTTTATTATTAAGTTCCTTTTGTTGGGTTTTAAATTTTTCTCAAAGTCACCTAGTATTCCCAGGGTTCAAGCTTCTTCCTTCTTCCTTTATAATATGTTAATTTCACTTTTCAGGGTTTCTTATTGTATCAAAGTTCCTCTTACTTTGTATCAAGTTCCATATTTTAGAGAAAAAAACACTTTTTAAAGAGTCACTGATTTTTTTCCTTTACCATTAGGTGGTGCTCTCTGTTAGTCCAAGTTCCACCTTTTCTTTTTACTTTCCTTTCCCTTTTAAGGCTTTTAAGTTTCAATAATCCAATAAGTCCAATTGTTAAATATTATTTCTTTTTGGCACATTCAAATTCAGCTTTTAATTATGCCTGTTTAATGCCAATATCATATAATTTAATATAATCCAATTTAAGCAGATATTTTCTTCTAGCTTCCTCTTTCAATTTAACTCTTTTTAAAGTTCAAAGCCATTTTCCCTTATATCCAATTTTTTCACCACTCCCTCTAGTTGCCACTTTTCCAATCTTTCATACAAGTCTCTTAAAACTTTACATCCAGGATACCTTTATATTCAAATATTGCAGCTGGTTTGTCTGGTCTCCACACTGTCTGCTTCTTCACTGCTCCAGCACAATATTTGTCCTGGATAGCTCTCCGTCTTCAGGGTGGCCATGTTTAGCCACCACTGCAGCCTGTCTTTGGGGGAGTTTACCTAGCCAGGGAAGGGAGATGCGGCTCCCCTCAACCCAACAGGCGGTCTCCCCCTTCTTCCCTACCCCTCTAATATAGTTCTAGCCCCATTCGGAGCCCTTTAATGGGAACAGCATGGATTGAAGCCACGCACAATTGCAGTCTCCAGTCTGTCCTCAACAAAAATGCCACTGGAAGTCAAAATTCATTTTGAATGTTAAAGGATTTAAATTCCACTATGCAACTAATACCAGAAAATTAAAGAAGATAAGATGGTTTAGCTTCGCCAATGTGGGTATATTGGAATACTCTGACCTCATTAAAACATGGAATTGAACAGCATACCATTTTTAATATAACTGGGAAGTTTGAATGCTAAACCTTTGAAGTACATAGGCTGACACGAGGCTAGTCTTTTTGAAATACGGCAGGAATGCATGTGTCTGTTTCAAGGAAAATTTGTTTAATACTGTATAAAGTACAATAAATATGCAAACAAAAATATATGTAGCTTGAAAGGGTTCTTTGCTTTCCAAAGATTGGACACACCACAATGGAGCAAATTTTTTATTAAATCATACAACCTCTCCAGCAATAGCTATTGCTCTAAGTCAATTCCAGCTTTGTTAGTCTTCCAGCTTTGTTACTCTTCCACCTAAACATGTCAGGGAGGGAGGGAAAGGAGGAAGGAAGAAAGATTTCTTATACTGCTTGCCAGCTTCCTACAGAGAAATTCAATGGGGAAGCCAGCTGGAAGTCAGAAGTCACTCCTGCTCCTGCTGTTTTTTGCCCACCTGTGGTCATTCTGCTTCTCTGTTTAGATAATTAAACATCTGTCAAATGATGACCCAGCAGGGCACTGGTTGTGCAGTCTTTTAATAATTGCTAATCTGCAAAAAAATGAAGTATAGTCACAGGCATACTCAACCACACACACATGAACTTATTCATATAACACTCTTCTCAGTGGTGGGATTCAGCTGGCTTGCACTGGTTCACCTGAATCATTAGCTACTTGCCTGTGCATTTCTGAGAACTGGCTGACAATGAAGTGCAAGACAGTGTTTTTTTCTTTTCTCTCTCTTCAGTTAATAGCTCTGGGCAGACAGCCAAGAACTTAACAGGCAAATATTGAATTGCAATAACAAAACTGCAGGAATGCAGCTGGCACATGCCTTGAATAAACAATAGAAACAACAAGATTAGGGCAGGGAAACACCCAGAAAACCCATCAATGACCCATCTAGGGATGGGATTAACCTCTGTATTAAGTAACACTTCTGTGATCAGCTGATATTCCTTAGAGTTCCCCAAGACCGTTTGTAGGTGCTGCAGTGTTGGCTACTTTTTGTTTCTTCCTGGGGGAAAAAGATACAGGATGGGACAATGATGTAGCTTGACACAGGCCCTGAATTTAATGCATGTGTGGTCCAGCCAGCTGTATTGTTTCTGCTGTGAAGCACCCAATTTAAAACATAGAGAATATAGAATAATAGAGTTGGAAGGGAACTCAGAGGTCTTCTAGTCCAACTCCCTGCTCAAGCAGGAGACCCTTTATCATTTCAGAGAAATAGTTGTCCCATCTGTTTTTGAAAGCCTCTAGTGATAGGGCACCTTCAACTTCTGAAGGCAAGGTATTCCATTGATTGATTGGTCTCACCCTTAGGAAATTTTTCCTTAGTCCTAGGTTGCTTCTCTCTTTGATTAGTTTCCACTATTGTTTCTTGTTGTATCTTTTGGTGCTTTGGAAAATAGATTGACCCCTTCATTTTTGTAGGAGCTCCTCAAATATTGGAAAAGTGCTAGTTGTGAGCACTATTTGTGAGCTGAGGAGATGTTTGACAAAATTGATTAAACAGAAAAAAAGGGCATGAATTTGCTTTTTAAATCCTGTCAGCACTTTTCTAGATAAAAAATGAAAGATCATTAAAAAGATCACCAGTATGGCAGAGCTGGGGCAATTTTTGCACTGTCAGTTTGAAACAATCTCAAATTTTCCAATGGAAAGAGCACATAAAAGAAGGATGGATGACTTTCCTATCTTTCTATAGTTGACTAGGTTGTGCCAGTTTGATGAAAAATGGATGTCTCAGTTCTCTTCTCCCTGAGATCATCTGCTTTTTGCACCCTTGTGCCTCCACCTTTCTATGTTAATGTAGATACTTTGTGATTTCTGCTGCCATTGCCTGTCAGTCACATGGATATGTTTACCTGATGTTTTCTCATATAACCCTGGCATCTGAGACAGGTAAGAATTTCACAAGCTATGCCATAGCTTGTGTAATTACCAATAATCCAAAAAGTGCAGAAAAATAAAGTGAATACAAATGAAATAAATGCAGTAGTGTAAGGCATATGACAGGCAGTCAGCACCTTTAGAAGAACACCATTTTCACAAATAATTAATTTATTTTGTTAGAAGTTTATTCTATCTTTATTACTTTATAAAGAAATCAAGATGGAGAACTTATCTAATTGTCAGATCCCTAAAAGTGATGCTGTCATTCAATTGGGAGAAGGGAGGCCTTGAATTTGATTCCTGACTATTGCCTGTGACAATTCATATTTTATAACTTGTATCCTGGTGCTGAAGCACCCTGAGATATTCTCACCTCTTGGGGAATGTGGTAGGGGGAAGGGCCATGTGGCTTGTTTCACTCTGAAAGCCAGAGGAAGATGGTCTTGGGAACATATGGTTATCTGTTTCTCAGAGTGGCTGCTACAATAACATCTTCACACCTGTGGATTGGCTGAATCCGCATATGGCTAAAGGGAGGGGTTTCTAATGCTTTAATTCTGCTTGTCTTGTCTAGGGGTATTCAGACTATTGCTTTCACTTCTGCTTAATAAAAGATTCCTTTTGAAATACTTCATTTCAAGAGTCTTCACTTTCTTAAGTTAGGAGAGGCATCCTTACAGAAAGCAATGTCTGCAAAACGGTCAACCCAGAGAAGCAAATTTTGCTCTACCGAGGGACCCTGAAACCCATGTCCGAGCAAGGCAGTGAGCAGTGAGAAGTTGAATAGTGGGGGGAGACATCAACCACTACCCAGCCAGATGCCTGCTTCCTGTACCCTGTTGGAGAGGATGAGGTGATTGATTGGCATCAGGAAGAAAGATAGTTGGCATGGGAGAACCATAGGAGTCATGCTCACCTGCGATAACTGAAAACCAGGGTAGAAATTGGAGCTAGGGGGCCCTCTCTAACAAGGAGGAACTAACTGAAGCACCACTGAGGGATGATTATCTGAAGAGACATATAACCCAGTTAGTGATGGAGACTTTGGAAAATCTCAACATTCGGGGAAGTCAGAATGGCATCAGAGGGGTGCTGAAATGACAGCAGCCATGTATGATGTCGGGAGGGTTACCCCCCTTCCAGGAACCACCAATCAGGTGGATGGTACAGCAGCAGTAGCTGGGTGCCCATAAACCCCTGGGCAGTGCACATACCGGGGGCCCATTCCCGATCAGCCCTGAGCCTTGCAGCTGGAAATAAAAATAAATAAATAAAATAAAAACTAGCAAGGGGTTTCATCGAGCCAGCCTGATCAAAAATCGCAACCCCAGTATTATTTAGAGGAAAAAAAGATAGCTCAAAACGTCTCTGCATGGATTTTAGAAAATACGGTCACATTAAATACAATCAGTGTGGAAAACATGTACCCTCTCCCCCTTATGAAAGAAATGCTAGCACACCTCGCTAAAGGGAAAATTTTCTCAAAGCTGGACTTAAGGGAGGCTTACTACCGAATCAGAATTAGGGAGGGGCATGAGTGGAAAATGGCGTTTAACACCCCTTTTGGGTGCTATCAATTCAAAGTGCTCCCATTTGGGTTACAAGGCCCCCCACAATGTTTATGCAATTAATAAATGAAGTGCTACATGAGTATTTGTATAAGGGAGTCCTGGTTTACAACAACAAAATTTTAATATATACCAAGACCAAAGCAGAACATGTAAAAGTAGTCTGGGCTGTTTTACACAAACTCTGTTCTGCCAAACTTTATGCTAAACTCTCTAAATGTGAATTCCACCAAGAAAAAATTGATTATTTGTGGTACCACATTTCATACCAGGGCATAGAAATGGACCCTCAAAAAGTGCAAACTGTATTTGATTGGGAACCACCCCACATGTGTAAGCAGTTACAAAGCTTTCTAGGATTCGCCAATTTTTACCAACAGTTTATCCTCACTTTTGCTCAGATTGTCCTCCCCATTACCAACCTCTTAAAAATGGAGGGCAACCCAAAACCAAAACAGCCTTTGAAATGTACAATGGAATACCAAGCTGCATTTGAAAAACTTAAAACGGCTGTTCTCAGCAGAGCCAATTCTAAAGCATCAGGACACTGAGACACCATTTATCATACAACAGATGCCAGCAATGTGGCAGTGGGAGTGGTTCCGCTTCAGAAAAATGAGCAAGACCAACTACAACCATGTTTTTATACATATAAAAAGTTTAATAAGAATGAGCAGAAGTGGGCCATTTGGGAGAAAGAAGCTTATGCAGTTCATTGGCCACTTTTAACCTGGAGGCATTTCCTAGAAGAGAACAAAATTCCTTTTGAACTCTGGACTGATCACAAAAATCTAGAATCCTTCAAGACCACAAGGAAACTCTCCCCAAAACAAGTACAATGGGCTCAGTACTTTAAACAATTTGATTTTACTTTCAAATATCTCCCTGGGGGACATTTTTTTCTGGCAGATGCACTATCCAGAAAGCCACAACACAATAGTGCAAAGCCAGATGTAATGAAGCCCATAATACAAAACAATCAATTGGCTGCTAAAGTAATCACCAGATCCCAAGCAAAACAGGAAATATTGATGGACAATGATACCACTCAAATTTTTAAATAAGCATTGGCCACCAATGAATGGTTTTTGAGCCACAAATCCAGTTGTTTGATGAAAGATGACTTAGCTTGGGTGGGAGGGAAGTTGTATGTTCCAGCTAGCCAAAGACTGTGTTTAATGGCAAGGTGCCATGACTCCAAATTAGCTGGACACTTTGCATTTGTGAAAACTTTACACCTAATTAAAAGACAATTTTGGTGGCTATCACTAAAAAAGGGCATAGAGAGCTATATAACTAGCTGCCCCATTTGTGCAGCAGCAAGAAGACATAATGGGGAAACCCCAGGACACTTACAGAAGCTAGCCGAACCTTCATCACCCTGGAGAGGACTTTATTGTAGAACTCCAGAAAGTGTGGAGAATACTGTTATTTGGGTCACGACGCACTTGTTTTCAAAATAGTCACATTTTATACCTTGCCAAAAGATACCAACTGCCAAAAATCTAGTCAAATTATTCCTAATACACTTTTATTGTCTTCATGGAGTTCCACAAAGGATCATCTCCGACAGAGGGGTCCAATTCATCTACAAATTTTGGAGGGCATTTTTGAGCTTACTTGGCACCGCCCAAGGTGATTTTCACTTTTCAGCAAAACATACCTCCAAATCAACAAAACAATGGCTTTATCAGAAAAATGTCAAAGTTTAGAAATGGCGCAGTCAGAGCTCAGATATAAATCCATTTAAAAATCTGTGGGGTGACCTGAAGAAGGCTATGCCCAGGCTATGCATAGATGCTCCTCACAATCTGACAAATTGAGAGTGCTTTTTCAAGAAAGAATGGGCAAATATTCCCAAGGCAAGATGTGACATGTTGATAGAATCCTACCCCAAAAGACTGAATGCTATTATAAAATCAAAATCTGCTTTAACAAAATATTAGTTTAAGGTCATGCACCCATGTTATAAGTTTATTTTTATTTTTCCCAAAAAAGAATTCAGGCTATTTTTTTCAATTGAATTGTAACAGCTTAGAGGATATATTAAGGTAAAGAAAAATCTGAAGTGATTTATTTGGTCTGAATTTTTTACATCTCAGAAACCTGGCATTTTAACAGGGGTGTGTAGATATTTTTATATCCACTGAAAATAAAATCCCATTTAGTATGGAAAACTTTTTAATTTCACTTTTTAAAAAGTTTCTCCCAATTTACATTATGATTAGCATAGTTGCTAAATGTGTGCATTTTAAATAACCCAAGGGCAAATAAGGATTTATTAAGATAAGATTTATTTAGCAAAGCAGGACATGAATTTCTAGCATACAGAGAACAAAACTGGAGTAGAATGTCAATATCAAAAAGCAGATAATTCCCAAAGCACATGAAATTGTCAAATATATAAAGCAGAACATTAGCATCCCTCATTTTTTTATTTATTCAGAACTACAGTATCTTATTTTAACTCAATAGGAAAGACTGAGATACACAAATTAATACTGTATAGTCTTAAAAGCTTTCCTGTTTCTTGTAGTACATATATCAATTATTCAGTTATTCCAATCTAGCAGAAAGTATTATAGCTCTACTTTTCCTGACTGCTCACTAACTTTTTGAAGATTACTATTGGTGATCATAAAAAGTTATCTCAGCACACATTTGGATTTGCATGAAGTCCTTTGAAACATTGATTTATCAACAATTTAGCACACTGGAAATTATTTTTCCTGTTAAAATTTTTGTATTATTTTCATCTCTTTGTCTAGTTTTTAGTAGAGGTATAAATAGTGTGAATTCCTATTTTAATCTAAATCTGTATTTCCCAAATGGTGTGTCACTGTGTCCCAGGATGTGGCAGCAAACCCATACGGTCACTATGAATTATTTTAAACTTTTGAGGACAACATACTTGACATCTATGACACATAATGCAAACTACTAGCACAAAGTAGTTCTCAGTTTTGGCTTTGAGATATTTAGAAAAATATACATAGCTAGTAAGACTTTTGGAACCTCTGGCCCATACTTTGTTTTGAACATAAGCCATGTTTTCCTCCTCTGGTAATGGATCTGGCCTATCTCTGTCAAGGTCATCTTCTTTATTCTGTGCAGGAACACATTCATTCATTCTTCATTTTACCAGAGCAATAATGCATCCATCAGAGGTGGGATTCAAATTTTTTTAATACCGGCTTGGTGGGCGTGGCTTGGTGGACTCTCCACCCCACTAACCTACTTTCCAGCTCCATTCTCCTTTGCAGGGCAACAAAAGAAGACTCAGCTAATCAACTGGGGCTCGGGAGGCAGAGAATAGATGGAACCAGGCCAATCAGATGTGGTATTTGCCGGTTCTCCAAACTACTCAAAATTTCTGCTACCAGTTCTCAAAAAATTAGAATATCGTGCAAAAGTTCATTTATTTCAGTAGTGCAACTTAAAAGGTGAAACTAATATATGAGATAGACTCATTACATGCAAAGCAAGATAGTTCAAGCCGTGATTTGTCGTAATTGAGATTATGGCTTACAGCTCATGAAAACCCCAAATCCACAATCTCAGAAAATTAGAATATTGTGAAAAGGTTCAATATTCTAGGCTCAAAGTGTCCCACTCTAATCAGCTAATTAAGCCATAACACCTGCAAAGGGTTCCTGAGCCTTTAAATGGTCTCTCAGTCTAGTTCAGTTGGAATCACAATCATGGGAAAGACTGCTGACCTGACAGTTGTGCAGAAAAACATCATTGACACCCTCCTTAAGGAGGGAAAGCCTCAAAAGGTAATTGCAAAAGAAGTTGGATGTTCCCGAATTGCTGTATCAAAGCACATTAATAGAAAGTTATGTGGAAGGGAAAAGTGTGGAAGAAAAAGGTGCACAAGCAGCAGGGATGACTGCAGCCTGGAGAGGATTGTCAGGAAAAGGCCATTCAAAAATGGTGGGGACTTTCACAAGGAGTGGACTGAGACTGGAGTCAGTGCATCAAGAGCCACCACATACAGACGGATCCTGGACATGGGCTTCAAATGTCATATTCTTCTTGTCAAACAGCTCCTGAACAACAAACAACTTCAGAAGCGTCTTACCTGGGCTAAAGAAAAACAGAACTGGTCTGTTGCTCAGTGGTCCAAAGTCCTCTTTTCTGATGAGAGCAACTTTTGCGTCTCATTTGGAAACCAAGGACCCAGAGTCTGGAGGAAGAATGGAAGATACAAGATGCTTGAAGTCCAGTGTGAAGTTTCCACAATCTGTGTTGATTTGGGGAGCCATGTCATTTGCTGGTGTTGGTCCACTGTGCTTCATTAAGTCCAGGGTCAACGCAGCCGTCTACCAGGAGATTTTGGAGCATTTCATGCTTCCTTCCACAGACGAGTTTTATGGGGATGCTGACTTCATTTTCCAGCAGGACTTGGCACCTGCCCACGTTGCCAAAAGCACCAAAACCTGGTTCAATGACCGTGGGATTACTGTGCTTGATTGGCCTGCAAACTCACCTGACCTGAACCACATAGAGAATCTATGGGGCATTGCCAAGAGAAAGATGAGAGACATAAGACCGAACAATGCAGAAGAGCTGAAGGCCGCTATTGAAGCATCCTGGTCTTCTATAACACCTCAGCAATGCCATAGGCTGATAACTTCCATGCCACGCCGCATTGAGGCTATACTTGCTGCAAAAGGAGCCCAAACCAAGTACTGAGTACATATGCATGCTTATACTTTTCAGAGGTCCGATATTGTTCTATGTACAATCCTTGTTTTATTGATTGCATGTAATATTCTAATTTTCTGAGATTGTGGATTTGGGGTTTTCATGAGCTGTAAGCCATAATTATCTCAATTATGACAAATCATGGCTTGAACTATCTTGCTTTGTATGTAATGAATCTATCTCATATATTAGTTTCATCTTTTAAGTTGCATTACTGAAATAAATGAACTTTTGAACGATATTCTAATTTTTCAAGTTTTGCCTGTATGGTAGTTATGGATTTCACTGCTTATAGATCAGGACCTGCTGTTGTTTGTTTTGAATCTAGTTCTGAAACTATCAGCCTTGATCCTTCTTTGAAGTTTTTCACCCAACTGAAGCATACCACAATTTCCTACTAAAAGGTGAAATTGTGCTGTGCTATATAACTACTTACATTTTTATTTAAAATTATTAATAGGGTTTGTTTTCCATGTTCTGTCAAATCGTTCATTGCATTATAACGTGCTTTGACACTTGAGGCAATATTATGAATTTGTGAACAGGTTGCATACACCTTGAGGCATAACAATTTAGTTAAAATTCCATGGTTTTATATAATGGAGTCTTCTCACATAAAAGAAAATGATCAAATGCATTAATGTGTAGCATCTTAGAAGAACCAAATACAACTTGCCATTTTTGCTTATGGTTCTATAATACATAGTTCACAATGCAGGAGTGGTATTCCAGAAATAATATAGTTCTGTATGCATGCAAGTAATCATTCCCACCTTGAGCTCAGAGTAACCTTAAAATGAAACATAATTTATTAAGTTAATATGAGCCAGAATGTAACAATCTAGTGTCTGGTTAATTTATTTCATGCTTTGTTTCAACTATAAAACTTTACATTTAAATTGTAATACATAATCAATTTTGCATTACTTAAATTGGTTCTATTAGACTACTTGAATTCTTTTTTACTTAAATTTGTCTCCCATTTTTCCTTTACTACAGTTGCTCCATATGTGATTGGCACTTGGACAGGTAGGCATACATTTCACAATAGGAAAAATTTAATAGCTACTAAATTAAAGTAAAAATTTAGTTCCTAAACTTTTCCAATTGTGAAATGTATGCCTAACATACAGTATAGCTGTTAATTCTGAAGTGTTTTTTGTAGGGTATGTTTGTTATGACACACAAACATCACAGCAATCTATACAGAATAGTATTGTTTATTTGTCCATTTATTGTTTTTCAATCCCACCTTTATTATTTTTATAAATAACTCAAGGTTGTGAACATACAACCTATGTGGTGACACAATGGTTAAAATGCAGGTTAATTCTGTTGACTGCCAGCAGTTTGATTCTTACTGGCTCAAGGTTGACTTAGCTGTGATGACCTAGGGTGGGGTACAAAATAAACACAGTCACAGAAAACAGGTGAAGCCACTTTTATTCCTTCACTTTGCTTTCAAGCTCCAAATATTCTTGACGAAAGACAAAAAAAAATCCCATATAAACAGTTACAAGAAGAAGGAAAAAAACAACACAAACCGGGCAAGATAAGGGCTGGAGGACATCCATAGATAACACACACTGGGAAGGATGCCAAACTCATAGAGGAATCATAAACTAGAGATATTTCCATGCTTTGTTTCCAGCGTTCGCCCATACGCATGTCCGACCTCTTTTCAGGTCACAGTTGTCACAGCTGTGGCCCATAAAGAGAATCAAGGCCATCTCCTCCCAAGTAGCCAATGTCTCTTCCTTATCCTCTCCTCCTGCATGCCCGAGGATGGAGAGGGGATGGGCCTGGGTCCTCCTCTGACTCCTCTGCTCTTCCCCAGCCTCCTCCACAACCTCCGGAGCCACACTTCCACTCTCTGTTGGCTGTTCCTCCTCTCCCTCAGAGTCAGTCTCCACCAGGGGCATGACACTTAGCTATAGTGGTTAGAAGGCAGTATTGCAAGCCACTGCCGGAATCCTGACATTCTGCTCACATTGCCAGTAGTTCAAATCCTTCAGTGCTGATCAGCTCAAGGTTGACTCAGACTTCCATCTTTCCAAGGTCAGTAAAATATATAAAATAAAATATTTTTAGAAATAATGGAAAAGAACCACTACATGACAGCTGGTTTGAAGAACTCCAGTAGTGTAACATCACTTCTTCTACGGTCATAGTTCCATATAGCTACTGGTTACACAATGTGTTAGCATTTTATTACTGTATGTCTTTTGGCAGCTACATGACAAGAGCAAAGATTTGAACCAGCACAAAGAAGAGTGAAATGGGGATTCTGTAGCAGGACTGATATAGTATAAAAATTACATGATTTTTCAAATTAAGTGATATGTATTTGCTTTAAAATTGGTCTCTCCCCTCACCCTCCCCACAAAAAAGCCAGACTGATTTTTAAATATTTCTTGTCAGACATGTTCTTACTGGTTATAAATAGATATATACTATTTCATTACAGATGCACAGGGAAGTGTGCATATATGACAGAGAAAATTCAATAAAACAAGGACAAATAACATGAACTCATTTGGGTTTATTACATTGTGGAATTTATAGAAAAAAACAGATAAAAAGTAATTACAAATGAATATAGATGTTCTACAGGTATTTTTTTTACTTAGTAAAACAATCCAGTGAACCAGAAATGGTTTAGGGAATAATATGGACCAGACTGTACAAGTTGTGATGTTAATGAATGTGAGTCAACCATTAGGTGAGCAAGGTAAATCTCAAGCAGCTGATTTTGAAAGTGTCATTAATTTTATTGATGTATTACAGTCATGAAGAAAACAGCTCTGTGGATATTCCTCTTTTGATGCCAAAATAATTTCATTAGTCTTGATATTATTAATCTTGATTGGTGAGGCGTTACTACTAGGTTCACCATTTTTGGACAGAAGTGCTAACTCAATGATTTTGGTTTATGTTCCTGAAAACCAAATTATATTATGTTCAAATTAAGATCCTCTCATTTTTTAATGAAAAAAAATGTCATCTTTACTTTTACTTTACTAATTTATTTGGTGAAGATGTGTCTTGCCAAAATGGCTCAAAGCAAAAACTCCTGAGTCCTTCAGAACAGATATGCTATACCTATCAATGCCCTCTGAAATAAGCTGTCCCCTCCCTCAAGTTTGAATTACAGATAGTCCTCAGGGTACAACCCAGTTATGGGATTCAATTTTTTTTTACTACCGGTTCTGTAGGCGTGGCTTTGTGGGCGTGACAGGGGAAGGAGACTGTAAAATCTCCAGTCAGAGGTGGGATTTGCCGTTTTTCTGAACTACTCAAAATTTCCACTACTGTTCTCTAGAAGTGGTCAGAACTTACTGAATACCACCTCTGGTACAACCCTAATTGGGACTGGATTTTCCATCATTAAGCAAAGAACGGCTATTAAGTGACGCATCACATCAGCACTCTACTTAGAAACAGCAGCTCTGGCAGTTTCAGATAGTTTCAGTTGCAGGGATTTGAAGTGGAAACTGTTTGCATAGGGCAGAGAATACGATGGCTGGATGCTACGATGGTCATAAATGCAGACCAGTTGCCAAACCACAAAATTTTGATCACATGATTGTGGGAATGATGCAGTGGCTGCAACTTCAACAAGCAGTGTCATATATCAAATTTTGTAACTTTGAATGTATCCAGTCTCAAAGTCCTGTGATACATTGGATTATTTTTAGCCCATCCTACCTCACTGGTAGGCCATAATATCTTTAGTTCTAAAGCAATGTTTCTCAAACTTAGCAAATTTAAGATGTGTGGACTTCAACTCCCATAATTCTCCAACAGCATTGTGACTGGGGAACTCTGGGAGTTGAAATCTACACAGCTTGCCAAATTGCCACATTTGAGAAACACTGCTCTAAAGAAAGGCTTATAGCATATGGCATAGTAGTAATTAACTTTTTCACTGATTTTACAGCTTATTTGATATCAGGCATAAAATTAGTCTAGACATGAATACACAAAATACTTTCATCTTTCAGGTTCTCCGAGTAATTTCCACGTCTCAATTTTTTGTCTCTGCATTACTACCACATAAATGTACATTCCTAAAATATTACTTGATTTCAAAGCATCCCAATTTAAATACTTGCCTATTTGAAACAGAATTTGCAGACATTAATTACCTTAACTTAATATCTCCCCATCTGTTATCAATTAAGTTTCCAACACTGTGCTATCAAGCACAGCATCAAATACTTGTGTATCTTCCTGGATGCCATTTGTAGAAGTAGTGAATAATACGATCAAAGGATGATATTATAATTGCACCAGATAGTGCAAAAGAGATTTCTGTAAGATCCTCAGTTCCCTGAAGAGAGGCTCCAGTCCAGATGAGTCCAAAACAGTGGTGGTATTCTATAGGTTCGTCCCAGTTCCGCCAAGGCGGTAGCAGTGATGAGCAGTGGAGACCAAACCGGTTCTCTCCATTGCTCTGCTGTTGGGTCCACCTGCCCACCCAGGCTCCCATACTCACCTTTATCCTCTGCTTTTGAAACACAGCTGCTTTGCATGGCATTGCAGAGTGCTGTGCAGCAGCTGCTGAAGCAACCAGGAGAGTGTAGGCTTGCAGGAGGTGATTTGGAATGCCTCTGAGCCTGTGCAAAGTGCACGTTTGGTGCACGCACACACGCACGCAAAGTGACCCACCAAGCCATCCCAGCAAACCAATGGTAAAACTTTTTGAATCCTACCACTGGTCCAAAAGTTTGGAAGACAAAACCCTATGGTCCCAGTGACCAACCCAGATGAGATCCTGCAACATTATCCTGGGACACATATATTTGCCTTCATTCATTAGAGATTTCTGCTAAGATTAAAGCTTTCTTGAAATTGTATCATCTCATGTGGACATCGGCATCCTAAACTGACATATGGGAGATAGCAATATACTCTATTACTTCTCTGCAGCTTTTGTAGATTAAGATTGACACTAAAAATAGATCTGAGTGTATGTCCTGATGATTATTGGCTAATTGTGCATTGTATTATATTATTAAAACATGGAAAATGTTTCTTTCCTCATTAGCCTCTGAGTTATAATACATTGTGATCAGGAACTGAATCACAATACAGGCCAGAGGTGATATTCAACCGGTTCTCACCTATTCAGGAGAACCGGTAGCAGTGAGTTGGCATGGGTCGCAGAACTGGTAGTGACCCCTGACCACCATGCCCCCGAACCGGGTCGCCTGGTCGTACCGTTCGCTCTCCTAGCTTTCCCCACGTGGTGCCATGGCGCAGCTCAGGTGGATGTTCCAGGGCTGCTGCACATGCAGTACTGCCTGTCTATCTGTCTGCCCTCCTGGAGCGTATTTTCTGCCTTCTACCGGCTGACGCGCCTCTTCCAGCCGAGCCTGGCCCAGCCAGCTAGCAGATGGGTGGGCAGATGTCCTGGGGCTTCTCCTTTGTCCTGATATGCCTGCAGCAGCCCCTCGGGCCAGCTGAGCTGGGAGCCGCCGTTCCCAGGCTTCTACTCTCCCGTGCTTGGTTGATGCCTCTTCACCTTGCCAGAAGTGGCTGGTCCTCCTGCCCCTCACCCTACCCTCCCTCACCTGGCCTGAGAAGGTAAGGGTGATGGCAGGGGATAGCGAAGCAGGTGGGCCCCAATCTTCCCCTCTCTCTCCCCCCCACCTCTCTCTCTCTGTGTCTCTCCCTCAAAGTCGCGCCTGGGCATTCCTTGGTTCTCTTTGCTATTTTCATTTCTTCTTTTTGGAATCCAGACTGGCTAAACAAGGATTGCCAGCTGCGTCTCTTCAGTTGACCCATCTCCCCCTTCCCCTCCTCTCGCAACTGGCAGCCGTGGTAGGGCCGGGAGGATGGCGTGCACACCTGAGGAGGAGAAAGAGGAGAAGAAGGGTCACCTGAAGGGATGCTTCCAGTATGGCTGGCAATCGTTGTTTAGCCAGTCTTGATTCCAAAAAGAAGAAATGAAAATAGCAAACAGCACCAAGGAAAGTCCAGCCACGGCTTTGAGGGAGACACACACACACACACACACAAACAGAGAGCGGGGGAGAGGGGAAGATAGGGAAGAGCGCTTGGCCAGCCATGGCTTTGAGAGAGAGACGGAAAAAGAGGAAATGAAAGAGGAAGAGAGAAGGACAAGAAAGAAAAGAAAAAGAGAAAGAAAGAAAAAAGAGGTCCAGGGGCGTTTGTGCAAAGTGCTGCAGCTGGCAATCCTTGTTCAGCCAGTCTTGATTCCAAAAAGAAAAAAGGAAAAGGAAAGCCCAGACACGGCTTTGAGGGAGACACACACACACACAGAGTGGGGGAGAGAAAGGGGAAGATAGGGAAGAGCG
Source organism: Bungarus multicinctus (assembly GCA_023653725.1). Lineage (NCBI taxonomy): Eukaryota > Metazoa > Chordata > Lepidosauria > Squamata > Elapidae > Bungarus > Bungarus multicinctus. The sequence continues at coordinate 32,963,629 of CM042848.1, forward strand.
CTTGGCCAGCCGTGGCTTTGAGAAAAAGAGGGAATGAGAGAGGAAGGTAGAAATACGGGCCTTCCGATGAGCACTTAAGACCCATCTTTTCCAACAGGCTGGTCTGGTGTAACGTTATGAGTAGGGTTTTTAATTCTATTTTAATTTTTTATAGGTTTTACTGGTCTCAGCCATATATTTAATTAATTTTTAAACTCTTTTTAACTTTTCTATTTGTATGTTTTTATTGTGGCTGTTTACCGCCCCGAGTCCCTTTTTGGGAGAGGGGGCGGTATACAAATTGAATGAATAAATAAATAAATAAATAAATAAATAAATAAATAAATAAATAAATAAATAAATAAATACAAGAAAGAAAAGAAAGAGAAAAGAGAAAGGGAAAAAAAAGGTCCGGGGGCGTTTGTACAAAGTGCCACGGCTGGCGATCCTTGTTCAGCCAGTCTTGATTCCAAAAAGAAGAACTGAAAAGGAAAGCCCAGCTATGGCTTTGAGGGAGACACACACACACACACAGAGTGGGGGAGAGAGAGGGGAAGGGAAGAGTGCTTGGCCAGCCATGGCTTTGAGAGAGGGAAAAAAAGGGAAAGAGAGAAAAAGAAGCAATGAGAGAGGAAGGGAGAAGGGTCTTCTAGTCCAACCCTCTGCTCAGGCAGGAAAACTGAGGATGCCAAGTCTGAGTGTAGGGCCAGGTAAAGGTGTCAGAATAATCTTTGGAGGGACCCTATACCAGGGGTCTCCAACCTTAGCATCTTTAAGACTTCTGGACTTCAACTCCCAGAATTCCTCCCAGAATTTTGGGAGTTGAAGTCTACAAGTCTTAAAGTTGCCAAGGTTGCCTGCCCTATACCATTTCAGAGAAATGCTTGTCCTGTCTCTTCTTGAAAACCTCCAGTGTTGGAGCATCCAGAACTTCTGGAGACAAGCAGTTCTACTGGTTAATTGTTCTTACTGTCAGGAAATTTCTCCTTAGTTTTAGGTTGCTTCTTCTTTGTTCAGTTTTGATCCATTGCTTCTTGTTTTGCCTTCTGCTGCTTTGGAAAATACGTTGCCCTACCCCTTCTTTGTGGCAACTCCTCAAAACCCTGTTTTGTGACCTGCCTATCACTATCTTGGACAAAACATGTGAACCATTTCCTCCTTTCAGTGGTCCATAAAAGTACATCTATAGTATGTGGATGCAGATAATAAAGTCGAAAAAAGGTGAAATTTTTTACAGAACTATAGATACATTGAGGCTGGGGTAACAAGGAGTGGCTGGGAAGGAAGGGACTGGGCAAAACGCTCCTTGACATGAGTGATGTCAGGTTGGCCATGCCCACCCAGCCACATGACCACCAAGCCATGTCCACCCAGTCACATGACCACCAAGCCACACCCACCAAATAAGCCATTCCCACAGAACCAGTAGTAAAAAATTTTGAATTCCACCACTGATACAGGCCCAGGGTAGTAACTTACACTATGTATTAAATTTTGTCATGGCTTCTCCTACCTCTTTTCAACTCTCTGAATACTGAACAGCAGTTAAGTACTTTACAAATTTTTAAAAGCAAGAACCAACTGGAGTTCATACATAGCACAATTATTTTGCTAGCATAGAAAGGATCTGACAAATGGGAATCCAGTAATTATTGCTTTAGACTAATTCTGTTTTAATACTAATCATAGGCTAATATATGTCTTAGAAGTAAATAAAAATATAATTTATTTTTCTTTATATCAATTAAATTCTCAGGAATAAACCATTCATATATTTGTACGAAAAAACCAAGTTGGCATCTATACATCCCTTTACTAGATCCTTGTTTATTTATTGAATTTATACAACCACCCAACTCACAAATGTGGACAGTACACACAAATAACAAAAACAAAACTATTAAAAAGCAAAACTATTAAGTACAATTAAATAGTTTAAACACTATAAATAAAACAAGCAAACACAGTGTGGGAAGAAAAACCCAGTCTGGTTCCAAGGAGAAAGATGCTGGAAATAAAATGGAGGCTGGCTACAATGAAAGAAGGTCTCTAATTATTTGGTTTCCAGAAACTTCAATGACAGCAGCCTATTTCTGGGGTGGCTGACAAAATGGCTGAGTGGATGGATTTTTTAAAGGGTTATGGAGTTTGGTTATTGAGATGCTCCAAAGGGCTGTGCAATGTAGTGAGTCTTGTGTCTTTTCCTATTCCAATGGTGGTGGGAAGAGGTGGTGTTCAACAGGTTCTGACCAGTTCTGGAGAAATGGTAGTGGAAATTTTGAGTAGTTCAGAGAACCGCAAATACCACCCCTGACTGGAGACTTTATCGTATGCTTACCCTGCCATGCCCATCAAGTCAAGCCCACAGAACTGGTAGTAAAAAAAATTGAATCCGACCACTGGTGGTGGGTTAATCCTATTACGTATGTCCCAAAGGTAATGTCCTGTCCTTAAAATTTGGATGGGGGAATGTAAATTCTTAATACCATCAGCTCCAGCCTGAGGGAGCTGTGGATGAAGGCATTTTATATGTGAATAGATTGGCCCAGTTCAATCTGCATGGATATAAAATCGGCATTCCTAAAGGCTAGCCTCTTCAAGTTTCTTAGTTTGAAGCTGTTTTCCTATGAGAGGTAGACAGGGGTTACTTTCTGACTTTGTTAAGATTTTTCTCCATTTTTCCTCTGGGGAAATATAATTTTCTGCCTCTTTTTAATATTAAATATATTAAAAATTTAATATTAAGAATATTTTAATTGGGGGTGTGTTTTCTTATAACAGAATGGTACACCCAAAATTTATAAGGTATAACCATTTCACAGGCTCCATACTTCTATAGGATTCATGTGACAAATACAGTACAGTTAAATTTTGCTGATACATAATTTGATAATACTACTTTTTCTTCAAAGAAAATAAGAAAGAAGACACATCCTTACAAAACTTATGGGATACTGCAAAGGCATATATGAGGAGAGTTGCTAGAGCTTATATGGCAAAAGAAAACAAAAGAAAGAAGCGAGGATAGAAATGCTTAGAAGAAGAATATAGAAGTTTAGAGGTAGAGCTACAAAAAGAGCCTCAAAAAAGAGATCTAAAACAGCAAATGGATTTAATCAAACATAAATTGAATATTCTTGAGAAAGAGGACTTGGCACAACACATAAAGAGAATTAATCAAATAAACCAGGGAGGTGGTTAGCTTATAAATTGAAAAAAACAAAAGGAGAAAAGGTGGATTAGTAAACTGCTAAATGAAGAGGGAAGTATATGCCATCAAAGTGAGGAGAACATAATCCAGGACTTTACAAAAAATTATATAATGACAATGATTGCTATATAGAAGAAAAAGTGTTACAATGTTTAGAGAAAGCTGATTTGCCGAAAGTCCCAGAAGAAATAAAAAGTATGCTAAATGAAGAAGTAAAGATGCCAGAGTTAATAGAGGCAATTAAAAAACAAAAGAATAATAAAACACTGGGCCCTGATGGATTACCAACAGAAATTTACAAAGAATTACAAGATACTCTAGGACAAATATTATTTGAGGTATACAATGCAGTTTTAAGAGAAGCAAAGATACCACAATCATGGGTGGAGGATAATATTACACTGATACCAGCAGAGGATTCTGACTTAACATTAATTAAAAACTACAGGCCTATATCTCTACTGAATGCAGGACTACAAAATATTTACATCAATAATAGTCGAATGATTGAAAAATTTTTTGAATGAGTTTATACATGTTGATTAAATGGCTTTTGCCCAAAAAGCAAATAAAAAACAACATGAGAACAATATTAGATACATTAAAATATTATGAATTACATAGTGAGAAACAAATGATATTGCTATTTCTAGATGCTCAAAAGGCATTTGACAATGTTAAATGGGAATTTATGCTAAGACAATTAAGATATATGGATTTTGGAGATAAATTTATAAATATGTTTATGGCAATATATTCCAAGCAGGAGACTAAGGTAATAGTGAATAGCGAGGTGACACCAAATTTTAAAATACAGAAGGGAACAAGACAAGGGTGCCAACTATCTCGATTGTTGTTTATATTAACATTGGAAGTATTAACGAGAATGATTTGGAAAGATATGCAAATTAAAGGACTGGAAATCAAGAAAGAAGTTTACAAACGGCAAGCTTCTGCAGATGATCTAGTCTTTATCCTAGAGGAACCATTGCAATCAGGTTTGAGGCTTATGGAAATATTGGAGGAATACGGAGAAGCAGCTGGATTAAAAATAAATAAGGAAAAAACTAAAATGATAGTTAAGAATATGACAAATAAACAGAAAGAAGAGTTGGTCAAGGGAATAAATATCCAGGTAGCGAAGAAAGTGAAATATCTAGAATTTATTTAACTGCAAGGTGCACAACAATTAAGGAGGATAATTATATTAAATTAAAAAATCAAATAAAAATAGAGGTGGAAAGATGGAAGAACTTGCAACTCTCCTTTATGGGTAGAATGAACTGTCTTAAGAAATACTAGGCTGTTAATACTGGAAGGACACAACCTACAATTGGGTTGCATGCATTTTTATGGTATAAGAAAAGCAAGACACATGGTTACTTTCGGAGACATTATGTATGAGATGCCTTATTGTCAACATGGGAGAAAATAGTGGCAGATTAGGAAAGGACTCCAGAGAAGGGGTCACCAACCTTTTGGACCTCAGGGACCACCAAAGTCATAATTTTAAATCCCAGGGACCACTAACCATTCTGTGGGCATGGTCTAATTTGTGGGTGTGGCTTTGGTGATCATGTGACTGGCTGGGCATGGCTTGTATGTAATTGTTATAAATATTTATATAAATATTAATTTTTTTTTATAAAAAAGAGCAACTTTTACTCAAAATCAGGCAAAGCAGGCAGATTGAGTTGCTCACAGAATCACAGATTCATTCAGAGATCTATCTATCTGCCATTGGCTAGCTCAGTCTGTCACATAAAATTTGCTTGCAAGCAAACTCATAAAATTTGCTAGTAAGCAAACTCACAAAGTTAACTCACAACACATCATGCATGTAAATATTGATTTTTTTTATAAAAAAAGAGCAACTTTTACCCAAAATCAGGCAAAGCAGGCAGACAGATTGAGTTGCTCACAGAATCATTCAGTGATCTATCTATTTGCCATCGGCTAGCTCAGTCTCTCAAATTTGCTTGCCATGAGTCTGCACTGAATTTGCTTGCAAGCAAACTTTCAATCCTAAGGGAGGTTCGGCTGTGCTGAGCCGAAGATCTAAACACTAGCTAGAAAGCAAGAAACCCAACCATTTGCTGCTTCCTAACTAATCTAAATCTCCCAGCACAGCAGAATAGATGATGGTTGGAAAAAGGAAAAACAGCAATTTACCAGGCAAGTTTACCGGGTAAGGAGTGAGTGGGCAGGGAGGGTTCCCGTGGGCCATATGGGCAACGCAGCCTTGTGTTTCTGTGCAGCCTGGATTAATTGCTTTGTGGGGGTGCTCTGGGGGTGAAACTTATCTGCGGCCCACCAAAATTTTCTCACGGCCCACTAGTGGGCCGCGGCCCACCAATTGGCGACCACTGCTCCAGAGGGTTAATGTCATTGCCCAGAAGATCATTGGTTGCCCTTTCCCCTCTTTGGAAGAGTTTTATAGCTCCCACTGCCTTAAGAAAGTTCAAAACATTTTCAAAGATCCATCTCATCCTGGGCACCCTTTTTTTGAACTATTACCATCTGGCAGATGGTACAGAACAATAAAAACAAGGACAAATAGGCTGAAAAACAGCTTCTATCCCAGTGCAGTAGCTCTTTTGAATTCTACTGTATAGTGCAGTATTGATGCGGTATTGTGGGCTTTCAGTTCAATGTATGGAGGGTGCAGGATGTGTGTTTGTGTTTATTTTCATGGTCATGATGTGCACTGAAAATGATGTTTGATTTCATTGTACGAGGTGCAATGCCAATAAAGTTAACTAAACTAAACTAAATAAATTAAACTAAACTAAATAAGGGAACAACATTACCTGAAAATACCAGTCTGGTTATCAACAATGGAGGCATTTGTTTTTAACATGGAACATATTGTTAGTTATAATGATGTTTTAAATGAAAAGGGTGAACTCAAAACAAAACAAGAATTAGTTAAACAAGGGATGGACATGAATTGGTATTCATATATGCAAATACATTCTAGATATGAGAAAGATGTTAAGTCAGATGGTTTTATAAAGAATTGACTGAATTAGATAAAATCGTAAGAGATACTGAAGAGAAGATGATTTAAAAACTGTATGGTTATTTATTAGGAGTGAAACTAGAAGAACAAGTTAAGGAAACAATGATTGCTTGAGGAAAAATTTGGATATGGGATAGACTTGGATAAATGGTAGAAATTATGGACTAGAAATTATAAATTAACAATGTCAACAGCCTATAAAGAGAATTTGTATATGATGTTTTATAGATGGCAACTTCCTCTGGCAAGATTGGCAAAGATGTTTAAAGATAAATTGGGAAAATGTTGAAAGTGTAACGAGGTATCTGAATCATATTACCATATGTTGTGGACATGTGCAGAAGCTAAAAGATATTGGACTAAATACACACAAAAGATGATAAAACAACATATAGATTTAAAGCCTGAGATATTTTTATTGGGGGATTTAGCCTGAAAACTATAGTAAAGAAATAACATATTTGATTATTCATGTATTAATAGCAACTAGAATTGTACTTACTCAAAATTGGAAAATGAGAAAGGAGGAGGAAGTGATTAAGAAAATAGTGGAATGTGCAGAAATAAATAGGTTAACATTAGCAATTAGAGAGTAAGAAGAAAGTATTATAAGATTTGGGATTTATTTTATGGATGGTTAGAAAGTAGAGTAAGAAATTAAAGGATATTGTAATGATATACTGTAATTGATTATTCTGAATAAACTAGAACATGAATATAATCTAGTAATAGTTGGGATTTGCTTTTAAAGATAGTTGAAAATTGAAATAAAAAACCTAATGATATTGTAATAATAGCAATAGCACTTAGACTTTACATTGCTTTACAGCCCTCTCAAAGCAGTTTATAGAGTCAGCATATTGCCCCCAACAATTTGGGTCCTCATTTTACCCACCATGGAAGGATGGAAAGCTGAGTCAACCTGGAGACTGGTGGGATTTGAACTGCCAAATTTTAGGCAGCTGGCTACCAAAGTAGCTTGCAGTACTGCACTCTAATCACTGCATCCCGAGGTTCCTTCTAATGATATAATATGATACATAATTGTTGATTAGAACATAACATGAATGTAAACTCAATAAGAAATGTATACAAATATTATTATGTGCACAAAATATATGTATCCAGCAGACATACTGTACAATTGAAAGAAGGTTCTATTTGTTGTTTTTGTTATTAAAAAACTTTTTTAAAAAAAAGAAATACTCATGTGCCGTATGTCTACCATACCAGAGAAATGCATGCCAGCCTAGTTGCATATCATGGCCCTCCAATGTTAATAGCCTCTTATTCCTTAAACTTATCCACTTTTTCATCCAGGTAAGTGTTGCAGCTTGATAGTACAATTCCCAATCAGGCAAATCAAACCCTCCTCTTTCTTTTGGCTCTTGCAGTAATTTCAGTTTGATTCTTGACTTCTTCCCTTGCCATATCAATTTCAGTATTATTTGGTTCAAATTTTCAAAATATTTTTCTCTAATTTTATAGGTATGTTTTGAAACAGAAAAAGTTTTTTTTGTAAAATATTCATTTTTATTACCACTATTCTTTCATCTACAATGTAGATTCTACATCAATACTACGGCCTGATAGCATTATTCCCAGTTGGATAGTCCCAAACCTCCCCTCATTCTCGCATCTGGTAACAATTTTAATTTAATCCTTGTTTTTTCCCCCTGCCAACATCATTTTATTTCAAATCTTCAAAATATTCTTTCCCCAACTTTATTGGAATTGTCTGGAATAAGTATAATATTCTTGGTAGTATATTCATTTTAGCCACACCAATATTTCCAAAGACACTTCATAAGACATGCTCTACTGGTGGTATGGAACAATGTTTAACAACAGAACTATATGGAAATACCCATCTGGCTCTCCACCCTATCCGAATCTTATCAATCTGGGAAAAATTGTCTCATATAAGGATATACTAAACAAAAAAAGGGAATTGAAAACTACATGAGAACAAGGGGTAGAACTGGAGTGGTGGTCATATCTACAAATTCTATCACATTATGTGAAGGATGTAAAAGAGTGGAGTATTAATAGATAATTAACAACACTAGATAAACTTTTATTGGGGATGGATGAGAATTTGATACAGGTAATGTATAAATACCTATTAGATTACAAAATGGAGGAAAAACAAGTCAAAGAAACAATGATAGTTTGGACTAAAAATTTTGGGTATAATATTGAATTGGAAAAATGGTAGAAATTGTGGAAAAGAAATAGGAAATTAATGTTGGCCACATCATATAAAGAGAATGTTCTACACATGGCATCTTCCTCTGGCATGATTGGCAAAAATGTCTAGTAATATCTTAACGAGATGTTGGAAATGTAATCATGTATCAGGCATGTATTACTACATGCAGTAGTCATGCAAAAAAGCAAAGGAATTTTGGCAACGGATACAGATGTGGTTGGAAGAAATGGTTGGACAAAATTTAGAATTTAAACCAGAGCTATTTCTATTAGGAATTATAAAAGAGAGATATAGCAAAGGATCGTTGTATTTAATACTGCACATCATAACAGCAGCAAGAATGGTATATACCCAACAATGGAAAAATGGAGACATTCCTTTAGAAAGAGAGATAATACAGAAAATATTGGTTTGTGCAGAAATGGATAGGCTGACATTAGAACTAAAAAATAAAAGAGTGACAGAGTTTCATTAGATTTGGAATAGATTTTATCAATGGTTGGAAGAGAGATGTGGGAGTCAGAACAGAAAATAATTAGGATTTACAAAACTGAAATTTGATGTTATATATGTAAATATAAATGAGTATAGTGGATAATACAATTGTATAAAATTAGAAATGTATGATGTTTTATGCTGTAAGTATAAATGAATATACGGATAGAATAATTGTATAAAATTGGCAATACATGATGAGTATATATGTTATTCGTTTCATACCTTAATGTGTATGGTAGAAATAATGCCAGGACAGTTGCACTGTGTCCAGTATTTTAATATGTAATCAATAAAATTTATTTTTAAAAAAGAAAGAAAGACTGAATTGTAATTAAATTGAAGGACTGCCTGTGCTATAGTAAAAGAAAACCAGGCAGAGAAGGCTTCAGGATGGCCGCTGTTGAAATTAAGGAGAGCTCTCTGCCTCGTTTGGATCAGAAGAACTATATAATTTGGGCTGCAAAGATGGAATGTTTCCTAAAGACTAAGGAGCTGTGGGATATTGTTGTAAATCCACTCCAGGCACCATTGGCAGTTGCAGATCAGAGGCAGCATGATAAAGCAATGGCTTACATCATCTTGAGTTTAGAAGATTAATGTAGCTGATTTAAAGATTGCCAAGGAGGTTTGGCTGAAGTTGAAAAGTGTGCATGTAAGTGTGTCTGCATGCAACATTGTACAATTATCAAGAATGTTATAGAGCCAGTCTGCAACCAGGAGAATCTGTGGAGCAGCATTCGTACAAATCCAAACTTTATTTGTTGAGTTAGAACAGCGTGGGATGCAGATTTCTGAATCTCAGGAAGTGCAAACCAGAGCAGAAGTTATGTTTGGAGGCTTTAAAGGCTTGGTTCATTGCTGAAGAGAACAGGCGCCATTTTAGAAGCCATGAAGAGAAATTCCTGAGGAGGGGATCCAAGGAGCAGAGAGATAAGAGCAATGGAAAGTTCCACAGACTGGCTGTCTGCAGAGAAAAGAAAAGCAGCAAAAGAGATCAGATTACAGCCCAGCAAAAACTTTCTAAGCAAAAGAACAGCAACAACGGAGGTGTTTCATTTGTGGTGAAAACACACATTTAAAGAAGGACTGTTTGCAAAGGAAAAACTGTTTGCAAGGAAGAAAATCAGCAGATGGACAAGTTGCTGTGGCAAAAGTCAGCTATTGCAATAGCAGAGATAAATGGTTGATAGACAGTGATGCAAGTCAAACAATTATTAACAATTCTAAATTGTTTTACAGGATGGATCCAGCTGCTGGAGATGCAGTAGCCTTGGCAAATGGCAAAAGACTAATCATTGGAAGACGAAGAGTCCAATTCCATATCCGGAAAAGAGGTTTAATGATGTATTATGTGTGTCCGAAATGGAGCATAATTTGCTTTTCTAGTTTAGAAAAACAAGGATTTGAGACCACATTTGTAAATAGGCAGTGTATCATGAAGAGAAATGGAATTGTATGTGCAAAAGACATAAAGCAAGATAACCTTTATATGTTGCAAGAACAAAAGGTTCAATGTGCACAAACATTTGGAAATGTGGCAGAACAGGATTCATGTGTTCATCTCTTGCACAGAAAGGTTGGCCATGCGAGCTTCAGAGTTTTGCAAAAGATGGACCAGTTTGCAGAAGGATTGAATTTAAAGGGATGTGAGGCATATTTGGATTGTGCGATTTGCAAATTATCAAAATCCAAGGCATTCCTAGGAAGCAAAAGTAGCACAAGGCAGACAACAAGAGCTCTAGAGCTGGTGCAGATTTGGTTTAACCAATGCAAGCCGGTTTGGGTGGAGTGGACTGTATAAATGAAATCTACTGACTAACTGTGGAATATAAAGAACTTTAATTATGGCATTTCCTGAGGAACAAAATTAAGACTAAATAATTTGCTGGCTTTGGGAAGTCAAAAAGAATAGACCCTGGAGTGGTGCAGATTATTGACAAAATATTGAATATTACTTGGATTTTTCAAAATAAGGCAAGATGGCTCATCAGGAAGAACTGGAGATACAAAAAGAAATTATGACGCTACTTGAAAACATTTACGGCACGATGATGGGGAATACTAAGGATATAAAAGACATTACGCAATATAACTGGAAAGACTGAAAATGTGCAACAAGGTCTAATGAAGCAAGACAATAAAATGCAGGAAACAAGAGAGATAATAGCAAGTTCAGCGGATGAGACAGAACAGAGACACAGCAACCAGAACAAGGAGAAAAGAAGGAGAAGATTATAAAGCTAGGTGAAATAAAATTGGGGGAATATATACAAAGAGACAGAAAAATGGAATTGAATAAATCAAAAGATATTTTTGGAAAAAAGATAGAGGATTTGGCAGACCTAAGAGTTGACTGGCAGCAAAAACTATTGGGGAGGGAAATAAAGATTTGGTTGGATATGAAAAATATTAGACAAGGACCCAAGGGAGGAATATGGGAGGCAAGCTAAAAAGAGAAGTGTAACTTCTAAGAGGATTAGAGACAATGGATAGGAAGGATTTTTCATTAATAAGAAAAAATGAATTCAACCTAGAATTAAAATAGATATAAACTTTAGAAATAGGAGAAATATTATTATACATATTTTAACTGATACAATATTTAAAGTGAATATTGGAGGATGAGATTAGAGTATGAAAAGGATGTTATTAAGTATGCTCAAAAACAGTGCAATTACTATTAGAAGGAGATAGCAAATATTGAACAATGGAAAAATGAAGGATTATATGTTGACATAGTTATGTATAACAACATTAGATCAATGTAGCAACTTTTGTGGCCATATTAAAATTTAGAATAGATATAAAAATTTAGAAATGGGGGGAAATTGTTATACATACTTTTGTTCAATATATACAAACTGAATATTAAGGATTAAGATCAGAATTTGAAAAAGAATGTCACTAGGTATGCTCAAAAGTAAAAGCTATTACAATTAGGAAAATATAGAAAATATTAATATTGAAAAATGAAGGACTAAGTACTGATATAGTTATGTATAACAACATTAGATTATGTAAACTGGACTAATTTAGAAATGTTCTTTGTATTATTGTTTTTGTATTAAAATGATGACACTCAGATACTACACTGTTCATGAATTGATATCGATGTATATTTTCAAAAATAAAACTTTACAAAAAAAGATTAAAAGAGTATTTCTGTGCATTCAAAACAAACAACCACCACCACAACAAAAAATAATGTTCTTTGCTTTGACCCAAAATTTCTCTAAGAGTTTTCAGGCTGCTGCAAATGTTGTCAAACATTTGGCTCACAGGCCGGATGTGTCAAGTGCTGGCCATGCCCACATCTGGTTTCACAAAGGGAAAAAAAGTCTTGATACATCATGTGATGTCACTGTGATGATGTGAGTTTGATACCCCTGCTATAGACCGAATGCTGTAACAGGTTTAAGGACACCAGATTAGGAAAAGAAGACTAATTCTTGATACCCATGAATGTTAATTATTACTATTCAAACAGATTATGTCAAATGTTTAAAGAATTATAGAACAATTTTTAACACCTATGTTGTTGCTTCATAGTTGGAAACTTTCATAAAGTAACATTGTCATTAGTAGAAAGGACAATATTCTTGATAGGCTACCAGTCCCAATAGACCGAAATATGACTATAATTTCCATTTATCCTCGGAAATTTAATATAACATTAACTATTTCTAGAACAGAAATGCATTCTTTTAATACTTACACTCATATTGTGTTCACTTCCTCTTTTTATGTTTCCCACTATACTGGCTTCTTTTAAAAAAATAGTTAACATTGCCTTTACCCTTGACTACAACTCTGTGGATCAACTTTTCTATTTTCCAGGAATGAACTGCAGTACTGTGCTATTCCTAACTTCCTTCAGAGATATATTCTGCCCAGCTAGTTATACAATGGAAAACAGCTGCCAATGCTTGTCACACCATCTGTGCAGTGTGACTTTGGGACATAAGCAGCAGCTCAGCAAAAAGGTTTGTGCCAGGTTCCATTCTTAGTTGTAATTGCTGTCCCATAGACATCAGTGGATGGCACTGTTTCAACACGAAGAAATGGCCTATTGATTTTAGCAGTGAAAAATATATGACCACTAATGATAACTTTAGTATCAGATTTACTCTAAGTGTTTTACTATGGAAACACAGCAGCACATTCAGGTATCATTTTTTCATCACATTCTTCATGAAACACTTTGTGGGAAGCAGTATGAACTCTTTGTAGGAAAGACTAATGGCAGACATAGTAGTAAACAGATCCTACACAGTGCCATAAGACCAATATGTGCCTCACTGTTTGTAGTTTTTCCTAATGCTGATGTAACAATATGCTGCAAAGTACCGATATTGACAATCTGAAAAAAATATAGATTTCTACTATTTCATCAAAGTAATTCTGGAAAGATTAGAAGTGATGGAAAAGGTTGGTTAGTTAAGTTCAGTTTCCATTTAGAAACTGGCTCTAAACAGACCACTACAGCAGACACATAAACTCCAATTTCCCAGTATTCCCAGCAGTGACCGTATCTCATTATTCCTTTCCTCCATTTATATCTATGGGAGACACAGAACCAATGAAACAACTTCAATAAGTGTACTATTTTCTTTTGTGTATCAATATGATTTAAGAAGTTTTAAGCTATCTTGTTTGCAGTTCAGTCTGTCTTTACCTTCTACTTAGAAAACATGTCAGTTGTTTTTATATCAGAGAAAGATGAAATTATTTTCATAAATTTTCCAATGTCTGGATTATTTAACTTACAGAAGGAGACAAGGAAAGAGTAGTGAACATTAAGCTATTCATCAGTTTTATGCAGAGTTCAAGCAACCACCTAGGTCATTGATCCCCAAGAGCCACTAAAGTTGAATGGACTCAATTCTAATCCTACACTTGAAAACTCCTATCTCTTGCTTGAACGATCTTCATACGTTTTACACTAAATTGTCCTAGAAGTTAAATTCCTTGGTTTCACAGCCACTTAGATGCTTGAAGTTCATATCTTTTCACTACCTATATCAGCCTAATTTAAATGTGGAGGGTGTTAGTTTATTCCAATAAATGTGTAGTTGGATTGTATGTTTGTTATGCTGGCTTGGCTATTGTATTATAGTTTGCTCTTATTTTGTAATTAGAGGTTATTGTTGTTGTCATTGTTGTCATTATTATATTTTGACCCATCCATGTAAGATGGATGCCCATATAAATTTTAAATAAATAAATTCCAAGCCTCTCAGAGTCAGCCAATGGTGATATGGTAACTATTCTTAGGGCATATTCATCAGCTGGCAAATAATGAGGCATCTTCTCTGTCATGCCTCAAGAAAAATTGTCATAGTGCTAGCTTGCTCCTCAGAACTGGGTGGGCCTTTTTCCAGACGGGTGTCAACCAACTGGATGGAAGAATTCTAGTAGTATATTGGCCTCTTTGCTTTTCATGGTCTCCTGATCAAGATAACTGAAATAGTTTCAAATGTACTATTTGAATTAGGAAAGTATTCCAGATGCCACTTTAAAAAAGTCAGTCTAGAATTTCAAAGCTCTGTAAGAGTCTTAGTCTGTCTCAGGCTGTCATCAGGAAAATCCACGTGCAGGCTGTAGGCTCAATTTGTTCAACTAAGAAAAAAAGGATCTGAATATTGGATAGCTTGTAGTTTCTCCTATCATGATAAGATGTATGGTAAACTTTGGTCATTGTATTATTCCTTATCTTTGGATGTTGGACATCCATTATATAGCCTGTTTTCAGGTCACATTTATGGATTCTTGAATGATCTGAGAAATTTTTGGAAGCCATAGCTGATAGTTGTGTGAAAATTCTTGTTGAATGGACAAATAGAACTGGTCATTAACATAATTTCTTGCAAATTAACTTTTAGGGTTTATACTTTTTCCTGCTTTTTTGTGAAGCTGCAGAACATAAACAGTTCAGGAGGTAGCTAGGATGATGTAAACTTTTCCAAAGAGCTGATGATGAAATCTCATTAATGCATGTAGCTATGTATATTGCATGGCAGTGAAGACTGCAAAAAAAAAGTTTGTGAAGATAAAATTACTTGCTTTTATGCTGTCTTGAACATTGCTTTTGACATAGTATGTGTAAAGCATCCAGTACACTTTTTAAATATAATATGATAGACTTGGGACTGGGTTAAGGACTTCTGCCCTCACTGTGAGTTGTGGGGGTGCACGAAGGGAGGCCCAGATAATCTCATTGTATACATGATGTACTCTGACAATAAAGGTAATAATAAATTTATATATGAGTTGTAGATGCAGATACAGCTTGTGGCTATTCATCCTATTACATGCTTTCTGGTCCATCTTTGGTTTACTTGAGTTAGTTGATGGGGTCGGTGGGGATTGAGGAACACCTCTTTGCATTATTTTTTATCAGATGTGTATGTTGCTTTTCCTCCAGCTGTGGTCAGGCTTCCTTACATTAGCAAAAACTAGCTATAACTGTCCAGAGACTTGGAGTGAAATGTTTCTTGTGATCTAGAATTACAGCTGTAAAAGATAGTTAACAGTCTCTCAGTAGACAGAATTTATATCCAGTCCTACTTCAAATCTTGCATGTTCTCTCCATATGCCTTCTTCTCCTTATATATAAAAGTTTTAGTCTTTCTTTTCTCATATCCCAGACTTTGTTGCTAAGCAATGCAGAAAGGCAATGGCATTTCTGTTTTCATGCTAAGACAATTCCCTTTTGCTAGATACTTCTGACACGAGCTCAAGGCAGCTTACAGAAAAATCTTTCATTTTAGCTGTACAACCCTTTGAGATAGACTGGATAAGAGAACTGGTTAAAAACACAATGAATTTGCTGAAGAAGTTATACTTGGATTCAGGAGATTTTGCCAACCACCACTTAAATATTAAAGTTTTAAGCAAAATGTTCAACAGCATGGTTTCAGTTCAATAGCAAACATCTTGGAAGTGGTTTGATCATTTTTGTTGTTTTGGTTTGAGGCAGTGGTGGGATTCAAAATTTTTTACTACCGGTTCTGTAGGCATGGCTTGGTGAGCGTAACAGGGAAAGGATACTGTAAAATCTACAGTCAAAGGTGGTATTTGCCGGTTCTCTGAACTACTCAAAATTTCCACTACCGGTTCTCCAGAACTGGTCAGAACCTGCTGAATACCACCTCTGGTTTGAGGACAATTTAACCAAGTTTGTCCTGACAAAGAGAATGTTCTGAAGCAGACATATTTTCCAGGCTGATGAGCATCAATGATTTTTTACAGAGATCTCCAGAATGTTTTTATCAGTGTATATAATTTGTTTTGAGTCATTGCAATAAGAACTTCATCATGATGAGGAAATTTAATATATATTTCCATAGGATAGGATTGCTAATTTAATAAAATATTCACGTAATCAAACAAGTTGTTTGTTAGAATTGACTAAATCAAAGGGATTATTATTTCACACAGACACCTCTCATATTGGATGACAGAGCTACGAAATAAATGAAAAAGGCATTAAATAGTGTGTGATTTGTTGATTCCTAAATCTCTATATCTTAGTAGGACCCAAATGAATTTCACAGAAAAGATAAGCAAACATCCAGAAAAGGTAAAACATGAAAATCTGAAAGGTTTTCTTGCCCCAAATTATACAAACGTAATGTATCAGTTTGCACACAAAGGTTCCACAAAGATTTCAGTGATTTAGATTCCTACTTCCTGATTATCAATTGATTTAGTCCTGCATGATAAACCAGTACAGAATTAATCTGAGTTAGATCAGCATAAAAAGATTACACTCAAAAACTATAGGTAATATTATGCACAAAATATATACTTATTGTATAATCATATAGAAGATAATTCTGCATGCTAGTATTAAAAGGACCAATTGTTAAGCTAACTTGGGAAACAAAGAAGTAGCATTACGTGCCAATAGTAATTTGGCATATAGATCAAAATGTACAATTTAAATGGACTCTAGAAGCACAACTGCCTGATCAGAAAATTATATAAAAACATATAAATGTTCTGCACTACTTACACTATTTCACAACCAGAAACATAATTACCATAAGACACACTCCCCACCAAAAAAAGTGGGTGGAAATGTCTGTCTTATAGAGTGAATAAAGGTTGGACTCCCAAACCCTACATGCATCCCGTTTTCGGCCTCCCTGATGCTGGGGAGGGCAAAAATTGGCATGTTTTTGGCCTGCAGAGTGATTCTGGATGTAAGGAAGGGCAAAAACAAGACCCGTGGAGGCAAAAAATTTTTTTTTATTGTTTGCCTTCTCTAAACTGAAGTGCGTCTTATGGTCTAGTGCAGGGGTGGGATTCTACAGGTTCTCACCTATTCGCTAGAACTTGTTAACTTTCTAAGCAGTTCGGAGAACTGGTTGTTGGAAAAAAACGCCTTTTGTTTTTTTCCCACTTTACAGGGTTAATCCTGTAAGGAAGGCAGGAAGGAAAAATTCTGGTTGCTTACAGAAACTGCCTCTCTGTTAACCCTTATTACATTCTTGGCAGTACGCCTAGACTTCCTGTCTCTGGAGCTTCTCTGGAGGTTTTTTTTTTCTTCTTTGCTGGTACTTTGCTTGACTTTCTTAAAGGGGAAGGGTTGTTTTAAGCTTTTTACACTGCTGTTGAGAGGAAATACTCCTCTGGAAATACTTCCAGCCTGCATGCAATGATCAGCACCTTGAAGAAATAATTGAATAAAGAAACAGAGCTGCTGGAAAGAAGCTTTTAATGACAAGGAATCCAGATGAGTGACATTCAGCAAGGTTTCTTGGCTAGCTAGAAAGATTGACATACAAATGTAAGTTTACATACCCTTCTGAGTTTTGGTCTAAAACTGTTATTGTTATTGGTTATTCTGTTCCTGGTGACCTTTAATCCTGTGTTTATTGATGGGATAATTTTCACTATTCAGCTTTACATGGAAGGAAAAAGGGTAATCTCTGTTCCTGAAAAGAATCTGGGTTGAGAAATCTGGCTGGTTTCTGTGTCTATTTGTTCTGGTAATTGCTTTACGTTATGATATGTACAGAATAACCCTTGAGTAACAAGGATATGCACATGGAAATGTTTATGAGAGTAGATATGAATAATTATTCAGTCATACACAGATACACTAAATTGAGTTAACGTTTACTTTAAGAAATAGCACAGTCCAATAAACGGTCCAGGTCATATACGTTTTACAGTCCAAAGAATATCCAATTCAAAGAAGACAAAGTCTTCTTACTGGTTGCCTTTGTCATTTACAGTAAACAAAAATATCAAAGTGTAAGCACAACAGAGAATCTTAGATAGCAACAGAATCTCAGAGATATAGAATGTCAGAGAGAACAAACTAAGATCTCTAGCTCCCTCTTATGGCAATTTGCAACACAACCAACCAATCAGAATATAGTATAAATCAACACAGTGACTTTATCTTAAAGCTACAAACATACATTGTTGGTTTATATATTGCCAACCCAACTAATTGGTGTACAGATTCCTAACATTCTACCCTTTGGATTGGTATAATACATTACATCTTTAAATCATAATTATCACAACACTCTTTATGCTTAATTGCACTGAGCTTTCGTGAAATAATCTGCAATATTATGTTCAGTCATGCAGTATTCTAACTGAATTTATTTATTTTGAACACACTGTCTAACATTCAAATATCTCAAATCAGTATGTTTAGACCTTGTTTTAACAGCTAAATTAGTAGCCATACTAATTGCAGATTGTCTTCGTAAACAATAACGGATCACGTACAGTAATTCCAATATCCTTCAACAATTGTTTATAATATATCAATTCTGTACACATTAATGATAAACATGAGAATTCCGCTTCCATAGTGGATAAACTAATATGTTGTTGCCTAATAGACTACCATCCTATTAAAGCATTACCCAACATTACCACTATACCTGATGTTGACTTACCAGTCATTATATCAGTAGCAAAACTTGCATTAGCATATGCAGTTAACACTAATTCATTACTTGGTTCTAAATATAATGAATAATGGATTGTGTGTTTTAAAAACCTAATTATTCGCTTAGCTGCTTGCCAATGCCTTTCATTTGGTTCAGCGTTATACCAAGCCAATTGGTTTACACTGTAAGATATATCTGATCTAAACCAATTACCCAGATATGATAGACTACCGATTAAGGATTGATATATTTCCTTATCAAACATAGGACTTTTGATATCACTATGTTTAAATTCCTTACTCATTGGTGTCCTAACAGATTTACAATGCTCCATGTTATAGCGTTTTAATAATTGGCTAATCTTCTTGGCTTGCGAAATTTTAAAACCTTTATTCGTTTTCACTATATCAAGACCCAAATAATGCTTAATCTCCCCTAAATTTCTAATCTTGAACTTTTTCTGTAATCTATAAATAATATCATTTGCTTCTTGTTCAGTTTTAGTTATAATTGCTATGTCATCTGTAAATAACATTAATAGAGAAATTAAACCATCTTTTTCTCTTTGGAACAAATAAGGATCAGATATACCAGCTTCAAAACCTATTGAAACTAATTCCTTTACAATATATTTATTCCATTCATAACCGGATTGCTTTAGACCATAAAGACTTTTCTTTAATTTCCAATAACCAGTTTTTCCATCATCCTTTAAACCTAATGTTTTTTTCAAATAAATGGTATGTTGTAAAGGTGCATGTAGATATGCAGTTTCAACATCTATATGGTTTATTTTACATTTATTCTTAGCTGCCCAAACTAATGTTGCTCTCAATGTATTTGCTCTCAGACTAGGTGCAAACACTTCATCATAGTCCTTATCTGACTGAGCAAATCCTTGAGCAACTAATCTTGCTTTATGGGTAATAGTCCCATCCATACCAGTCTTTATCTTATACACCCTATTGCACGCTCACCTGGTGGTAACTTTACATCCTCATACACCTCTAAATCCTTTAACGATTTTAACTCCCTATTCATAGCTTCCTGCCAAGTTACCAGATCGTTTGTAGGATACAGTTTTATTTAATTGAAGTTAGAAGGTTCTGTATTAACCTGACATACAATGCTTGCTTGAAATCTGTCAGGTGGACATCTTTCCCTAGTTGACCTCCTAGGCAACTCACTACATGTTGTTGGCATGTCCTCTTCCTTTACCTCCCCTATCAAATCCTCATCTTCTACAGTTATAGAGGGTTCTTCTATTGATGATTCCTCCACTGAGGATTCCTCCACTATATTATCATCAATATTATTATCATTAGGATTATCGGTAAACAATGGAGTCTCCAGAACAACACTATCCTCTTCCTTATTATA
Source organism: Bungarus multicinctus (assembly GCA_023653725.1). Lineage (NCBI taxonomy): Eukaryota > Metazoa > Chordata > Lepidosauria > Squamata > Elapidae > Bungarus > Bungarus multicinctus. Next base: position 32,983,851 of record CM042848.1, read on the forward strand.
TTCCTGTTCAAGCTTTCTCCAGCCAACATGCTCCAGAAATTTAGCCTTTGCACCACAATATATATCAGTAGTACCTGGCTCCCAAAATCTAAAAGATCTATGATTAGCTTCATAACCTACAAAATATAATTATCTCGCTCTATGTTGTCCCTTTCACCTTACTTGCGTGGGAATATGAACCCATGCTGGGGTTCCAAATGTATGTAACTAACTGAGATCTGGCTTTTTTCCATTCCAACAAGTAAATGGTAATTCAACAGTCGTTGAATTCACTATGCTATTCAAAACATGGTTAGCACACATTATTGCTTCACCCCAAAGTTTCTCTGATAAACCAGAATCCAAAATCATAGTCCTAGCCATAGCCTGTAATGTTTGTCCTCTATGTTCAATATATGAGTTATGTTGTGGTCTATAAGGAGCAGAATGCTTATGTTCAATGCCAGCTTTCTGTAACACGGCTTCAAATTTTTTATTGGTAAATTCAGTGCCATTATCTGTAATTAAGCTAATAACTTTCTGTTTTTTTTTCCTTTCAGCAAATTTTAGCCTGTTTACAAAATGCTGGTATGCTTCTTTCTTTGTTTTCATTAAATAACAGAAACCATATCTGGAAAAATGATCAGTTATACTTAATATGTAACAGGCTCCACCTAAATTAGGTTTCTTAAGTCCAATAACATCAGCAAAAACAACTTCTAATGGTTCACTGGTTTTGAATCCATTTACCCTATTTGCAGCAGTTACCTTGCTTTTTTCTTGATTGCAAGCATTGCAATTTAAATACTTTGTACAAGGTTTTAATTTTATACCATTAGATAACTCAACAGTTTTCTTTAGCATTTTGAAATTTATATGTCCCATACGTCTATGGAGCAGATAAATACATTCATGAGGCTTTTTATTCTCATAAACTGAGTTAGCATTAATTGATTATCATGTATACTAAATAAACCTTTATCCAATCTTGCAATAACGCTTTTACCTTGTTTTTCAATTAAACATTTCTCTCCCTGAAAGGTTACAACAAATCCTGCTTTTACCATTTCTCTTACAGATAGCAAGTTAAATATCATTCTATGGATATATAACATCAGTAAATGTTCATTAATACATGAACAATATGCAATACCTTCTCCAGATGCTCTCAATTTCCATCCATTAGCTAATGATACATGCTGTTTACTCTTTGTCATGTTAACAAATCTCTCTTTACTTTTACTTATACACTGTGATGCTCCACTGTCAACTATCCATATATCATGGTTTACAATTGTAGTTGTACTTGATATGATTAAACTAATATCTTTATAAGCTCTCTGTATATTAATAGCATTCTGTTTCTTACCCTTTTTACAGTATCTGGCTATATGACCTTAAGTCCTACAAGAAAAACATTTCCTAACAATATAGGCAGTTGAAGACAGTTTTTCTTCCTGTGGTTCTCTTTCTCTCATTTGATTTCTATCTTCCCTTCTTCTTGACTCTTCTAACAGTCTTCCAATTATGTCAGTCAATGTAAGTTCATCTCTGTTTAAAACTTCCAGTGAAGACATATAATCATCATAAGTTTCATCCAAAGAAGAAAGAAGATGTAAACTTGATGCAACTTCAAGAAAATCAGCTCCTTTTCTTGTAGCTCTTGTAAAGTCCTTTTCATAAACTCCAAATGAGCTAACATATCACCACCTTTTATAAGACAGCCTCAAAACAGCTTACGTGTAAGGTGTATGTGTGCACCCACACTATTTCGAACATAAATCCTCTTCAAAATGTCCCAATACCTAGCAGCAGATTCTTTACCACAAATATGGACTAACTGCTGATCACTCATGTCAGTCCAATTATACTAAGAGCCTTTTCATTATCCTGGTTAAAGTCAGCTATTTTTTTTTATCTTCATCATTCAATGGGTCTCAAGCTATTACATCCAGTAGACTATTAACTACAGTCCATAATCCATCTTTATGCAGAAGTAGGCTGCACTTCATAGACCAGGAAACATAGTTTGTTCCATCCAACCGGGTTATCTGGGATATACTGGTTGACTGTTCTTGTGCCATTTGTAGTTTAACAATAAAACACAATCAGTTGGCTGAATATGATAACTGTATATTTACATTGACTCTTAATATTTCTCTGGGCCCATAGCCAATGTTATGATATGTATAGAATAACCCTTGAGTAACAAGGATATGCACATGGAAATGTTAATGAGAGTAGATATGAATAATTATTCAGTCACACACAGATACACTAAATTGAGTTAAAGTTTACATTAAGAAATAGCACAGCCCAATAAATAGTCCAGGTCATATACGTTTTACAGTCCAAAGAATATCCAATTACAAAGTCTTTTTACTGGTTGCCTTTGTCATTTACAGTAAACAAAAATATCAAAGTATAAGCACAACAGAGAACCTTAGATAGCAACAGAATGTCAGAGATATAACATGTCAGAGAGAGCAAGCTATAATCTCTAGCTCCCTCTTATGGCAATTCGCAACACAACCAACCAATCAGAATATAGTACAAATCAACAGTGACTTTGTCTTAAAGCTACAAACATACATTGTTGGTTTATATATTGCCAACCCAACTAATTGGTGAACAGATGCCTAACAGTTTAAACAACAGCTACTGTTATGATTTAATTATTTGTATTGTGTTTGAATTTTTTTCCTGCTGCCCCATGGTTTCTTTTTTTATCGGGGGGGGGGTGTCTTCCTTCACTGCTTTAGTGGTATCTGGCACTGTCCTTTTGGGGTGTACTTCCAAGAGGCAGGATGCAAGCTTGGCACTGATTTTTTTTACTGCCTTTTCTGGGGGGCATGTAATCTCTCCTTAAATCTGGATGATTTCCTTAGGATATCTTGTGAGGTGAGTGAGACCAGCTGGTATCTTTAAGGGGTACAAATGGATCTAAGGATTGCTTCTCCTGGGTATGCTCTTTCTGGAGAGCTTAAATGGCCTCTCTGCTAAAGGGTTTCACTTTATGAGCAAGAGTTTGCTGCTGATAGTTAACATGGCATTTTAACTATTTTAGTTCCTCAAGGTGTTTGGCACCCTGCTTGATTTGTAACTCTGGCTTGCAGATATTTTTAATCTAATGATTGGTCTTTAGGGCAGTTGTTTTGCAAGCAAAGAAGCTTTTTGTATTTTTGTACAGATAATCCTTGACTTATAACAATTCATTTAGTGACCATTCAAAGTTACAATGGCACTGAAAAAAATGACGATTGTTTTTCACACTTACGATGGTTGCAGCATCCCCACAGTCACAAGCGGCCAGGTGAGGAGAAGCGCCCCTCAATGTGTGTGATGTCGAGTTGGCCATGCCCACCCAGTCACATCATCACCCAGCCATGCCCAACAACTAAGTCACACCCACAGAACCGGTTGTTAAAAAATTTGAATCCCACCCTTGGTCCGGTGCATCTTATAGTCCGAAAAATATGGTACTTCCACCATTAGTCTAACTATTTAATTGATTTTAATTGTCTTGCTTTTCTTAAAGGTTGAAACATAGCAACTGAATCAAAATTTGTTAAACTGAAGACATTTTGCTTCCCAATTCATCAGTTAAAATAAAAAAATTACTTAGGCAGAGAGTCACAAGAGTCCTTGGAATATACCACATCTTGCAAAACCATCTTCAATGGTTTCCCCCCCCCAAAAAAAAAAAAATTAGCAAATTTTGGTCCAGTTGCCATGATTCAATCTTTTACATACCTTTGGCCTAGATGATTGAGTTTTCATTGACACATTGCAATACATTTGGGGGGAGAAATCCTTGAAGTTGCTGTGGCAATAGTTGTAGGGGTGGGATTCTACCAGTTTGCACTTATTCTCTAGAACCATTCTAAGCAGTTTGGAGAACCGGCTGTTAGAAGAAATTACTGGCCTAATCCTGTAAGGAAGGTAGGAAGGAAACATTCTGGTGTTGCTTACAGAAACTACCTCTCCGTTAACCCTTATTACATTCTTGGCAGGACTAGACTTCCTGTCTCTGGAACGTCTCTGGAGCTTTTTTCCACTCTTTTGCTGATACTTTGCTTGTGTGCAGTGACCATTCAAAGTTATAATGGCACTGAAAAAAGTGTCTTATGACCATTTTTCACACTTATGACTGTTGCAGCATCCCCATAGTCTTGAGAGGCCAGGCAAGGAGATGCGTGCCTCAATGTGAGTGTTATTGAGTTGGCCACATGACCACCAAGCCACATCCACAGAATCAGTTGTTAAAAATTTTGAATCCCACCCCTGAATAGTTGGTATATTCTAAAGACTTTCTGACTCTCTGCCTTTTTATTTTGACTGATGAAGCTTCCTAGATGGGAAGCAAAACATCTTAGTTTAACAAATTTTGGGCCAGTTGCCATGAGTCAACCTTTTAGATACCTTTGGCCTGAATGTGTCTTCAGACATATTGTTTGCTTTTAATTTTAATTTAGACTTTAATATTTTTTTATGTACAGGTAGTTCTAAATTTATAACCATTCATTTAGTGACTGTTCAAAGTTACAATGGCACTGAAAAAAGTGACGTATGACTCATCTGTACATTTATGACCATTAGAGCATCTCCACAGTCCTGTGATAAAATACAGGCTCTTAGCAACTGGCATGTATTTATGATGGTTGCAATATCCTAGGGTCATATGATCACCATTTGTGACCTTCCCAGCTGGCTTCTGTCAAGCAAGTCAATGGCAGAAGCCAGGTTTATTTAATGACCTCATGATTCACTTAGCTGCAATGAGTGACTTAAAAATGATGGCAACAAGGTTGTAAAATTAGGTGTGACTAACTGCCTTGCTTAGCAACTGAAATTCTGGTCCCAATTGGGTCATAAATAAAGGACAACCTGTGTATATTACATTTTGTTTTAATATCTTAATAGCTTTAGTAGTTATATAAATATATAAACAGAGTATAAATAACTTATAAATTCAATCATCATCTGTTATGTTTGTCTTTTTCAGACTGGATTCCAAAGACCCCTAAGGATCCATGGCAACTATTATTTAATTTATATCGTGCCTTTATTATTTTTACAAAAAACTCAAGGCAGTAAAACATATCCAATATATCTTCCTTCTATTTTCCCAACAACAACCTGTGACGGGGGCTGAGAGAGTGACTGGCCCAAGGTCACCAAGTTGGTTTTCATGGTCAAGGCGGAACTTGAACTCACAGTCTCCTGCTTTCTTAGTCCAGTCCTTAACCACTAGACCAAACTGGCTTGGGATAGATTCCCTGGGACTAATGGGGAAAGAAACCATGTAAACAACTAAACTTTATTCCCTTATACCAGGAGCTCCAAATTCATGTCAACACAGTGGCGGCATGAGACGTATTGTAATTTTCCCCCCTTCATTAAACCAGGCATGGGCATAGTCAGCATCCGGGCCACAAATTTGTCAGTCCTGTTCTATACAGAAGCATTTTCCCCCTTTTTTCAGTCCGTGCAGAGATTAAAATTTTCCCCCCAATGGAGGATTTTTTGGGGGGGCAAGGAACTACTAGTGGGTTAAAAGGAGTACATTCAGTCATCCGCTCCCACCTTGACCCACCTGTTCAGGAGCATCCATAGCAATTTTATTATATGTGAGTAGAAAGAGTGGAACTTGTCTGTTGATATTCAGAAGCCCCATCCCTTTTGATTGCTTAAATCTGCACACCAAAAGAGTTTGAGCCTCCACGTTTTGTGGACTAGCAAGAATAAAAATTTGCCAAGTGACTTGGCAGTGTTAAATCTTAGTCTAAATAAATACATCTATTAAATACTACCAGTATAACAATGGCTCTGTGAAAATCCCATAAGAAAAGTGTACTTCCAAAATAGGAATTAAAACAATACACAAAACCTATAGGATGAAGAGTTTCTTTTATATCAGGTGGTCGCTAATAGTAAAACATGCCTGGAATAATCTTTACATACAGTCAGTGAGATTAATCTATCTGTCTTGTAATATTTAGATCTCAATGCAAACAGAAGAAACCTAAATTTGAATCAGTTATTTTTTAATCCATGGGAATTCTAAAGTGGATGGGGAGAATAAATTTGATACAAAGTAAAGATAGTAAGGAGAAAGCTGTGAGCAAAAGACAGCTTAATGGTGTAACACATTAGGATTACTCCCACATCCATCCTTCAGCAGCTGAACCAATTTCTTTTTGGCTCAGCTGCTTTATACTTGAAACCAATGTGAGGCTAGTTTAATTGCTTGATATGATGCCCTTCTGATGAGCTTGCACAGAAGCAGTTTCTTCATATCTGGAAATTCTTGTCTCCTAGAAGTTTGGCTGCAGACATGCTAAAAGGTCTTTCAAAGAGCAGAACTGGGTTGACTCTTCCTGCTCCCAGAAACTGGCACAGACTGCCAGTCAAAAAACTTAAAAGTGAAATAAGGAGGTGGATTGGAGGATAAAGCACTGTAAAACATTTTACATCCCTTTATAACCTAGGATGCAGTTGGAAAAAGTGAAAAGCATTTCTGTACCCCTATCTCCCAAGCTGCTGCACAAAATTAACCAAAAAGGCAATCCTGCTGCAGCCTAGTATTGTTGGCAATAAAGACAACAGCTAATCAACAGCTTTGGAGGGATTGGAAACCAGAGTTGATGGCAGAACTGTAGAAATATTTTCTACAAAGCATCCTCTCAAAAGATATTTACTAGTAATTCTTCCTCTACTGATCTGAAATGGACCTTTATAACTTGGGAGGAAAGATCAAGTATTGAGGCAGCTTCCGTTTTCCTTTTCTCCTCTCCAGACTCTCTGGGACAAGGAGACTGAGAAGCAAGAGACTCTCCCCAGTCACTTTGGAAGAGGAATCTTGCAAGAGGCGGCTTACTCTCCAAGTCCCCGATAAGGCAGGATTTAGCCCAGGGGTCTCCAACCTTGGCAACTTTAAGGCTTGTGGACTTCAACTCCCAGAATTCCTCAACCAGCTTTGTTGGCTGAGGAACTCTGGGAGTTGAAGTCCACAAGCCTTAAAGTTGCCAAGGTTGGAGATCCCTGATTTTAGCCTAAAACATTGCTATTAAATCAGGGAAAGTCGGGGAAAGATTACGCGGAACTTACAGTTGCAGTTTCAACATAAATTTGGCAATAAGTCTGCCCTCTTGCTGCCTCTCAAGTGAAGCCGGTACCCTTTTGCACGCCGCCAAAGAGCGGACCTCGTGAATTTTACTTCTTTATAACTTAAGATTCAGTTGAATAAGTGAAAAGCACTCCTATTTATCCTGACTCTGTGCAGGGAGATGCGGAGAACTGCTCTCCGGGATCTCAGGGCCCATCCACATCATCGGAGGAAAACGCGGATATGCGAGCAAAGTATGGTGGCGCTGTCTTTGCTCCGAAGTAGACCGATCGAGCGCGAAAGCGAGCGGAGGTACTCGCAGTAACGACAGGATTGCCTTTGCAGCAATCGCGCAGCTTCACCTCCTAATAAAGGAAAAGGCATTAAGCAAAGCGACACCTCGAACTGTATTAGCGCAACTGGGTTACAGCCGCCCAGGCAACGGGAATCTCGCAGGGCTCTTCTGAGTCCCTTCGCAATTCCTTCGCCGCAGCCTGCCAAACTCCGTGTTTTCCACCTTTTCTTTGGCCGCCCAACGAGGAGAGCTGCCTGCTTAGAGACTGGAGCTCAGCAGCAGGCGCCTCCGCCTCCCTCCGCAGGCAACCTCCGCCCTACTTCGCCTAGGCGGGGGATGCTACTCGGGCTCCTGACTGCCCTTGACACCAATCCTTCGCAGCGGGAGCAACAGCAGCCGCAACAACAAAAGCAGGCGAGGACAGGTCGGGTGACCGCGAGCTGCTTCCCGCTCCTCCTCCTCCTCCTCAATCTCCGGTTGAAAGCAGCTTCGGACCGGCTGCACAAAAGGCCCCTCAGCCTCCTCCTCCTCCTTCTGCGGATCACGTCACGGGAAATAAATAAATAATCCCATTCACCCAGTGACAGGGAGCAGGAACCGGCGCGGCGGCGGAAAGCTTAGAGCCAACCCAGCCCAAGCTAGAGAAAGAGACAGAGAGACGAAGCCAGGTAACGTAAAAGAGATCCATGCAGTGGGTTCTTTAAGGCAAAACCTGTCCCCCTTGGCGCAGCTTGGGAAAGGCGGCTGGGGTGGAGGCAAGGGGCGGTAGCAGCAGCTTCTGATCTGTTTATTTCTAGCCATGTGTGCCCGTTGCCTACCGCTTCGTGTTTCTGTCCTGCTCCTAAAACGCTGCTGACCTCCACTGTAAAGGGACGCTATAACCCGTCTGGCCACCGTTTTCCACCCCAGGCACGGAAGGCAGAGAAAAGTGTCCTTTTTGCCAACTCGCTGCTGCTGTTGTGGTTGGAGCGCGTTGTTTTGGATTGGTGGGCAAACCCCCCGTTCACCATGTGAATGTCTCCCTCACGGGCCGCTTTGCTAAGCGTACGTGTGGGCGAAAGCTGGAGATGCGTGGGAAAGGTTCTATTGAACCGTTGGCAAGCCGAAGGACTAAGGCTGCCACAAAGTTGAATGAACAAACCTTCAAATCTTACCACCTTCTCCGACACTTGCAGAATTGCTTGCCCTTGGACAGGGGAGGTAACCGCACTAACTCCGCCTTTTATCTCCTCCCATTTGATAGATGGCCAGAGATGCCTCAGTGACTTGTAAAATTGCCAATCGCCCCTGTAGACAAAAAGATACACCTTAGGCCGTATACACGAGGATGCATGAGGGGACACTTACGCAAGTTCATCTTTTTTCCCCCACCCCGCCCCAGACATCACGCTATGGGGCTATACGGGAGCCTAGCCGAAGACCTTCTTGTTTCATGCCGAATGTCAGATTAACACCCTCCCACTTCCGACGCCGCAACATTTTGCACCCAAATCCCCTGTGTTCGGAAACTAACAAAACCAGTTTTACCTCTATAAGAGGCCACAGCCTCTAGCATTGCAATTAGTTTCCCTCCACCCGGGACCTAAAAGCAGCCATCTTGAAAGCAGTTCTGAATGGGACTTCAATCTACTGGGATAAGCACCGCAGGTTGTTTGGGGAGGGTGACAAGGCCGGCGCACACCGTTGGGTATACCTTTGGGACCAGTCCGTTAATTGTGCGCTGCCGCAGGACCAGGACTAAGGCGGGGATTAAGGCGGGGTCAGGAACAGCCGCAGCATCACGCGTCCTTTCTCCGTATCCTGTTCGTTAGAAAGTCCGGCCCTTTCCCCCTCCTCTTCAATTCCGGGAGTAACCGGTTAACCGAGATGGGCGGGGGGGTACATATTTCTATCCAGGCCGATATGTACTGAACCCGTTTGGTTTTGCTTTGTTCCTATCACGTCCCAAGGTGGATGGGTGGCAGAATCTCGATGCCAGAAATCTTCGCAAACGTATGATTTTGGCCACAATCGGGCAGTTCTTCTTTTCAGGCCCCACCTCGGACTTGGCCAATGGGAAATGCGTGCAGGCTGCCCAATGGAACGGCACCGTCTTGATCCATTGATTGGAGGGAGGGATGCTATGAGACGGGGGCTTGGCTGACTTGCCGTCACCGGTTGGTTCTTGCTGGTTTGGAAGCGATCTGAGGCCACGTGGAGGGCCGCTGAACAGCTGGGATCGCTGTCAGCCAAGGGACATCAAGGGCATGTGGGGGTACCCGTTCACAGAAGGCTTTTCAATGCTACCCTTCCATGGGGAAGTTGTTTAAAGTACTACTTTTTAGGTAAAATGTGCTGGAGCTGTCAGAAAAGTGAATTGTCTTGTTTTTGGAATTTGTGTGTGTGTATATGAGGAAGAAGGATGAGTATTTGTTCCTGTGTGTGTTACTAACAGGGAACACTTTGGTATATTTTTATGATATCTTTTGTGACGATTTATGATGGCGTAAGCTACCTCACAACCATCAAACCTGTGTTTAAAATAGCAGTGAAAGAAGAAATAGGCAATATTTATATTTTACTTAAATTTCAAGCAAAGCCCAGCCATATTGCATGATACAGATATTTTTAATGAAAGCTCCCACTCCATGAGCACCTCAAATTCACATGCACAATTCATTTTGGTGAATTCTGAGGCCAATTCTTTAATATAAGTCTGTCTAACCTTTCTTGAAGTATTTTAATACTACATTTGGTATCCTGAAGTATTTTAATACTTCATCATTTTAATACACATCTTGCCACACCAGAGACAAACTCCTCCTATCCATGATGTTTCTTCAAGGGATTGTTCCAATAATTAAACAGGTTAATTTATAAGTTCCTTTCATCATTTTTGTTTCTCAGTGGCCTGCATCCTCTATATGAATTACTTCTGTATTTAATGGTGAAGTGAACTTAGGACATTGTTAGTGATTACCATTAAAAGGTTACATTAATCAGTGCAACTAATTGGTCAATAATTTATTCTAAACAAGCTTCACATCTACTTTTGTTTATTTTAGAATAATCAAATTAAGTAGAAACTCTGTATAGTAAATAGGTATGGTCCAAACCCCAATTCCTGTAGCCTGCCTACCAGTTCTTCATGTCAGAAGTCCAAGAGTCCAATTAACTTTGATATATACAACCTTTCAGCACAACATAATGTCCAATAGTTCCTAGTTTGTGTAAATATGGATTCTAAGTACAAATCCAAGTGTTGGCAGACTGGAGTAGCAATTGCTCTCTAAGTTCCAGATCAAATATTTTTGATCAACTAGGGACTGTATGTTCTTGCCTATTGCTTAATAGTTATAATTGTTCAAAAAAATTTCATATTTCTATATTTAAATGAACATTTCTACTTTTGTCCATTATATTTCATCACATTGACATATAGCATTTAGCTTTCATTGACATATAGTTTTTTCATTGACATACAGTTTTTCATTGACATATAGAACTTATCTTCCCATTTCCACCAAACCTGCTCCTTTAAAACTTTAACTTTTTCCATTTTTAAACACTTTTGAACTAATAGTATTACCATACCATTTGGTAAATTCTTAGTGTAGTTGTATGTTACTGTTACCATGTTCTTAACATGTGTAAATATGTAGTTTTGTGAATCCCAGTAAAACTTTACAAATTAAGTATCAAAAATTTGAATCATAGCAACTGGACAAAATTTGTTAAACTGAAAGATTTTGCTTCCCATTCAGGAAGCTTCATTAGCCAAAAAAAAAAAAAAAAAGGCAGAAAGTCAGAGAGTCATTGGAATGTACCAATTATTGCCACACCAAGTTCAGGGGTTTCTCCCCAAAACGTATTATGTCAATGAAGACTCAATCATTCAGACCAAAGGTATCCAAAAGGTCATGGCAACTGGACCAATATTTGTTAAATTTTTGAGGATAACCCCCTGAAAATGATCTGGCAAGAGTTGGTACATTCCAATGACTTTCTGATTCTCTGCCTAACTAATTTTTTTTATTTTGACTGATGAAGCTTCCTGGATGGGAAACTAAATGTCTTAGTTTAATAAATTTTGGTCCAGTTGCTATGATTCAACTTTTTTAGATACCCTTAGCCTGGATGACTGTCTTCATTGATACTTTACAACTAAGGGTACCATGAGATGTTCTACTTACCTGCTTTCCTAGTCAGGAAAGGAAAAGTCTAAAAAAGGAATAGAATAGAGTAAGACACAATAATCAAGTGATAGAAGGCAAATCCATTGGCAATTTATGAAATGGCAAGAAACCTGGGAAGAAATATTTCACATCATTCGAAGAAAATCCATCTCAATGAACTTACTATGAATGAGGATTGGCCAACATTAAAATTTATTTATTTATTTATTTGATTTGTCAATCACTTACAAGATACAGGTATAAGAATAAACATAGTTTTGAATACATGAGATAGATACTTATAACAAAAAATAAAAAGAAACAATAGGACAGGGATGGTAGTCACAATTGTTGCACTTATACACGCCCCTTTCAGGCCTCTTAGGAAGTGGGTGAGGTGAATAGTAGACAGTCTAAGGTTAAAGTTTTTGGGGTTTGGGGAAGAAACCACAGAGTCAGGTAGAGTATTCCAAACATTGACCATTCTGTTTCTGCAATCAAATTTGGTGCGGTTAACCTTGAGTTTGTATCTATTGTGTGCTCTTGTATTGTGATGATTGAAGCTGAAGTATTCATTTGCAGGTAGAACATTGCAATGTATGATTTTATATACTATATTTAGATCGGACCGAAGGCGGCATAGTTCTAGGTTTTCCAGGTCTAGTGTTTCAAATCTGGTAGCATAAGGTATTCTGCAATGAGTAGAGGAGCGGAGAACTCTTCTTATGAAATATTTCTGGACTTTCTCAATTGTGTTAATATCAGATACATGATATGGGTTCCAGACTGATGAGCTGTATTCAAGTATAGGTCTAGCAAATGTTTTGTATGCTCTAGTTAGTTTGATATTACCAGAAAGAAGCTATGTAGGATTAGATTAACAACTCTTAATGCCTTTTTGGCTATGTAGTTACAGTGGGTTCTAGCACTTAGATCATTTGAGATGAGTACTCCAAGATCCTTGACAGAGTTTGGATCCTCAACAAGGTCTTGACTTTTTAGCATGTATTTTATTTTCTGAGCATTTATTTGTTGAGATTTGAAGTTGCCATTTGATTGACCATTCTGATACATAGTCGAGGTCTTTTTGGAGGCTAGTAGTATTGTCTGTGGTGTTGAATAGCTTTACATCATCAGCGAAGAGAATGCAGTTGCTCTTAATATGATCACAGAGGTCATTTATGTAGAGTATTAAGAGAGTTGGTCCTAAAACACTGCCTTGGGGGACACCATTGTTGACAGGTACAGAATTTGATAGGACTCTCCCAATTTTGACCATTTGTTGTCTGTTTGACAGGAATGCTTCTATCCAGTTATGTAGGTGTCCAGAGATACCATAAGATTTTAGTTTTAGTAATAGTTTGTTGTGTACCACTGAATCAAAGGCTTTACAAAAGCCTATGTAGATTGCGTCTATTGCTTTGCCCTGATCAAGTTGTGCAGTCCATATGTTTCTGCAGTGTAAGAGTTGCAGATTACAGGATAGTTTTTTTTCTGAAACCAAATTGTTTATTAGAGAGCAGGTTGTTTGTCTCTAAGTGGAGGATAATGGATTGGTTAATAATTGATTCCATGACTTTACAGGTGATGCAGCATAAGGAGATTGGTCTGTAATTTTCAACTAGGCTGGGGTCTCCCTTTTTGAAGATGGGGATGACCATGGCTTGTGACCATAGTTTTGTCAGGGAGCTGGTCCGGAAAGATTTTTCAAAGATTATGCTTAGAGGTTCAGCTATGGCAGTGGATAGCCTTTTTAAGAAGTAGGCACATATTCCGTCCAGTCCAATAGATAGGGATGGTTTTAGATTGCGCAATGCTTTTTCAACAATGTCTTCTGTAAAATTGATATGTATTAAATCATTGTAGTTGTCTGTGGTTCTTACTGACATCTATGTAGCTACTGCTTCCTTGATCTTGTCCCGTGCATACTTAGTGAATGCTTCAGGTCAAATATCTAAATTTGTTATCAGGCATAAAGCCATGGTGATACAGTAGTTAGCGTGCAGTATTGTAGGCTAATTCTGCTGACTGCCAGGAGTTCAATCCTGAGCAGTTCAAGGTTGACTTAGCCTTCCACCCTTCCTGAGGTCGGTAAAATGAGAACCCTGATTGTTGGGGGCATTATCAAAGTCCTTATAGTCGCTGAGTCTCTTACAGACTTTAGAACAAGAGACACAGTGACTATAAGGACTTTGATAAATTGAAACAAATGGATAAATTCATGAATTGCTGGGAATGAAAACCATTCTGGGAGAAATTCCAGGTTATTTGGTTTTACTTAAAGCTGTTAATTTAAATGCTGTTAAGCCATGCTTTAGGAGAATATTACAATTATCCTGATGTATAATATATAATATATATAATGTATAATCAGATTATTTTGGGATTGGGAATGTTTTGTTTGGTTAGTACTCAAAAAGAGTTTGAATTTGCTCATATAAGTATCCTCATGTTTTGATGAATTAACAAAAAACATTTGCAGTCAGGTAGGTATTTGTCTATATCTGCAGTTCCATGAAAGTAACTACTTTCAAACTGATCAATAGAGGAAGTAAATCAACAATTAGATTCTGACCTTTTCAGGGCTCTTTTCTTGTGCCTAACAATCTTTGTATTGGTTGCCTTTTCCAGACTAGAATAGATTAGTTAGCCAAACTGTCAGGAAATGTCAGTGAAATCCTGAAGTGCCAGCTAACTGCCAGAGAACAGAGATAGTGTATCTGAAGTCTATTATAACCTTTTATTAGAATTCAGTCAGAACTGAATAGAAAAAATTATTCAGTTGGCTTGTCCATATGCAACTATTGCTGCTCAAGACAAACTATAGTAAACTGTATAAGTTATAAAGGTTGAACATGATTCCGTGATGGTATTTGAGAATATGCTGTTGAGAATAGCACTTTACTATAGTGGGTTTTGTTCAAACTATTTCAAAGCTTATTGGAGTAATTTACACTTTAATTATATACTTCTATTGTCAGGATTCCAGAAAAACCCAACTCCAATTAACTCCAAGACAGACATTTTCTCAAAGTTTCCTTTTATTAGAGTAGGTATAGTGGCACATCTGGGAAATCCCAAATCTGAAAGTTCCGGGTTTCCCTCCAATAATTAAAAAATTACAAATCTACCCCCTGCACCCATCATTCCATCATATGCCCCAATCACCATCTGTCCCAACTTGAGAAATCCCCTTAACCACTCCTCAGACAGGTGCAGGAATAACATGACCTTGACTTTAAAGAAGAATGCTACTATGTCTAACCACATATGTTCCATAAAATCCCCCCTCTCATCTTCCCATGCTCTAGAACAGGGGTCTCCAACCTTGGCAACTTTAAGACTTGTGGACTTCAACTCCCAGAATTCCTCAGCCATAAAGGCATATCTGAACAATTCAATGTTATTGTTCAGCTTACCTGTAGCATTTGGTTCTGATTCTATCCACAATCAGATATTTCCTCCTCTTTAAAGAAGCTGATATTTGCAAAGGAAATAGTGGAAGGAGCACTCTTCCAATTGGCTATATTTAATGCTTTGCACTGCAGTTGATGAATTATCTATTTGTTTTTTAAGTCACCAATTGGTTTAGAGAAAAATAATGGTTTATAGGTACTCTGGTTTGGTACAAAATCTTTCTTATTTATCTAGCTAAAATCTGCTTTAGGTAAAACCATTCAAATGTGTATTTCTAATCTATTCTTATGATACCACTCAAGAAAATTCATTATATTAGGAATTATGTTTTAGGAACAGAATTGCAAACTTGAAGTAACTTATCTGGATATTTCGCATATTGGGATATCTAAGAAATTTGTCCTTGACACTCAGCCTCTAATGTGTAATGTGTAGATAGTGAAAAGGACAAAGTATAATGCAATCAAAGTCCTTATATTTCACATTGGCATCATTCATTATCTTTTTCAATGTTGTTTTTACATTTTTAGCCACATCGTTTGTCCTCTCTCAAGTGCCTAAATAACAACTCATTCCAGCTGGTGACGTAGGCCAAAATACACTTCTCTTGTTTCATGAACAAGCTTATCAGCATGTCAGGTTATGTGGAATTTGTTCAGATATGCAGCCTGACACAGTAATACTCAATGTCATCTAGTGTCTGTCAGTATATATTTCTACATATTAAAGTAAACATTCATCAAATTTTCTTTTTGCTCAGTTAATAATCTAATTGCATCATGATGTTTGCCTTTCTATTTCTTGGCATGTAACTTCAAATTAATTTCACATTTATTGTCTATAATGGAAATACAGCAACATGTTGGGTTACCTGTGACAGTAACAGAAACATAAATTAATTTACTAATATAGACTAATGAAGTATTTATTTTACATGAAAACACCCAGTAACTATAAAGTGACATTTAAATGACCTCTGTAAATTATTACTTTTATTCTGGTAATAGTGAAATAAACATGAAAGAGGAAATATATACTCATTTATGTATAGTTTATTATAAAACATGTGCCAATCTAAAATGATATATGTATATAAGCAATCTAAATGAGTGGGTATATAAATAAATGAGTTGTAAGTGGTGCCATAGAATATGTACAGCATTTTTTAAAAATAACTAAGTAAGACACAACTGTGACAGGAAGGATAGTATCCCAGACTTTCCTAGGAAGGAAAAGGCCAATATTGGTGATAGGAGATTCAATTCTTTGAGAAACAGAGACTATAGTCTGAAGACTGAATCTAGGCAGGTAAGTTGTGTCCTTGTAGCAAAAATCAAAGATGTAACTGAGAAACTTACTAAAACAATCAACCTCATGATTATTATCCCTTTCTTCTCCTACATGTGGGAATCCATGATACAAAATTAATGTAAAACAGTAACAAGAGTTTATGAACAGCTAGGAAAGAAAGTTAAAGAATTTGGAGCTCAAGTGGTGTTTTCATCTATACTTCCCATAAAAGGCCAACATCAAATGAGGGACAAAAGACTCAAATGCCTATACACAAATGTTCAAACTTTAGGAAACAAACAGGGTGAACTTGAAATACTAGTACATGAAGGTAAATATTATATAGCTGCCATTACTGAACTTTTTGCTGAACAACTAACAAATGTATATAGGAAATATACCACAATAGTAATGGGAGACTTTAACTACCCTGATATCAGTTGGGAGACAAACTCTGCAGCAAGTGGAAGCTCAAACAGATTTCTAACCAACATAGCTGACAACTTTGTCATCTAAAAGATAGAGGAGGGAACTAGAAGAAAAGCTATACTAGACTTAATTCTTACTAATAGATAAGAAGTAATAGAGGAAGTTGAAATTGTCAGAACTTTGGGCAAGAGTGACCCTGTCATATTGAAATTCAATATAATGCAAACACAAGCAATAGCTTTTTGCCAGCTCCAAGATGCTAGATGGCAGCAAAGTAGAGCAGTGAGGCTGGCAGTGAGGGCAGGTGAGCAGCCATAGACTGGGACAGCAGGACAGCAGTTTTAACATTTACTTATGGCCTATGTGGTCATTTCTGACATCTCTGGTGATCTTCATCTAGTTTATGGGTATAGTCATGCTTGTGTCCCTTTTTGCGCTAGACTTTGCAGGTCCTTTCTACTCTTGATATCATAGTGAATGGTCTGAATTTAATCATTCTCCCCATTTTGAAGTTTGGGGCAACACCTGCTCTCTGCCACTTCAACTTCAGATAGAATACATAAAGCATCAAGCAAGACTGCCATAAAGTTTCTTCAGTACTGTAGAAGATTTAATTAGAAATACATAGAGATTCCATGGCCAAGTCTCCTTCATTTTCAAACTTCATTTTTGTTTCTCATTCTGTTCTTTACCATTTCTTGTTGAACAAAACTGAACCATTTGCATTCTAAAAAAGATAACTAAAAGCTATGTTTAAACCAAATGCCATTCGTTTGTTGTAGCCTGAACTACTAGCTGGCAGGATTTGAAGATAAATTGCAGGTAATAAAGTTTGGACAGTGTAAACACAAGCAATAGAACATAATACAGCCAGTATCTTAAAAGAGCTGATTTTAATAAACTCAGATAGAGCCTAAGAAAAATTCCATGAATGAAAATCCTAAAGCAACTCAAGAAATGTGGGAAACACTGAAAAAAATGATCATAAAAGCCTAGCCCAGCACAATATTGCTGAAAAAAAAAAAAAAGGAATCCGAGAAGAAACTATCATGGTTGCATAAAAATGTCTCTGATAAACTAAAAGACAAATAACAAGAACAAGAAATGGAAAGAGGGATACATAACTAAGGCAGAATACTAACATATAGCCCAAATCCACAAAAATCAGCAAAGATGAAATCAGGAAAGCTAACACTCAGAATGAACCAAGACTTGCAACAAAAGTCACAGATAATTTAAAAAGTTTCTTTCAACATACAAATAACAAGAAAAAAGTCAAGGAAACAACAGGTCCACTTAGAGAGGATGGCAAGGAAGTAACAGGCAGTAGGCAGAAAGCAAAGCTGCTTAATTAATTCTTTGCATCAGTCTTCACTATAACCCTGCCTACTAAAAATCTAACTAACTGTAAAAGACAAACTAGAAATAAAAATTAAAATAAGCAAGAAAATCGTTAGACAATACCCATCTGATCTTGATGAATATAAATCACCAGGACCTGATGGTACATCTCAAGATGTCTGAAAGAGCTGGCAATTACCTGAGGATTGGAAAAGAGCTGGTATGGTTCCCATCTTCAAAAAATGAAAAGAAATAGACCCAAGAAACTACAGATCACTCAGCCTAACTTCAATACCTGGGAAGATACTGGAAAAGATATTTAAAAAACAGATCTGTGAACATCTAGAAATGAATAAAACCCAGCATGGGTTTGTTAAAAATAGATCATGCCAAACCAATCTTATTTCATTCTTTGACAAAGTGACTAAATTAGTAGATGGGTGAAATGCTGTGGACACAGTATACACAGACTTCAGCAAGGCATTTAACAAAGTAGACTACAACCTACTTCCTGATAACTTCCTAGTGTTCTGCACTTTATAATTTCCAAGATGGCGGCCGGACGGCATCCCCAGGATGAGCTCTGCCGGGATGGTCAGGTTTAGGATAAGCCTCTTCCCCACTTCTCCCCTGAGTCCCCCACCGGTGGCAGAGGTGGCAAAAGGCTGGGGGGGCGGGTTGGTGAGGCTGCGGGATGGAGGAACCACCGACAGAGCTGGAGTTGCCCGGGCGGTTTTCAGGTGGCGGAGGCTCTGCCGTGGTTGGATTCCGGCGGCCAGGTTCGGCGTTCGGCGGCAGCGGCAATCCCTGATGGGCAGTGGGGCCGCGGATGATGCCTCCTTCCCCCTTGGTTCCCCACCGGTGGCAGAGGTGGTTGGACTGGGGGGGGTTAGTGGCCCCGAAGAGGCTGGAAGGCGTCGGCGCTGCCAGAAGCTTTGGAAGCGCCCGGGTGGTTTTCAGGCGGCGGAGGCCCTGCTGCAGCCAGGTTTTGCATTTGGCGTTCGGCGGCGGCGATCACAGTTGGGCAGTGGGGCCACGGATGATGCCTCCTTCCCCCCTAGGTCCCCACCGGTGGCAGAGGTGGTTGGACCGGGGGGAGAGGTTGGTGGCCCCGAAGAAGCTGGAAGGCGTCAGCGGAAGCTCCGGAGTCAACCCTTCTAAGACTGAGTGGCTGTGGTTTCCGGTGCCCCGATATAGTCAGCTGACTCCATCGCTGGCTATTGGGGGAGAGATCTTAACCCCCACAGAGAGGGCTCACAATTTGGGCATCCTCCTGGATGCATGGCTGTTTTTAGAAGATCATATTACGGCCGTCTCCAGGGAGGCTTTTTATCAGGTTTGCCTGATTCGCCAGTTGTGGCCCTTTCTGGATCGGGACGCCTTACGCACGGTCACTCATGCCCTCGTCACCTCCCACCTGGACTATTGTAATGCTCTCTACATGGCTCCCTGTGGGGAGCACCCGGAGGCTTCAACTGGTGCAAAATGCGGCCGTGCGGGTGGTTATGGGGGCGTCAAAAACTCCCATGTGACCCCCTCTCCTGCGCGAGCTGCATTGGTTGATGGTGGCCTTCTGGGTTCGCTTCAAGGTTCTGGTTTTGACCTTTAAAGTGATCCATGGCATTGGACCAGGCTATCTGCAAGACCGCGTTCTGCCGGTAGTCTCCCACCGACCTGTGCACTCCCACAGGGAGGGCCTCCTCCGGGTCCCAACAGCATCCATGTGCCACCTGGTAACCCCGAGGAATAGGGCCTTCTCTTTGGGGGCACCCACCCTCTGGAATGGGTTGCCTCCTGAGCTACGTAAGACCGCCGACCTGAGAGCATTCAGACGTGCGCTGAAAACTTGGCTCTTTGAGCAGGCCGGCCTGGGCTGATTTTTAAATGGGAGTTTTAAAGTCTAATTTTAGATATTGGGGTTTTAAATTTTGGGATTTTAAATTTGGGGTTTTTATTGTAATTTATTGGGGTTGGGTATAAATTTTAATGGTAGCCTTAAGATATTTAATTTTCTTTTAACTTTTGTAAAGTGTAATGTGTTATAGTTGGCTGTACATCGCCCTGAGTCCTTCGGGAGAAGGGCAGTATATAAATGTGTAAATAAATAAATAACCTAGAAAAATATGAGATAGCATCACTACCAGTTGGATTTTCTGACTGGCTGACAAATCATACTTGATGAGTCATTCTTAATGGCATTAACATCTATATGGAGGGAAGTAAGTGGTGGGATACCACAAGGTTCCATCCTAGGCCCAATATTCTTCATTATCTACATAAATGACTCAGATGAGGGAATAGAAAGGGAACTCATCAAATTTGAAGTCTCCGGACCCTTGAGAAGGCGAAAAACGGCCCTACTGGAAGTACCGGAAGTTACAAACAGGCCTGTTTCCAGCTTCTGGAGGGCCTCCAGAGCCTGGGATAGACTGTTTTCAGCCTTCCAGAGGCCCGAAGGAAGCCTCCAGACCCTTGGGAAGGCGAAAAACGGCCCTACCACCATGCGTGGCTTACATGCATGAAACAGTTGCTGGGATTTTAAAATCCCAACCCTGATCCAGAGGCTTCCCATGGGCCTCTGGGAGAGTGAAAATGGCTTTCCCCGGGCTCTGGAGACCCTCCAGAAGTCAGAAACAGGCCCATTTCGCAACTTCTGATACTTCCGGTAGGGTTGTTTTTTGCCTTCCCAAGGGTCCAGAGGCTTCTCTTGGGCCTCTGGGAGGGCAAAAATGACCTTCCCTGGGCTCCGAAGGCCCTCTGGAAGCCGGAAACAGGCCCATTTCCAGACTTCCAAAAGACCCATTTTGCCTCCTTCCAGAGCCTCTGTGTGGATCCTGCACTTACCTGCATCAAAAATGGGCTGCTTGGAGACACCTGGGTGGGGCGGGGTGGGCAGGGCCACCCAGTTGGTTCAAATATCAGTTCAGCGAACCAGATGCAAATTTAACATCTGGTTCGCCCAAACTGGTCTGAACCGGTAGAATCCCATTCCTGATGTTAGGGTTTTATTTCCAAGTATTGCTTTAGATAATTTCCAGACTCTTGCTAAACCCAGCAGCAATTAATTGGAATAAAGTCATCTGTTTATCAAAGTAGAGAAAAATTCCAGGTAGATATTCAAAACTGACTTTTGAGGAATGAACTGATGAGTTTCCATGAGTTTGGTGCTATTTTTAGAGCTACCAAAAGCAGCTGCAAAAATCCAGATGACCATTAGATGACAACAATATCTTAATGAGATGTGTCTACCACTTTGCTGCCATATAATGGTGGGGAGATTTTGTTTTTGTTTTGTAGGCCAGATGGGTTGAGCTAACTGTTACTTCCAATATTATTTCTATGCTTGTTTTTCTTTTTCTTTATCTGGAAATTTTATATTATTATTACATAGGATATTTCTAAATAAGTTTTTTTATGATTATGTAACCGCAGAAAATAAAATATTCTTCATCTTTGTGCTGTCCAGATAGTATATAGTTAATTGGGAATTGGGATAGTTAATTGGGAATTGGGAGCTATCCCCTTAAGAGAATGCCTCATGGTAAATGTAATTAATGCGTCATGGGAAATGTAGTTCATGTCATGTGGTCACATCTGTAATCCTGATTGAACTGACCCTTAGTTGTGTTGGGGGAGTTTCCTTTACTCTTGATCAGATCCCAGCATCGTGCGGGTGTCTCATCCTTTGCTCCATCGTTATGGGAATGAAGATAACTCTATTTTTACACTATGAAGTCAACTGTGCAAAGAATTGGACATTGGATGAATCTCGACATAACCATGAGTTATATTTGAGGATGCCTTGTGACCCAATAAAGAAACTTTGTATGGAAGCTTTGTAGAGTTTGCCTGACTGTCTTTATATTCAGCCAACAATTAAAGACAGAACAATCTTCAACGTTTGACCTTTGTCTTACTTAACAAACTCAAGGATGTTTTTAAGCACTCAATTATAGTTGTCCGGTTTTATTGCTCAATTCTGACATCTCAGTATCTGAGCTAATAAATCTTCAGCTGTTTGTGTTAGAATTGTGTTCACAATTCATTAAAGCATTTTGTGGCTTCCTTCCTTCCTTCCTTCCTTCCTTCCTTCCTTCCTTCCTTCCTTCCTTCCTTCCTTCCTTCCTTCCTTCCTTCCTTCCTCACAAATTATTGCAAAATTTCTGAGTGGTACAGCTAATTTTTATTGTGTTTTGTTTTGTGGACACTTTTAATTCAGATTCCACCCAAATCCAATTGCAAAACATTCATGAAATTCTGCTACTGGTTACATTATCACTAAGGCCTTTATTAACTGGATATTACTGGTGATATCTTCATGGTGGTGGTGGTGGCTGCTGCTGATTTTGTACCCTTCAAACATTCTGTTAAAGGAATGATGCATGTTATTTTATGTATTTAAGTTTATATTCTTTTAAAAAATGTTTAGTACTTACAAGGATTCCTAGAAGGTCTAGGGCTTAGAAGGAAGAGAAGCAATCAGTTTGGACTTGCAACCATATATGGACAGCATATGTAATGATTTCTATGATGAAGACTTGTGCAATTGTAACATGATGGATTGTTAGGTGAAATCGGCCACGAAAGATCATTTACGAAAAGATAACCCATTCCCTTAAGATGCTTCTTATGATCTATCTTTGTGTTCTTGGCAGATGGGAAAAATTCTAAATAAACAACAGTCACCTACCATTTTTGTTGTCTAAGAATAAGTTTATTGGTAGCCATTTTTGTAAGTAAGGATGATGTAGAATATTGGTATTTTTGTAGCACGAAAAACTTACATTTAATTTTTAAAAATTAAAATGCTGTTTTTTTAAAAAAAAATCAGTTGGGACAAGAAACCTACCAGTAATGACAACACTTATAATATACTTCCCCTAGCAAAGACAGCAAAGGCTGAAACTTTTATGGCATGCTTTGGTCTTCTGCTTTCAGAAGCTCCACTAGAGATTTCCACAGTGAGGATTTCAGAAGGGAGCAAGTGAATAAAATAGCATGTGCTATCACGTTGCAAGCTCCAGTGCTTTATTATATGTGCATTGAGAGTGAATGACGTGCAAAAAGAGTCTTTTTATCTTTATTTGGAGGACATCAGTTTGACTGTTTCTGATGTAGTCTATTAAAAAAAGCTAGTTAATATGAATACTTTCATAACCAGTCAGAACCTCTTTAGGAGCATGTTGGGCAAAGTTGAAGCCAAAGCAAAGAAAACCCTATCACATGTTCTTATCACTGTGTCTTTGATTGGGGGAAAAAGAACATTCTTTCAGTGTGTTATGAGTGTTCAACAGGCTTATTTAGGAAGAGATGATTATTAAGATAACCTAGTTTACACTAAGGTTAAAAGTAGCTTGAACTGCATTGAGAAATATATTTGTAGTGAATCAAGATGTAGCAATAATGCAGGAGTCATTTCATTTCCATTTCCCAGTTAAAATTCTAATAGCTGCATAGTGAATTACGTGAGGTGGGTCATTCAAAGGTGGGTCATTCAAAGATGGTTCTCAATTTCAGGATCTATTTACTTTTCCAACTAATTTTGAGCTCTCGAAACCATTAAATTCTTGGCATGTAAATATAGGATGGTGGCGTACATTTATATTTTCTTTTTAGGCATAAATATTTATGTTAGTGGCTTTCTTTATGCTAGATAAAAAATAAATAAAAGTGTTGAAATCAAGGAGAGAATCAACCTACAAATTAGGAGAAATATTTATAGAACAATTAATCAGTGGACTGGCTTGCCTTCAAAAGTTGTGGATGTTCCATCACCAGAGGTTTTTAAGAAGAACTTGGACAATCATTTGTCTGAAATGGTATAGGGTCTCCTGCTTGAGTATAGGGTTGGACTAAAAGAATTCTAAGGTTCATTTCAACTCAGTTATTCTGTTAAATCTGAATTTGCATAAACAATAATGTGCTTTTCATGCTTTATCACTGATTTGATTGATAACTTTTGCTAGACACCTTGCATTTAATATCTGCTATTATTTTTAGTATATATAGATAATTTTTATCTGTAATTTATTGGGATCTATATATATTTAGGATAATATTACTATCAAACTTCTCACGGTGATTTATCCTAGCCAGAAAACCATGCAATATGTTTGTTTGAACATTTTATAAAGAACTTGAAATTTGAATGTTATACATTTCTCATCCATCCTTACTAAAAGCACCCCACCACACTTTGCTCCACACATTATAATGACTTTCTCACTATTGCTTCTATGCTAAGATTGCCAAGTGATACAAAGCATATCACAAAAATGTGTAGGACACATAGGTTGATTTCACACATCTGGCTATAATGTGCTACAATTTGTCTTTGCAGTATAGTACCAAAGAGTTATATAAAATATCAATCCATGAAGTTTCATTATGAACTTTCAGTATTTAGGATCACACAATTCCCTAAACAAAACTAAATACCCACATTATTCCAATGAAAGATAATGTTTTATAGCTCAGCGTTGAAATGAGGATCCTTATTTTATTTAATTTATTTAGTTTAGTTTGCAAGCATGTATGAGAAAACAAGTATAAGTATGAACATAACATATAAACATATAAGTATAAACTGGTGTAAGCATATGCATAATAAATGAGTATGAATAAATGGGAACAGTAGGATAGAGATGGTAGGCACGCTGGTGCACTTATGCATACCCCCTTACAGACTCTTAGGAATGGAATGAGGTCCATGGTAGACAGTTTAAAGTTAAAGTTTTGGGGGTTTGAGGATGTAACAACACTACCTGGAACTCAGGTAGTGAGTTCCAGGCATTGACCACTCTGCTGCTGAAGTTGTATTTCTGCAATCGAGTTTGGAGCAGTTTACTTGAGTTTGTATCTTTTGTTCATCCGTGTGTTATCATGGTTGAAGCTGAAGTAGTCATTGACAGGTAGGACTTTGTGGCAGACAATTTTGTGTACTAAGCTTAGGTCATATCCTAAGTGGCATAGTTCTAAGTGTCTAGGTCCAAAATTTCAAGCCTGATGGCATAAGGTATTCTATTGCAAGGTGAGGGGTAGAGTACTCTTCTTGTGAAATGCCTCCGGACTCATTCAATTGTATTAATGTCTGTGGATTCCAGGCAGATGACTATATTTGAGAATTGGTCTGGCAAAGGTTTTGTATGCCCTGGTTTGCAGTTCAATGTTACCAGAAAAGAAGCTTCACAAAATTAGGTTAACAATGTCTAATGCCTTTTTGAAAATGCTGTTAAAGTGAGCTCTGGGGCTTAGATCTTTTGAAATGAGTTCTCCTAGGTCCTTGACAGAGTGTGGGTTGTCTACAAGGTCGTATCCACCCAATTTGTATTTAGTGTTCTGATTTTTGTTGCCAATGTGTAAGACAGAGCATTTGTTGGTTAAGATTTGAAGTTGCAAATTGTTCGATCATTCTGACACATAGTCAAGATCTCTTTGTAGAGCAGCAATATTGTCAGTAGTGTTAAATAGTTTTATGTCATCAGCAAAGAGGATGTAGTTGCTTTTAATATGATAGGAAAGGTCATTTATGTAAATTGAAAAAGAAAGTGGGTCCTAGAATGCTGCCTTGGAGGACATCGCTGTTAACTGGTGCAGGGTTTGATAGAGCACTCCTTAATTTGACTACTTGTTGCCTGTTTGACAGGAATGCAGCTATCCATTTGCGCAGTGATCCAGGAATGCCATAAGAGCATAGTTTTAACAGTAGTTTGTTGTGTACCACTGAATCAAAGGCTTTGGACAAGTCTATGTAAATTGCATCTATTATTTTACCCTGGTCGAGTTGCTTAGTCCAAATGTTTTTGCAGTGTAGGAGTTGTAGATTACAGGACAATTTTTTTCCTGAAACCAAACTGTTAAAGAATAGGTTGTCTCTATGTGGAGGGTAATGGATTGATTGATGATTGATTCCATGACTTTGCATGTGACACAACATAATGAGATTGGTCTGTAATTTTCAACTAGGCTGAGGTCTCCCTTTTTGAAGATAGGAATGACCATGGCTAATGACCATAGATCAGGCAAAGTGATGGATCTAAAAGATATCTTGTAAATTGTGCTTCATGGCTTGGCTATGGCAATGGAAAACTTTTTTAAGAAGCAGACACATAATCCACCAGGGCCAATTGATAGAAATGGTTTTCAGTTTGCATAGTGCCTTTTCAATGTTATCTTCTGTAAAATCAATATGTAGTAGTTGTGGTACGAGTAGGAAATGTGGGGCATGAGCCATTGCTGTTGACAAAGACTGAACTGAATAACATGTTGAAAATATTGGCCTTAACGGCTTCATCATTACAGTTTTTCCCATTAGGCCTTTTTAGGGGTGGCATGGTTTTCAAGTCTTTGAGTTTGGTGTTTACAAAATTATAGAAGGTGTGGGTGGATTTTGTGTGTAATAGTTTTTCTTCATGTTTGCAGTAGTAATAGGTGTATTCTGCCTTTACCTGACAGGATTTTGTAGTGGCTGTTAAAGTTAGCTATGTATCTACTTTTGTTTTTTCCAAAATATATTTTTTGGGGGATTGGAGCTTCCTTATTGTTATGGGTATTTTTTTTTTCTGGCTTTGGGGGTTAATATTGGTAAATATAGTTTAATGACTCTTTTGACTTCAAGCAAAAATATATATAATAGTCTTCAGCAGTATTACAGCCAGTGAATAGAATATGTCAATCGAGAGATGAGAGGTTGGCAGCTATGAGATCATAGTTGGCTTTTTTAAAGTTATACTTTGGAGTCCCGTCGTTATGACCTTCTTTGCAGGGACATAAATTGAATCAAAAGTCGATCATGCTGTAGTCACTGTTAGAAAAAGGTTCTTTTATTTGTAGTCCATAAATTGTGTTTAAACTTTTACAGAAGATGAGATCAAAGCAGTTGTTGAGTCTAGTGTTGTTTGTTACTAATAGATCCAGTCCCAGAGTAGTAATGGTATTGTACAGGGTTAAATGTATAGTTCAGTTGTAAATTCATTTAGGATTTAATTAATTGGTACTCTCTGAACTTGGTTGTTTTCCTACAGATATTTTATTATCCAAACTATGTAACATCATCCGTTCTAGCACATTTTGAATTGGCATCTTATGTTTTCCAGATCCTGAGTATTTTCATTACTGTCCCAGTTCAAGGCAATATATCTATATTGGCCTATTTCATATATATCCATGTTGGGACTTAATTTACAATATAAAAATAAAATGGGGATAATTGACCAAGCAAGAATTAGAATTAGCCTTAAACTAACTAGTCCTGTTTAGGCTAAAGTTATTTGCCTTAGCTACATCACACAAACGGTTGTCTACAGAATTAAGTAGCCTTTAGCTCTTAGGTTCAGACAATAAACTGGAAATAATGTATCTAAGAAAATTGTATTCACTGCATACTGTTTTGTACCTCTCTGCAATTATATTAGATTTGGGTTAGAAATAGGTGCATGTAATTTTATGACTTTCTGTCACAAAATTACTCTAGAACGTAAATCATTGTACTTAAATGTACAGAATAAAATGCCTTTTTAACAAATGCTGAAAAATTCAAATATTTGAATTTTTAACAAGAAAGTTCATTCTGGTTTTTTACATATATATATATATATATGATCAGTACATTTGTGAAGTAACATTTAAATACTTGACTAAGAAAAAGCCTAATGGCCTATTTGGAATTGTCTCTATGCAAATAAACAAACGCCAGCCAATCAGAGTGATGACTTTAAATACTCAAACTGTAGAAACTCCATAGCCACAAGAGTTAATTGTTTCATTTAGACAGGAATCTTCTGTCAGGTAATCTACGACTTTCTTTTCTTGTTTTTCTTGCAGAATCATTTAAATGAAAAGAACAGTTAAACATTAATTACTAATGAAATGAGCAGGGGATGTTTTTGTGACTATTTTCTTGCTGATGTTTAAGTTGCACATGTAAAGTTTTAAATATTTTAAATCAGATTTAATCCTCTTCTATTTCATTCATTTTTAATTTAGTTGAAATCAGTCATAACAGTTTAATGCGTTTTGCACAATTTCACTGAGCAAACGAAAGACCCAGTTAAGAAAGAATTGTTTCTTTCCAATTTTCTTTTTTGTTGTTTTTGTTACTTTTAGATATTGTCTGTGAAGTAGTTTCATTTGTCAGTGAAGATTATCTTTTGAATGTTTGCTAGGTTTGTCAATTAAATGAAATCTCTGTCTCTTTAAAGAACAAAAACCCCAACCATTTTCATGAATTCTTAAAAGAAAAGAAAATATAAAGTTAGGATCCTCTATCTCTTTCATCACACTACAATACCTTTGAGTAATTAACGAAATGTTATTTACTACAATTATGAAATGTCAGTAAAACTCATCAAGGGTTTAGGTTACTTCACACATTTGACAAATGAGTTGCCAAATAGACCAGTTAATCAGGGGATTTGCTTAATTCTTGATTCCTGAAATTAGGCTATTCTTTTTCTTATTTCACAAATTATTAATTCATTGTTTGTTTTATGAATTACATAAGGGCTTAATTTAAGTAGTGGAGTTGAAATTCAGGGAGAATATTCTAATTATCAGACAACCAAACATAAGGTATTTTTAATTATTCTGCCACCACTGTTTAGATTTTTTCATGCATTGTTAAACAATATAAGGCATAGAAGAATTTTTTGTAAAACAATAATTTGATTATGTTACAAATAAAAACACAATAGTAAACATTCATCTATGACATCAATTCTCCAAACTGTACTTGCTGAAAGGGTTACAGTATGTTCATTTTCATTGGACCAATTAAATGTAAAAGGATATATATTCATATATTAGATTATGATAAAAGTCTATTTTAAAATTATGTGTATATATGTATATGTATACACACATACATATTGTTTTCATAAAGTAAAAGCTCTGTATTCAATACATTATGTGTTTAATGAGGTGGAACAAGGTAGAGAAGAATTAGATTGGGTTGGATGATGTGTGATAAAATGCATGTATATCCTACAAAGTGAGGACTAAAAATAATACATTTATAATGTGAAAAAGACAAGAGTGTAGATCATCAGCATTTGTGCTTGTAGCTTCTGATTATTTCATGATTCCACTGAAAAAGGAAAAACTCAGAATATGAACTTGAACTGCACAGTCTTTTTACATTTATACTGCTTATATTCTGGATCAGACTTTTAATGAGTAATCCTGTGTATACCATTGAATAAATTTAACTGAAGTACTGAGGCAATAATCAAAGCATTGGAACTGAGGAATTCTATAGAAACTGGCTTATAAATAGACAGAAATAGTACCATTGTTTTGAACTGATTCTAGAGAAACTCACATATGTTTTTGTAGATAATTATTGCTTTAGGGCAACATGCTGGTTGGGGAATTGTGGGAGTTAAATTCCATACATCTTAGATTTGCCAAGGTTGATAAATATTGCTTTAGGATAAGAATAGTATGATAATTTTAAGAGGATGATCAAGTGACTGCTGAAAATGACTGCTGGGAAACTTGCAGAAGATGCTGAGTTGTGTGGATCTGGAAGTTCAGTGGACCTACATCTGATAGGTCTGATTTGTTATTTTTCTGTAAAACAGCTTTACCAACACTGAGCAACAATATCTGCCACCCTCAAAAATGGTATTTCCAGCCATACAAAATTAAAATATTTTTTAAATGTCCTGATTTTCATAATATTTGATAATCTCATGAGAATCTGGCTTTCTTGTTTGACATGAAAATTTCATCCTATTTACATGAGACTGCACAAATCTAGTGAAGTTAAATTCAATCATATTTCCAGCTATAACAAAGGCCAGAAGGATTCTTCTTTAGACCATGCTATGGTACCTTGGACCTTGAAAAATTGCCAACCCATAGTATGTAATGCAAGATATATATTGAGTTTCAATTTAGTATATTCAATATTCTATTTGCTTTTATTATTTCTGAAAAGTGCGTTATGGGGAACATAGCATGCAGAAAGCAACAAACAGAAGAAAGGTTATTATAGAACTGGAATTGACCTTATTATTTTAGTTTACTAATATTGTCCAATAATTCTTGAGTGCAAATAAATAGGAAATCAGATTATTTTGTATGAGTCTACTGATAGACAAATTAGAAAATAAGATCAAGTGTTGAACAAGATCACTTGTTCATCACTTGACCCAAAAAAATTTGTAGAGAGCAATATCTTGATTTAGAACAAATTTCATTTGAGGACATTTTGGGAAAGCCAAATATTTTAACGTTATAACATGTTCCCCAAAATAAAATTAATTACTTAGACGGATGTATTACTTGAACATATGAAGTTCTACAAACAGTATTAGTAAGAATAAACTTCACAGTAACTGAATAATAGTATTTTTAAAGTCATTTGATGAACAGTGAAAACTATTATATCTTTATTTGAGTGATTGATTAATTTATACAGCTCCAAATCAGACGTGGTATTCAACAGGTTCTGACCAGTTCTGGAGAAACGGAAGCAGAAATTGAATAGTTTGGAGAACTGGTAGCAGAAATTTTGAGTAGTTTGGAGAACCGGCAAATACCAGATCTGACTGGCCTCACCCCCATCTATTTTCTGCCTCCTGAGTCCCAGCTGATTGGCTGGGTTTTCTTTTGTTGCCCTACACAGGAGAACAGAGCTGGAAAGCAGGTTAGTGGAGTGGGGAGGGAATGGAGATTTTACAGTATCCTTTCCCTGGAGTGGGCTGGGAATGGAGATTTTACAGTATCCTTCCTCTGCCACGCCCACCAAGCCACATCCACCAAGCCATGCCATACCCACCAAGCCATGCTGACAGAACCGGTAGTAAAAAAAATTGAATCCCACCACTGCTCTAGATAGTATACAATATTGACAGAAGGAAAAAACTTAATAAAATATGTGTGAGAATGAGTTTTAAATGAGAAAACACTTAAGTACCTTAGGTTACACTCCTCTTCCAGGAAGTTAATCTTATTGAAGGGTTTTTTCCCTCTGACTAAATTAATTGGCTTGAGTTCTTACATTGTACATTTATAAAGCATGGCTTATGGCTTAGATTTAAATCATGGCATAGTGCTAATATATTAATTTGGCCATTGTAATAAATCATGTAACTAAGTTGTATGTTATAGTAATTGAATGTATGTTTGCATTATTTTTCCTGATAGAAATTCATTGCCAGTCAGCATACTGTACAGGTAATCTCCAGGTTATGAGCATTCCCTTAGCGAATGTTTGAAGTTACACGATAAGCACCCCCTAGCATTTGTAAACAAATCCTGAAACTACGAATCCTTATGAACAACTGCAGAGCTCTGCAACATATGTCCTGAATATTATTGGCCAAAATGCAGTTTCTCAATCCAGCCCTCAGAAGCTCAGTTCGGGCCTCCAGAGGCCTTGCCTGGCATGTTGCAGACCTATATGGGACTTCTCAGGGCAGATCTGCCCCTCAGAAACTCCATTTGGGCCTCATGCTCCCCATAATTGCTTCTCCCCACTCAACCTGACACGCCAGGTCACTTACCTTGTGAAGATCATGGAAGCAGTCTCCTCTCCAGCCTCTCAGCCATGTGCGCACCTCTGTAGTTCTGTTTGGGCCGCTGCAGGCCTTATGCAGTAAGTTGTCAGCCAAAATGGAGCTTCTGAGGACGGGGAGGCCTGCAGAGGGCTGGATCCAACCCCCAGAAGCTCCATTTTGGGCTGCAATGGGCCAGGGAAGGCCTGTGGAGGCAGAAACAGAACATCAGAAGGCTGGATCCGCCCCTGGAAATTCCATTTTGGCTTGCAACAGGCCAGGGGAGGACCGTGGAGGCCCAAACAGAGCGTCAGAGGGCTGGATCCATCCCCCGGAAGCTCCACTTTGGCTTGCAGTGGGGGAGGCATACAGAGCCCAAACATAACTCCAGAGTGTCATATGCATCCAAGACACTGGAGAGGAGACTGCTTGCTAGATTTTCACAAGCTAAGTGACCCGGTGTAGCAGGAGGAAAAAAACAATTGTGGGGAGTATAAGGTATTTCAGTGGGTCAGGGAGGTCTTGTGTGGTCTTAGGTAGGTGGCCTTTTCCATTAGTAGGCCCCTCCATGGCCTTCCCCACCCTGAAATACCTCATGTGAACTTAACAAGCCTCATATTCGATTAGTGAATGCATGGGTAAAAGGAGGGAGTGATCCTGTTCAAAATACGAGATTCACTCCCATTACAGACACTCCTGGCAGGCTCCATTACATTTGTAACTCGAGGACTACCTATATAATAGAGCAGAATTTAGGTCATTGTGTTTCTCACTAAATATACAGTCAATTCAACTTGTCTTATTTTTTGACACATGTATTCTACCAATCTTGTTCCATAACTGTGCATACTATATAGCTACAATATTAAACATAATTAGCATAGAAATAAATCTATGATCTATCTCTCTCCCCTCTCCTTTCTCTATCTTTTGCCTCAAATATATACATAATTCGCTTCCTGAATGAAAAGATTTAGATCAATAAAACTGTCTTTCAGTAAATATGGATGACTGCACTTAAAATTTGTATAATACATTATAAATCAGAAAAGAAAAAAGAAGCATCATCCTGACTTGCCTTTTCAGTTAGAGCTCCATGTGGATATTGCCAAATTTGTCTTTGTGAATTTATTTGGCCAATTGGTGGTAAGGTAGACTTCAAGCAAGGAAGAAAAATATCATCTGTGGGTTTTGCTGGTTTTTTAAAAGATAATTTTTTAATCAACTGTGTAAGTATTGTTAATATATCATATCTTTGTGTCCTACTAATTCTATTATTCTTTAATATTCTATTCTCAATTAGTAAACTTTTTTTAAAGTAGTTATTTTTTTTAAATAACTTAAATTTAGTTAAATTTAAAATAATTTAGTTATTTATTGTTTTGAAGTAGGTCTTTAGGCAAGTCTTTTAAAACCCTGTCTCCAGTAAAAAAAAGTGGTTGATTGATCAAGGAAAAAGTCTGCACATAATAAGTATTATGTTCAGTATGAAAGTGTTTGATTAAACTGTATGTTATTTGATATTAAATGTTATTATTATTTGATTTATAGTCTGGAAACTTAACTGTTTAGGTCCTAACCAAGGATTTAAGTCTTGTTGAGATAACATCTAAGTATATAGGCAGTTTCAAGTAGAGTGGTTTTTTGCAAAGTCAGAATATTCAGATCTAATAAGTTCAAAATTTCCATGTATCTATACAACCATTTTGGTATTGCTCCAAGGACTCCTTGGATTACAATTGGTACAATCATTTATTTCTTCCTCTACAATTGCTCAATTTCAATTTGTAAATCATGATATTTTGTTATTTTTCCTATCTGTTTCTCTTCAATTCATGCATCTGGTATTGCAATATCAATGAACCAGATTTTTTTCTTTTACACAATAATGATGTCAGGCATATTGTGGGCCAGATGTCTGTCTGTTTGAATCCAAAAGTTCCACAGAATCTTGACCTGTTCATTTTCCAGAACTTTGTTAACTTGGTGTTCCCATTTTTGCTGCATTTGAACCCAAACTTCTGGCAAAGCTTCTAATGTCTGATTTTGGCAATTCTATTATGATATTGTAGATCAGGGGTGTCGAACTGGTGGCCTGTGAGCCAGATGCATACATCATCTGCAAGCCACACCCACCCTAGATCTGAATGGGAAAAAAACATTGTGAAATGTCTCATGCAGCAACATGATGCTATGAGTTTGACACCCATGTTGTAGATAATCAGTCTATGAGATGTTGCTGCAGCCACTGATAAGGTGATCCATTGTTTCATTTTTCTCATTGCATAAGCACATTTGCAGTTGTTACTGACATGTTGAATTTTTGCTTTCATGGAACTGGTCTGCAGGGCTTGTTCTTGGGCAGCCAAAATGAAGCCTTCAGTTTCTTTCTTCAGCACCCCTTATCTCAACCTGTTCTTTATTAGCTTTGTATCTACCTTTCCTTCATTGTCCTTCAGGACATTGTATAGGCTTCTTTTTCCAGTTATTATTATATACTCTATTCATTAAACATGAAACTCAGTCAACTGAACATTCAAAAATGTTCAATACCATTGACTGATGATTGATACGGGTTACTGCCAGTGTCCTAAATATCAACCAAGTACCTTCTTAAGATGTACGATGTTACGAGTAGTGCAATTTTTTGCAGTTCCATTGGTGTTATTGCAGGAAGCTGCAATTTCTTGATGTATTTTATAAAATTCTTGGACATGGTATCAAGTGCCCCAATGGCAATGGGTATCACTGTTACATGTTTAATCCATAATCGCATAGTTTCAATGGCGATACTTTGTGATTTTTTTTCCAGTTCTTTTTCTTTGACTCTGCTATCTCCTGGTACCATAAAATCAATAAATTGTACATTTTGACAACTGTGATATCTGTGTGTTGTGTTCCAAATGGTGATCCATCAGTATTCGAAAGTCCCACAAGATCTTCACCATTTTATTCTTGACAGCCTTTTCCACTTTATGTTCCCATGACCTTTCGGATACAGGTAAGTGGTATTTTTTACACAATGACCAGTGGATTAATTTAGCAACTCAGTCATGTCTAGTTTTGTAATCAGTTTGTGCAATTTTTCTGCATTCACATATTAAATGTGAAACAGTTTCAACTTTGTCATTGCAAAGTCGACAGTTTGGATTGTCAGTGGATTTTTGTATCTTTACTTTCATGGCATTAGTTTGTAGTGCTTCTTCTTGAGCAGCAACTATTAAACCTTCCATTTCTTTCTTGATGGTTCGCGTATTAAGTTATGTCCGTGTCAAGTTGTTATCACATTTTCCTTCAGTTTTTTTAAACAAATTTTATTCAGTTTTACACATTTTAACATTTCTTTTTAGTGAACAGCATGATTACAGGTTTCACATACATATACAAATATGACCATAATTACATATTCAATTTTTGTATTCAATTTCTTATCTTAACAATGCTTTTATACATTTTCTATTTTATTATATTATTCCAAATGCTTATCTCATTATTTAATTCACATATATTAACTTCATAATTATTATACTTTAGTACTTTTAACTGTCACATTTGTATATTCCTCTTAAATTCTGATTAATAACACTCCTTCTATAAATTGGTTTCCCCCCTAAAATATCAGTTTAAGTGTACCATCTCTAAGTTACATATTCATTATCTCCCCTTTTAAATCCCATTAAATGTTTAACATTTTATTACCTAAAACATTAAAATTAATAATCCCATTTAAAACTACATAACATATATAAATCAGATTCTGCATGGTTTCCCCTTTTTAATTTCATAAGGTTTATCTACAGTTTCAGAAAAAAAGGACATACTAATCTACTCATTTAATCCTAAACCCTGATGTTAATTCCATTTCAGCACTCCTCCTATATCATTTCATTTATTTCAGTATATTTAAAATATTTCAATATATTTAATAAACATATTCCATTATTTGTTACAATTATCTCTATGCATAAAGGAAAAGAGCATTGAATTCCATTATCAAAAAAATAGCAGTTCTATTTTTCATCTTATCAATCTATATGTCCCCATTTCACAACTACAAATTTATTTATGTTACCCCCCAGCACTTTGCAGAATCCCCTCTCCAAATATCAATCACCCATTATCTCTATGTCTAATTAAACAATTTTTCCCATTTTTTAAAAATTCCCATATTTCTTTGTTCCCAAGTCATGTTTCTTAACCCTTTTTTCCCCTTGTTTTTTCCCCTTTATTCTTTCACTCCAGTTTTTATCCCCCTCTCTGTTTATAACTCCCTTCTGCCCTTCAAATTTCTGCTGATTCTTTTTACCTTTTTAAATTTTCTGGATATTTCCTCTTTATTCAATTTCCCAAATCTTCAATATTTATTTCCAACTTTTTTCCTCTTTCTTTCCAGAGTTCTTTGTTCTCGATGGTAATTAAATATGCCCCCTTCTATGATTTTCTCCACCTCCTCTTCTGTCCTTTGTCTTTGTTGTTCATACTCTGCAATCGCATTTTCAATGAATTTTAAAGCAAAGCCCAAGCGTTTTACCTTGTAATATTTCTTTCATGTTTCTAAGTTCCATTTTTAATGCCAGAAGAGATATTGCCATTTTACAGCTTTCTAATTAGCAATTTAG
This sequence comes from Bungarus multicinctus, assembly GCA_023653725.1. Classification (NCBI taxonomy): domain Eukaryota; kingdom Metazoa; phylum Chordata; class Lepidosauria; order Squamata; family Elapidae; genus Bungarus; species Bungarus multicinctus. The sequence goes on from CM042848.1 coordinate 33,019,982, forward strand.
TCCAAATAGTGTCTTTAAAGTTAATTTCCAACAGTCACCTTTTATTTTCTTCCTCTCAAGTTTTAATCCTCAGTTAATCCAATGCCAAATCCATATCAGAATCAACAATTAATCCAAGGGCAGAATCTTCCTGTTTCTTTCTTTGTTTCAATTTTTCAAAGTTCTTGTTTTATTGTATCAATTTTCCTTAAAGTTTTAAGAAATAAAGTCTTTTGAAGGAAAAACAAGTTAGATTTAACTCAGATGGCACTCTTTGTTCTGACAAGTCCACGCTCCCTCTTTTATTTTTTCTTCCCAATTATTCAGAGCTTTTTAAACCACAATCTTCCAAAAAGGTCAAATCCAATTGATATTAAAATTTTCTCTTTAACTAATCTATAGTTCAGCTTTATTAGTGCCTATATAGAATCAAAATATACTTATCCAAATTGATTAGATGATTCCTTCTCCAGCTTCTACCTTTCTCGGTTCAAAGCCCTGCCACTGTCAAAAGCAATTCACACCTTTTTTTTCCTCTTTCTGTCCGCCACTTTAAGTCCTTTCTTGAAAATTCTTTGAAATATTAATCCTGGGGGTACCTTCCATTTAATTATATTGTCCCATTCCTCCTGCTGTTGGCTTCTTTCTCTCTCTCTCCTGCACAAGCTTATTCCAGTCTAATCTTCCCTTTCAAGGTGGCCATTTTAGACCACCGCTTCAGGCGTCTTTGGGAGGGAGCAATTGCCAAGCCAGGGAGGGGATTTGTGACTCCCCTCTACCTGGCTGATGGTCTCCCCTTCCTCCGCTGCCCCTACAAGGCGGCTTCTGCCCCAAATCTGGTCGATCGGGGCTCTCCGACGCTGAAGCACGGACCAAAGCCACGCACCATCGTGGTCAGCGGTCCGTCTTCAGGGAAGCTCAAAACCAGAAACCCCTTCAATGTTTTTCAAGTGCTGTCCATGCAAAGCTTTGGTTTTCCAAAGTTATTCTGTCATCCAGCTGTTTTTTTCTTACACTCTGCCTTTGTTTCTGTTGTTTTTATAATGTTCCCCATTTTCACAGCCTGCAGCAGTTTTTCTGTATTTTGGTTCATTCAAACTTCGTTTTTCTTCTTCTAACAGTTTGATGAATTTGCAATAGCCCTCTTCCCCCTATTCTTTTTGGCAGGTACAACTGGTCAATGTCACTTTGTGGACGTAAAGCATGGTACATATTCAAAAGTTTGTGTGTTTTCCAGTCCAAGTTTTCCAGTCCAGCCACAGTCCAATTGATGATTCCAGCTGGGTAATATATCACTGGAATTGCCCATGTATTAATAGTTTTAATTATATTTTCAGCATTCAGTTTTGATTTTAATATTTTGCGGACCCTCCTGTTGTATTCCTTTTGGGTTGACCCTTTGACTATTCCATTCAAGATGTTATCTGCTTCCAAGAAAGCAATGGTGGTTTTAGGTTATACAAATAGCCAAGAAAGGAATGTGACATATTACAGTATAATTAAAGAAATACTGACAAGAAATATCTGGTTATTGACTCCTAATCAATATAGTAAATATAGTACTTTAACATTATTCTCATGGGCTACAGTTTGTTAAATTGGTTATAATTATGTGTCTGTTATTATGGTGGTGTCAGGAGAAGATATAAGGAAAAGAGAAAACAATTTTACACTATGACTAGTAAGATACTGTATTGCCAACTGATGTGTCAGAAAAAACCTATATATTAGTCCTAGTGTTTCTAATGTCAGGGCCAGTAACAATGGAAGAGGCTTTATAGTCAAAGAGTGAAAGAAAAATGGGTCATATGTGACAGGGTCCAATATGTAGTAAGTATGCCTTTAGAATTCTGGAATAGAATAATCAGAAAATAAGTATTCTGTGAAAGCCAGTTTCATGTACTGATTAAGGCATCAGGATCTAGAAATGGGGACTCTGTGTGTGTGTGTGTGTGTGTGATCTGTCTATCTATCTATCTATCTATCTATCTATCTATCTATCTATCTATCTATCTATCTATCTATCTATCTATCTATCATAATAGATTGAAGTTTTTCAATATAGGACCAAGCCAATAGGCAAAATGAATCAGGAGTCAAATTCTGAGGGAAAGCAATAGTAATTCTTCTGTTTTTCAGATTGTGCCCTTCACCAATTCCCCCTCTGGAATATCTGAATTAGCAAAGGTTATTCTAATCTAAATGCTTAAATTCTTAAATGGTATCTTGTTGTTCTCAGATAGATAGACAATAAAATTCTGTTGTGGAGTAGCATTGCAGTAATAATCAATTGCCAGCCCAGTTAACTTTTGTACATAGACAGTGGTGGTATTCTACCGATTCGGTATGGTTCGGGCAAAGGAGCCCCAAGGATAATCTGTGAGCGAACCGGTTTGCTCTGATGATCAGCTGCTGGGCCCTCCCACCCAACCTGGCTCTATACTGACCTTTATTTCCTGGTTTTGAAGTTCAGCATTCAGCACAGCGGATTACCCCACATCAGCTATTGAAGATATAGGGACAGTGCAGGATTGCAGGAGAAGGTCAGTATCAGACCTTCTGTGTGCGTGCAAAGCGTGCCCACCAAACCATGCCCACAGAACCAGTGGTAAAAAAAATTGAATCCCACCACTGTACATAGGTTAAAGAAGTGCCATATTTTTCATTGCTAATGAACAATATACTGTTTTGGCAGTAGTGTCTATGGATTTAGGTGTGCTTGTCAATCACAGTTAAACATGAGTGAACAGAGTAACCAGCTGTTAAAAAAATAAATCATGTCTTGCAAAAAAATAAATGTTTCACTCTACTTTGATCAGATTTCACCTGTGTTCAGTTGTGGACGCCATATATAAAAATACAATAATGATAATCTGGAACAAAACAAGTACAAGATGGTGAAGGATGCAGACAGAATGCCTTGTGAGAAATAATTAAAAGATCTAGATACATATATTTTACCAAACAGAGAATTCAACTAACTACTTTTTGTGGTTAGTTATAAATGTTTGATTCTATGAATTGGATAGCATTTATCATGATTGTTCACTTCTTACTGTATTTTTCATCAGAAAGGAAGTTATTAATGGCATCATTGGTAGCTTGTCTCTGTCATTTAGGGTAAAAAGAAAAGAAACCATCACAGCATCAGTTATGTACATAATATACTGTACATTTGAGTTTCATGACACAATTCTAGAAACACCAAGCACTGTTCTAATGTAACTGAATTAAGAAACTAGAGCTATCTGAAAGCTGTTGGCATAATATATGAGGCAGCAATTCAGACCTTGTTGTTGTAGAAATAAAAAACAACAATACTAGAACAGGATTTTTTAATATTAATACAGATTTTAGATTCTACTGTGCTTATATTATCACATATATTATCTCAGGCAATGTACATGAAAAACTGAAATGTATTAATCTCTATGAATATGTATACCTAACATGGTATACATACTAAGTAATATTTCAACAGACCACCTGATTGTTTCATGTTGTGTTCATTTTTCCTCTCCCCCTCAATTCTGTTGTTAGCCATCACTTGGTCATCTGATTGAAAACTCATTATACTGCAAATTCTCCAGAGCAGGCACTGTGACTTTCATTTGTCTATGAGACACTTGTTTAAATAACAAAGACTCTAAGTAATGTGTTTGAAATTTAGAATTATTCTCTTGCAAAGTACTACTGTTGATTCAACATAACCCTCCCCTGAACATTCTTAACCCAGTATAGTGTTACAGCCTGATATTCCCATTCAACCCAGAACTTCCCTGAGTAGAACAACTCCTCCATTGATTGCCATAGAGGAAGAAAACTCTTGTGCATATAAATTAGTTATCTGATTATAATGAAGGAACACTTTGCACCAACCAGATAGTTGTATCTACATCTGACTAGAACAATAATCTGGAATCAACCTCAAGGTAGACTAGGTTAGTATCATATATCAGTTCCAGGAAAAACATAGGCTGCAGTGCATTAGACCCTGATGTTTTAAGGTATATAACCTTTGCATATGTTTAAGTGGAAAGAAATATGAAGACAAATGTAAGACTGATTGTTACTACCAGTATAACAATATTCTGCCAAGTTCTTTCTTTACAGAATATAGTTACGGATATGTGGAATATAAAGGCATCCATTCCATTACATTTGAAAAATAATAATGAAGGCTCACAATGTATTCAGATCATTACAATACAATAACTAAGTAACTGCAGTATCTGTTAACAGGAAGTGGAAGAATTACTCCATAAGGAAATGCTATTTTTGGCAGCAGTCCTATGCTCCCTGCCATCATTAACTCTGTCCTAGTCTTATTTAAGGTCACTGGGATTTTTGCAAGAAAGTATGCATGAGACCTAATATATATCATGCCTGTGAAGGCTGAAAAGGTAAACAAAAATATAATATACAATTTACATTCAAGTGCTTCCTGAAAATATTTATGTTGATCTTGTCATTTTTCATCCCACAATGTTATTAAATTAGTTCTGCACATTGTTATTATTTCTAGATTGTCTATTATCATTTTATACTTAATACATTTAATGTACTGATGTTTTTAATGATATTCATTGCCTGAAGTTTCTGTTCTATTGTCATTATGGCCCTATCCTCTTTGCCACCTTTAATTTTAAGGAAAGTTAGACTACTAGAATAAAAAAAAAATTGGTGGGGTCTTTTAAGGATTGTGTGACCTGTGCAGCCATTGTTGGTATCTGTCCTGTCATTAAGATTAAAAGACTTAACTAATTAAGATTAAAAAGTCAGTTTCTGTAGACTCTCATAGAACTAATATTTTCTTACAGTATTTTAAGATTCCAGGGGAAAAGTGGGCTAAGGGGAAAAAAGTAGAAACAATTCTAAAAAGTGGGTTTAAAGCTGAGTTCTAGTAATTTAAATAATAATTTAGCAATAGCATTTAGACTTATATAGCACCCCATAATTTATAGCATTCTCTGGGCAGTTTATATTGTAAGCCTTATTTGCATATTGTCCCCAACAAGGTCATTTTACTGAGCTTGGAAAGCTGGAAGACTGAGTCAATCTTGAGCTTTGCAGACAGTTTTCCTGCAATACTTCACTTTAACCACTATGACACCAGGGTTCATTTAACATTCATATGTGTTTATGTTGGGGTCTACTGTAACCTACTATAGTTACTGTAGAATACAACTAATCCATGTGTGTGACAACTAAAAAATTAAACTGTGCTGTATTTAAGTAAACTTTGAAATGATTTGTATCATGACAAGATATTTCAGCTTTCAGACCAATTCTAAGCTCAGTCACATTAAGGAAGCATCCCCTTTAAACTGTTGGTTCATTCTCCAGAAGGATCAGAACAGTTGCTTAAAGGCTTTTATCTGGTTATTCTCACCCATGAAATCTCAGTTGAAATATACATAAGCCCCAAAGCATGCAGACAACCTGACAATGTTTTTAAAGAGCCATGCCAAGATAAACCATCTTCAACACATTTTCTTTGCTTGAGCCCAAAATCAGAAGGAAGAAGATAGCACCAGAGGTGGTATTCAGCAGGTACTGACCAGTTCTGGAGAACCAGTAGCGGAAATTTTGAGTAGTTCAGAAAACCAGCAAATACCACCTCTGACTGGCCCACCCCCATCTTTTCTCTGTCTCCTGAGTTCTAGCTGAACGGCTGGGTCTTCTTTTGTTGCCCTGCACAAGAGAATGGAGCTGGAAAGCAGGTTAGTGGGGTGGGGAGGGAATTGGATTTTGCAGTAACCTTTTCCCAGGACTGGGGAGGGAATGGAGATTTTGCAGTAACCTTGCCCTGCCATGCCCACCAAGCCATGCCCACAGAATCAGTAGTAAAAAATGTTGAATCCCATCACTGGATAGCACCTTTTCAGACTAACACATTTAACTAAAAGACATACTTTGATGAACTACAGCTCATTTTGTCAAATTGGTGGGTTAGCTAAATTGGTGTAGGATTTAAACTGGGATAAGGAAGGGGGTGAGGAAGCTGAGTGATTATGCTGATGCAGATTACATGTGAGACTGAGGGCAAGTACTTTATCAATAACAATTGTAATGTTTGGAATGGAATGGAATAGGATAGGATAGGATTGGGATTGGGATTGGGAATGGGAATAGGAATAGGAAGAGCTAGAAAGGACCTTGGAGGTGTTCCAATCCGCCCCTCTGCCTAAGTAGGAGAACCTATAACTATACCATTTCAGATAAGTGACTGTCTTGACCCACAGGCCAGATGCGTCACATACTGGCCACACTCATGCCCGATTTAGTGAAGGGAAAAAAAGTCCCGATATGTCATGTGATAATGCTGTAACAACGTGAAACTCTCCCCTGATCTAGACTCTTCCATCCATGAAAACCTATCCTTGGTTATAACATGAGAAAATTAAAAATTTAGCTTCTGTTAGGTTCATTTGGGAAATTCTTTTTTGACCCCATGGTAAAGGCTAGTTTGACCTCAAGTACTCTTGGCAATTATTTGTATCCTTATTTGCTCAGGGATCAGTTTGATATTGATTTTTTAAAATTCCTTGCAATAAATGACTCTTGTTCCTTGGCCTTTTCTAAACCTGATTGGAACATCTGGCATCTTTTTTTCCACATAGAAATGTAATCTGTATGGGCTGATCCTAAGCATTATTTTTGTAGTATATGAAATTTTGCTGATGCATGAAATGTCAATGGGTAGCCAATTTATTTAATCTACTACTGTGTTAAAAGTTTCCCATGTTCATGTTTCCTATATTCCATGCTACCACTGTAACTATATGCTTATAGCTTTGGGTTACTTTTTTCTATATTGCAACATTAGCAATTAAATGTCCCAAAGATTTTAAAATAGTTGCATCATAAACACCAATAGTATTCTTTAAAAATCCACAGCTTTTCCTAGGTAGCATATTGAATGCCATCACACCTGAGAGGCCTGGTACTCTAGTACTATATTTCAGTCTTTTAATCCAGGTAGTTTTCCTGGTAAAACACAGGCATGTTTCACCATTGCTTTCTATTATACGGCACACAACAATGCCTTTGCTGTTGTTCCTAAAGTGATCTTCAAGCATAGTCTTATATCGCTGCTCCCCAATATACTGTAGGTGTTAGTTGCTTTAGCAACAACTGAGCTAAACTTCACACTTGGGTGACCCAATGGAACTATAGCATGTACTCCCAGCATTCTTCATTGATATATCTCAAGAACAATTACACATTCACATCCCTCACAATGAGGCACCATAATAAGACTTGCAACAGAAAACAATGCCTACTAACAGATAGATAGGTTATATGAATCTTATCATAATATGTATAACTGAGAAGTAAACTGCACTGAATCAAATCCCTATTTCAATCCCTATTTATTGTAAGGTAAGTAAGGAGTTTCAAACAAACTAATAAATGAACATGGTTAGGAGAACAATGTAAATGTAAATAACTGGGCCTTAAAAAGAATGTCGATTTTTTTTTTGTAAAAGTTGAAATAATAAGCAGTTTTAACAGAAGGCTATAATGTTATAATGTGGTTTCCTCAAACTGTGACCTAACAAAAGCCACAAGAAACATAAAAAAAGCACAATTTCCATGACCTCCAGAGTAACTTTAGAACAACCTTGAAAGGGATGTAGAATATCTGGCTGGCAGTCTATATGTAAGGGTCAGATAGTAACAGACTATGCAGATCATAAAGAAAGGTGAATGCCGTGATAAGGAAGAGACAAAAATGTTTACATTGAACGGATGTTCTGCACTGCCAATATTTTAATGCTGATTTGGCAAAGTTTTCAGCATGGATTAGATCCAAGATAACTAGGACTACTATATTCATAAAAAGCACAGTTGCACGGGACTTCATTGATGCAGGATAAAAAAGAAATATTGATTCATTTATTCAACTAAACTCAACCAAGCTCTGGTTTTTTAAAAAATAAGATGAACCATAGTTTGCTGATATAACGAATTCAGGCCACTTTGCATTTGAAGTGTTGCAGTGAAGGCATTCCAGTAAAAATAGAATAAAAGCATATTTAAAAACCACAAAGTCATATTTTATAGACAAAAATGACTTTACATTTTTAAAACTAGCCTAAAAGATTATTAAAAAATCAATTGGTTTGATAGAAATTTATTTTCTCCCTTTTGGTGTCTTTTTGTACCACACCCATTTCTATTTATTTTACTAGAATTGATTTCAGTAGGTCACTAGTTCAAAACCATTAGTTGTGAGGAGCATAATTATTTATTTTAGACTGGGTGGGAAATGTCATATTGTAAGTGTGAGCAAAACTAAGCAATAAATATTTAAAGAGCACCAGTTGAGCCCCTTTTTTATTTTAGAATAAATATTTATAAGAAAGGTCATCTGAGACAGGCATAAAATATTATGATGGAAACCTTATAAAGAAGTCCATCCAAGTTGCAATCATCTATCCCAATTTTCTAAGAGAAATTAACTTAGGAGGATTTGTGCCATCATATATGGTATCATATATTATCATGCATCACACTAAATTATGTTGTATTTATATTTGCACTGAATGCTTCACAAAAGCAATAACAAAAACAGTTGCATCCAATCCAATACAATCAACTTTTTACCATTTACAAGTGATCCCATTTCTTCCCCAACATATATTTATACTTCAGCACAATTCTAAACATATTTGTCAGCTTTAACAGTCAAGTTATAAACTAAACTGAAAAACTCAATTAAATAATTTCAATCTTATGGGTCCTTTCATGAAAATTCCAATTTCTTATTTTGTTCCAAGGGTTCGAGACCTGATTGATGCTGTGGGGCAGGGTTGGCTCCTGTCCTTCACTCCAGATCTTGTAGGGGACATGAAAGGAGCTCCCAAATTGGCATCTCCCAGGCAACAGTGATGTCACCAGCTAATCCTTTCAACCCGGAGGTGCTTTGATGCTTCCAACACAAGTGAAATGTGAATAAATCACTAACAACAGCCCAAATTTAGTTTTTAAAAAGTCAGAAAATATAAAAGAACAAGAACTTCAACTTCAGTTGATTGTGCTTGTGGCTGATCTCTGGATGACTCAGGTTGTGGTAGTTCAATCATCCTGGCCTCTTGGATTTCTATTTATTTATTTAGTCAAATGCTTAGAATATAATAGAAATAAGAATAAACATAAATTTAAATACATGTCATAGGAATTGATAATTGGGGACAATAGGACATGGTAGGCATGATTGTAAGCTTATGCATGTCCCTTACAGACCTCTTAGGAATGGGGTGAAGTCAAAAGAATTAGTTTGAGAGTAAAGGAATGGGGGTTTGTGCATGTGGCAACAGAATCAGGTAGTGAGTTCCAGACATTGACTACCCTGTTGCTGAAATCGTACTTCCTGCAATCAAGTATGGAGTGGTTTACATTAAGTTTATATCTGTTGTGTGCTCTTGTGTTGTTGTGGTTAAAGCTGAAATATTCATTAACTGGTAAGATATTGTAACATATGATTTTATGTATTATGCTTAAGTCCAGTCTTAGCCGGCATAGTTGAAGGTTGTCTAAGCCTAGAATCTCAAATCTGTTGGTGTAGGGTATTCTGTTGTGAACAGAGGAGTGTAGTACTCTTGTAAAATACTTCTGGACTTGCTCAATTGTATTAAATTCTGATATACAGTGTGGATTCCAGACAGTGGAGCTGTATTCAAGTATTGGTCTAGCAAAGGTTATGTATGCCCTAGTTTGTAAATCAGTATTACCAGAGGAAAAGCTTCGTAAGATTAGATTTACAACTCTTAATGCCTTTATGGCAATGCTGTTGCAGAGAGCTCTGGCACTTAGGTAATTCAATATGAGAACTCCATAGTCCTTGACAGAATGAGGGTCATCAACGAGGTCATATCCACTTAGCTTGTAACTGGTGTATTGATTTTTTTTACCAATGTGTAGGAAGAGCATTTGTTGGTTGAGATTTGGAGTTGCCAACTGTTTGACCATTCAGACACATAATCAAGGTCGCTTTGAAGGATGGTAGCATTATCGGTGGTGTTAAATAGTTTTACATCATCAGCAAAGAGGACGCAGTTGCTTATAAGGTGATCATAAAGGTCATTTATATAGAGTGTTGATCCAGTACCAGTATGGTAATGACATTGTACAGTGTTGCATGAATGGGTTCAGATATACACTCATTTAGTGTTCAATTTATAACAGGTAAGTTGAGGTCACCAAGAAAAATAAGAGGGTGTGGGCAAGAGGCAGCTCATGTGAAATTAGCTTGTTTGCATGAATTATATCACAGTCAGGGGCTCGATAGTGTAGTAAAAAGTGGATTGAGGTATTTAAGGGTAGTTCACAGACAGTTGTAGGTGACTTTATATACCATTGCCCATGATATCTTTCTGGCATTGTTTTGAAGTGCTTCCCCTCCTTCTGGGGACAGTTTCAGAAGTGTTGGTGAGTGGAAGAGGTCCAACCCTAGGTGTCTCTCACTGCTCATCTTTAACATTTACATAAAACTAGTGGATGAAAACATTTAGAAGCTTGAGATATGTGGTATCATACATTGATGCCAGTCAGAAAGGAACAAAAAGGAACAAAGAATGCAAGGAAATCTATTCACTAAAATTATTTGTGTCATTATCAGATCAGACATTATAAAATATTTTAAAATTGCAGGTTTACACTAGCTGTAGGAATGGTACAGAAAAGGAAGTGTATGGATCTGATATTATGGTTGTCTAAATTAGACTCAGAAGTATTTTCTTTCTCTTCAGAATAAGAACAATCACTTTAGGAATGCTTTCCCACCACCCCTCATTTTCCAATGACTTTGACTGGCTCTGAAAATCAATTATGTGAAACTGAATAATAAAATACAAATAGGGTTTTGAGAGGAATCTTTAATCTGAAGGAAGTTTTTTTTAAATTGACTCTAATATATATTAAAACTTTTGTTTTTAGGAAAATTTACACTTACAGACAAGAATCAAATAAGAAAGTAGCACTTTTAAAAGGCATGAATGTAGGAAAAATATTTCATCTATTGGATCATTCTGTTATTTCACCTCATTGGTTTTAATAATCAGTATGAAGGAATAAAACCAGTCAAGCACTGTATATTTAAAAAAAAAATCTTGATCAATAATTGGATTTTACATGATGATGATGATGAAATTGAAGAAAATAATCAACAAACCCAATGAACAACTGGTTCTGAATAGCAGTTATTGAAAAGCTTCTAAGTGTAGTCTGACTTATTTTTCTCCTTGAAAATTCTCATATGGCCTTCTGTTATCTTCCTGTTAACAATCTTTAATTGCTCTGCTAGTTACTTATAATGAATCATTAATGGTCCATTGAATAAAGTGGAGTGGAGAAAAAAAATCACATATAAGAAATGTATAACAGTAAAATACTGCTCTCAACCAGTTGCATCCAGATAAAAGAAAGCCTTGTGATTCTGTGGCAAAGCCAAGACAGTTTTTCCTACTTAAAAACATGTGACAAACACAGTTTCGGGTTTCCAATACAAATCTATTATTACAGCAAGTGCAACTTATGCTGAAGGATACTCATGAAAGTCAACACTGAAAAAATGACTGCAAACTAAGCACAGAAAAGGGCTTGGTTTGCAGTTTTCCCACTACCTTCCCTTTTGGACACATGAGTCAATAAAAATGTTGGGCAAGCAGAAGCTGTGATTATGCAGCCATCAATAAAAGACAATAGCCCAGTAAAGGTCTTTATAAGAATATGGATAAGAACCTATTCCCACAGTGGTTGGGATCACATGCTACTCATTTCTTTTATTCAAACATAGAAACATCTTATGGATTGTGCAGGCTACATTTTTTCCCTCATGTTTGAGCAATAAAACGATTCATTGCATTGATCTCACGGTTGCATTCTATGTAAGGTAACAGCTTTCAAAGACACACATAAAGAAACCATGCATGTTATGTGAAAATATACACTGCTTCTTGTAAAACTTGCCCCTTTCTCAGTGCAAAGGTTTGGTTCCAGCAGAAAAAAATACCGGTACAGCTAGTTGCCCACTATAAATATGTAAAGAATATATCACAGGATACTTTTTCCTGTGAATTTTTTATTTTAATTTAATTCAGTCTGATGAAGTAGATCAGATTGAAAAGGATCCAGATAACTTGGATTGAAAAGAGTTCATATTATCTAAAGCCCTGTAAAGCTATGTCTACCATCCTCTCCACAATTAGAAACTGGGTTAAAAAATATTTATTTATTTATAAAACTTATATGATCGCCATCTTAAGAAACATAACACTGGCTACTCACAAAAGCTATAAAAAGGCACCATCATCCTCAATCATCCAATAAAAGTATCTTTAGGTTTTTATTGGATAAGGTTGCTTCTGGGGGCTGTCAGGGGGCTGGGGCGGTCATGCAGGCAGGTGAATGGAGGTGGTATGCAGCTTGGGGATGTCCTGCCATTGCCACTCTGGTCTGATATCTAACAGGCAATTGGACTGCCCCCAAGGGTGCGCAACCTCTGTTCTCCTACTGTCACTCCCTCAGCCCCCTTGCAATTGCAGATCAGGGCTGGTCTTGCTGCTCACCTGCACGATCCCTCCAACCCCCTACATTGCAGAAACAGTATCGGCCTTGCTCCTTCTTCCCTCTTTTGTTATAGCTGACTGAGTTGTGAACCAAGCTGTCTTTATGAACCCCCCTTGAGGTGTCCCATCCTCCATTTCTGGTACCCGCAACACATTTTCATCTGTCTGTCCCCTAGTGGCTCTGGCAGCTGTTACTCCCTCCAGTCCTGGTGACAAATCTGCAGGGCCCCAAAATATGCGGAGCAGCCACAGTACTTAAAAAAAAAATATCTTGCATTGCAGGCTGTCTCTGCAGCACCATTGCTTCTGCCTGCCACCTGATTGGCTGGGGGCTATTTGTCCCATGCAGCCAAAGTCCCAGATCAAAGGGTGTTTGGGCGAAAGGGCAGGGTTGAAGGGTATGGGCAGAGGGCCATTGGCCCATTGGCCATGGAGAATGACTGGGGAGGGCCAATGGAGGATGAAAGCTGGTTGTAAATAGGCTGAGGCAGATGGCTGGGGGCAAAGAAGGCATATGCGCGCTGAAAACCCACCTATTCCATCAAGCTGGTCTGGCCTAGAGTTACTTGTAGGGCTTTTAATTGATTTTAAATGGTTTTTAGCTTTCAATTCCTTTTGATTGTTTTATTCTTCAGCCATTTATTTAATCTTTTTACTTCTTTTTTAAATATTGTATTTATAACTGTGTTTTTATTCGGCTGTACACCTCCCTGAGTCCCGTTGATTGATAGATAAAATTGATAGATAAATAAATAAATAAATGGCCAAGGGTCCGTGTCTAAACATCCTAAACCATGAAGACCAGTGGAACAGCTTGCCTTAAGAAAATGTAGGTGCTTCATCACTGAAGAATTTTTTAAAAAAAGACTGGACAGCCAACTGTCTGAAATGGTATAAGGCAGGGGTGTCAAATTCACATCATGACGGTGGCGTCCCGTGAGGTATCAGGACTTTTTTACCCTTTCACTAAACTGGGTATGGGTGTGGCCAGCCCGTGGAGCAGGAACTTGACAACCCTGGTATAGGGTCCCCTTCTTGTGGGGGTTGGACTGGAACACTTCCACTCCAGTTCTAGTCTGATTGCTTGATTGTATCTTTTAAGCCAACATACTTTTGTCATAGGTTAACCCTAACTTCCCATTAGTAACTTCAGTTATTCAAAATCATTAGGAACAAAAATCAATAATCATGGCATGTTCCAAACTTAACAAGGATTATATAATGTATACATTCTTCAACAATTCTATACATGTTGATTCAGAAATTCTACAGAACTTATTCACTTGATAATAAATATATAGGGAATTGCAATCAAAATGAGCAATTCTTTGTAAATTGACCAAGAGCTTAAATTGATATAAAATATGAGATAATCATAGTTTAGTATGACATGCAAAATATAAAGTTTCAGTGCTCTGTTAATGTAGCTAAACTTTAATTTTACAAATCACAAATCTTATACAATTTCTTTTGAAATTGTTAAGATACATTAGAATTTTGCAACCTTCATAATGATACTACTTCATGCTATTCTCTCTTCCTGCCCCCTCCCCACTTTCATTTCTGCTCTTTTGTTTTGAAATGGATGTTTTGATAACCCAGAAAGACCATACATTTTTGCTTTTCTTTAATCAGAAGTTTTTGTAGGCATAAAAACAAAGGGAACACTTTGTATAGGAAAATGTGTACAATTTCTTTTCAGGCATTAAGGAAGCATTGGGCTGGATTATAAAAACAGTGCTATCTCTTATGAACAGCAAAAAGAAAAATACTCCTAAAATGCGCAATGAGTTTTTTTTTTAATGTAGTGGAATTTCAATGAAATAAAAGGTATTTATTTGACATAAATCAAATCTAACCCTTCCCAAAATCAGTTGAATGTATCTATCCCACTTTCACATTGATTAGTGCAGAAAAAATAGCTTATTTATATATTCAATTTATACAATTAATGTTCTCTTGGGCGTCACTTTAAAATGTAAATTGTAAGAGGGTGCCAGGGCTGCTTTGAAAGGGAGCATTATTTCCTCTCCCCATAAATCTGTGAATGGTTAGGGGAATGGACCCAGTGTCTTTTATGATCCTTATGGAACATCTGCAATGTAAGACAAGCATTGGATTTCATTATTGGGTTGATATAACTAGTCACCTGGCAAAGAGAGAGATGAGCTATATCCTTGAGCTACTAATAAAACATTCAGGCTGTTTTGGATATTAATTAAATATAAAAATAGCAGTTTTCCATTTAATTGTAACCCAGGTTATAGTTTGATGTTTCCAAGTAACAGATTATCAATAGATATTCTGAAATTCTGTTGTAAATAAATAAGATCAAGGTGTTCTTTAAAAAACTACAACAATGAACTCATGAAACTTGCAGATGAAAAACCATTTCACCCTCTTGTTTCATTGAATCTACCGTGTTTCTCACAAAATAAGGCTGGGCCTTATTTTTTTTTGAGCCCTGAAAAAACGTCTAGGCCATCTTTTCGGGGGTGAATTAATTTCTCTCCCTCCCCCCATCAGTGGGTGGTCGGCAGCGGTGTGGATGTCGGCTTCGGCAGGGTATTTTAAATTGCAAGACCTTCGGTGCCTGCCACTGCTGCTTCCTCTGCCGCTCTTGCTTTTCCTTCACTTACCTTCACAGTTCCCGCCGGCGCTGGCGCGAGAACAGCAGCAGCGTCGGCGGGAACGTGGAAGCATTTTTCCTGCTGCTCGGTTGTGTGCGGAAGCCTCCTGTGTGTCTTCCACGTTCCCGCCGGCATGAGAACAGCAGCAGCGCCGGCGGGAACGAGGAAGCGTTTCTGCTGCTGCTCGGGTGTATGCGGAAGCCAGACGCTTCCACGTTCCTGCCGGTGCTGCTGCTGTTCTCGTGCCGGCATGAACTGTGGAAGCCATGGAAGCAGCTCCCCCGCCCGAGAAGTAGCAGAAACGCTTCTACACTTCCTGCTGGCGCGAGAACAGAGGCAGTGCCGCGCAGGGCACTGTTAAAGGCACATTTCCCCCCCCCAGCTTCCCCCCAGCATGTTTTAAGCCCCGGCCTCCCCCCCCAGCATGTTTTAAACCAGGCCTAAATTTGGGGGGAGGGGCTTAATTTCATTTCATGCCTAGAAAACATGCTGGGTCTTCCTATTGGTGGAGGCCGTATTGTTGGAGAAACACGGTAGTAGTTAACAAGGAGAAGGAGGTTGAAACATGAGAATTAAAAACTGAACAATGGAAACATGAAAAACATGTAATTTCTCTTTTTGACACTGACATTCATTATCTTATCCCAACATCATACAATTTGTGAAGCATAAGCGGTGGTTCTTTGTCATCCTGGTGAAGATGGGAATTACAAGTGCTAGGATAAAATATTCCTACATCTCAGTTCTTGCCTCTAAATTATTGTTGAGTAGGCAGTATGGTTGGGTGTAATATAGGAATTTTATATCCCATGTAGCATAGATACTGGGCAAAATCTTTTATATTTGGCAGCTAGAGCAAGCAAAAAATATCTGACGTTAGCTATACTAGAGGCATCCCCTGCGGGTTATGGATTTGTGTATTTCTATGGGCTTTCATGAATTGCATCCCTAGTTGTGAATCAGATTAAGTGAATGAAAGCATGCAGTATGGCACACTGTTTGTATTTTATTACACAATTGCCTAAATTCAGTTTCCCATTCACATCAGCCTAAATTACTTCGAACCAGGAAGAATTGATATTATCCAAATGGATTTTCTTTTAAACTTAAAGATTATCAGGTTTTATCTTTCTTTTTCATGTCTTATGATAAGAAAATTATTTACTCTGGAAACACTAGTGTGGAACAACATTTTCCTGCAATTTTCTTAGCTATTTGATCAGTATTTTCTCCTGTAGCATCATAAACGAGAATGGTTAAAACCCTATTGTTCCATGATAGAACTCATGCTGCATTTTTGACCATTGAGATTTGAACTTTGCTGAATATAGTTGTTTTTACACACACATGTTGATATTTGGAAAATTATAGAATATGTCTATGTAAGTACATCTATAAAAACATCTATAAAAGCATTGTCCTGATAAAACGAATTGTTTATATGATCTTTTTAAAAACAGTGAAATTTTCTATGAGCTAGAATAGTAATGCGACCCCCACATAAAAAAGTAAAGTTTTCAAAAGCATAATTTAGTCTACATCCAAATAACTATATTACAAGCAGCTTATCTAATATTGTTTAAATTCAACATTGAACTTTACATGAGTTAGCATCTAGGACATAAGTGACTCTCTGGGTGGATGAGACTGACTGGCAATTAGTCACAACGATATGAAGGTGATCTTGTTTAGCAGCAGATATTTTACATTTTTCTTGAATCAGTTTTAGTTTTAAATGAGTGTTTGACACAATGGTTAACTTCTAAGTAATGAATGTAGAATATTGAATTCCATAGAAAGACATTGCAATTAAAGTTGAAAAAACTTTCTATATTATCAAGAGCAGAAAATAGAAAAATTAGTAATATGCTTATGGTTGATGTTGTAAATTTGCACAGTGATTAAAAAAATGAAATAATTTCTGTGATTGATAAAATTACACAGAAGAACAAAACATAATAGAAATGTGGCATCTTCTAAATTGATCCTATAATTAGATAATAATGGAAATTAGATAATAATGGAAATAGATTATTTTACTTTTCTATGGGCATGACACTGGAATTATTTCAATCCATTAGATTAGGGATCTTGATAGCTTTAAGACTTGTGGACTTCAACTCCCAGAATCCTTCCTCCAGGCATGTTAGCTCAGGAATTCTGGGAGTTGAAGCCCACAAGTCTTAAATTTTCCAAGTTTGAAGACCTTTGCATTAGATTCTAATCTAATCAACAGAAATCTCTGGAAAACTGATCAATATTTGCAAATCTGATTCCTTATATGATTATAATAAAGATGTAATTTGAAAGTGATTCCACATTGCTGAAAACAAATAATTTGAGTATGGAACCCATCCTTGGACTAGAAAAAAATGAACAGTTATCTCAAGAATTATTGAATCTAGATTGTCCAGTCAGAGGAAATTGTTTCTTGAAGATACAACCTCTTGATTTCCACTTGCATTAAATTAATATGCTATTTAATTTAATTTAAGAATTAAATTAAGAGTGCAATATGGCTTTTTTGGCTTTTACAAAGTATCATATAAAAAAATAAGATTACAAAATGTGCAAATATTAGTGTTCCAATTATTAAAGCAATCCAAAAAGCAGTGGCCTTTGAAATAAATACCAGAAAAGTAAGGTTACCCTTGCTGTTCATTTATGCTGTGTTCATTAAATTATCTTAGCAATGATGTAGAATTTGAACTATTTCAATTATTGATAATCTAAATCTCTTCATGGTATTTTTTTTAAATTATTTTTTTATTTTTTACACATTTCTTCAAGTGAGCAACATGGTACAACAAGGGTACAACATTCATACATAGTCATAATTACATTTCTAACTTTCTTATCTAATTTCATATCAAATCAGTATCTATTCCACTGATCTTTGAATAAATTCTCACTTCATATTTCAATTCATAAATTCAATATCAAAAACATTTCATCCTCACATACTTTCCACTCTTTATCCCCTATTATTTCCATTTCCAGCTTACCACCTATTTTATTTTACATTGTTATCTTCATTAGCTTTCTCAAAGCCGATACATAAAAAACAAATAAAAATCTACAATCTACAATAATTCTTATATTTATTCCAGAGATATTCATTTCATATTTTCTCTTTGTTTCCACTTAGCCAAAGTTTACCTATGAAATTTTATTATGTTTTCATTCCCCTCCTTTTTAATCATAATATAACAATCTCATTACAAATACTTTACTTTACAATATAATCCCATCTGGTTTACTATATTCTCTGTTTTCTCATATCCTTTATATAATCAATTGTAATTTCTATTTCATGTCTAATATAATATGTATAAAATTTAAAAAAAACATATTTTTTAGTTTATCATATTCTTTATTTTTCTAATATCATTGAGTAATCAATTTATATACTCTATATATATATATATATTCTTAAGTTTTTGCAGGCATTTATATGTATGGTATTCAGCTTTGTTTGGGTATTTTCCCCACGTCATTATAGTTGTGCTTTTAAACCCAACTTCCTAATAAACGATAGTCATTCACCCAAAGCCAAACCGCGCTAAAAGCCCCCAATACACGAAACACAATGTTGCCAGCCAATCAAGAAAAAAAAAAACGCTACTAAACAGACAGAAGATATTAGAAACACCAATTAAGCAGAACACAGCAAACTCCAAGACCAATAAACACAGACCAAGACTCCCAACAAATCAGGATGAAGAAAAAAACCATTTTAACAAAGCACAAGGCTAGCACGAAATTTAAAACAGAAACAGCTGCAAAGCCTGACACACAGAAGAATCCAGTACACAAGCCTGATGATGGCAGATGAGATTCTGCCGAAACATTGCTACAACTTTAAAAGCACAACTATAATGACATGGGAAAATACCAAACAAAGCTGAATACCAGACATACATATATGTGTGTGTGTGTGTGTGTGTGTGTGTGTGTGTAAGGTTTTTGAGCTGATAATTTTTAAATAATAAATAAGGGAGACTAGTATAGATCTATTTCGAGCTAGTTAGCTCTCTTCAGCTAGCCATACCCTTACTGGGATTCGAACCAGGGAAGTATTACATGTGAGGCAGTTATAATTGCCACTACACCACTGGCTCTCTCCTTATCAGCAGAAGGTATTACTTTGTGTTGTAACACAAAGTATATACTTATTCCCCTGCTTCTGCTGATAAGGAGAGAGCCAGTGGTGTAGTGGCAATTACAACTGCCTCACATGTAATACTTCCCTGGTTCGAATCCCAGTAAGGGTATGGCTAACTGAAGAGAGCTAACTAGCTCGAAATAGATCTATACTAGTCTCCCTTATTTATTATTTAAAAATTATCAGCTCAAAAACCTTACACACATGTAAAGAAAAGACAACGAAACAAATAGCTTTCTGTCGGTATGGTCTCTGGTGATGAGCCGAAAGACAGAAAAGAAAGCAGTATGCTTTCTCCCTTAATTGGGGCTTAACAGGGTGTTGTAACACAAAGTATATATATATATATATATATATATATATATATATATATATATATATATATATGTGGATCTTTGGTTCTTTGGGTTTTCTCCCGCGTAGAGTTGGAAATATCTAGGCGACGTTTCGATGAAGTCTCATTCATCATCTTCAGGCTTGTGTCTTCGGCCTTGTGCTTCTCAGAGTGATGTGAGATTGCAGCTGCTTCTTCCTTTTAACTACTAGTGGGGGTGTGACTTGATTGGGTGGGGGCTTGGCTGTGTTCTGATTGGGTGGGGGTGTGTTCTCATTGGTTGGGGGTTTGGCTGTGTTCTGATTGGTTGGGGGGTTGTACAGCCAACCCCCCAACCAATCAGAACACAGCCAAACCCCCAACCAATGAGAACACACCCCCACCCAATCAGAACACAGCCAAGCCCCCACCCAATCAAGTCACACCTCCACTAGTAGTTAAAAGGAAGAAGCAGCTGCAATCTCACATCACTCTGAGAAGCACAAGGCCGAAGACACAAGCCTGAAGATGATGAATGAGACTTCATCGAAACGTCGCCTAGATATTTCCAACTCTACGCGGGAGAAAACCCAAAGAACCAAAGATCCACATACAAATACCCGTGAAAATCTCCGAAAGCAAATATATATATAGATATAGATATAGATATAGATATGGATTTAATAACAATAAAACCATCTTAATTTATTTTACTCTTATCATCATTTTTCTCATATATAATTATATAATAATCTTAAGGTAATTCCCAATAAGTTTTGAACTTCAAATCTCCCCAATCTATATTTCTAAAAAATAAAAAAAAAATACCAAAAATACATTTTCATATGGTATCCCCCTCTATATTATCTTTAAACCTTATCTCTAAATCTCTCAGCCTTATAGTAATTTTAACCAGCTTTCCCTTTTCTAAGTTTTTCAGGTCTTTCCTCTTAACTCCTCTTTTTCCCTCTAGTATTGTTTTTATTTTCATGTGCCAATCACTTATTTTTCCCCACCTTTTCCTGTTCTCTCTTTTGCAATTTCTTCTTATATAACTTCTTCTTTTGTTTAATCTTGGGAATATTTTCTCTTTTATTTATTACATCTACTATCAATGTCTTAAAGGAAGAGGAAAGCAGCTTAGAAGAGCACAAAGAACAAGGGACATTGCCAAAAGACATGAAAGGAATTAAAATTAAGACTCCTCCTTCTTGAACTTTCTTTGTTCTTCTGTGAACTGCATCACCATTAATTTATTATTATTATTATTATTTCAATTTATATACCGCCCTTCTCCCGAGGGACTCAGGGCGGTGCACAGCTCGTCTAAAACCCCACGAACAATACAAAAGTTAAAAAAGTATTAAATTTGATGTTGGCTGGTTAATAAAGTAAAAAGCCCCCCCCCTTAAAACCCCAATTAAAATTAAGAATAATATGGAGACCAATTAAAACCATCTCAGCCCAGGCCGGCCTGCTCGAAGAGCCAGGTCTTTAACGCGCGCCTGAAGGCCCTCAGGTCCGTGCCGGTATGAAGCTCCGGTGGCAGAGTATTCCAGAGGGCGGGGGCCCCCACAGAGAAGGCCCTACTCCTCGGTGCCGCCAGACGACACATAGCGGCCGACGGCACGCAGACCCTCTCTATGTGAACGCACCAGCCTGCTGGAGATCACTGGTAGAATGCGGTCCTGCAGGTAACCTGGTCCCATGCCATGGGTTGCCCTAAAGGTCAAAACTAGAACCTTAAAGTGAACCCGGAAAGCCACTGGCAACCAATGCAGCTCGCGCAGGAGAGGCGTCACATGGGCGCTACGTGACGCCCCCATGATCACCCGCGCGGCTGCATTTTGCACCAGCTGGAGTCTCCGGGTGCTCCCCGCAGGGAGCCCCATGTAGAGGGCATTACAATAGTCCAGGCGAGAGGTGACAAGGGCCTGAGTGACCGTGCGCAAGGCGTCCCGATCCAGAAAGGGCCGCAACCGGTAGATCCGACGGATCTGATGAAACGCCCCCCTGGAGACAGCCACAACGTGATGTTCAAGCGACAGCCGTACATCCAGGAGGACTCCCAGGTTGCGGGCCCTCTCTGTGGGGGGCAAAATTTCCCCCCCAATAGCCAGCGAAGGTGTCAGCTGGCTATATCGGGGCGCCGGGAACCACAGCCACTCGGTCTTGGATGGGTTGAGCCGAAGCCTGTTCCCACCCATCCAATCCCGCACGGCCTCCAGGCACCTAGACATAGCCCCCACAGCATCGTTGGGGTGGTCCGGAGTGGAGATGTACAACTGGGTGTCATCCGCATATAGATGACACCTCACTCCAAGACCACGGATGATCTCACCCAGCGGCTTCATATAAATGTTGAACAGGAGAGGGGAGAGGACCGACCCCTGAGGCACACCACAAACCAGGGGCCTAGAGGTGGACCTCTCCCCTCCCGCCAACACGAATTGCGAACGGTCGGAGAGGAAGGAGGAGAACCATCAGAGGATGGTTCCTCCAATCCCCAACCCCTCCAACCGTCGCAACAAGATACTATGGTCGATAGTATCGAAAGCCGCCGAGAGGTCTAATAGGACCAGGACAGAGGAGAACCCTCTGTCACGAGCCCTCCAGAGATCATCAACCAACGCGACCAATGCCGTCTCAGTGCTATGTCCAGGCCTGAAGCCCGATTGGAACGGATCGAGGTAAGTAGCTTCCTCCAGGTACCGGGGGAGCTGACATGCCACCACACTCTCAACAACCTTCGCCACAAAGGGAAGGTTGGAGACTGGACGATAGTTGTTTAAAATAGCTGGATCCAGGGAAGGCTTCTTGAGGAGGGGCCGCACCACCGCCATCTTCAAGGCGGTAGGAAACGCCCCCTCTCTCAAAGAAGCATTGATAATCCCCTGGAGCCAGCCTCGTGTCGTCTCCCTGGCCGCCAAAACCAACCAGGAAGGACACGGGTCCAATAAACAGGTGGTGGCATTCAGACCCCCCAGCAACCTGTCCACACCCTCGGCGGTCACAGGATCGAACTCTCCCCATAACATTCACAAGACCTGCCCCGGACACCTCCCCCGGGACCATCCAATTGGAGTCGAGCCCCTCCCGAATCTGAGCGATTTTGTCATGCAGAAATCAGGAAAACTCCTCCGCCCTACCCTGCAAGAGGTCATCCCGCGCTCTCGGTTCAAGTAGAGAGTGGGTCACTCTAAACAGAGCAGCAGGTCGATTTTCTGCCGACGCAATAAGGGTGGAGAAATACGAAGATTTCGCCGCCTCTATCGCCACAAGTTAAGTCTTAATATGAGATCTCACCTGTGTTCGGTCAGACTCAGAACGGCTCGCCCTCCAAATGCCCTCTAGACGTCTTTTCCGGCACTTCATCTCCCGTAGCTCCTCTGTATACCACGGAGCCAAATGGGATCTGTGCCAGGTCAGAGGTCGCAGAGGCACCACTCGATCCAGAGCCCTGGCGGCCAACCCATCCCAGGCGGCCACCAGGTCTCCAGGTGAGCTGTGAGCCAGAGACTCAGGAAATGGCCCAAGCTCCCTCTGGAACCGCTCCGGGTCCATCAGGCACCTGGGGCGGAACAATCTAAGTGGTTCCGCCTCCCTGCGGTGGGGGGTGGCGGAACAGAAGTCCAACCTAAGGAGGGAATGATCTGTCCATGACAAGGGTGTGATGACTAACTCCCCAAAATTACAGTCATTCAACCACTGCCCAGAGACAAAAATCAGGTCCAGCATGTGTCCTCCAATGTGAGTGGGAGCAGAAACTAACTGGGTCAGGTCCATCTGCCAGTATGTCCAATAGTTCCATTCTTTTTTTTAACATTCATCTCACAGTTTGCAGTTCCAGTTTGAATTTTTTGCACATTTCTTTCATTTTATTTAATCAGTTGAGTTATTCTCTATTTTGTTAAAAGTCAGAGTCTTTTATTTTAATCTTTGACAAAAATATCCATTTGTCTCAATTCCTTGTATTAATCCTTCTGTTTTCTTGTCACAATCAACACCAAACAGTCCCAAGATATTATCTTCACTTATCCCCTTGCTGCAATCTCCCTTTTTTTTTGGTACTTCCGGGGTTATTGTTATAATATAGTCTTTTATTTCATTTCATTTCTCATTCACACATTTGTAAGACCAGTAATTTTCCATAAAATCATAAGAAGAAAAGATGCTCAACATCACTTTTCACTTTTCAAAGTTCTTTTTTCTCTTTTCAGTTGTATTCTTTAATTTTCAGCCATCAGCTCTCTTAAATATAATCAATTCCGGGCAAGTCCAACATTCTGTCCAATGCCTAATTAATGCCAATTTTTGTATCTTATTCCAAATTTGATCTCTAATTCCATTATGAACCTTTTATGGTCCAATTTTTTATTTACCTTATAGTTTTCTCTTATTTTCCATTCACCGCTGTTATACTCTTAAAAATGAGAGTTCTTTCCTTCTGTTTCTCAGGATTGTCAAAAAAAGTCCAAAATCCTTTGCCTGGTTACATGCCATTCACCACTTCACTGCTTAAGTCCCAGAAGCTTCCCATCTTCAGGACAGCCATGAAGATTGCCGCTACCTCCTGTCTTCAAGGGGAGTATACCTAACCAGGTAGGGGTGATGCGGCTCCCCTCAACCTGGCTGGCAGTCTCCCCCTATTCCCACACCCCTCCAAGGTGGGTCCAAGATGGATCTGTCCCATTGGGACCCTCCAATAGGATAAGCACCAATCAAAGCCGCACATGATCGTGGTCTTTGGTCCGTCTTCGACTGAAGTGCCACTGGAAGCCTCTTCATGGTATTTCTAAGCTTACATTCATCCTCTTCCTCTTTTAAGAGGAATTCCTATTTACATTCTGTTAACTTTCAGTGGAGATACAATTGTTAAATACAACATTGTGGACTGATGACTGAAAATATACATTTCAATATGCAGCCTGTCAAATCCTGACTATGGGATAGAAAGAGACAAGTAGATTAATGAATACAATGTAGTGGTCCTCTTTGCTATATTTGTGAAAAGGTCCACTGGGGTATCATCTTCTAGTTGTATTTGCCAAAGTTATTTATGCATGTTTATAGATGGCATGAATTGTGTGAGAAATTGGCATTTAAGAAATAAATAAATGTCAGGAGCAAGTTAACCATTATTACTGAGGATCCATTTTATATGGTTTCTTTTTTAAAAAAATGCTCTGTTTTACATTAATTTACATTAGTAGTTTATAATATTTCTGTTGCTGCTTGCTTATAATAGTTGTGGGAGATGATAAAAGCAACCAGAAGCATATGTGAAGAATCTCAACAGTAGTTTTATTACAAGTCAGCTACTGTATGTTACAAGAATCTCGCCAAACTGACTGCATTCCTTTGAAAGCAAGATAAGGCTTCAAGGATTCTGGGGAAAGTCCACCCTGTCCCTCTTGACCTTTCCCAGTCTAGCTGAGATTCCACCACACATAGATGATCTGTTAATGATATATTGTATATTTCCTTTTTAATATTTAATATTTGTTTTAAGATAGTTTTCTTTCCATTTATTTTGAAAGGAAATCCAACACTTGTTCAAACAAATAAATAAAGCTTTAGCTCCTTGAACTTTTGTCCAATTTATAGATGTCATGTTTTTTTTTCTGGAAATAATCTTCTATTCTTCTGCGAATAATTGCATTCATGTTTTTTTAATGTGCATGAAGGAACATGAAAAACTTTTGATAATTGCAGGCCTTTCTTAAGTATCATTATATGGGCATATTATTGAACCTAAGCAGGTCTGGATCTGAACTGGAGTCTGCTTGAAAACTGTAAGATAAAAGGATTTATGAAATTAGAAATTCCTCTTACCATTCCCTGCCATCAAGTCTGCCAAAAGTGTGGTTTTTTTTCTGATATTAAATGATAGTGCCAAGAACATCAATATGAAACATAATGAGGACATACTGTTGATATGCTAAATTCTAAGATATCCTATTCTCTACCATTCTCTATCTATTCTCTAGACCCCTATACTTCAAAAAAATGGTGCTGGTGTGTACTGGTTTACATCATCTCCTTACTTAAAATTGGAAGAAAATTCTTACATTATTTTAAAATCTCATCAAGAAAAAAAGATGCATACCAGCCCGTGCTTAACATTAATTTTACATGATTTTATTGTGCCTAATGCAGTGGTGAAATTCAAATTATTTTACTACTGGTTCTGTGGGCGTGGCCTATTTTGTGGGTGTGGCCTATTTGGTGGGTGTGTTGGAAGTTAAAACCCACTCCTCTCCTAGGAAAATGAAATATTTTAGGATATATTAAAAAGGCAGAATATTTCCCCTAAAAAGAAAAGTAGAAACTCAAGAGAGGCAGAAACTCAGCCCTCCCCCACCTTTGCTAATGGGCCATTACTTTGGCCTAGGCCAGTCTATTTTACATAACAAAGATCTACTCCAGGTAGAGCTATAATAGGAATTGCCAAAGCCCTTTCATTATCATCCAACAAGGCTCAACCAAGTCTGGGACTCAGGACAGCCTACAGAGTTGCCCCTGCATGGCCCCATGGGAGTCTGACAACCAATCAGAATACAAGCTCAAATTAAAATCCTGTTAGTGGTGTCATGGTTAAAACAATGGTAAAGCAACATATGGATTTAAAACCAGAAATATTTTGTTGGGTATTCTATTTAATTTTACACATGTTAATTTGCTGCTAGAATTGTGTTTGCACAACAATGGAAAAACAAAGATATGAAAATGAATAAAAATATTAGAATGTGCAGAAATTGAAATTTAAAGAATTTACAATCAAGGAGAAGGCTTAGAATACTTTTTAACATGGGATTTCTTTTATTTAATGGCTAAAAACAGAAGTTAGAAATGTAAAAGTATAAAAGAAAACATCAATTATATAAGGAAAGTTCAGTAAAAAGGATAAGCAAATATTATTAGTATTTGATCATTGTTAATGTGTAGATAACTTTGAGAGCATACCTCCCAGCCCCCCCAAAAAATACTGCAGATAAAAACCAATTTTTTACTTAAACCCAGACAAAGCCACTGCAATAAAAACTCTGGATTGTTCCCCCAAGGACCCAAAACCTCACAACAGAAATCTCAGCCCTTCTGCCTTTAAGAAACCCCCAGGCAAACAAGCCAGACAACAAAAAGCAACAGTAAAGTACAGTCATTATTAAGGTAATTCACCTGGAGGTCCCCTTTTCCTGATTCTGGACAGAATTAACCACCACCATGATAGGAAAGACAAAAGACCCAGGCAAGAACAAAAGCAGGGCAATCATGAACACTGAAACCCATGATCCATCAATCAGGCTCAGTTAAAAAAAACAGCTTTAATAATGGCAAAGTGTTATACGTTTGTTTACTAATTTTCTCAGAACTGCACTTCATGTAAAATGTCCCCTGGCCTGCATGCTGCAAGCATCAACATCAAAAAATGCTAGGACATGTTGTTATGTGCCTATAAATTAAAGCAATATTTTTAGATTTTTCCAGCTGTATCTGCTTTGTGAGTGTGTATAGCAGCAGACCTACAAAACTACCCAACACACTCCCTACACAACTGAAAACTACACAAACACACTCCCTACACAACTGAAAACTACACACACACACTCACAAAACAGATACAGCTGGAAAAATCTAATTCTTTAATTTATAGGCACATAACATTTCACACAATTTAAAAGAACTTCCATATACACACAATGACAACCTCACAAAGCAGCTGATTTCTAAAAATAGAAAAGCAGCTAAAATTTCCCAAATTTTATATGACTATTTAAAAAAAATTAACACACTTACTGTTTTTTTTAATCAGGGGTCTTCAAACTTGACAGCTTTAAGACTTGTGGACTTCAACTCCCAGAATTCCTTTTCCTAGTTTGAAGATCCTTGTTTTACATAAGGGGATTTCAAACTTGGCAAGCTTAAGGCTTGTGAACTTCAACTCCCAGAATTCCTCCTCCAGGAATAATAAGATAAGGCAGCCCTCATGATCAAAGCCTTTCTTTTTTCCTAACCATGTTGCTGAAGGGGTTAAAAAAAACTATGCCTGGATGGACATCATGCATTGTTGTCTTTGAGAAGTCATATTTTGTTAATAAATGCTACATGTGCTTTCTCATCCAATAACAAATCATGAATAAGGATGGTCTTCTTGTGCACAGATTACTCTTTAACCATGAGCATCTTGAGTTCAGGGTATCAGCAATCTGGTCAATTGATACATAGAATGGGCTAATCAAATTAGAAGAGGAAATCAACACAGTTTAGAGATCTCTCTTCCTCTGAAACAGCCTATCCAATCCTTCCCTCCATATTTTCTCCTTGTCCAATAATACAGGGCTACTTAAAGACTAAAAAGACTAGAATTGTTATGTTCCAATAATGGCTGAAATAGTTAAAGGGTTTGGGTAAACTTTAGCCTAGAAAAGAACAAATGCCAAACTAGTATATTTCTTTCATGAGCTGTTATTTTTCTTGGCTGGAGGTTTGTAACAAATTATTAAAATGTATATTGGGCATATAGAGTCCTGCCGGGCCAGACCAAAGGCTCATGCAGCCGAGCATCCTGTTCCCCTGTAGTGATCAACCAGGTGCTTCCAGAAAATCAGCAAACAGGATTTGAAAGTAATGGCTGTCTCCTGCTGTTTGTCATTCATTATCCAGTTACCAGAAACATTCTGTCTCCATCTGAACACAGAAATCTGATGTACTGTAGCTATTGACAATGATTCATGCAATGAAAAATGCTATGAAATAATTGAAATCGTTCTCCAACTTGGTCTATTACATTATTGGATTATCACTTCAATATTCCCAGCCAGCATAAGTTCTGTAATATAGAACATCTATGTTCTTAAAAGATATAAAATGGACAATTGGCAAAAAGTTCAAAAATACTTATCTTAGCATATACTTTTCTATATATAGAATATGATACTACTACTCCAATATTGTAAGCACCAGTCCTCTTCCATAAGGAGTATCTGGATTTGGCAGAGCTCAGAAAGGTACATTTGTGATTATTAAATTAATCACCATACTTTACTGTAAGAGCTATGTATGCCTTGCTAAGTGAAATATTTAAATACAACCTTTCAAACTATTTTTCATAGTCAGAATTAAGCTGGCATGGGGTTAAGTGTGATCCATTTTTAATACATTTAAATTCTTTTTACTGGATGTTCATTCCTTATTTATTTAGAAATGTATGTGGCCATTTGTTTTACATATGTAACTCTGGATGACTATTCATTGATTATATCTTTAAACTGCTCTTGAAAATTTTAAATATTCTGGAAAGGAATTGGGAAAAAAACCCTGAAAATAAGTTAGTATATTCATAAGCATTTTGTACTTTTATTCATTTTATTTCATAAATTTATGCAGACCTATATTCTTTATCCAAATGCCACACCCTTTAATATTTGTTTTAATATTGTAAGCCATCTAAAGTGATTACTAAGATGGTAGTTATAGAAAGCAATTCTAGAGAGTATAACTATACCAAACTTTCAAATTTTCATTTGGGAGATTTTGTAAACATTTGGTTCTTATTCTAAAACTAGTGCCATTCTTTTTTTTTTTAATGTATTTTGCCTAGATTCTCTGTTTCTTGCTTGGATTTTTCTTTGTCCCTTCAAGGGAAAGAACTGAGAATTGTGAAAGATATAAAATCAAGCAAACAACTAAATGTTTGTGCAAGTACCCAAGATTCATACCCGCATATCAGTGGTGGGATTCTATTTTTTTGACTACCGGTTCTGTGGGCATGTCTTGGTGGACATGGCAGGGAAGAATACTGTAAAATCTCCAGTTAGAAGTGGTATTTGCTGGTTCTCTGAACTACTCAAAATTTTTGCTACCGGTTCTCCAGAACTGGTCAGAATCTGCTGCATACCACCTCTGCCACATATTATGATATTGGCTACAGGAAATATCTGCATATTCATTTGAGGCATTCCTTTTATTAGTGGACATAAATGCTGATTTACCATTCTAAAATTGAAGGTTGTAGCTTCTGGAAAAATAATATTTATTTTCTCAGTACTGCTATTGTGACTTGAACATAGAATGATAGTCACATGAATATTTTTTTATAATGCTCATAGCTCATATATGGTATGAAAAGCAGAAAACTTCTCTTTCAAACCTGTTCAGTTTTATTTTAGTTTTTAACAGCAAAGAAGTTTTAGTTGTAAAAAGGTTGATCTCTTTCTCATCAGGCAAGTTAGAAGACCTTGCCTATTCTAATTGCAATGTTAGGCTGACATTGAAATGCATTTTCACTTTATAAATGACTCTCATTCACTTTCTATTTTGCAAAAACATTAAGACAGGCTGAGAGAAGCAATGGAAATTCCTTAAGAAAGAAAAAATACAGGCTCATACTATTTTATGGAGCTAGAATATGTTCTCATTATTGTGAGCTAATGGCATGCCTAATAGGTTTTTGTTACCTAAGATAGTCTTTTTCATGTTTAAGAGTCCAGGTGAGAAATCCCTTGACATGGATATTCAAAGACTTGAAGCCGCAGACAAAAGCTGATTAATTATATATGGGCCATCCAAATAGATTAGTTTTCTCAGTGAACTAATACAACAATTCTGCTAGAAACAGATTATATGAAAAAAGATTTCACATTTTAACGATGAATGTCCAGCTGCCATACTATGGGGGTCAAACTGCACACATTCATTTTGTTGTCTTTGTAGAGGGTGGAGAGTCTTTCATAGATGTCCAGGAAGTGCCCTTGATCTATGCACAGAGTTTGATGTGAACAGAGGGGGATAACCTATTTTCCAAAGATCTGAAAGCAGGACAAGAAACAATGGATGGAAACTAATCAAGGAGAGAACCAGCCTAGAATTAAGGAGAAATTTTCAGACAGTTAGAAAAATTAATCACTGGAACAACTGGCCCTCAGAAATTGTAGGTGATCCAACACTGGGAGATTTAAAGAACAAATTGAGCAACCATTTGTCTGAAATGGTATAGGATTTCCTCAGAGGTGGTATTCAGCAGGTTCTGACCAGTTCTGGAAAACCAGTAGCAGAAATTTGAGTAGTTCGGAGAACCAGAAAATACCACCTCTGACAGGCCCTGCTATTTATTCTCTGCCTCCTGAGTCCCAACTGATTGGCTGAGTGTTCTTTTGTTGCCCTGCACAGGAGAATGGAGCCGGAACGCAGGATAGTGGGGTAGGGAGGGAATGGGATTTTGTAGTAACTTTCCCCTGCCATGCCCACCAAGCCACACTATACCCATCAAGCCACGCCCACAGAACCAGTAGTAAAAAAAATTGAATCCCACCACTGGATTTCCTCCCTGAGCAGAGGGTTGGACTAGAAGACCTCCAAGCTCCCTTCCCACTCTGTGTTTTTGTTGTTGTTTAAGATTTAATCCAATTCAATTTGCAGTCTGGGACTGGTAAAAACTTTAACCAAAGACCTAAGAGCTGTTACTATAATGTCTGCACTCTGCAGTATATAGGCAATTCCGAGTAAGGTGGTTTTTTGCAAAATCAGAATATTCAGCTCTAATAAGTTCAACATTTCCATATATGTAGGTAGCCTTTGGGTATTTCTCCAAGGGCTCCTATTATTATTGGTACAACCATTGATTTATTTCTCCACAATTGCTCAACTTCAATTTGCAGATTGTGATATTTTGTTATTTTCCCAGTTGTTTCTCTTAAATTTGTACATTACCTGGTATTGCAATATCAGTGAAGCCAATTTGACTTTTTCTTTTCTACAATAGTGTTGTCAGGCATGTTGTGGGCCAGATGTCTGTTTGTTTGGATTCATAAGTTCCACAAGATCTTGAGCTGTTCAATTTCAAAATTTGTCAACTTGATGTTTCCAGTAACTTTTACTGCATTTGAAACCAAACTTTTGGCAAAGCTTCTGATGTATAATTTTGGCAACTCAATCATGACATTGTAGATAATCAGTCTGTGAGTTCTTGCTGCAGCCATTAATAAGATGATCCATTGTTTCATCTTTCTCATTGCATAAATGACATTTGGTATTGTTATTGATATGTTGAATTTTTCCTTCCATGGAATTAATCTGCAAGGCTTGTTCTTGAGCAGTCAAAATGAAGCCCTCAGTTCCTTTCCTCAGCACCCTGATCTCAACCCGCTCCATATTAGCTTCCAAAATTCCTAAGTACTTGGTGTTACTTTTGGTGTTACTGCTTTTATCAACTCAAGTTGATAAAATAACTTGACAATTATCAAGTTCAGATCCATCATTTTCAATATCTTCAACAATTTTTCCTGCATTAGAGTCATGCTGGTGCAGTGGTTAGAATGCAGTACTACAGGCTACTTCTGCTGAAGGCTGGCTGCTGCAATTTGGCAGTTCGAATCTCACCAGGCTCAAGGTTGATTCAACCTTCCATCCTTCTGAGGTCTGTAAAATGAGGACCCATATTGTTGGGGGCATTATACTAACTATGTAAAACCACTTAGAGAAGGTTATAAAGCACTGTGAAGCAGTATATAAGTCTAAGTGCTATTGCTATTGCTATTAACAACAATTGTTAATGCCAAAATGCATCTCAATGTCCCTGCTAAACTCCTCAGTACTTTTCAACAGTGAGCTCAATTCAATTTTTGTTTTTCCAAACAATTTTAAATCATCCATGTAGAGAAAATGGGAAATTTTCAACCCTATTTTAGCCAATTCATAGCCACAGATTGTCTTGTTCAAAATGCTTGTTAGTGGTGCTGTTCTGACCAAGGCTTCCCAAGACCATAATTAAGCACATGCATAGTTAAAACAACTCTTGTTTTATTTCAGCGAATTATGTTCATTCCCAGATGGTAATGAGTCCCAAACAGTCCCTTCAAGATAAGCACCCACCTTTCTTTCCTTTGAATTGCTGCCAACAGGTAGAGTGCCAAATGAATTATAAAAAATCAACCAAAATACAAAGTCCACACAGAGCTTCAAGGATTAATCCAAACAAAACAAACGACTTTGCTTCCTATATTTATTTATTTATTTATAATATTTATATACCGCCCTTCTCCCTAGGGACTCAGGGCGGTGTACAGCTGAATCAAACCCAGAACAATACAAAAGTTAAAAAGAAATTAAATAATGGCTGTTTAAGCTAAAACAACCCTCCTCCAGAAAATTTAAAACCCAAGTTAAAACCGAATTGAGGAGACAATTAAAACTATCTCAGCTCAGGCCAGCCTGCTCAAAGAGCCAGGTCTTCAACGCGCGCCTGAAGGCCCTCAGGTCCGTGCTGGTGCGTATCTCAGGTGGCAGAATATTCCAGAGGGCAGGGGCCCCCACAGAGAAGGCCCTACTCCTGGGAGCCGCCAGACGACACATAGAGGCCGACGGCACCTGGAGAAGGCCCTCCCTGTGGGAACACACCAGTCTGCTGGAGATCACCGGTAGAATGCGGTCCTGCAGATAACCTGGCCCAATGCCATGGATCGCCTTAAAGGTCAAAACTAGAACCTTAAAGCGAACCCGGAAAGCCACCGGCAACCAATGCAGCTCGCGCAGGAGAGGCGTCACATGGGAGCTACGCGACACCCCCATAATCACCCGCGCGGCCGCATTCTGCACCAGTTGGAGTCTCCGGGTGCTCCCCACAGGGAGCCCCATGTAGAGAGCATTACAATAATCCAGGCGAGAGGTGACAAGGGCGTGAGTGACCGTGCGCAGGGCGTCCCGATCCAGGAAGGGCCGCAACCAGTAAATCAGGCGAACCTGATAAAACGCCCCCCTGGAGATGGCCACAATATGATGTTCTAAAGACAGCCGTACATCCAGGAGGACGCCCAGATTGCGAGCCCTCTCTGTGGGGGGCAAAATCTCCCCCCCAATAGCCAGTGAAGGTGTCAGCTGGCTATATCGGGGCACCGGGAACCACAGCCACTCGGTCTTGGATGGGTTGAGCCGGAGCCTGTTCCCGCCCATCCAATTCCACACGGCCTCCAGGCATCGGGACATAGCCTCCACAGCATCGTTGGGGTGGTCCAGGGTGGAGATATATAATTGGGTGTCATCTGCGTACAGATGATACCGCACCCCAAGACCACGGATGATCTCACCCAACGGCTTCACATAAATGTTGAACAAGAGAGGGGAGAGGACCGACCCTTGAGGCACTCCGCAAACCAGGGGCCTAGAGGTGGACCTCTCCCCTCCCGCCAACACAAATTGCGAACGGTCGGAGAGGAAGGAGGAGAATCATCGAAGAACAGTTCCCCCAATCCCCAACCCCTCCAACCATCGCAATAGGATACTATGGTCGATAGTATCAAAAGCCGCCGAGAGATCTAATAGGACCAGGACAGAGGAAAACCCTCTGTCACGGGCCCTCCAGTGATCATCAACCAATGCGACCAATGCTGTTTCGGTACTATGCCCAGGCCTGAAGCCCGATTGGAATGGATCGAGGTAAGCAGCTTCCTCCAGGGAGCTGACGTGCCACCACGCTCTCAACAACCTTCGCTATAAAAGGAAGGTTGGAGACTGGACGATAGTTGTTTAAAACAGCTGGGTCCAGGGAAGGCTTCTTGAGGAGGGGCCGCACCACCGCCATTTTCAAGGCGGTAGGAAACGACCCCTCTCTCAAGGAAGTGTTGGTAATCCCCTGGAGCCAGCCTCGTGTCATCTCCCTGGCGGCCGAAACCAACCAGGAAGGACATGGGTCCAACAAACAGTGGTGGCATTCAGACCCCCCAGCAATCTGTCCACACCCTCAGCAGTCACAGGGTCAAACTCCCCCCAGATAACACTCTCAAGACCTGCCCCGGACACCTCCCCCGGGATCACCCAATTGGAGTCCAGCCCGTCCCGAATCTGAGCGATTTTGTTGTGCAGAAATCGGGAAAACTCCTCTACCCTACCCTGCAAGAGGTCATCCCGCGCTCTCGGTTCAAGCAGAGAGCGGGTCACTCTAAACAGGGCAGCAGGCCGATTTTCTGCCGACACAATAAGGGCGGAGTAGTGCGAACACTTCGCCGCCTCTATCGCCACAAGGTAAGTCTTAATATAAGATCTTACCTGTGTCCGGTCAGACTCAGAACGGCTCGCCCTCCAAATTCTCTCTAGACGTCTTTTCCGGCACTTCATCTCCCGTAGCTCCTCCGTATACCACGGAGCCAAGTGGGATCTGTGCCGGGTCAGAGGTCGCAGAGGCGCAACTTGATCCAGAGCCCCGGCAGCCAACCTATCCCAGGTGGCCACCAGGTCTCCAGGCGAGTTGTGAGCCAGAGACTCAGGAAATGGCCCAAGCTCCCTCTGGAACTGCTCCGGGTCCATCAGGTGCCTGGGGCGGAACAATCTACGTGACTCCGCCTCCCTGCGGTGGGGGGTGGAAGAACAGAAGTCCAGTCTAAGAAGGGAATGATCTGTCCATGACAAGGGTGTAATAACTAAATCCCCGAAATTACAGTCATTCAACCACTGACCCGAGACAAAAACCAGGTCCAGCATGTGTCCTCCTATGTGAGTGGGGGCAGAAACTAATTGGGTCAGGTCCATGGCCGTCATGGAAGCCAAGAACTCCCGGGCAATCCCCGAGGTTTCACCGAGTGACGGCAGGTTGAAATCCCCCATGAACAAAAGCCTAGGGGTCTCAACCGCCAGCCCGGCTATCACCTCCAGGAGTCCGGGCAGGACCGATGAGACGTGGCAGGGAGCCAGGTACACCATCAAAAGGCCCATCTGAACCCCTTGTCCCCACTTCACAAAAAGAGACTCACAGCCAGCCGTCTGAGGGACAGTGGCCTCCCTAGGACAAAGGACCTCTTTAATAAGCACCGCCACCCCACCACCCCTTCCCTGAGACCTAGGCTGATGAAATGCAAGGAAACCTGGTAGGCACATCTCAACCAGAGGGACACCGCCCTCTGGGCCCAACCAGGTTTCGGTAATACCTACCAGATCCGCGGTCTCCTCCTGCACCAGATCATAAATCAGGGGAGCCTTGTTAACCACGGACCTGGCATTGCACAGCAACAGCCGGGTATTCAGGGCCTGAGGCTCCGGACAGCCAGGACTGCAGGATGGGTAAGGAGGGTTGGAGCGCGCTACCGCTTGAAGATATCGGCAGCGCGATCCCCTAACCGGATATGGCCCTCTACCCCCAGCATATCTACCCCTCCCAGCCACCGTGCTAATAAAATTGGCCCCCGGCATCCCACCCTCCGTCTGCTACCCCAACACGGGACCCCCCGAGCCCCTCCAGGCACGCGTGTTGGCCTGGCTGCCCCCAGATCCACGCGGGCTGTCTCCCGCACCCGCCCCGGATGCACCCAACCCCTTTAAAAACCCCATCACAAAGTTAAAAACCCCCGGTTTCCCGCGCTTCTTCCGGTTCTTCTTCCGGCCCCACCATATGAAGCCTGTTCTTTATACCTTATGAGAGGGGCAATCATCTCCAAGCCTTACTCCTGAGTCACCCCTCTAGTCTCAGCTGCTCTTGCCTTCTAGCAGTTCTGCGCACACGCACACTAGGAACAGAGTCCCCTTTTTCTTCAGCTTTGCTGCTGCCAGACTCCAGAGGCTCCGGAGTCAGCACCCCATTCCCAGATGGTCTTGGCCCCATCTTTGCATTGGATACAGGACCCTCATCCAAGTCCTCTCCAGACTCCCGGACTGGTCCCCATTCTTCCCCACTGTTCGATTCTGCTGCCGTCTGCACAGGCTGCCGGCGAACCACAACAGGTACCATTGAAAGTACAAATAAGAGAGGTGACAATGTGTCACCTTGGATGATTCCTCATTTGATTTCAACTTCACCAAGTTCTTCTCCACAGGCCATCAGTTTGCCATAGCTTTATGGAAGTCTTCAGAAATTTCTGGATGTTACTGCTAATTCCAAAAATGTCTAAGCTAAATGTCTAAGCATTTCTCAACCTAGCTATGTGGAACAGAATCAAACACTTTCTTATAGTCAATCCAGATCATGAACAAATTTGTTCGTCTTTGAATTCTTGAAAATCAATTTATCAATTATCAGTTGATCTTTAGTTCCTTTTAAACCTTTGCAGCACCCTTTCTGTTCTACAGGCAGCAAATCCTTATTTTCTAAATATCCATAAATTTGGTTTTCAATAATGCCTATAATAATTTTATGTTGTCGGCAGGCAAGTTATTGGCCTGTAATTATTAGATTTATTTCCCTTTTGTGCATTTTTCTGAATCAAAAAAGTTCTTCTGGTTGTTAGCCATTTTTCACTTTCTGGTGTTTCCAGAACCTGATTCATAAGGTGATCAACTTTTTTACAATGAGAAGGAGGACACAAATAAATTGAAGAAAAAAAACAAAGCCACTTGCGTGCTGTGCACTCTTGTGTGCGGTGCATTCTTGCGCGTGGCACACTCTCTCAAAACAATTCTCCTGTGTGAAGCGCATGCGTCTCATAATTGCGTCTTGCCACACTGTACCGAGCCTTGATGAATCGTCATGTCAAATACAAATACATCACATCACACACAACGGATTGGCTTGGCATCGATCAAATATGGAGATTTACAGATTAGTCTTCAAATATCAAAAAGGAGGACATGTAGGAGGACACTTTTCAGAGAGGACAGAACTTACAAAAGAAGGACTGTCCTCCCTAAAGGAGGATGGTTGGTCACCTTATGATCCATCTGGTTGGCTAATCTTGCATGCAAACTTGTTAGTGATTTCAACCGAAATCCATGCAGTTCATCTAAACCAGGGCCACTCCAATTATTGACCTTCTTTGCTTATTTTTACACCATTTCTGTTGTTATGTAAACACCTTCTATTCTCAGCACCTTTACGGTGCTTTCAACCTGTTTGATCCACTTTGCATTCTCATTGTGCTTTTTGCTGTTTTCCCACAAGTTCTTCCAAAATTTTACGGTATTTTTTGTTAGATTTTTGACTTGTGGTAGCACCATGTCCACTTTCAAGGATCATAGAAATGATGCTGATTTGTTCAAAATTGTGAATTTTGCTGAAATGCATATTTGGTTATAATCGCTTTATTTTCTGTGCAATAATCACAACTCTTTGTTTCAGCCCTTCAAACACAACTGCAATTTCCTTGTTTTCCGGGTCATATCTTGTTGCCAGGCTAATTCTGTTTTTTTTTTTTTATTCTTCAGTTTCCTTGCCTCAAATTCTTCAAATTTTTTAAATCCAATCAAATTATTTTTAACTCCAGATGAATTTTTCACTTTGGTTTTCCTGCTTGCAATTTCTTGTAATTCTGCATTAGTGAAGAGCTTGTGCTTCAAAATAACACTCCTCTGGTCCATATATTTTTGTTCATTGATTTCCATATCCAAGTGATTCTCCCTTCAAATCTTGAACGTGCACTTTTTAAATCCATGTTTTGTTGGGTCAGATCTATAATAAGCTTCCATAATTGAATAATTTTCTTTCTTGTCCAGATTTTTCAAATTTTCATTTGTCTTCCAGTCACCTGTCAACTCTATGTCCTGGTTGCATTGCAGAGGAAGCTGAGCCCTGTAGCATATTTTTCACTGAACATCCAGAAGCCATAGTATTCAATGTCTTGTTGATCCAGGAAATATTCGGTCTGGTATAGAATTTACTTGAGGTGTTTCCACCATAATTAAATTGGTTTGGTGCAAGTTTAGTCTGGTTCTTTTGCAGAACATACAAATCCCCTCCCCATCATGACAAGGTAAAGCCAGTGGTGGGATTCATCTGATTTGCACTGGTTCAACAGAACTGATACCTAATTTTTGGTTGAGTTCAGTGAACCAATTATGATCCACGATGGCGCAGTGGTTAGAGGCTAATTCTGCTGATCACTGGTTTTCAGCATTTGGCAACTCAGATCTCACTAGTTCAAGGTTGACTCAGCCCTCCATCCTTCTGAGACTGGTAAAATGAGGACTCAGATTGTTGGAGGCAATATCCTGATTCTGTAAACTGCTTAGCAAGGGCTGTAAAGCACTGTGAAGAGGTATATAAGTCTAAGTGCTTTTGCTATTGCTATGATAAATCTGTGTTTTCTGGAACATGTCTGGTTTTCATTCAAGTTCCTTCCAGTTTGGGGGGGAAGTCCTCCCCAAAAGTCCAAGTGGAGAGCAACAGAAACCAAATGGAGATGCGGCACCTTCGATCACATCACTCAGGCAAAATTTTTTACTTTACAGCAGGCAGCAGGAGTGCGGCGGGGCCTGTGCATAAGGCGGCAGCCAGGGCCAAAGTCCTGGCAGAGGGGCAGAGGTTTGGGTAGGTGCTGAAGAAGTGGCTGTCCTGCCTGCAGTTTCCATGCCAGCTGCCCCTTCCCAGCCAAAGTTGCAATGCCACTACATTTAAGTGCCAGTAGATGCTGGCCTTCCCTCCACTGGGTCTGAGCAGTTGCTGGAGAGAGGTGGGCTAGTTTCAGCACCTGACACCCAGATGCCTTCACTTGCCACAAGCATTTCTTTACTAACCTGATTTCCAATCTGTCACGTTTCTCATCATTGTGTGCAGCAATATAAGAAATTGGAGTTAGAACTTCAAAGAGACCCACAGAATAAAATGCTT
This sequence comes from Bungarus multicinctus, assembly GCA_023653725.1. Classification (NCBI taxonomy): domain Eukaryota; kingdom Metazoa; phylum Chordata; class Lepidosauria; order Squamata; family Elapidae; genus Bungarus; species Bungarus multicinctus. Next base: position 33,059,166 of record CM042848.1, read on the forward strand.
AGAAGACAAATGGATATAATTAAACACAAATTGAACTTAATAGTCTCAGAAGAAATAGCTCAACAAACCAAAAGAGCAAAACATTTTTTTTTGAGAATGCAAACAAACCAGGAAGATAGTTGACATATAAACTGAAAAAAGAAAAAGAGAAAAAGGTGATAAATGAACTGCAAGATGAGCAAGAACATGTACAATTCCAAAATGAGACAATAAAAAATAGTTAAAGAATATTATGAAAAGTTATATGATACAGAATACAAATCTATGTTAAAAATAACACAATATATGGAAGAGGCCAATCTACTAAAAGTCCCAGAAAAAATTAGAAATATACTAAATGAATAAATAACAATGTGGGAACTAATAGAAGCGATAAAAAGACAGAAAAATGATAAAACCCCAGTCCCAAATGGGCTACCAGCAGAATTCTATAAATGATTTTCAGACATGTTAAGCTTGCCACTGAAGGAAGTTTGTAATGAGGATGTCTATCTGATACAGATAAAATATTATAGACCTAATATGGAAATACTGGAAATCTATTAAGTCTGGACTACAAAATTTTCACTTCAATAATAGGAGAGAGACTGAAAAAATTGCTGATGGAATTTATCCAGCCAGATCAAAACCGTTTCTTACCAAAAAGATAAATTAAACAAAACTTAAGGGTTATTTTAGATACATTCAGTGGTGGGTTGCTGGATGGTCATCGGGTTTGGGTGAATCCCTAGCTGTGATCTCTGGCTGGGCCACATTTTATCATATGTGGTGGACTTGTATTAAAACAAAAAAAATTGGGCAGAGATACAACAAAAAATTGGGCAGAGATACAACATCTCTGAACTGTTTTTATTAGGTATAGTATCAGACACTATATTTATATTTTAGGTATAGTATCAGACACTATATTTATTAGGTATAGTATCAGACACTATATTTTGCTTATCATGATAAGCAAAATATGTATTTAATATTGCATGTCTTAACAGCAGCAAGGATTATATTTGCATAATATTGGAAAAACGAAGAAACACTGCAAGATGAAGAGATAATTAGGAAGATACTAGATTGTGCAGAATGGATAGACTTGCTTTGAAAATTAAACAGAAAGAAAATACAGAATATTATTAAAATGGAATTTATTTTACCAGTGGTTGGAAAAAAGGGGTGGAGATTAAGAATGTAATCTGTAATGTTAAGCAAATTAAATACCCAGACAACAGAATGTTTATTAAGCACTAATAAAAGTAAACAATAGAAAATTAATGAAATTTATTTTAAAAAAACAGTCAATTTTCTTCTGCCAGACAAATTTTGATGTTAGAAGAAAACCTCCTCAGAGTTATCTTCTCAAAGTTAAGCATTTCCAGTATTTCCATAGGCTCTTCATGGGGCTAAGGTTCTACTCTCCAGATCCTTTTCACCTGATCAACTTGCCAATCTCAGGTTTGGTAGGCAAGATCATTATTATTTTTCTATGTATTGCCTATCATTTCTTTAATAATCTGCTCAGGCCCAACAGTGTAGTAATTCACATGCTGCACAGGTCATAACGTGGTTCTGCATTTAGTAGAAATTATAAAAGAAACCTGTAATGGCTATGCAGGGGTGGGATTCAAATTTCTTAACAACCGGTTCTGTGGGCATGTCCTAATTTGTGGGCATGGCTTGGTGGTCATGTGACTGGCTGGGCATGGCTAAGTGGTCATGTGACTAGGTTGGACGTGGCTAGGTGGCCATGTGACTGGTAAACTAAATATAAGTGGTCCTTGCTTAATGGTCAGTTGCTTAGCAAGTGTTCTAATTTATGACTGATCTCCCTAGAGATACTTGACCTGTTTTTGGAGTTTTGACAGCCATGCATACACACACACACACATACACACACACACACACACTTATGACCAGTTACAACATCCCACACAGTCATGTGACTGAGGTTTTCTATGTTTTTTGCCAGTTTCCAACAATTCCTTCTGGTTTCCGCTTAAAAATGCCCATTGGGGAAAAGGGACTTTTTTTAACAACCAGTGTTCGCTTAATGACCACAAGGTTCACTTAATGACCATGGTGTTTGCCTAACCTGGAGTCTGCAGCTTTAAACACTCAAATAGCCATTTTTCTATTTTCTTTTAAACAGATCTCTCTCTCTCTCTCTCCCCTCCATCTTTCTCTCTCATCTCTTTTTCTTTCTGCCTTTCTCTTTCTCATTTCTCTCTCTCATTTCTCTCCTCTCTCATCACTCTTTTTTTCTTTCTCTCTTTCTCATCTCTCTTTTTCTTTCTCTGTCTCCCTCTTTCTCATCTCTCTGTTTCTCATCTCTTTCTCTCTCTCATCTCTCCCGCTCCCTCTGTCTCTTGTCTCTTTCTCTTTCCCTCCCTCTCCCTCTCCCAGTCCCTGGGGGGAAGGAACATCTGAACTGGTGCTGGGTGGTGGGAATCTGATGAACCAGTACTGAAAATCAGGTGGCTGGCAGGAAGTAGGGCAATCCGCAGTCTCCCCAAAAATAATGCTTCTGGTGAGGAGGAAAAGAAGTGCATTGGGAGGAGACTTGGTGGGTGTCAGAGAATTGGCGAGTGCTTCACGACTCCTGAGGTGTCGAGACTCCCTGCTCCCAACATCTTCACATGAGGGCAACGGTGGCAGCTGCTTCCTGCTTCTGCAGCCGTGCTAATAGCATTCAACCTGGCTAATAGCATTCAACCTTCCCTCCTCTTTTTCAGCCTCAAACATACAGAGCAAACACTCACACATCTCACAGTGCTGGTGGGACTCACCTACATGCCGACTCCTTACAGTGCTATGTGTGCACGCTCTACTCGAGGAGGAGGAGAAGAGTTGCCAAGCTTTTCTTCCTCCCTTCCCTTCGCAGCAGAGCTGCTCGGAAGGTAGCTCCTGTGGCCTGGATGTCCCTTTATGGTCCCCACCCCACCCCCATGTTGAGGTACCTTAAAGGGACAGGCTGTGGTGGCTGCCTTCTTGATGCAAAGTGAGGAAAAAAAGTTCACAACTTTTTTTCTCCTCATTCGGCATATACACAGAGTGCGCCGTGCACACATTGTGTGTGTGTGGTGCTGGAGGGACTCTCCCATACACAGAAGGTCCCAGCCTCACGTGTCCATACTCTGTGTGAATACCCAAGAAGGAGGAGAAGACTTGCCAAATTTTTCTTTCTGCCTCTCTTCTGATACACTGACCAGGCAGGTGAGCAATGTCACATGGAGCAAGTGTCCTCCCAGCCAGTGCGGCCATGGGGCTCCAACCTCATACAAATGCAAATTTGCAGACACCCCAGGATTCCAGGCTTTGGCTACAAGAACTGCAGACAGCCTTCCCCACCACACACTTCCTCCTCCTGCTGCTCCATGTGAGGCAGCAGGCCCGACAAAAAGTGCCTGGCCTAAAGATACAGCCCTCCATGATGGAGCCCTTCCTGGGGAACAAAGCAAGAACTTACTGATCCATCCAAAGAGGAGCTTCAGAGTGGCGGCAGCGGCGCTTTGGGAGGATGGCCCTCGGGGCCCTGGGAAACTGACTTGTGCAGCACAGCAAAATTTACTTTAGCAACCGGGAGTTGCTGCTTTGGGTTCTGCAAGTTCCCCTCCCTTTGGGAACTGGCTTCAGGTGGCAGAGAGGAGCAGGATGCAACCTGGCTGCTTCTCTGCCTCCTGTAGCCGTTTCTTGATGGGGACTTGCAGGATCCAAAGCTAAATTTCACTGTGCCGGGAAACAGACTTTCATTATCCCAGCTAGACCAATAGGGGAAATGAATGAAGTGTGGGGAAGGCACACTGAATGAAATGTGGGGAAGGCAGCGGTAGCAAAAGGCAAGTGGGAGGGGGGGGAAGGTGACTAGCAGCAACAGGAAGGTGACTGAGGCTTGCTTGCAGAGCCTCACTCACCAACTGCAAAGGTAGGGAGCAATGGCTGGCATGATGGGTGGGCAAAAGCAGGCTTCAGGCAGCCATATTGTGCATGTGGGATAAGGACTGACTGGGTGGGGAGGAAAGGGGTGGGCAGAGAGGGGCGGGGCCAGCCAGTGGTGCAATTTGCCAGTTCTCCAAACTGCGCAGAATCATAACAACTGGTTTTATAGAACCGGTCCGAACCAGTAGAATCCCATCCCTGTTGCTATGATAGATAAATAGCTATCTGATAGTCACAAGTGACTCATACCATTTTTTTTCTTTTTAAAATGCGTCTGATGAAATGTCTCTTCTAAAACCGACAATAAAGTCATTATGCAGATAGATGTTTTCTATTTCATCAGTTTTTTTTCTTTGATTTATTGCATGTTCTGGTACATATGACTTACTTGGTTTATTATGCAATTAATTAAATTAACTCTTTCTTTGTTAATCTAGAATCTAACTGCCATCATTCTGCCAAAATTAGACACTTTTCCCTCTTATTCCCAAGAACTAATGCTGAAATAAGTTATTATTACTTTAGCTAAATCAGGGGTGTCAAATTCAATTTCATTGAGGGCCACATCAGGGTTGTGTTTGTCTTCAGGGGGCTGGGGGAGCATGGCCAGGGTTAGCATGGCCAGCTTGACATCACTTGTGTTGGGGCAGTGATGGCCCAAGTGCTCTGCCAGTGAAAACAGGGTCCCGAGCTCTGTTTCTGGCTGTGATGGCCTCCTGCAACCCTCTGCCAGTGAAAACAGAGCTCGGGAGGACTGCATGCAGCCTTCCTGAGCTCTGTTTCACTGGCAGAGGCACTGCAGGCCTGTCCTTCACTGTTTCCAGGGCAGCCCCATGGGCCAGATCTAAGCACCCTGCGGGTCAGATCTGGCCCGCGGGCTTTAAGTTTGATATCCTTGAGCTAGCTCATGTCTTTAATAAAGCATTCCCTGTTTTAATCCTTTAATGTCTGATTCAAAAGTCCTAAGTTCAAATTTTGAAGTATTTTACTTTGTCCAATATATTTTCTAAGAAACATTAAAGTATAAATTATTTCTCAGTAATGGTGGCAAAATAGAAAACTACCAATAATTGATCAGTATTTTCAGAAAACCTGAGAAGAATACAATCCTATTAAATGGGACTAAATTGCCTTAAGTCCAAACGCACGTTGACTCATATTAATAAGTAAGAGCCACATTTCATTATATTTGGGGAAATAATGGAAAGGAATAAGCAGAATGTCTTGTTTACAATGATGTAATTAAAAACATTATCTCTTGTTTATGGTGCTCTGTCAAAAGTGACTAAGACTTTCTAAAGTATAAATGCTGCAAGGATAAGTGGGATTGACACAAATGTCACCCAAACAAGTATCAATTCAAAATTCAACAATTTGATCTGAAATTACCACTTTTGTCAGACAAAAATCAGCAACATCTATTAAGTCATTTTCTTAATGTGATTTATTGTTCCCTTTCACTTATTCTTCACAACCCACTTAGATATTTAGAAATATCTATCATGTAACTTTGCAGGCTTTTCTCCCTTCATAAACCTGTCACTAGTTGATAGCTGTGTGAAATGAGCCATTCTAAATTGCATCAAAAATTTCTCTCCATTCTCTGAAAACATAAAAAAACAATTTACACAGACAGCACGGAAATAACAAACTAGTGAATCTGAAAAAGAACATCAACAGATCTACATGGACAAATTAGTGATATGAACAAATTAGGGAAACACAAATTAGCTGTGTTTGCGCATCCATATATGATGTGAAGTTACATTGTATTCATAAATATTCATTTTTCTTATACTCTGACTTTCTTCCTAGGTGTTAGTCCTTATCTTCTCAATTATCCTATTTTTGTAATTTAGGTAGAACCATAAACAGTAGTGGAAGAACTTGGTCTATTTTCTTGAAGAAACCTTAAATGGAATTTCTACTCATATCCCCCCCCAAAAAAATCCCTTTAGAATTTTCACTTAAAAATCAGAAGTAAAGATGCTGAAGTCAGAGACAGAGAGCAATATCTCCTGCCTATTGCTACCATTGTGCTAAAAACTTCCTGCTTAAAGCTATAATAATTAGTCAAAAGCCATAATACACTGAGATTTGAAACTGAGTCTTTCCAATACTAATAGAGCAATATTCTAAAGAAGTCTCCCCTCTTTATACTGTTCCTGTCAATGCAATTCTTATCAATTGTGATAAACTAAACCAGAGTTTCTGTGCTGTTACCAAACTTTCAGATAAATAAAAGTATGAGGAAGTTTCCTTCAGAAAATAATGAGTTTTGTGAAAATCATATGAAATTTTAAAGCTTCTCTCAATGATAGATAGATAGATAGATAGATAGATAGATAGATAGATAGATAGATAGATAGATAGATAGATAGAAGATAGATAGATAGATAGATAGATAGATAGATAGATAGATAGATAGATAGGCAAAGACAGAGTCTGTGTATCTGTGTATGCATGTGTATGTATGTATATATTCATATATCACCATAAGTCAAAATCAAAACCAGATAATTATGTTTTGGGGTGATGTGTGCTGGGATTCAGCATGTGAAGAAATATTTGGAAATTTGAGATCTATATGTTTGCACTTTTTTTTGCAATGCTCCACCTGGTGAGGTTTTGAATGAAGTTGGAAAATGCAAGCTAAACTTTGGCAACAGTGACTGAATCTTTCTTACAATTTTGCTTTAAAATTAAGCACTTAAAATCACTTCTTTTTAGTTTCTTTTTCCACATACACCATTTCACTTCATACTTTCAAAACTGTTCATTTTGATCAATAAAATAAAATGTACCATGTGATTAATGTGTGTGACAAAAATGTGCATGTAGATTTATTTATTTATTTATTTTATTAAATTTATATTCCACCCTTCTCTCGAAGGACTCAGGGCGGTGCACAGCCTACTAAAACAACACATATACAAAAGTTAAAATAGAATTAAATATGGGCTGCTACCAAATCTAAAATCCCAACATTAAAACCATAATTAAAACCCCATTAAAATCAATTTAAGATCAGCCCAGGCTGGCCTGCTCAAAGAGCCAGGTCTTCAATTCACGCCTGAAGGTCAGTCATTCTCAACTCAGGGGGGAGCCCAGAGAGCGGGTGCTCCCACAGAGAAGGCCCTATTCCTCGGGATCATCAGGTGGCACATAGAGGCCATCGGGACCCGAAGGAGGCCCTCCCTGTGGGAGCGCACAGGTCGGTGGGAGACTACCGGCAGAACACGGTCTTGCAAATAGCCTGGTCCGATGCCATGGAGCGCTTTAAAGGTCAAAACCAGAACCTTAAAGTGCACCCGGAAGGCCACCAGCAACCAATGCAGCTCGCGCAGGAGAGGCGTCACATGAGAGCTTCTAGACTCCCCCATAACCACCCGCGCGGCCGCATTTTCATGCCCTTGTCACCTCTTTATCAATTTCATGCTCTTGTTACCTCCCGCCTAGACTATTGTAATGCTCTCTACATGGGGCTCCCTGCGGAGAGCACCCGGAGGCTTCAACTGGTACAAAATGCGGCCGCACGGATGGTTATGGGGGCATCAGCCAATCTCTAATATTTCTCTTTTCTTTAAATATTGCTGTGAATGTTTTCCCACAACTCCATTGTGACAGTACTGGTTGATGTGATTCATGTTGATAAAGACCAATTAGGAATGATTAATATAGACTAAATACTGGATCAGAATTTCTGTTTTATTGACAGGAAAATCTAATGCTAAACCTGTAAAGTATGGTGAACAAACTGTATTAAAACAAATACTGTACAGAAAATCTCTATGATCGTTTTGTGGCCAATTTTAAAGCTTTTCCTAAAATCTTTGAATGGAAAAATAATATTTTGTCAGCATTAATCTTAAATTATTTCTGACAACCTGGGATGCAAACATTAATTCATAAATAATTACATTTATAACATGGCTACTGCTTAAAAAGTCCAGAGTAGTTAATACCATAAAATTCACAACAGCATTTGATATTAAGATCAGATAAGACCTTGTATACTTTTGAATAATCAACATTACCATTATTATCATTGTCATAAAATTAAACTGAATCAAACAGTTCATTTAGCAGACATAGTATAAGCCGTTATAACTAAAGTTTAGAGAAGAAATCCTTCCTTGCCGTTGATGAAGCTGAATCATAGGTAGTTGTTGAAGGTTGTTCTTGAGCAATCAATCCTGGGAAATGTTGGCGTTTGTACTAAGATGGTATCCTCTTCTTGGATTTTAGATTGGTTTTAAGTTTTACTTGTTGTTAATTGGCATTTTAAATTAGTATTATTAAGTTTTTTTATATTACATTATCTATCTATCTGTGATGACCCAGAGTATCTCAGAAATATAACAAAAACCAAAACGTAAATAAAAGTTCTTTAATGCTTTCAACTTGGCTTCACTGTTTAATTGTTCACAGTGGAGGAGTAAAATAACATTTCAAAGGAAAGAAACACAGTTCAAATTCAAAGAGCCGATTACAAAGCAAAAACCCAAAACAAACTGCACTGAATAAAGTCCCACAACAGACCAGAATAGATAATTGCCAACTTCAGGAAGATAACCAGGGACATTCTGTTGGAAGAATGCCAACCAAGATAAACCTTCTTTAGGAATAAAACACTAATTTGTCTCCAGCGTCTCTTAGCATGCAGTCCAAACTCTTATGCAAATCTCACACCTGCAACCCATGAAAAGGATCATGGCCCTCTCCTCCCAAGTAGACTATATTTTACCCTGATCTTCTCCTCCCTAATTCCCTAGGATGGATAAGAGATGGGCCTGGGTCCACCTCTGACTGCTAGAGTCAGTCTCTACCAGGGGCATGACACTATCTATCTATCTATCTATCTATCTATCTATCTATCTATCTATCTATCTATCTATCTATCTATCTATCTATCTATCTATCTATCTATCTATCTATCTATTTTCCATCTATCATCTTTATACCAGGCCATACATTTTCTCTACATCTAATGAATAATAATGACTATAAGTGCTTTATTTGTTCACTTTATTTTATTTTATTTACATTGTGTAATGTACATTATCTGTCCAAATGCTTGTTCAGAAAGGTAGTTGTCAGATCTGTGTATCTGCCATTTTTCAATGGAAGAAGAAGGGTGTAAGTTGGTACAAGTAATCCTTTTTGATGTAACCTGAATATCTTAAGTCTTGTATTGGATCTGTATAACTTGCATATGATATACAACTGGGGGACTGGAGCCCAGATGTCTGGAAACCTGTCACCTCTTGGAGAGATAGCAAGAGGAGAAGGGGCCATCAAAATTCCAGCTCTGAAAGAAACCTCCTGGGAATCTTTTCTAAGATATGTTCCGAGAAAGGGTGGGGGATTAACATGTTGTCTCTTTGTTTGACTAAATCCACATCAGAATAAGGGGAGGGGTTCTAACTCCCTTTATCTATTACTGTATGCTTGGAAGCATCTTAGATTCTGCTTTGACTAATACCTGGATCACTTTCTTTCAATAAAGAATTCATTTTGAAGTACCTAGCTTTCAGAAGTTCATTCTTATCAGTTGAAAGGGAAAAGTCCGGTGCTTACATAAAGCAGAATCTGCAAAAGAAGTCAACCCAGAGAGGATTTTTTTTTCTTTGAAAAGAGCTTCACTCTACCAAGGAGACCCTGCAGAAAATGCCTGAATATAGCAAGGAGCAAGGGGAAGCCAAATGCTGGGGAGAAACTTTGACAACTACCCAGCCAGACACTGACTTAGTGTACCCCATCGAAGACATTGAAGCTGCCTGCAAAAATTCCACAAAGTCCCAATAGTCTATAGGTGTAGGAAAGAAAGACAACTAGGATGGAAGAACCAAGGGAGTAACCCTCAGCTGGGGAAACCATAAACCCAGGTGGAAAATCGAGCTGGAAGCCCTTTCTGATCAGGAAGAATGGGTCGAGGAACCACTGGCAGATGACCGACTGAAACGGTACATAAATTGTCTCATGAGGGAAGCCCTGGAGGGCCTCAATGTGCGGGATGAACCAGGTCACCAACAAAGGAGAGCAAGTGAACCAGAAATTGAGAGAACCCAAGCCGTCATCCCTAATCCAGCTGAGAATGATCGAACAATGGAATAATCCAGAGGACTAGCAGTCATACCAGGTACCCAACCCCTTGCCACTCCAGAGCAGGGGATTAACCCTGGCCAACCCAGAGACATACAACTGCAGAGAAAGGTCCCACTCTTAGGGGTAAAATTCAATGGGGACCCCCAGAAACTGGGATTCTTTCTGGCACAAGTCCTCACCTGCATGCAAGAATACAGACGGAATTTCACGACCCAGGGGGCCCAAGTGCAAGTTGTCACCCTAGCCCTGGAAGGGGCAGCAGCCAGATGGATGGTGACCCTCCATAATGTTAGCGCCTCAGAACTGAGGAACCTCAATCGATTCATGACAGCCCTACGCCACTGCTTCAAAGACCCCCTTGCCAATAGAAAAGCCCACGACCGCATTAGAGTCATAAAGCAAGGCCATCACCCAGTAGCCAAGTACACTGAGGAATTTCATGACCTGGCCAGCCAAGTCGACTGGCCAGAAGATATACTTGTCTGTTGGTTCAAAGATGGACTCAGTGACGACCTGTACACTGCCTGCCTGGCCCCAAACCTGCTGAATGAATGGTACCTGATGGCAGAGGAGATGGAGATCGACATGGCCCATAACCAGTACCACACTGGCAGGGTTTGGAGAAGACCCCCACCTTAGGGAAAGTGGGAGTTTTCAATCACCAAACTACCATGACTCCAAGACCATCTGGCTGCTTTAAGTGTGGAAAAGAGGGGCACCATTCAGCAGAATGCCATTCAAAAACCCCTGCCAGAATGCCAGACCACCCATTGGAGGGAAACCTGGAAAATCCAACCCTCGAGGAAAAGAAACTGGCTTGAGAAGCTGAGAAGTTGTGCGGTTCTGGTCCCCCACAAACCTAGAGGAAGAATCACCAATGCCCCAAGGAGACCTGAGCCAGTCTGAAAGCAATCCAGAAGATGATCCAATGATAAGCGACCCAATCAAACCACTCACTCTACCCCAAGACTGTTTATTCCCTAGCCAAGGAAAGGGGGAGGTGGTAGGAGCGTTACTGGTGCCTAATCAACCCCACCCTAGCAGGGAAATTGGGAATCTAACTAAGGAAAATGGAAAATCCCATTGCTTTCTGCCAATTAGATGGAACTATAGTCAGATTAGATGGAGCCAGCCAGTTTTGGCACAGAACCATTGAAAATAAGACTAAGGAACCATAGTGAGATGCTCACATTCATTGTAGCACCAGGAATGGAAGGGCCACTAGTCCTAGGACTCACATGGCTACAGAAATGGAATCCAAAAATAAACTGTACATTTCCAGAAACATGTAGCATTTGCAAACAGCCCAGAGGAAAGAAAAAGAAAGAGAACAGAGAATAGAGAACCAGCCATGGCCGGCCAGCTGGTTGAACCCATTAGCATCCCCGAAGAGTACCAGAATTTAGCTCAAGTAGTTAGTGAAGAGGCTTCTGATGAACTCCCACCTCATCACGCCACAGTCTGCACCATTGAAATCCTACCAGGGACTAAACTTCCAAACCGAAAATGTACTGTATGTCCCCCAGAGACCTAAAAGAACTCAGAGCATTTATTGATAAAAATCTAAAAAGGGGTTTCATCGAACCTACCCCACCAAAAATAGCAGCCCCAGTATTATTCTGTGAAAAGAAAGATGGCTCCTTATGCTTATGTGTTGATTACCGAAATTTGAATACCATCAGTGTGGAGAATATGTACCCACTCCCCCTCATGAAGAACATGCTAGCCCATCTCTCTAAAGGAATTTTTTTTTTCAAAGTTAGATCTACGAGAGGCATAGTACCACATCAGAATAAGGGAGGGGATGAGTGGAAGACGGCTTTAAACACCCCACTGGGATGCTACCAATTTAAAGTGCTCCCTTTTGGACTACAAGGAGCATCAGCCATGTTCATGCAATTAATTAATGAGACTCTCCATGATTTTTGGTACAGAGGGGTTCTAGTTTATCTCGATGATATTTTAATCTACACCAAAACAAAAGAAGAGCACATCAAGTTACTCCAAGCAGTTCTCACAAAACTCCAAAATGTCAAACTATATGCAAAACTCTCTAAATGTGAATTCCATCAAGAAAAAATTGACTACCTGGGATATAGAATATCCCACAAGGGAATAGAGATGAACCCACAAAAAGTAAAAGCTGTCATTGATTGGGAACTGCCCCATACTTGCAAACAACTGCAAAGCTTCCTGAGTTTTGCAAACTTTTACTGCCAGTTCATTCCAGCTTTTGCAAACTTGTGAACTCTAAGAAACTGAGACCTAAATTTATTGAGCTATTTTCATCTCCAGAATTATTAATCCTGTTACTGTAGAGCTTCTACTTCCCAAAACACTTAGACAGGTTCATCCAGTATTTCACTGTAGCCTACTCAAACCAGAGATCACTTCAAAACTTAAAACTTAGACCCTCCCTTCCCACTATGGTACATGGGGAACAACATTTTGAAATTAAAGATATCCTTGATTTGCACACTCACTATGGATCCACACAATATCTAGTAGCTTGGAAATATCTTCCCTCCTCAGAAAATGAGTGGGTAGCCAAACGACATGTAAAAGCACCCTCATGACTAGGGAAGTTACACCTGAAATACCCTTACAAACCATCCTTAGTTGTAAATGTAACACATGCTTTATGTCTTCCAGATAGATTTCTCAAATTTTTGAGGTGGGCAATATATTAGATCCATGTATCTGCCATTTTTCAGAGGAAGAAGAAGGGGGGAAAGTTGGTACAAGTAATCCTTTTTGATGTAACCTGAATATCTTAAGTCTTGTATTGGATCTGTATAACTTGCACATGATATACAACTGGGGGACTGGAGCCCAGATGTCTGGAAACCTGTCACCTCTTGGAGAGATAGCAAGAGGAGAAGGGGCCATAAAAATTCCAGCTCTGAAAGAAACTTCCTAGGAAACTTTTCTAAGATACGTTCCCCGAAAAGGGGGGGGGGATTAACATGTTGTCTCTTTGTTTGACTAAATCCACATCAGAATAAGGGGAGGGGTTCTAACTCTCTTTATCTATTACTGTATGCCTGGAAGCATCTTAGATTCTGCTTTGACTAGTACTTGGATCACTTTCTTTCAATAAAGAATTCCTTTTGAAGTACCTAGCTTTCAGAAGTTCATTCTTATCGATTGAAAGAGAAAAGTCCGGTGCTTACAGTCTTGGTTCAGCTTGTATGACAATTTTGCCAGAAGTTTCACTTTCACATCTAAAGACACCCATGAACATTCAATCTGAGAAATTATCGTAACAGAAATAATAAATTCAAAGAAAATGGGACAGAAAGTTAGTCATTTTTAGTTTCTCCTGACAAGCTATTTATTGCACTGAGGGTTGATTTTGTTACTTGGCAAGCAGAGAATATTAATGAAGCATTTGCAGAAGAGCAATCTGTACAGGTTGACTGTGATTGACAAAAATCTACAGTGCATTATATCAAGATGAATTATTTGTCATGACCTTTCCTCTGACTTTTTTATTGCTACATTCACCCTTTTTAAAGGCAGAATATGCGTGCACATTGCTACCTGCCTTTGTCTCCCAAGCCTATTGCATTTGCTAAATATATTTGCACATTTTCAAGCTGGATCCAAATTGCATTTATTTGCCCTGATCCAGCTGGTGCTCATAGTATTCAATCACAATAAGAAAGACACAAGACAATACATGTACAGAATCTAATGTAAATATTGTAAGTTGTTCAAAACAGCATGTGCCAAAATGTGTTTATTACTTCCTCCAATCTTTGCAAGCAGTAGCTGTAGTTTGGGATAAGGAACAGGATGAAATTAATTTCCATTTATCTCTGTTGTCCTTCAAACAATTCGTAAGCAACATTTCTGTTCTTTTTAATAAAAATATTTTGCACGTACTGCTCTGTTCAATCAGAGGGTTTCAAATAAAATAATGCAATGATAGTCCATTTATGATTTTGCAATTGTTCTTAAATTATTATTTACAATATTACTGGGAACTTAGGCAAGGTGTCTTCTGAAGTTTTAGTAAAGTAAATGGAAATCATACCAATGGAAACAGGAGAAAAAAATATTTTCCATTAGCCTTCAGGGGATTATGAAAATAGAAAAGGTGATTTGTATGAATGCTCCAATGGACTGATTCACAAGTGTTATTCCCCTGACAGTTTTAATTCTCACATTGGTAGTCTTGGGGGTGGGGAGTCAAATGTCGGTTTTCCACATGATATTCTTCTATCTGGTACAAACAATAGCTGTCAGTGAAAGCCAAATTGGAAAAAAATGAAAACCAGTTTTTGATCTAATTAAATTGAAAAAAAATATCAGAAAATCAAGAGAACTTAAGTATCTTTGTGCTTTTTTGGATTTTGGTGTCCTAACTAGCCGTACATTCCTGGATCAATGGATTCATGTTTATTGTCCCTGATTATTATCCATCAATCATATGGAAAATACTTCTATTATAAAATGCTGCCACCTGTATATATAAATTAGAAATTATTAGCAATCATTTTTCTGGATCTGGACATAAAGGGGATTTTTAAAATAATAACAGCTCATTTATTTGCTAATATAAATAATACTAAAATGGGAGGGAAAAACTCCTTCCTAAACCCCCGCCCCACCAACAGTTGCAAAACTACATAAAGCAAAACAAATGTGCTGGATCTAAAAATCAAATAAAAAATTCACAATTTAAGATCCTAGAATATAAATGCTTCATACCCGGTACTAAAAGGAGCACACAAGGCACCAGAAACTATCTTCAGGGTAGATATTTCTCAAGCAGAGTGCCATCACAAGCACACACATTCTAAATTGTGGTGGTGAGAGAAGAAAGGCTTTTAAAAGCAGTATGTAAATATTTAAAGAAATTCAAAATTGCTTCAATGCCACAAAAGCTGTGTTAATAGTTTTGTTAGAACAAAGAAGTAGCACAATATACCACCACTAAGCAAATGGTGTCTCCTTCAACCACTTTGTGCCTTTAGTGTGAGAGATGGCTCCATTCAGCTCTCAGGATAGCAGTGAAGTTATCCTGCCTGAAAGTGTGTAGAATGCACATTTACTAGGCAGCTTAGTGGCTATTTCACTTGAATCTTCATGGAAGTGAATTACCCTTTATGCATAACCTTTAAATTGTTATCCATAACAATTTAGCTTGTCTGAGAATTTACCCTAAAATAAATGGCAATGATTCAATAAAAATATTTCACATATTTATAGCTGAGGAAAATAGGTTTTGATATTGACTTTGTGCTGTTATAATATACTGTACATGGTAATATTAGTCTAAATGGCACCTTGTACTAAAACCAAATATTAGTATTTATCAAGTAACTTGCATATTACTGATATGGAAAAACAGAACAGTGGAGACAAGAATCTTCAGATTTAATTATGTTGTAAATTACTTTATTATTTTAAATAATTAGGAGGTAACATGCTTCTACAAGTCATGGAGAATTTAAAAAATGGTTATGAACACTTGCCTGAGTAGAAAACCTCTGTGTTGATTTTTCCCAAGAGATTTGTTACATTATGAAAGCAACCTGTAAATTCATAAGAATTTAGCAACTTGGTTCACAAACATAGCAAAATAAGTTATGGTTTGTTTAGCCTTCCTTCCTTTGTTAAACTTGTCATTATGCTCAGTTTGTAAGCCATTGGTTATGGTTGCACACTGCAGCAGTTGGCATTCCAAACATGGCTCTCTAGATCTGCCTTGAGGCTTTCTGATAGATGCAAAGTATATGTCTATGTGCATTCCAAATCTTCTTTCAAATAGAAAGCATTGCACAGCCCCAAAGTGTGATATATAAAATCAGGCTTTCCATGGCTCTTTATGGCATTGTTATTTTTTATTTAATATATTGAAATACTGCTCTGATTGCATAATAATGCAATAGCATAGAAGTTGGCTCAACAAGTACACTTGGAAATTCATATTAGTTGATATTGCATAGTCTCTTAATGCAATAGCATTTGAGCTGTGCTTGATCATTATCTTTGAAATTAAAATATTTTTAAAATGAAACATAAAGCTATGGCTGAGATGGTAGACTATATTGTCTACTCATATCATAGATAGACTAAAAACTCCTATTGAATAAGCCAATCTTACTTTGCCAGAAATAATTGAGGCAGAGTGGTACTAGCAGGATAAAAGGATCCCTTTATCACCTGTGATTAATTGCTAAATAATATTTTGGTATTGTGGATCAATGACTTGCAAAAGTCGCATCCTACTTAAGAAGGATTTTAGCAGTTGCCAAGATTCATCTACTCCCAGTCTTGAAGGCATCCTTGGCTATTATAGACAAATAGTTGTACTTAATCATACAGTGAGGGCAACTTAACAATGAATTGTCAGTTTGTGGGTGGTAAATAACAGCTTTTTGAAATTAGTAATATATTTAATTTTCAGTGACTGTGTGCTATAAAGGAAACAGCTATTTAAAACACAATGTCTATTTTATTTCTCCCTACAGCATAGTTACAAGAAAAAAAGAAATGCCACCTTCAACAACAGCACCGCAATATGCTCCCCCTGATGGAGGATGGGGTTGGATCGTGGTCTTTGGAGCTTTCATCTCCATTGGATTTTCCTATGCATTCCCTAAAGCCATCACAGTGTTCTTCAAAGAGATACAAGAGATCTTTGGCACATCATATAGTGAGATAGCGTGGATATCATCAATCATGTTGGCTGTTATGTATGCAGGAGGTACCAGAAAACTTTTTTGTCTGATATGGGGTCAAAACAAAACAAAATTCTCTTATTTTTCTGGCACACAACCCAAAGCCACTGAGCTATGTGGCTCTATCATTCAAATGCTTTGGCTGTATACCTCAAAAATAGTTGCAAAATTTAGCATCTAATCATAATTTAAATGTGATTGAAATATGAATTATCTGCATTTGTCTCACTTGCTTTGGGAAGTATGGCTTCTATTATACCACTGAAAAGCTCAATGTTGTCTTCAACTTGAAAAAAGAAAAATACCTTGCTTTTAGACTGTAATCCTATATCCACTTAACCAGAAATAACCTCTATTTATTATAGAGAGTTGTTTATTAAATTGTACTGTTTAGGAGAATAGCTGGTGCCTTTTCCTACTCTTTCAACCCCACAAATAACTTATTTGAGCGGAAAAAGGAAGAAAAACATACATGGATCCATCTGGAAAAAGAAACTTGTAAATCCAAATTTAATCCATTTAGTACATTTGTTAGAAAGAATCAAAATATCACAACATGTTTTGAGTTTTGAACTCTGGTGAACTTCAAAATTTGAAATCATTGGTTTTATTGGGCAAAGGGGATTAAAAAAGGACTAACAAGAATGGAAATATGCAAACAAGTAAAATAAACCATACAATTTAATATGTAAATGGAGCTAGAATAGGGTATCAGGATATCAAAAGAAGTTTTAGGAGTTCTTGGAATCTTTATTTCAAGGAAGGAGATAAAACTGTTAAGAGAAGGGCAGCCTGTCATTAGATCTCGCATTCCATCTGTTTACTAGCCTTTCCCTCCAATAATCTTTACCTGGGAAGGTCTCCAAAACTGCTGTACTAAGGTAGAAGATCAGTATCCAATATGGTTTTCCATTCTCTAATGTGGAAATCCCATTGCAGCTAAACTAATATGCCCATTTTATTTAATAGTTTATATTGACTGTGTAAATTAAATCTTGAGGATTCATTTTGATAATTTCCACTTCACACAATAAACTGGGATTCTGATGGGTCTTTTGATTTACTGTGGAGATTATCAGAGAGTTTTCATATCTTTTAATATGCCTAACATCTTGAAATTACTAGGATAACTTTTCTTTGGAAATTCATATTATAGTGCAGACATTTGAACTCTGTTCAAAATAAATTCCGCATCTCACAAATGAAATTTGAAGTACCTTCTACATTGTACATATAAAATAGGAATTGTAGCACAATTAAGCTGTGTAAATTTTTTTTGTTTTCTTACTGTAATCATGTGAGTTTAACTGTTAGCAGCAAGTAAATTCACCAAAAGTAAACATTCTTTGAAGTTATAGTTACGACAAAATAGCTTCCTATGAAGTAAAGTCATTAAACAATCATTGGCAGAAGATGAAAAAGTTAAACTATTCAAATAATGAGAGTTATTTCTTTGTGAGGCTTTTTTCTTATCAAAATCTGATTGTTTGATTTCAACCAATGATGTACTATAGCTTGGAATAAAGCAGGCAGCACATATGGTGCAAGATATTTTATTTATGGCAAAGTAGGACAGATATATTGGAAATGTTGTGGGCACACTGTATCTCTTAATACTAATTAAGAGAACCTGAAAAACATTTGAGATCTGACACACTCATTATGATTTAGTGCTTTGCTTATTAATCTTTACAGTGGGGTCATCAGATAAGTAAGAATCTAGCAGAGGATCTCCGCTTCAGGAGCATTCAACCTTTTGAGGTAATTAGTAGGCATCTGCGTTTCTGTAACAAGGTATTAACTTACCTTTCAATATTTGGGGAAAAAATGAAACTAATAAAAGACATCCAGTAAGGAGCTAAAGGAATGTTAATTATGTTTATCACTTACTTCATAGTTAAAATAAATGCCATTAAATTACATCAGGCCATCTGGCAAATCCATATGGCCTCCTAGATCATGGTTAATTCTAGCAAATAGGTCGAGTGTGGTGTTCACCCCTTCAAGAAAGCATAAACAAGATGTGCTAAACTGCAGTGAACAAGATTTGCATTCCTCATGTTCTCTCTTTAGCGTGCTCTTGATGTGACCTCTTGATGTTCTTGATGTGTCATTTTACAAATTGAAATTTAAAAACCAATTGAGTTTGTTTTATGAGAAATTTAGGTATGTAACAATGGTACTGAAAAAAGCAAACTTAGAACACTTCACACTTACAATCACTGCAGCATTCCCAAGGTCACATGATCAAAATTTGGATAACTAGTTCATATTTATGACAATTGCAATGTTCTGGGGTCATGTGATTACCTTTTGCGACCTTTTGACAAGAAATGGAGAAGCCAGATTCACTTAACAACCATGTTACTAACTTAACTACAGTGATTCACTTAACAACTGTGGCAAGAAAGTTGTAAAATGGGGCAAAATTCACTTAACTGTGTCACTTAACAAAAATTTGGGGCTAAATTGCACTTGTAAGTCAAGGACTACCTGTACAATTTGACCTCTTAAGTGCTCTTTAATATTTTATTTCCTTACTATTTTTTATTCTTGGTTTAAATTCTGCATGACCATGACTGTCAGAAACATGACATATGGAAAAGTAACTTTCTTTGTACATCTCCTTAGTGACTGTATCATTTCGCCATAAAGTCAATAAAGAAACTCTTAATTAGTCAGATGATGCCCTTAATGAAAAGCAAAGTATAGGAATTCAGTGACAGCTTGGTCATCTCATGCATATATGATCATTGTATTAGTTTAATGATAAGTCGAAAGAAAACCTGTTTTGCTGCTATTTTCTGCATCATTAACTTCAGACATTTTCAACACATTGATTACTGTTGTGAGCTGGATAGTGGTTTATCAAGATAGAAAACTGTCACTAGGATTTGGACTTTCATTATGACACTTGACAGCATAGGAAAATGAATATAGATCAAAGGTTTTTTTATTCTTATTTTATATATTTATACTGTATCTTCCTTTGCTAATAAAGTGGTTATTTCTAGACAATATTTATGAATATGTCACTGTTCCACTGTTTTTAAAAAAAGATACTTTGCAACTAATCTAGCTGTTTTATCTATTTGCAGTCAATGACCACTAAGTAGATATAACACTAAAATAACCAAATGAAGCAGGCTCAAATGAGCAACAAAGCCACTATTTATAATTGCCAATTAAAATTATGTATAAGAAAAAAAGAGAATGAAATAAAACAAAGAAAAACAAAAAGAAAAATAACATTAAGGTAAAAGAATTAAAGGACTAAGACTAAGAAGCCTTGTTAGGTTCATAGCTGCCAATAATAACTTGACAACTCTGTTTCTAATAGCAGATTCCAGTTGGCAAGAAGGAAATAAATCTCTTCTCCTTCACTGAAGACTTGATCTCTATTTGGAAGTGGTATACATTTACCAGTATGTACAGTACATTCTCATAGAAGAGGCAATAAAAATACATGCACTAAATCTCAGATTAATTTTGGTCACAAGGATAACTTCCCTCGTTAAGTGGGATTTCATGAAACCTCCACCCAAGTATAGAATATTAAAGCAAGCCAAAAAGAAGACAGATCGAACAAGTTTTAACATGTAATTTAAGAGGCTAAAGGTTTTCCAGAAAGGAACCCATCCATGTAGATTGCCTGTAGTGCTCAAGTCTATCCATCATGCAATATCAAAGACTTTCAAAATCAAGTTGTTGTCCTCCTCAACAATGACTTTATTTAACTTTGAGGGGAGTTATTTAGTTTAGCTATCATATAGTGAGCTGTCCATTGAATCACTTGAATCAAAGAATAAAAGGTAAATGAAATCATGTAGCAAATAGTTCATTATCAGTCAGTCTGCAGTCTTTCTGTGGTTCCAAAAGACTAAAAATGCCCATTCCCACAGGATATTGGAAGTTGGGAGTCATAAACTCATCCCACTGCTGGCTCGCATCTTGGATAGATATAAAAAAGCCTACAGTGTCTTCAAAAATAATATATTTGAAAGTAGATGAAAACAACATTTGCCTTTTGCCAAGGATATGTAAAGAGACATAGAAGGCTTCTTTTTTTGGTCAGAACTATATCTTAAAATGGTAGTCCAGAATGGCTATTTGCAACTACACTGCCATACAGTGGGTATGAAATCTCGACTTACAACTACAATTAAGCCCCAAATTTATGTTATTAATTGAGACATTTGTTAAGTGACTTTTGCTCCATTTTACAATATTTCTTACCACGTTATTAAGTGAATCACTGCAATTGATAACTTAGTAACCTGGATGAATCTTTTAATGGCTTCCCCATTGACTTTGCTTGTCAGAAGATCGCAAAAGGTGATCACAAGACCCTGAGACACAGCAAACATCCTAAGTATGAATCAATTGCCATGCATCTGAATTTTTTTAAAAAAATTATTGAAAATAAATATTAAAAATACTGGATGTGGTGGACTTTCTTTGACATACATTTCAGTCTTTACATTTTACATTAGAAAAGATCAAAAGAAAATATAAATATAAATAATTATATACATACATACATACACCCACACACACACACACACACACATACACACACATACACACACATACATACATTTAGGCTTTGTACCATTTTAGATCTTATTCTTATATCTCATTTCTATTTCACATTAAATCTAAGTTTCAATTTTATGAACTTCTTTTTATGTCTCTCCATATGTAGAATTTGTTCCATATTTTATAGTATTCTGGTTTATCTTGTTCTTTCAATTCTAATGTCAAACTATCTAATTCTGCCATTTTCCTCTCATCGTCCGGTGCGCTCCCACAGGGAGGGTCTCCTGCGGGTCCCGTCGGCATCTATGTGCTGGCTGGTGACCCCGAGGAATAGGGCCTTCTCTGTGGGGGCATCTGCTCTCTGGAATGGGTTGCCCCCGGAGTTACATACAGCCACGGACCTGGGGACCTTCAGGCGTGCCTTGAAAACCTGGTTTTTTGACCAGGCCAGCTTGGGCTGATTTTAGATTTGGGTGTTTTACTTTTTATTAAATTTTAGGGTTTTCGGGAAGGGTTTTAATTGTTTACAGCCAGGGTTTTAGTTTAATTTAGTTTTAATTTTTCACATATTTATTGTTTTAATTGTATGGCTGTGCACCGCTCCGAGTCCTTCGGGAGAGGAGTGGTATATAAATAAATATTATTATTATTATTATTATTATTATTATTATTATTATTATTATTATTATTATTAATTCAGCACATTGAAAAATCTTATCTATTATAGCATCATCATTTGGAATTTCTTTTGTTTTCCAAGTTTGGGCAAATAGTATTCTTGTTGCTGTGATTACATGTATAGTTAGGTAAATGTCTGCTTTGCTAAGGTTCTCTTTTATTATTCCCAATACGAATGTCTCTGGTACATATCCATTTTTTGTCCCAATATTTCCTCTAGCCATGACCAAATTTTATACCAGAACACCTGTGTGGTTTTTTTTGCAGGCCCACCACATATGGTACAAAGTACCTTGTTCTTTCGAGCATTTCCAGCATATGGACGATTGAGTACCATACCTTTTTGCTAATCTGGCCGGTGGGAGATACCACCTATAAAATATCTTGTACAATACAGATTTTCCTTAAAAGATGTCGCTAGCATAATCTTTTTGTTTTGGTCCAAAATTTGCTGTCTAGGTATATACTATGTTTGAGGTCTCTAGCTCAGGTTAGCTTCAATTCTTTAACTTGTTCTTCATACATTTTATGGTCAAATAGACATTTATAAAGTTGCCAAGCATCTGAATTTTGATCACTTCATAATGGGGATACTACAAAGAATATAACTGTGAAAAATAGTGATAAGTCATTTTTTTAAGTGTCATTGTAACTTTGAACAGTCACTATATGAACTGTTGTAAGCTGAGGACTTGTAGTTGAATTGTTTACTTAGATCCAGTGGTGGGATTCAAATTTTTTTACTACCGGTTCTGTGGGCATGGCTTGGTGGGCGTGGTAGGGGAAGGGTACTATAAAATCTCCAATCAGAGGTGGTATTTTCCGGTTGTCCAAACTACTCAAAATTTCTACTACCGGTTCTCCAGAACTGGTCAGAACCTGCTGAATATCACCTCTGCTTAGATCCATTTATTACATGTGTCTAATGATACAGACAGGCATGGAAGCTGCACATGTAGTTTCTGAAATAAAAAGGGAACTGATACACAGGAGTGATACTACTATATATCCTTCTTATTGTAGCAGGAGACTCATTTTCTTATGCTCATACCACTGTTACTGCAGTATTTTAAAGATAGGTAGGAATCTATGTTACATGAGACACGCATTACTTTTTGTGCTGAGAATATTTGTTGTTTAATTTTTCTAGTTAAAAATCCCCAGTAGTGTTTCAAAAACAGCTTTGAAGTATGTAGTAGCTAGACTCTCTCTCTCTCTTTCTTTCTCTGTCTCTCACTCTCACTCTGTGTGTGTGTGTGTATGTGTGTGTGTGTCTGTCTGTCTGTCTCTCTCTCTCTCTCTCTCTCTCTGTCTCTCTCTCTGTTTGTAGACACACATATATGCATACGTATATACATATTTTCTTGTTTTGGCTTCTGCTTTGGTTTAATTTTAATTATGTGAGAAAAATAGCTCAACTTCACTATTCTATATTTCATCTGTTTCCAGGAAAGGAAGGATCAGCCTAAGATTTTTGAAAGTTTATGTAACATCTCTATATTTTTGTACTCTGGAAGTTTCCCCAATTTCTTTTTCATAGTCACCTAAATAACATTATTTTAATATAAGAGGTTGAAAGGGAAAAATAAAATTTTGCACTAACTTCTACTTTTCTGAGCCATTATGGACCATTAACTTTTTAATTATCTTAATACCTTCACAGAAAATCCAGTAATTATTCTAATGTAATGATATTACAAGCCCTTAAGATTTTATATGACACAACTCTACCTCATAGAATATGTACTAAGGTGACTGCATGCTGAAAACCCTGAATGGGTAGAATTTAATGTTTGTTGTCCCAGTTTCACCCATATAATTCTATTTATACAACAGCACAACTGATAATGGAGATTTCTTTTATCATTCCACCAAGAATTATTGGAAAGTGATTTAGTAACTAGATAACTTTTGACTGCATAGTCCCAGGACGCTACAGACAAAGAATTTTGTTTTATTTAAGCAACAGTCAGTCTGCTGAAAACATCTAGTTTTCAGATATCATGCATATTCCATAAAAGTGAATATAGTTCTAAAAAATGCCGGAGAAAGGGAAGACATATCTATCAGATTTTCTAAATTGGATATGACTTTCTAGTAGTTATTATCTTGCAAATTACATATGAGCTGAAAAATCAAGTTATCAAGAAATATTGATTTCATAGATATTGATTTCATTTGAAATTCTGCATATGTGTTTGTTACACACTCATTGCTAGTGTAACTAAGACCATCCACCTTACTGATGTTCATCTTTTTCTCTTTCCTTCCACCTTTTCCAGAATTACAGCCTTCTCTATGGAGCTAGTTCTTCACGTAATGTATCTGCAGTAGAATAATCTGAGCCTTCCTGTTTGTGCTTCAAGTGAGAACTTGGGATAAAAAAGGAAGAAAGAAATCTATTATAGCAATAGCACTTAGCACTTATACTTATATATTGCTTTATAATGTTTTATAGCCCTCTCAAAGTCAGAGTCAGCATATTGCCCCCAGTACCCTGAGTCCCAAATGGGAGAGGGAGCGGTATATAAATTAAATAAACATAACATATTTATTTAAATATATTTAAAGCATTTATTTGTGCAAATGTAATTTAAAGAATTAACTATGGTAGATCTATTTGTTTCATTTACCTTACTCCCTTCTTCCTTCTTTTAAACAAGCAGAATTCTATTAAAACACAAGTTTCTCTATAGTTTGGGCAGATCTCTATTTAAAGGTATTTAGATAGCTTCTGGAAATAAAAATAATCTCTTTGAGTCATGAAATGGATTTATTTGTGTTATGTTTTGTTTTTGCTTTTTTTCTTTCTTATCTCTTTATGTTGGATAGTTTATGAATATTTGATTGTTTTATTCCAGCCCAGCCAGTGGCACCAGAGATTTCATGCCATACATCCCATTTCCTATGCACTAGTTTTAATAAAATGTGTTTGAACTCATCATCAGCAATTTCAAGTATATTTGCTTAGAACAGAGGTTTATTGAAATCAGCGGCACTTCAAAGGACATACATTTAAGTTTCTTTATTTTAACTCCATGCATCATTCTATAAACAGTTTGTGAACAGCAGCAATAAATAAACAAGGGAAGATAAATTTAAAGACTATAATGTTTTCAATTTGTTTATGAAAGTTCAGGGAATAACTTGGTCTTTGATGAAAGTATTTCATTTTGAAACTGCTTTGAAGGTACATAGAATGTGTACAGACCAACTTGGAATGCTGGATATGTTCCAAGAAGAAAAAGACACAAAAATGAAACACATGGTGATTACACAATGTTTGTCATAATGCTATGAATTTATAAATGTCAAAAATAGAATGTTTGGAAATTCAGTAAATATATACGTAAGCACCTATAGAGTAAATTGGGGACAGATAGACACTTTTCAGATTTTATGAAATGAAGAACAATGCAAAGGAAATGTAGGTGGCAATTTTAGTCCATTTTCAAGGTTAAATGTCTTCTAATTGCAGATTTAATAGCTTGTCCAGAGATGAGACATTCCTTGTCTGCAGGCACTCATATCATTTAGAAAACTTTATGGCCAACTCAGTATTACATTTTAATTTAATTAAAATTTCAAATAAATATATAGGTAGTTATTGGCTTACAACTGGTCATTTAGTGACTTTTTAAAGTTACCACAGACCTCCCCAGAGCTACTTACAACCCAGCTTTGAAGTATCAATGGATGTCCCCTACCACAGTCATCTAATTGCATTTTGGGTCTTGGCAACCAGCCCACACTTACACTATGACCAACACAAAAAAGGTTGTAAAATTAGTCACAGTCAAGTTCTGACACTCTTTATGACCAGCATGATTTACTACTATAAATCTGGCCACAATTAGCATTGTAAGTCAGAGACTACTTGTATTCAACATCTTTTTGTCCTTCCTTCACTTCAGATACAAAATAGAATTCTCAGGAAGGAAGGAAGGAAGGAAGGAAGGAAGGAAGGAAGGAAGGAAGGAAGGAAGGAAGGAAGGAAGGAAGAAGAAGAAAGAAGAAAGAAAGAAAGAAAGAAAGAAAGAAAGAAAGAAAGAAAGAAAGAAAGAAAGAAAGAAAGAAAGAAAGAAAGAAAGATGTGTTCTATTAGACTTACATAAGATCAGCAGATTTTTTGGGGAATTTTCTATATTGGATTCCATTGTTTCTGTCCCTGTAGGATTGCTCAGCCCAGCAGTCACTTAATTAAAAGATTGTTTCAAGTTTCCTAACTCTATTTGTTAAAATAAATATATTAACTAAATAAACTAGAAATATATAAAACCACAGTTTATACAGATTCTTTTTTTTTTTTGAGAACAAACTTTATTGATTATACAATTAAAATAACACAACATAAAAAAGAAAAAAGCACATATACAACATAAAAAAGAAAAAAGGAAAGAAAAAATAAAAAATAAAACAAATAAGAGCAAACAATTCCATTATCAACAGTCTGTGGTTCTTTATTTGTTATCATTATTGGTGTCATATTTTCAAATACATCTTATTGGGAATATGTAATTGCTACCTTTTTTTCAAGTTTAACAATATTTACTGATATATTTTCTATTTTTGTTCTATCCAGTCATACCAACATTCCCAGCTCTTATAATATTCTGATGATTCTTTATCCTTGAGTGCTAAAGTTAATTTATCCATCTCTGCACAGGCTGCTATTTTCTGAATGATCATTTCCTCTGTTGGAATATCGGCTTGTTTCCAACACTGTGCAAAGGTTAATCTAGCTGCAGTAAAAATATGTAATATTATATATTTGGCTTTTTTGGAAAATTGTCTATTAAAAATCCCTAATAGAAAGAATTCTTGTTTTAATTCAATTTGCTCCATCGTTATTTCCTCTAATCATTTTTTAATTCTACGCCAATATCTTTGGGCTTCGATGCAGGACCACCACATGTGAAAGAATGTTCCGTGTTTCTTTTTACATTTCCAGCAGTTCGAATTCATGTTAGTAGACATCTTCGCTATTCTTGAAGGGGAAAGATGCCATCTACTGTATAAAACATTTTATAGGCATTTTCTTTATATGTTGCTGATTTTGTGATTTTATTATTCCTGACCAAATCTTTTCCCATTCTAATAATGTAATGCTACGCCCTATGTTTCTACTCCAAGCTATCATGTTACCTTTGACTACTTCCTCTTCTAATTCTATCTCTAATAGATGATTATAAAATTTGGTTATATTTTTTTTATCTGAACCTAATAGGATTTTATCTAATTGTTGTAGCTTACCATAAATTCCGAAGTTTTTCTTATCTTGTCTTATCTATTTTGAATTTGCAGGTAAGCCCACCAGTCTACTCTTAGCCCTTGTTCTTGGAGATCTTGCAGTGATTTTAAAGTTCCTTGCGCATCTAGGAGGTCCTTGTATTTTATCATCCTATTAAGATCCAAATTATTTGGATGTATCATCGCCTCCATCATTGAGATCCAAATTGGGATTTTTTTCTAATTTTATTCCAATTAGCCAATAAAGAGTCTCTAATTATATGTCTGTGGAAATAATTCTATTTAGTTTTTCTAATAATAATAATAATAATAATAATAATAAATATTTATTTATATACCGCTCCTCTCTCGAAGGACTCGGAGCGGTGCAATAAAACAATAAATATGTGAAAAGTTAAAACTAAATTAAATTAAGGCCCTGGCTGTAATCAGTTAAAACCATTCCCTAAAACCCTAAAATTTAATATAAAAAGTAAAACACCCAAATCTAAAATCAGCCCAAGCCGGCCTGGTCAAAGAGCCAGGTTTTCAAGGCATGCCTGAAGGTCCCCAGGTCTGTGGCTATACGTAGCTCCGGAGGCAACCCATTCCAGAGGGCAGACGCCCCCAGAGAGAAGGCCCTATTCCTCGGGGTCACCAGCCGGCACATAGATGCCGACGGGACCCGCAGGAGATCCTCCCTGTGGGAGAGCACCGGATGGTGAGAGGAAAATGGCAGAATGCGGTCTTGTAAATATCCTGGTCCGATGCCATGGAGCGCTTTAAATTTTAGTGTAAAAATCTTAAGCACACCTGAGAGGCCACTGGTAACCAATGCAGCTCGTGCAGGAGGGGCATCAAATGAGAGAACCTTGACGCCCCCATAACCACCCACACGGCCACATTCTGTACCAGTTGAAGCCTCCGGATGCTCCCATTTGGGAGCCCCATGTAGAGGGCATTACAGTAGTCCAGTCGGGAGGTGACTAGGGCATGAGTGACCGTGCGTAAGGCATCCCGATCCAGAAAGGGCCACATCTGGTGGATCAGGCGAACCTGATGAAACGCCCCCCCTGGAGACAGCCGTAATATGGTCTTCCAAAGACAGCCGTACATCCAGGAGGACACCCAGATTGCGAGCCCTCTCTGAAGGGGGCAAAATCTCACCCCCAATAGCCAGCGATGGAACTATCTGGCTATATCGGGATTCCGGAAACCACAGCCACTCAATCTTGGAAGGGTTGAGTTGGAGCCTGTTCCCGCCCATCCAGTTCCGCACGGCCTCCAGACAATGGGACATGACCTCCATGGCATCATTGGGGTGGCTTGGGGTGGAGATGTACAGCTGAGTATCATCAGTGTACAGATGACACCTTTCACCCCAAAGCCACGGATGATCTCCTTCAGCGGCTTCACATAAATGTTGAACAGGAGAGGAGAGGGGACTGACTCCTGAGGCACCCCACAATCGAGGGGCCTAGAGGTGGATCTCTCCCCCCCGCCAACACAAATTGCAGACGGTTGGAGAGGAAGGAGGTAAACCACCGTAACACGGTGCCCCCAACCCCCAACCCCCCCAACCACCGCAATAGGATACTATGGTCGATAGTATCAAAAGCCACTGAAGGTCTAATAGGACCAGGACAGAGGAATAACCCCTGTCACAGGCCCTCCAGAGATCATCAAGCAGCATGACCAATGCCGTTTCAGTACTATGTCCGGGCCTGAAGCCCGATTGGAAGGGATCCAGGTACATATCTTCATCCAGGTACTGGAGAAGCTGACCTGCCACCACACTCTCAACAACCTTCGCCATGAAGGGACGGTTGGAGACAGGACGATAGTTGTTCAAGAGAGTTGGGTCCAGGGAGGGCTTCTTAAGGAGGGGTCGCACCACTGCCATTTTCAAGGCAGTGGGCAGCAAGCCCTCCATCAAAGAGGCGTTAACAATTCCCTGGAGCCAACTCCGCGTCACCTCTCTGGTGGTAGAGACCAGCAGGAGGGGCAAGGGTCCAATAAACATGTGGTGGCATTCAGCCGCCACTGTCTATACCCTCAGCGGTCACAGGGTCGAACTCATCCCAGATAACCATCTCAAGACTCGTCGTGGTCACCTCCCCCGGGACCTCCCAACTAGAGTCCAACCTGGCCCGAATCTGAGCGATTTTATCATGCAGAAATTGTGAAAACTCCTCTGCCCTTCCCTGCAAGAGATCCTCCTGCACTCCCGGCCCAAGCAGGGAGCGGGTCACTCTAAACAGGGCGGCGGGTCGATTTTCTGCCAATGCAATAAGGGCGGAGAAGTGAGAGCGCTTCGCCGCCTCTATCGCCACTAGGTAGGTCCTAATATAGGATCTAACCTGTGTTCAGTCGGACTCGGCATGACTGGCCCTTCAGACGCCCTCCAGACGTCTTTTCCGGCATTTCATCTCCCTCAGATCCTCCGTAAACCATGGAGCCGAGTGAGATCTTTGCCGGGTCAGAGGTCGCAAAGGTACAACTTGGTTCAGAGCCTCGGCAGCCAGCCTATCCTAGGCGGCTACCAAGTCTGTGGCCGAGTTATGAGCCAGAGTTTCAGATAATGGCCCAAGCTCCATCTGGAACCATTCAGGATCCATCAGATGTCTGGGGCGGAACCATCTCCTTGGCTTCTGCCTCCCTGTGGTGCGGAATGGCGGTACAGTAGTCTAGTCTAAGGAGAGAATGATCAGACCATGATAAAGGTTTGACAGCTATATCCCCTAACCGATCATTCAACCACTGTCCAGAGATGAAAATCAGGTCCAGCATGTGTCCTCCCGTGTGAGTGGGTCCAGAAACTAATTGGGTCAGGTCCAAGGCTGTCATGGAGGCCAAGAACTCTCGGGCCCCCCCAGAGGATTCACCGAGTGAAGGCAGGTTGAAGTCACCCATAACCAACAGTCTGGCTGTCTCCACCGCCAGCTCGGCTATTACCCCGAGGAGCCCGGGCAGGGCCAATGATACGTAGCAGGGAGCCAGGTACATTATCAAAAGACCCATCTGCCCACCCTGACCCCACTTCACAAAGAGGGACTCACAGCCAGCCATCTGAGGTACAGTGGCCTCCCTAGGACTGAGATCTTCCCTAATAATTACCGCTATACCACCACCCCTACCCTGAGCCCTCGGCCGATGAAATGCCTGGAAACCTGGTGGGCACATCGTTACCAGGGGGAGACCTCCCTCTGGGCCCAACCAGGTTTCGGTGACCCCTGCCAGGTCCATGCCCTTATCCTGAATCAGATCAAAAATCAGGGGGGCCTTGTTTATAATAGACCTGGCATTGCATAACATCAGCCGGGTGCTCAGGGCCTGAGATTCTGCACAACCAGGCCTGCAAGGCGGGTCGAGAGGGTTGGAGCGCGTTACCGCTTGGAGACAGCGGGCACGCGATCCCCTAACCTGATACGGCCCTCTACCCCCACCATATCTGCCCCTCCCACTTACGGTGCCAATAAGGTCCACCCTCGGTCGTTCTGACCCTGGTCGCCTCCCCAACCCCCGGTCCCCCGAGTCCCATAAGAATGCATGCCATCCCCTCTGTAAATCGTGGCCTTCTAGGGATAGGATTCTTTTATTCAACAAGTTTACCCACTCTTTCAGCCAAAGTAAAGAGGCTGCGCTATGATATATTTCCCAATTTGGGAGTACCATACCGCCCCTGCTCTTCATATCTTGCATCGCCTTTAATTTTATCCTTGGCTTTTTCCCTTGCCAAATAAATTTAGTGGTTATCCTATTAAGTTCCACAAAATAATTTTTATGTATTTTTATTGGTGTTGTTTGGAATAAATAAATAAATGTAGGAAGAATGTTCATTTTAATAGTAGCAATCCTCCCTAATAGGAAGATTTGCAATTTGACCCATAATTCTAAGTCTTTTTTTACTTGTTGTAACAATTTACTATAGTTATTTTCCATTAGAGTTTTACAATGGGCCATCAGCCAAATTCCTAAGTATTTAGGTTTTTTTACCACTTGTAGTCCCATTGTCTTTTCCAATTTTAATTTCTGTTTTTCTGTTAAATTCTTAGTTATTAATTTCGTCTTTTCCCTATTAATTTTAAGTCCTGCAACTTTCCCAAATTGCTCTAACCCTTTCAATAATTCTTGACCTGTTTCAATTTAGTTCATCTGCTAGCTCACCATTCATCCACACCATATCAATTTGTGTCCATGACTGATGTGGGTTACAATAAAATGTAAATTGCTTTTTCTCTGGATTTAATTTCCTCCACATATCTATCAAGTTTAATTCGATCATCATTTCTCACATGTTTTCAGTAATTCTCTCTTTTTTCTCTCCCCCCTACTGTGATCTTTCTGGTGGTCCGCAATGGCATTAAATTCCCCCAAGATACAAATATTCCTGTTTTCAAATTCCACTATTTTTCCATGTAATTGTTTAAAAAATTCTTTTTGATTATCATTAGGAGCATAAATTACTACTAGTAAAATTGGAATTAATTTAATCCAAATTTGTAACACCAGAATTCTTCCATTAGAATCTGTCCAAATTAATTCTGCTTTCATATCTTCTTTTACGTATACTGTCACGTATCTGTCCAAATTAAGTCTGCTGGTGATGTATACAAATTCCCTAGCTTGTGGCATTCTAGATACTTTTCATCTTCCTTCCTTATATGAGTTTCTTGTAAATATATTATATCTCAGAGGTGCTATTCAACTGGTTCGCACTGGTTCGGGCGAACCGGTAGTGGTTATTTGGCATGGGTCGCCGAACTGGTGGCAACACCTGGCTGGCCACACGCCCAACCCGGTCGCCCGGTTGCTCATTTGTGGTCGCTCTCCTAGCTTTCCATTCTCCACACTCTTTCTCCCTGGGGGAAAGGAAGAAAGACTTGGACGCTGCAAGTATCACTTTCCCTGTGTGAGTTAAAGTGCTTGAGTGAGAAGGAGTGCGATCTGACAGGGGGTGTGGGGGTGAATCGAGCCTTGGAGCACTTTTGCAACGTAAAAGAAATGCATTTTGAAAGCAGTAGGTCCTTTAAAAACTTTTGCAAGGATTCCCCACATGGACGCTGCAAGTATCGCTTTCCCCTGTGAGCTAAAATGTCTGAAGTGAGAAAGAGTGCAGTTTGACAGAGGGGGTAGGAGTGAATCGAGCCTTGGAGCACTTTTGCAATGTAAAAGAAATGCATTTTGAAAGCAGCAAGTCCTTTAAAAACTTCTGCAAGGATTCCCCATGGATGCTGCAAGTATCGCTTTCCCCTGTAAGCTAAAATGTCTGGAGTGAGAAGGAGTGCGGTCTGACAGAGGGGGTGGGGGTGAATCGAGCTTTGGAACACTTTTGCAACGTAAAAGAAATGCATTTTGAAAGCAGCAAGTCCTTTAAATACTTCTCCAAGGATTCTCTATGGACGCTGCAAGTATCGCTTTCCCCTTGTGAGTTAAAGTGCTGGAGTGAGAAGACGTGGGGTCTGACAGAGGGGGTGGGGGAATCCACTCCAGCCTTGGAGAAATCTAAAGGAGCTGCTTCCAAAATGCTTGTCTATGTGTGTGTGTGTGTGTGCGTGTGTGTGTGTGTAAGAGAGAGAGAGAGAGAGGAAGGAAAGAAAAAGAGAGAGGAAGGAAAGAAAGAAAGAAAGAAAGAAAGAAAGAAAGAAAGAAAGAAAGAAAGAAAGAAAGAAAGAAAGAAAGAAAGAAAGAAAGAAAGAATAAGAAGAGAGAGATAAAACTCTGTGCTATTATTTTTAATTGTTCCATTATTTATCATGTGTTAATATTTTACACTGTCCCTACCCATAGAGTGATTTTTCTGCCTTTCTTTTGCCCAAGGCTACCACATATTTCTCAGGGTTTACATGCATTCAATGTCAATAGTTCAGAGCATAAAATACACATGTGTTTAACAAGAGTTGAAAAGGGACCTTGGAGTTCTTCTAGTCCAACCCCCAGCTCAGGCTAGAAGACTGAGGATGCCAAACTCTGAGTAGAAATCCTGGGAAAGGTGTCAGAATAATACTTAGAAGGAATCTTGGGGTGAACCCTATACCATTTCTGAGAAATGGCTGTCCAGTCTTTTCTTAAAAACTTCCAGTGATTGAGCACCCAGAACTTCTGGAGACATTCAGTTACACTGGCTAATTGTTCTCACTGTCAGGAAGTTTCTCCTTAGTTTTAGGTTGCTTCTCTCTGTTCAGTTTCCATCTATTGCTTCTTGTTTGCATTCTGCTTCTTTGGAAAATACATTGTCCCCCTTTCTTTGTTGCAGCCCCTTAAAAGCCTGTTGCCTATCACAGTCTTGGGTAAAGCATGTCAGCCATTTCCTCCTTTCAGTGATCCATGAAAGTATGCAGATAATAAAGTCAAAAAAGGTGAACAACATTTTTACAGAGCTATAGATAAGTTGAGGCTGGGTGACAAGGAATGGCTGGGAGGGGAGGGGCCAGGTGAGGCACGACTTGATGTGAATGACATTGAGTTGGCCACGCCTACCCAGCCACATGACCACCAAGCCACGCCCATCCAGTCACATGTCCACCAAGCCACGCCCACCAAATAAGCCACGCCCACAGAACCGGTAGTAAAAAAAATTGAATTCCACCACTGTTATATCTGCATTTTGTTTAATTAGCTTAGTATTCTTTTCCTTTTTATCCTAGAGTTCATACTATTTATATTAATTGATAATATTTTCTTTTCCTCATCCATTACCTAACTAATTCTTGCTCTTTGTCTTGTGGTTACTGCTGTCTCTCTTTGTAGCTGATTTTGTGCTTTCAGTTCTTCTTTCTCTTGTTTCCTATCTCTAGCCTTTTGGTAATCTTGATAGTCTTGAAAATTTGATTCTAATTCATCATTACTACTCGATTCTTCCAGACCTACCAATCGTTCATAGAATTCTTAAACTTTTTCCACGGAGTCTACTCTGACTTTCCTTTCTTCCCATGAAATTAACATCCCCTCTGGGATTAACCATCTAAATATAATGCCTTTTCAGTTTAATTGATTCGCCAAGAATTTATAGTCTCTCCTTTGCTCTCTCACTCTTCTTGGGATTTGTTTAAGCACCAGAACTTCTTTTCCTTTATATATAATTGTCTCTTCTCTAGATATTTTATACATAACATCCCAAACCTTTCTTCTGGCAAATCTTACATGGACCTTTTTTGGATATTTATGGCATCTTGAATAGTTTGTTCTCAATCTGTAAACATCATCCAGCTCTTTCAGGATATCATCCTTATCTTTTTCTAACAGTTTTGCTAATATTCCTGCCATTACTTGTTCCAAATCCTCTTCTTTAGATTCCAATATGTTCTGGAATCTCAAATATGCTGCGGCCTTGTCTATTTCTAGGTAGACCAGGGAATCGTCCATTTCTTTACTCACATTTCTTAGTTATTCACCGACCATTTCCAGTTTCTATAGAACTAGACTTAATATATCTGTCAGCAAAGTAACATTTATAGTTTTGGAAAATAGATCCAACAAAGATGGAACAAAGTGATGTAAGTGTGGATGGTGCCATTTTTGTAGACAGGTAATAAATATCATCCTGTTTATGGGAATGCCTGGATTAAAAACAGATAGAAATTTACATTTCTAATATAACAAATTAATTACAGTGATGGCATATTGCAGGAACAATGAAAGCAATCATAATTGCAGGAATTCTTGCTTCAGGCTTTATGACAATGTAGAGGAGTGAATGGATTATAGAGCAAATTCATAATACACCTCTAGAGATTCTGCATTCTATTGTCATACTCCTGAATTTTAGCATAAAAAACTTAAGATATAACTGTTCATTCTCTATAATCATAAAGCTGCATTCTAATCATAAACATTTCATTAAGGAGACTGACATTTATACACAGTGAGGAAAACTAAAACTTTATATATGTAAAACAAATATACAAAGATTTTCTGCGAAAGTATATTCACCCATTGTAATTTGGTGAGGTTTAACTGACCAAAGGGAGAATGAAACAACATGACAAACCAAAACTTCATTTGGCCTTTCTTTTAGCACTTGGTTTTGTATGATGATGCTATCTACATACAAAGTAGATCTTCTCCTGTTCTGCATATGCTTTATTCTTTAAATTCTTAAGTAACTGGCAGTAAGCAGTGATAATGGTAATGACATCAGAAAGCACAGCTGCGTTCTCAACTCTCCTTTATAGCTAAACATGTGGAAGGAATGCTTGGTCCAGAGATCAACCATAATGGAGCAACATCCAAATTATAATAATGATAATAATTCCAATGTAGTCATGACTACCCAGATAGAAAGGAAAAGTATTATTTTTAATTGTTTTAGTTAGAATAAAGTTCCCATGGAACCAGTGGATTTTTCTATGTATGTGTGTATATTCTTTCAGCCCAGAATTCCCCATCTCTACTAATTCATTTGGAGATGTCAGCCAATTGAGAGAAGAGGATTATTGCTGCAGTGCTTTTGAAAAAAACCACAGATGGGACCCCTGGGTCCATGCTCATTATTGCTGGTGGCTCAAAAGACTTCAGACTATCACTGGCTGATATGGAGTTACTGATACAGTTTTCAGACATCACTTCAATTCATCATCCAATTTTGACAATATTCTCTTCAATGTCTAAGTAGTCCTCTTATCAAGCCTCCACAACTCCAACATGGAATTGCTTTATCCAGATCTTTCAAGCAAATACAAATAAGTAAAATAGAAAAGAAAACAACTCAGATAAGTCAAAAAAGCCCTTCATGCTTATTTGCTACAAAATTTATCTGTTTTTAGTTCTTGACTACATATGAGATTTAAGCTAGGACTAAAAGTTATCTTTTCTGTGAAAAATGGGCTTTCAGATCATTTAGATCTTATTGTTTATTGACAGTGTTCTACATTGCATTTCTTTTTATCTTTCTATGAATTTATATAGTTATACAAATTATTATATATAGTAATACTGCATTTCAATACAATATTAAAAAACATGAAAGCAAAAACATCTGGTATGATTGAATTAAAAAGATCATAATTTGCAAGAAATCTTTTGTTAAACTGAGGTCATATTTATATTTATAAAATATAGTTCAAACCACTTCTTGAATGTGACTGTTGAATAAATAAAGCTTCACCTGATTAAGAATTGCAGGAAATATATTTTATGCTGTATGACAAAGATTATATAATAAGATATACTGAATATTTAATATAGAATTCTGAGAAAACAGACAATGTGACAGGGAAGATATGGGAGATACTTTACTTTTCCAGAAAAATGAAAATATAATCAGGAGATCTATAGAATGCTAGCCAGTGATTCAAATCTTTGACTTCTAGTCTTTGGATACAGCCTACTAGCTAATAAATTTGATTTTAATATGGTAGGAGCACCAAATTATTAATCCAAGAATGGATACTTGGATAGTTTTAGCTAAATCAATGAATTCTTAATTAAAGTCAAATCTAATTCATTTTTTAAATTCATATTTCTGATCTTGCCAACTTTTTGGAGTGGATTAACAATAAGATAAATTGGTTATGCTTCCTAGATTAAATTTTTGTAAAACAACCATCTTAGTTAGCAGAAGCTGGGAAAGAATAGTAAGGTTTGATGAGCAGAACAATAGCCATGGTGCATAGTGGTTAGAATGTAGTATTACAGGCTAATTCTGCTGACTGCCAACTTCCAAAAGTCTGGCAGTTCAAATCTCACTGGCTCATGATTGACTCAGTCTTCCATTCATCCGAGATTGGTAAAATGAGGACTCACATTGTTGGTGGCAATATGCTGACTGCTTAGGCAGGGCTGTGAAGCTTATGTACATAAGTCTAAGCGCTATTGCTATATACCTGCCCTGTGCATTTGTCCTAATTTATTTATTTATTTTATTTATTAGTCTTTTATACCGCCCCCTCTCCCAACGGGACACGGGGCGGTGTACATCCAAATAAAATGCAATGAAAAATACAATATTTAAAAATAATTAAAAAGATTAAATAGGATGGCTGATAAATAAAAGTAGTCAAGGTTAAACCTTTTAAAAATTAAAAACTATTTAAAACCATTAAAAACCCTACAAGGAACTCTAGGCCAGACCGGCTTGATGGAATAAGTGGGTTTTCAACACGCGCCGGAAGGTCAAAAGGTCGGGGATGGTCCTCATCTCCGGGGGTAATTTGTTCCGGAGGGAAGGTGCTCCCAGAGAGAGGGCCGGCACCCTCGGAGTCACCAGCCGTCCAGCCAGCGGCACCCCGAGGAGGCCCACCCTATGGGAGTGCACTGGCCAATGGGAGACTGATGGTGGCAGAAGGCGGCCCCATAAGTACCCAGGTCCCAAGCCATGGAGCGCTTTAAAGATGGTCACTAACACCTTGAATCGCACCCGGAAGGCCACCAGGAGCCAATGCAGCTTGCGCAAAAGTGGTGTAACATGGGAGCTCCGAGAAGCCCCCAAAACCACCCACGCGGCCGCATTTTGCACCAGCTGGAGCCTCCAGGTGCTCTTCAAGGGGAGCCCCATGTAGAGAGCATTGGCAGAGTCTAGGCGGGAGATGATGAGGGCGGATGTGACTGTGCAAAGTGCATCCCGATCCAGAAAGGGCCACAACTGGTAGATCCTACAGACCTGACAAAAAGCCCCCCTGGCGACGGCCGCTATGTGGTCTTCTAACGACAGCCGTACATCCAGGAGGATACCCAGATTGCGTGCCCTCTCTGTGGGGGCAAGAATTTCCCCCCCCCGCCCCCGCATGGCCAGTGATGGAGTTAACTGGCTGTATCGGGGTGCCGGAAAGCACAGCCATTCGGTCTTGGCCAGGTTGAGCTGAAGCCTGTTCCACCCCATCCAACCCCGCACAGCCTCCAGGTACTGGGTCATCACTTCCACAGCTTCGTCGGGGTGGCCTGGGGTAGAGATGTACAGCTGAGTATCATCAGCGTATTGATGAAACTCTACCCCAAAGCCACGGATGACCTCACCCAGCAGCTTCACATAAATGTTGAACAGAAGGGGCTAGAGCACCGACCCCTGAGGCACCCCACAAAACAAGGGCCTCGAGGCCGACCTCTGCCCCCCACCAACACAAATTGCAAGCAGCCGGAGAGGAAGGAGGAGACCGTAACACAGTGCCTCCCACTCCCAGCCCCCTCAGCTGTCGCAATAGGATACTGTGGTTGACAGTATCAAAAGCCGCCGAGAGATCTAACAGGACCAGGACAGAGTAATAACCCCTGTCATGGGTCCTCCAGAGATCATCCAGTAATTTCTTAAGAGGAGTTAAACTGATTTTGACCCTTACACCCACTCACTTTTGTGGATGTCCAAAGTAAGGTATTGCAAGCTGAAACACATGAGTCCTGTTCTAATGTTTCTTTGTAGATCACTTGTTTAGACAATCAATTATGCTTACTTTTTTGAGCTCCATTCATTCTATTGAAAGTGCAGTTAGGTTTGTTATGACAGATAGTATGTTTTTTTTTTTCCTTTAAGCACGAATAACTGTTTTGGACAGTTTTGAAGCATATTCATTTCCAGAGATTTATGCATGCTAGGTTAAAATATCAAGTGGAGAATTATTCTGAAGAACATGGTAACAGATCCAAACCCTGTCAAGGATCTTGGAGTACTCATCTCAAATGACCTAAGTGCTAGAGCCCACTGTAACTACATAGCCAAAAAGGCATTAAGAGTTGTTAACCTAATCTTACATAGCTTTTTCTCTGGTAATATTACACTAATAACTAGAGCATACAAAACATTTGCTAGACCAATACAACATCAGTCTGGAACCCACATTACATATCTGATATTAACACAGTTGAGAAAGTCCAGAAATAATTCACAAGAAGAATTCTCCACTCCTACTCGTTGCAGAATACCTTATGCCACCAGACTCGAAATTCTAGACCTAGAAAACCTAGAACTACACCGCCTTCGGGCCGATCTCACTATAGTATATAAAATCATACATTGCAATGTCCTACCTGTCAATGAATACTTCAGCTTCAACCATAACAACACAAGAGCAAACAATAGATACAAACTCAAGGTTAATCGCACCAAACTTGATTGCAGGAAATACGAGTTCAGCAACAGAGTGGTCAATGTCTGGAATACTCTACCTGACTCTGTGGTTTCTTCCCCAAATCCCCAAAACTTTAACCTTAGATTGTCTATTATTGACCTCACCCCTTTCCTAAGAGGTCTGGTGTGCATGAGCACACCAACGTGCCTACCGTCCCTGTCCTATTGTTTCTTTTTTTTTCTTATATGTATCCATGTGTTCATAACTATGTTTTTACTTATACCTGTTATCTTGTAAGCAATTGACAAATAAATAAATAAATAAATAAATAGATAATTTGTAACATAGTAAGGACACAAAATATATTATTATTAATATTATGGTTCATTGCATAGTCAGCCAGGTGTTCAGACAGGACTTGGCATTTTTGTCCATCTATTGATCTTTCCCAAGATCTGGGATAGGGAGATGTGTTTGATGGAGTTAAAAGTATTGCTTCAGAATGCAAGCTGTTCCAAATACGGCTTCCTTTTGTAACTGACTAATAGAGATTTTGTCAATGTCATTGTGTTCAAGAGATGCTCCAGTTGTTTTGGGATTGCACCCAAGGTGCCAACTAATATTGATACTACTAATATTGATACTTTGCTTTTTTTTGCCACAGTTATTCTACTTCTATTTTCAGGTCTTTGTATTTTGTTATCTTCCCCAGTTTTTCTCTTCTCTTCTGCTGTCTCCAGGTACTGCAACATCCACTATCCAGAAATTTTTGTCTTTCTTATCAATAGTTTTTAAGTTTGGAATGTCAAGTTGCAGTTGCCTGTCTGTTTGAATTCTGAAGTCTCAGGGAACTTTAGCTACTTCATTTTCTACTACTTACTGTATTTTGAAGTTATTATTATAATTAGTTACTAGTTAGTTTACTTTATTGTTAGCCCTTGGGCCATATCAAAGTGCAGAGTTCCAGACAGAAATTATTACTAAAATCTAATTAAAAACAATTTAAAATGGAATTAGATAAAATACAATTTAAAATGAAATTAGAATAAAATACAATTTAAAATGAAATTGGAATAAATTACAATTTAAAATGAAATTGGAATAAAATACAATAATTTAATATATTGATAAATAAAGTATGATAAAACTATATTTCGGTGTCACCCCTACAATCTACCTCAATCAGTCCCACATATGCAAATCTCAACTGATCCATTTTGCTTAAGTTCTATGCTGTGTTAAATGTTATTTTCAGATTCTGGCCACACATAAAGTAAGTTGTTTTGATTTGGGGAACCCAATGGGTCATTTGTTTGGTATATAGACCAAGGTACCTGTCTCTCACCCTCTTATACAGCAACCATCAAGTAGGATGTGAACTAGTTCTTCTACCTCTGTGACTCTGCAAATGCAGATATGTCCATTGTAGGGTATAGAACGGAATCTCCCATATCTGACCATTGTGTCAAGCTGTTTGAATCTCATTCATGTAAATATCTCCCTAAGATGTTTTGGCACTTGTAACTTTAAATAATTGTCTATTTGAAAAGTATATTTGTATTTGCTCAGCCATTTCAAATTATCTACCTTACTAAGGATAGCTATATCATTTTGTGCTTCTATATCCTTAATTCTTTGGGCAGCTCTTTTTTAAAATAATTCTCTTGTTACGGAAGAGACAGGAAGGCCACAGCTTCTTTCAAAATTTGTTAGTTTGATGAGTCAGGAAATTTGTGATTGTTATTTTATCTGGTAGACATAACTTGAGGAGTCTATCAGTCTCCACTTCACTGACTCCATACAAGAGCATAGGGGTAACCTTAGTTTTATATAATTAATGGGGCTAGGAACCCTGGGTAACTATGGTTCTTTAATTTAAGCAGTAAATTCAAACAACTTTTTGCTTATACTCCATTGATGATGGTAAGCCTCTTATCAGTTGTAATAAGTAATAATAAAACGTTGGTATGTATTCAGTGGTATGATTTTATAATATAAGGATTATGTAGAACAAGAGTGGGCAGAGTTGTGGGGTGGAGTTAAGTGACTCATCAGCCTAGAGTTGTTATGTTTTCACAAACAGTCTAAGTCTAACCTCTTGT
The DNA here is from genome assembly GCA_023653725.1 of Bungarus multicinctus. Classification (NCBI taxonomy): domain Eukaryota; kingdom Metazoa; phylum Chordata; class Lepidosauria; order Squamata; family Elapidae; genus Bungarus; species Bungarus multicinctus. Next base: position 33,100,440 of record CM042848.1, read on the forward strand.
CAAACTTGACTCAACTCCATTGTGGCCCGTACCAGATTTTACTTGTAATTTGCCAAACAGTGATGGGAGGAATTTCTAGGTGGGGAGGCTATGGAATGCAAGAGAGCCTTCTGTTGCCAGAGAGACATTATCTACTAAGGTCAAGTTATGAAGAATATTTGACTGGCACAGACAGTTTTTCCAAAAACAAAAGAACTGAATTCAATTGGTGAACTATGAACTGTAGGTAGTGGCCATGAGGGGAAAAGGGGTTTTATCTATGTGGGTTTTTGCAGGAAAATCCCAAAACTGACTTTGCTTCTGCTCTGCCTAGACCAGGGGGTCTGCAACCTTAAACACTCAACGAGCCATTTGGACCTGTTTCCCACAGAAAAGAAAACACCAGAAACCACAAAACCTGAGTGGGCATGGCCAACTAGACACCACTCACTTCCACCACTCACTGACCCCCCCCCAGCCACACCTACCCAGGTTTTGTGGCTCCCAGTATTTTCTTTTCTCTGGGAAACAGGTATCCCCCCTCTCCCTCTCTCTCTCTCTCTTTCTCTCTCCTCTCTCCCCCTCTGATCTCTCTCTCTGATCTCTCTCTCTCTCCTCTCTTTCTCATCTCTTTCCCTCTCATCTCTTTCTCCCCCTCTTTGATCTCTCTCTCTCTCTGATCTTTCTCTCATCTCTTTGTCATCTCTCTCCCACTCCATCTTTCTCTCTCTCTTTCTCCCTCCTTCTCTCATCTCTCTCTCTCTCATCTCTCTTATTTCTTTCTCTCATCTCCCTCTCTCCTGTCTCTCTCATTTCTCTCTCTCATCTGTCCCTCATCTGTCTCTATATCTCATCTGTCTCTCTTTCTCTCTCATCTCTCTCTCATTTCTCTCTCTCTCTTTCTCTGTCTCTCTCTTTCTCCCCCCCTCCCTCCCCTCGCTCTTTTCCCCCCTGAACCATTTCCAAAAACAGGCAAGGGTTGGGTTGTTGGTTCTTCTTTGGGTGCTTTTTACCATATGATTTAAATCATTTCAGGTTCCCAGGTAAATGAAGTTCTTTCATCCCCTGCTGTGGCTTCCAGTCAGCTCAACTCACCACTGGCTGGCTCCGCCCCTCCCCCTCCCCTCCCAGTCACTCCTTGCCTGAGAAAGTAAGAGTGATGGCAGCAGAAAGAGACTCATCCATATTCCAGAGTGGGAGCAAAGCACCCATCTATTTACCTCTTCTTCCCGCCCTTGTTGGTGCTGCATGCACCTTGGTCATTTGGCGAGACATGAGACTTTCTCTCTTCCCTGAGACACTGGCCTGGACTGTCCGCAGCTGATGCTCCATATCATAATGGGCTCCAGGAGGAGGAGGAGACACCGTCTCCCCCATTGTGAAGTATGCTAAATGTAAGTGTGCTACGCAAGGTGCTGCAAGAGCAGTGAAGGAGGTGGCAAGACCCAGTGTCTTGGGGCAGAGAGCAAGTTGCATATCTCCCCAAGTGGCCTAGGTGCATGAAGCACCAACAAGGGCCAGAAGAAGCTCCCACGAGATGAGGCAAGTAGGCAAGGGGTGCTTCGTTCCTGCTCTGAAATATGCAGCGAGTCTCCATCCACCACTGTTGCCCTTACCTTCTTAGGTGAGGAGTGACTGAGAGGGGAGGGTGAGGGTGGATCCAGCCAGTTCAGATGACAGGGAGCCACAGCAGAGGGCCCAAAGAGCTGCATGCAGCTCTGGAGCCGTGGGTTGCCAATGCCTGGCCTAGATGGATCTTTCAATAAAGCTACACTCTTGGGAAATCTAAACAGACTAATGCAAAGAATGGTTAAACAGCTCTGCTTTCTCTCTACTGCCTGTTACCATTGCCATCTTCTCTCTTTAGTGGACCTACTGTTTCCTTGAATTTTTTCTTGTTATTGATATGTTGAAAGAAACTTTTTAAAAAATTATCTTTGACTTTTGTTGCAAATCTTTGTTCATTCTGAGCCTTTGCTGTCCTGGTTTCATCTTTTCATGTTCTGGCTGTCTGCTGATAATCATCTTAGTTATGTATCCCTCTTTCCATTTTTTTGTATTTGTCCTTTTTGTCTTTCAGTTGGTTAGAGAGATCTTTGTGTAGCCATGTTGGCTTCTTCTTGGATTTCTTGTTTTTTCAGTGGTATTGTGCTGGTCTGAGCTTTTATGATCATATTTTTCAGAGTTTCCCAAGCTTCTTCAATTGTTTTCCCCTTTAGGATTTTCATCCAAGGAATCTTTCCCAAGTTCTCTCTGAGTTTGTTAAAATCAGCTCCTTTAAATTCTAAGATTCTGGCATCATTATGTTCTATTGCTTGTATTTGTGTTATGTTGAATTCTAGTATGACATGGTCACTCTCACCCAAGGTTCCTGCAGTTTCAACTCACTCTATCACTTCTTCTCTGTTTGTAAGAATTAAGTCTAGTATGTTTGACCCTCTAGTTCCTTCTTCTATCTTCTGGACAACAAAGTTGTCAGTTAGGTTGGTTAGAAACCTATTCCATTTCTCACTTATTGCAAAATTAGTCTTCCTTCTATTATTTCTCCTCAATTTTTTATTTAATTCTTAGAGGTTATTGGCTTTTGATGCTTTTGTTTAAAAACAATATGGAGGAAAAATCATGCATAGTGCATAGTTTAAACCTGAATTTTCTCATGGCAGGTCTACAGTAGTAAAAAAGAAAAGTTAATGGATTATTGGTATGGGTTAAATAAATGGTGGAATTTAAAATCTGCCTTTTTCTTTCACATTTATTTTTAAATGGAAAGATGAAGAGCATGGAAAGATGAAGGACATGAGAAGTATTCAAATACATTTTAAGCCTGTCCAATGATACACATTGAAATATTTGAGCAGTAAGTTGCTCGCACTTGCACGTTTGCAATTATCTCCTATTTCTTGTTCCTAAAAGCTTTAAAAACAATCTATATTTTCATTTGCAATCAAGGAAAATTTTGAAGTTAAATTCTCCCCGGAGGAAACAAATGTGCACAAAGATATCTCTGGGATTAAACAGGACCTGGTTTATGAATGTAAAGCACCACAAAGAGATGTGACTCTTGGTTATTTAAAGAACCAATTATGCTGTCAATGGTATAGAACACACAGCAACAATTGATCAACTGAATGAAAATATTTTTATAGCAAGGTAATATTTGTTACAGAAAGATATTTATTTGGCAGTTTATTACAACATTTCTTTCAGAAAGAAATTGATACATTCAAATCGGTTGGTGTCAGCAATCAATGTTTGCATATGCACTACATTCCACTACTCCTTAATATGTCCTTTTCAAGTCCATGAATCCAATTTATTACTTGATCTCAGTTGGTAAGATATGATGAGCTTTTTCAGCAGCCTCTTGAGGATCTAGAACAGGGGAATATGCTGGCTGGGGAATTCTGGGAGTTGAAGTCCACAAATACTAAATGCCAACATTGAACATCCTTAACTCTAGAAGATCTCACAACTTTGGAAACTTCCATAGCAATTAAGTTGCTTCTTGAGAGATGGTGGCCATATAAATGTGATTAATAAGTTAAACTAGTTATCTCATATATCTCATGATGTTATCACAAGATCATGAGCCTTATTTCACTTATTTGAGTGGGAAGGGAAGGAAAAATAGGAATGTCTGAGTGAGTAAGAGAGTGAATGGGTGTATAATTTGTATATAATTAGATTCTTGGATTCTCATTCATTCTTTCATAAATTAATAGATGATTGGGGACTTCTGGTTGTGCTCCTGTCACGTCAGAGCAGAATCCATGATCATGCGTGATTTTGCTCTGTGCTCTCTCGTTGGAGGGTCCCAAATGGGACTGGAACCACCTTGTGGTGAAGAAAGGGGGACCACCTGGCAGGTCAAGGGGAGCCACATCTCCTCTCCCCAGCAACAAAAACCTCCTCCAAAGATGAGCTGCAGTGGTGACCTAAAATGGCCACCATGCAGATGGGAGGCAGTCCGGGAATCTAAGACTGTGCTGGAGTGGTGAAGCTGTGAACAGTGTGTGGACCAGATGAAATATTTGGACATTAAAAGGTACCCCGGAATTAAAAGAAAGATTTTTTATTAAAGATTGTAGAAGCGGCGACCAGAGAGAGAGAGAGAGAGAGAGGGAGAGAGAAGAAAATTGGAAATTTAAGAAATTGGCTTTGGAGGAATTAATTTGGATGTGGAAAATTTAGAGGAAAATGTTTGACTATAAAAGACTTGGAAATTGAACTGGATAATTACTTGGATTTTGGCACTAAATAGGCATTGATCAAATTCTGGAATTGAATGTGTTAAAAAAAATAGCTAATAATTGGAATTAGCAAAATTAATAAAAGCTCAAAAAAGGGAAAAAGCAAAAAATAAATGGTGGAACGTAGAAACAGAATTGAGAGTGTCACATAATGGTAAGGAAAAATTTCAGTGACTTTTTGAAAAGTGTTTGGTCTATTTAAAATTGGAATGTGAAATGAAATAAGAGGAATTCTACTATAATAAAATAAAAAACCCCAAAAGTGAAATGTTAGAACATTACAAAAAAGAGATACATGAAGAAATTGCCCCAAGATTGTTTGGTGACTTTGAAAAAAAGTTGGAAAAGAAGTTAACAGAAGGAAACTTGGAAACAAAGACTTATAGACATTGTCTGTTGAAATTAAATATAAAAGACATTGGTTGAAATAAATTACTGGACAATCAGATTGGATATAAATATTAAAGAAGGAAAAGAAGAAGTGCACAAAATGAGTAAAATATGTGTGGAAATAAGATTGGCACTAAAAAACATGAAGGAAATGATAAAAGAAAGCTCGGAAATGTATAGTATTATACTACAAAAATTAGAAATGGTGACACAAACTAAAGAAGAACAAAGAGATTCAGAGGGGGAGGAATTAAACAAAGAGGAAACCAGCTCTAAAGAACAAGTGGAACCGTGAACATTAAAATAACAACCAAAAAAAAAAAAAGAATTAAAGCTAAAGCCTTGACATTTGATGTGATAAATAAAGGGGGAATTGTTTTGAAAGTTAAACAAAGGAAAAGGAAACAGATGAGGGAATTACAGAGGAAAGATCAAGAGAGGGAGGGGGATAAAACAAATAGTTGGAGGAAGAAATAGAGGGAAACAATGGGGGGGGGGAAAGGAAATTAAGAGAAAGGACCAGAAAATGATGGGAAACAGAAAACAAGCAAAAATGAAAAGAAATTATATAGTCAGGAGGATGAGAGATGATGGGTAGAAGAGGAATAGGAAGGGGGAATTCTGCATGGAAACGTGATACTTAAGAATATAGATTTAAAAATAGAAAAGACAGAAACTGATTTATTTTAAGGATTACTGCTAAACCAGATATAGTTTTAACTGAAATAGATATGGAAATGGTAATTTACTATAAGAATATTAATTGATATTTAACAAAGTAATGAATAAAATTAAAATGAATTATGAAAATTATAATGGAAAGACTATTATCAGCTCCCAAAATTAATTGAACAGATTAATACCTTTGAAATAAATGGATGATTTAAAATGTAATTGGCAAAAGAGAACACCATGTGGAATCTGACTTAATATACAGTATATATATGTATATGTGATATATAGTAGTTAGAGGATTGTTATTAATGTAGAATGTGGTAATTTAAAAATGGCTATGTTATGGTAAACTTTTATCAAGAATTAAAGGGAATAAAATGGGGAAGTGAATAAGATAAAGGGGTGGCAAGTTCGAATTGACAATGAAAGGGGATAACTTTTGGATAATTAGAATTAGGATAAAATTTATTGAACAATAAATAGAATAATAGTATGTGATAAACTTGCCAATGTGACAGATAAAAGTAAATATGCATAATGAATATAGAAATGAAACAAGAATTTAGATAATATTGTAAAATAAGGCACGAGAATATTTGAAGAGAAATGAAATAAGCTACAATATGAACTGAAATGAGTATAATGAATATAATAATATATGAGAATATTTAAAGAAAAATGGACTAAGTAATAATATGATATGAAATTAAATATGAAAGCTGAATATGTAAACATGGTCATGTTTGTATTGAAATATATGGTCATGTTTGTATTGAAATATAAAAACCTGGAACAATAAAAATTGTTCACCAAAGAGATGTTTTTTAAAATATAAAAATAAAATAAAATTCCTATAATTACTAGAAAGTGCTGCATTCTTGGGACATGCCTAAGTAAAAAAATAGTATTTGAAATAAATATAATTTATATATAATTAGATTTTTGGATTCTCATTCATTCTTTCATAAATTAATAGATGATCCTAATATATTTGGGCAAATAAATGTAATTCTAGTTGAGACCCATCAGAATATGGATTTGTTGTCAAAGAAATTTTCCTTTATTGGCTTTTTTTCCCTTTGCCTTTTTTCAAACTGATCTCTAATTAACACAATTGTATACAAAATTGTATGTTAAAAGAAAGCAGAAAATATTCTGCATCATTTAAACATATGGAAGGATTTCATACAACAGTTGGGCCTATTCAATATAAGAAAAAGGCAAACAGGAACAGGAGATATAATAGGAATCGGTACAAGACATTTATTTTGTTAATTTGGTGGGGCAGGTAAGAGATTAATGCAAGCTGTGTGTCACCAATTTGTTGGATTGGCAAGCAGGGCTCAAAACACAGCTTTAAGTAAAAGCTGTAGGAATTTAGTAAGAATGTTATTAAACTAATATATTCCTAAGTACTAGCTTAGGCTACTTGCCAGAGCATATTTAATATTCTTGCAGACTTATTCTTGCTAATCCACTATTAAGCTATCCATAGTTCAATCTGTCCTGGTCCTGTTAGATCTCTCGGCGGCTTTTGATACCGTCGACCACAATATCTTATTGCAGCGGTTGGGGGGGTTGGGGGTTGGAGGCACCGTGTTGCGGTGGTTCTCCTCCTTCCTCTCCGACCGTTTGCAATTTGTGTTGACGGGGGGGCAGAGATCGTCCCCAAGGCCCCTGCTTTGTGGGGTGCCTCAGGGGTCGGTGCTCTCGCCCCTGCTGTTCAACATTTATGTAAAGCCGCTGGGTGAGATCATCCGTGGCTTTGGGGTGGAGTTCCATCAGTACGCTGATGATACTCAGCTGTACATCTCCACCCCGGGCCACCCCAATGAAGCTGTCGAAGTGATGACCCGGTGCCTGGAGGCCGTGCGGGGTTGGATGGGTCGTAACAGGCTTCGTCTCAACCCGGCCAAAACCGAGTGGCTGTGGTTTCCTGCGCCCAGATACAGCCAGCTTATTCCTTCGCTGGCCCTGGGGGGGAGAGGTATTGACCCCCGTGGAAAGGGCGCGCAACTTGGGTGTCCTCCTGGATGTGCGGCTGTCTTTGGAAGAACATATTGCAGCTGTCGCCAGGGGGGCTTTTTATCAGATTCGTCTGATTTACCAGTTGCGGCCCTTTCTGGATCTGGGCGCACTTCGCACAGTCACTTCCGCCCTCGTTATCTCCCGCTTGGATTATTGCAATGCTCTCTACATGGGGCTCCCCTTGAAGAGTCTCCGGAGGTTGCAGTTAGTTCAGAATGCAGCCGCGTGGGTGATCGTGGGCGCCCCTCGGGGCGCACACGTAACACCACTTCTCCGCAGGCTGCACTGGCTTCCTGTGGCCTTCCGGATTCGATTCAAGGTGGTACTGATGGTATTTAAAGTGCTCCATGGCTCGGGACCTGGGTACTTACGGGACCGCCTGCTACCACCAACAACCTCCCGCCGCCCAGTACGCTCCCACAGGGTCGCCCTACTTGGGGTACCGCCACCTGATCATTGTCAGCTGGCGGCCCCGAGGGTGCGTGCTTTCTCTGTGGGAGCCCCCTCCCTGTGGAATGATCTCCCCCCGGAGATACGAGCCATGACAGATATCCTCTCCTTCCGGCGCGCAGTTAAGACCCTATTTTTTAAACAGGCTGGCCTGGCCCAGTAAGGGTTTATGGGGTTTTAAGTTAACAGGGTTTTTTAAATTTTAATCTCATTTTAAAATTTTTCGGGATGCAGCCACATCTATGTTTAATCTGGTTTTAAATTCTATTTAATTTTGTAACTTTGTATTTTATGTATTTATTAGGCTGTACACCGCCCTGAGTCCCTTTTGGGAGAGGGAGCGGTATAGAAATACGAACAATAAACAATAAAATAAATAAATTACCTGAAACATTTTTCCCTATTCTTATGAAAACAATCCTCAGTGATCACACATTTAATTTTGTAGCAGCACAGTTATCAAATTAACAATGAAAGTTAATCTCATAATGCATATTCTTAGCTCCTGACTACAGCCCTAAAAATGATGATTTCCCTAAAAATGTTGATCAGCATTTGATGAGGCTCGAGAATTTGATTACAGATAGTCCTTGACTTATAACTATAATGGAACCTGCATATCATGTTTACAGGTTGTGATGGTTTTTAAGCAAGGTGCCATGTGATTACCTTGCTTAACAACTTCCATCTCTGTGGGGCCTGAAGTGGTCATTAGGAAGACCTAATACAGGCCTATGCATGCCTGTTCTGGACCTTTCAAGGCTCCACCACCCCTAGCATCCCATACTGTGCTTCTTATCCTATTGGATCTCTGCAAGTCAAAGACCGGTAGGGCATGAAATTCCCCAAAAAATAAAATTTAGCTTATAAAAAGAGGCAGACTAGATCATTATAACTCTTAACAAATAGTAGAAATTGTTAAATGTGCAATTGCATTTGTGCATAGCAATTATAATCTTGTTCATAATATAAACGTATTTGATGACTTTATGTATTTGATAACTAGGCATAAAATTTTAGTATAATTTTAAGCACTTAAAGTTCTTTGCAAATTCAATTAAATAAACATACATTCATCATTTTTTAACCTATTGATGCTTTTCCTGATCTACAGCTGCCATCAGGTCTATAAATGGTTGATAACAGTTAGGGATAATGGCAATTATAGTGTCACCTGACCTGCAAATCCCTATTGGAAAATATGATTTATGTGATCAATAAAGCGGTAATATTCCACTTTTTTCTAAAATAGTAGGAACTCATTTAATATTTTGAATTTGCTGTCCCAGAAACACCCTAGAATGTGGTCTGTCTACTCTTGAGATAGATATAAGAGATACTGTAAATTGTGTGTGTGGGGAGAGAGAGGGAGAGAGAGGCAATAGAAATAGATAAAATAATAGGAACTCATTTAATATTTTGAATTTGCTGTCCCAGAAACACCCTAGAATGATTTCCTATTGTTGGGTGATTCCTTCAATATCCCATATGTGGTCACCAAAATTTGATTGCAAAATGGTCAAATTACTAAAACTGCAATTTTTGCATGATTTGAAGGTTGCAGGCATTTGAAAACTGTAGGTTGAATACGGGGTGGGGAGGGCAGCTTCCATAATACACTTTAATTCCCATTTTAACCCCACCAGCAATTCTTCACATAATGTAGAAAAACAATTTGAAAAATTATGAAAGTATTATTGATTGATCAAGTTTCCTATGATTCACCAGCAGAACAGAAGCTCCTGATCCAGAAAGTATCTGTTCCCACGCATCTGAAATGAAAATTTTAGGCTACAGTAGAAAAACTGACTAAATAGCTGGTACAATTTAGGAATACTAACAGTGAATCATGTAGCCTTATAAAATAGCTGCCATGAAGCTTGTTTGTTCATATGGTGGATAACTATTCACAAATCACTCACTGACAAAAAGGCAAACCAGTGTAATGGCTTTCTGCCTTCCCATCTAGTATGCTAGAATATTCTTTTACTGTTTAATTTATTGTTTTTTAAAAAAATACGGATAAAGAGACACAGTATTGCTTTGCAGCTACAAACAAGTTCATTTTTATGTGTACTTATATGGCCAAGAAGCAGTATTGGGAAGATTGTGCTGATTATTTATGAATACAACATTTCAAGAAGCATTTGGCCCATGTAAGTAGTGACCATAAATAGCCTTAAAGAAGAGTTTAAAATGCAGGAATTCAGGTCACTTGTGTCATAAAGAAGAATCTTCTGTAAACCCAAACTACAGTGTAGGTTACTTAATTTTCTATACAATAGTGGAAATATTAAGATAGTTCTTTGTCTAGAAGGGGAGAGATTAATGTAAAGCTTATGCCTTAGATAATATCAATGGATTTCTTATAAAATCAAAAGCAATGTTTGACATTTCAGTTTATTCTAGAGTCCTTTTCAGGGGTAGCTTTAAATGTTACAATCAATGCTTTGATTTCTTTTAATTCATTTCTACTTTAATTTAATGTAATGAATACAAATCTCAGAGTGATAATACTGCTACATTCTGAGAAAGCAGAACACAATGAAGAAAGTTTTTCAAATGTGTCTGACAACAAGCCAGTTTCGATATTTAGCACACCCATTTCAACTCGGCATTCTTCATGCCAATCAGAGTGGTTTTATGTACAGAAATAACTAAACTTATTTTGCCAATCTGTATGTTGAGATGCAGGTAGGTATGTTTGTCACTCCTTTGCCTGAAGAAAAAACCACTCAGGTGGATTACTGAAAGAGCAAATAAAGAAAGATTCATTTTCTACTATCCCAAGCCCTTGTGCTGCTAAAGCAAATCCAAATATACATGCTACTCAAATCAATATTTCTTTGATTCACATACCTTGTCTTAACTTAAGCTTCTTTACCTAGTTGTAAATTATCCTTTTGGGTAGAAAGAATGGCAAAAGAAGGGGGAAGGATAGCCACAGCTAAACCTCATGCAATGGGAAAAAACAAAGAGATATACTGCTAAAATCTTATTTTGCCTGATAGACAATAAGGTCTTTGATGGAACACTTCTCAAGATGCTTACAGAATTGTTCTACCTTGATTCTAAGGGAGGAAAAGTGGCCACAGATACATATCTCATAGTGTTGTATGTAACCAATTGCTTTCTCCTGCTTCATAGAAGGTTCCAGCATACATAAATTGGATTTCCCTAGTGTATGCATGCTTATCTGATGTTGTGGCAATAGTGAGTTATGTTAATAAGCATATAGTGAATGTTTTGTGGGCTAAGCACAAAGTCTTTATTTCAGTCACTGAAAAGATTCAGCTTCTTTTTTAATTTTCAGAAAATAGCTCAATTTTTGTTTTTGTTTTCCTGTCCACAGGCCCTGTAAGCAGTATTTTGGTGAACAAATATGGCAGTAGGCCAATCATGATTGCTGGGGGGATACTGGCTTCATTTGGAATGATTGCTTCTTCATTCTGCAACAGCGTCTTGCAACTTTACATGTGTGTTGGTGTAATTGGAGGTAATATAACAGTATTTTTTTATTTGTTTCTCCTGGTGTTCTCCTTCAGCACACATCTTAGGATTCTGTTTTTAATTGATTGATTGGTTCACTCCTTCCTTCAGATTGATTGGTTCACTCCTTCCTTCAGATTGTTGTGGGTTTTGCATAATTCTTTCTGCAATGTTTTGCAATTACAAAAGAATAATTGATTGCTTCAATTATTGATTGGGATTCAAAATTATTGATTGGGATTCAAAATTATTGATTGGGATTCAAAATCTTTTAACAACCAGTTCTATGGCCATGGCTTAGTTGATGGCCGTGGCTTGATGGTCATGTGACTGGATGGGCATGACCAACTCGATATCACTCACATCACGGGGTGCTTCTTCTCGCCTGGCCTCTCGTGACTATGGAGATCCTGCCATGGTCGTAAGTGTGAAAAATGGTCATAGATCTCTTTTTTTAGTGCCATTGCAACTTTGAACAGTCACTAAATGACCTGTTGTAAGTCAAGGATTACCTGTACAAAAATTCAAGAAGCTTCTTTGCTAAATACCAATCATTAGATTAAAAATACCTGCAAGCCGAAGTTACAAATCAGGCAGGGTTGAGGAACTAAAATAGTTCAAATGCAATGATAACTATCAGCAGCCAACTCTTATTCATAAAGTGAAACCCTTTAGCAGAGAAGTCATTTAAGATCTCCAGAAAGAGCACACCCAGGAGAAGCAATCCTTAGATCCAATTGCACTTAAAGACACCAGCTGGTCTCACTCACCTCACAAGATATCCTAAGGAAACCATCTAGATTTAAGGAAAGATAGCATGTCCCCTAGAAAGGCAGTAAAAAAATCAGCGCCAAGCTTGCATCCTGCCTCTTGTAAATACACCCCAACAGGACAGTGCAGATACCATTAAAGCAGTGAAGGAAGATCCCCTCCCCAGATTAAAAAAGAAACCATGAGGCAGGAAACAATTCAAACACAATACAAATAATTAAATCACAACAGTAGCTGTTGCTTATTAAACCAATTACCAGAACAAATAGACACAGGAACTAGCCAGATTTCTCAACCCAGTTTCTTTTCAGGAACAGAGATTAACCTTTTTCTTTTCAAACAAAGCTGAATAGGGAAAATTATCCCATCAATAAACACAGGATTAAACCTCACCAAGCTCAGAATTAAACTTCACCAAAAACCAGTTTTAGACCAAAACTCAGATAGAGTATGTAAACTCACATTTGAATGTCAATCTTTTTAGCTAGCCAAGAAGTCTTGCTGAATGTCACTCATCTTGGTTCCTTGTCATTAAAAGCTTCTTTCTGGCAGCTCTGCTTCGTTATTCAATTATTTCTTCAAAGTGCTAATCATTACATCCCAGATGGAAGAACTCCAACAGGGGAATATTTCTTCCCAACAGCAGTGTAAAAAGCTTAAAACAACCTTTCCCCCTTAAGAAAGTCAAGCAAAGTACCAGCAAAGGAGGAAAAATAACTCCAGAGAAGCTCCAGAGACAGGAAATCTAGGCGTACTGCCAAGAATGCAATAAGAGTTAACAGAGAGGCAGTTTCTGTAAGCAACAACACCAGAATATTTCCTTCCTGCCTTTCTTACAGAATTAGCCCTGTAAAAACAAAAACAAAAGGAGATTTCTTCCAACAACTAGTTCTCCAAACTGCTTAGAAAGTTAACAACAGGTTCTAGCGAATAGTTGAGAATCGATAAAATCCCACCCCTGGATTGCTTCCTGGCAGTATTTATCATAGGTAATCATCAACTTTTAATTTTATACAGGTTCTTTTAGCTTCTCGTTATTCTACTGCAGGTATCCTGACAAAGAATTCACAGTTTAGATAACATGCCAAAATACCCATTTTCCTTTACCAAGTTATAAATTTATTCTAAAAGTGGCCTATTGGGGCATTTGAAGAAATGGTAGTTCTAACCAAAAGTTTTAAAGCAAACTTAAAGAGAATGAAACAATGTACCTAAGCTCAAATATAACACATACTATATTGTCCTTAATAGGATTTCCTTTTCACTGAATTCTCAAAGGTAAAGCATTGATAGCTTTATAAATATATTCAAAAAAAATATTTTTTTGCTGATCAGCTACTTTCTGGACAATAGGAGCAACCTGTTTACCAAACATACTTATGCAGTAGTCACTGATCCACATATGATGATTATTTGACCATGATTGATAATTTACATATACTGTATATATTACATTATAGTTACAATTTTTGTGTCACTCCAAAGTCACCATTTAGAAAAGTTGGATCATAACCAGCTCTAAGATTCAGCTTAAACTGATTTCCTTTTAAGCAATTCTTGCAGTACATTCAACTGTTCAGTCTGTACATACCAATTTCAGCTATAGTGACTTGGTTGTCTGAAACACTGTAGGAAGAATACAGGTTAAGTCGATGCAGAATACATTTTAGGATACCTCTCTATCCAAAGAAAGATCTATAACCACTATGATGACAATTTGAATTATTATTATGACAATTAGAATTGAAAAATAAAGTTGGCTTACCAAATGATAGGGCATATTGTTAACATATAAGCCAAGCAAAACAAAGCAAAACTTGTTTCATTATCACAAACATGTGTTTTTTCATAAAATTGCCTTTAATAATAAGGGGTGGTAGAATAGGGAAAAATGTTCCCCCATTTTTTTTATGTCTAATGCTATATAATGATATATGGGGTAAATGGATTATTTTCATGCTTGGGCCAGTCCTTTCTGCTCTACCTGGAGAGATCCTTGTATCTGCATAGAGAAAACTACTGTGTATTTCCAGACTTCATGATGAAGACTAGGTTTTGCATAGTATAATTTGCTGTGTATTAATTATTTGAAGCTTATTTTATGTGTTCCTATTCAAACCTAAGTAAAGGATAAAGCTAGCAGAGGATTTAGACTTCTAAAATCTGCCCTTTTTTATAGAAAAGTGACATTTAATAAGTCCTTTGCAATAAACCAAGAGCAAATTGGATTGGAACATAGTGAAATATACAAAGTGTCTTCAAGGTCTTGTTATCATTGTCCCCCTATCGTTCTGTTGTCTGAAACTTGTATTGGCCATTGCTAAAGCTTTTGCTTTTATTGCATCGCCATAGAAGAAAATGAGTGAGTGAAATGTACTGTGGCAGATTGGTGACATTAAAGTATCTGGGAAGCAATGCCTATTTGTTTTTATTTGCCATTGCCAATGGCTTTTTTTGAAAGGCCTTTCTTCTGAATTACAGATTGGCATTTTCACATTTGGGCAGGGGGAGATGAGAAAGGCAATTTTGATTGATTTGGAGAGATTTGTTGCAGTGTATTAAATGCAGTAATATTATATTTTTTCTATTATTTTAGGTTTGGGTTTGGCTTTCAACTTGCAACCTGCCTTGACAATGATTGGCAAATATTTTTATAAAAAGCGTCCCATTGCTAATGGACTGGCCATGGCGGGAAGTCCTGTCTTTCTAAGTACTCTGGCACCCCTGAATCAGTTTCTTTTTAATGCTTTTGGTTGGAAAGGAAGTTTCCTCATTCTGGGAGGGCTTCTTTTAAATTGCTGTGTGGCTGGGTCACTTATGAGGCCTGTTGGACCAAAACCTGTGCAGACTATCAAAAAAGATGTAGAAAAAGCAACTGAAGATTCCATTTTGCACAAGAATGACAAGAAATCAATCTGGCAAACCATCAACAAATATTTAGATTTAACCCTCTTCAAGCACAGGGGCTTTTTGATTTATTTGTCTGGAAATGTTATCATGTTTCTTGGATTCTTTGCCCCAATTGTATTCTTAGCTCCTTATGCCAAGCACAAAGGAATTGATGAGTATTCAGCAGCTTTTTTACTCTCTATCCTAGCTTTTGTAGATATGTTTGCCAGGCCATCAATGGGCTTAATTGCAAACTCCAAATACATCCGGCCCAGAATCCAGTACTTCTTTAGTTTTGCTGTTTTGTATAATGGGGTCTGCCATATCCTGTGTCCATTAGCTGAAACCTATACAGGCCTGGTTGTGTATGCTGTACTTTTTGGACTTGCATTTGGAATGGTTAGCAGTGTCCTTTTTGAGACATTGATGGATCTTGTTGGTGCACCAAGATTCTCCAGTGCAGTAGGACTCGTTACAATTGTGGAGTGCTGCCCTGTCCTTTTAGGCCCACCTATGGGAGGTAAGTATAGAGATGATGATGATACAATTGACATCTTAAACTATTTGTATAATAAGAATGTGTACCCAAAACATTGATCTGGTACTTTGTGTGAAGTTATACAATTACTTTCCCCATTTCATTTATTTCCAGCCATACTGCTTCCGGGACTCAGTCTCTAACCATATGTTTCTTCATCTATTCATTTTCCTTCTGTCAATATAAAATATTTTAGGATGTCCAATATATTTACTGTACTATAGTCCTTCCAATAGAGCCTACCTTTCAGTTGATTGCTCTTTCACATTAAAAAAGGTTCTCTTCTCTCTAGCCATCTGTATCTTCTTCACTTGTTATTATTATTACTACTATTATTAGCAAGAATTATTTTTTGACTTGTCTGCAAATAACTCAATGAACATAGTTCTCCCCGGTGGGGTGTAACATCTCTATCCATCTATCTTTCTAGAATTAAGATTTCTGGCTTTTTTTTTTTGTTTTGTTCCTAGGCTATGCATGAGTGTTGATAAGACATTTTAAGAACACTATTAAGCATATATGATTTACTATTTATTATTTATTTACACAAATTCAAATGAACAGATAGTACCAACAGGTAAGAAGAGAGTAGTCAGACTGTGTTTAGTATTATTCATATAAAGTTGATGGCATGGTCATCAGAGTTCATGTGAAAAATAAATGTTCATGTTTAAATCTTTATATAAGCAGGAGGTGAGGTTGCACCCAAAAGTTCATCCCACATAGTCTAGTTTGTTTTTTTCATCCTGTTTCCAAGTACATTTTTATATCAATGCAGTCCAAAAATCTGAGCAAGTGTGCAATGTGCCTAGAATCTTGAGTGCACAGATTTCTTCTAATTCACATATTTACAGTTAGTGCACAGATGTACTCATTGGGCAAAGCATGAATTTGAGCTCTTTGGATGCCCTTCAAATCCTATTACTTTTTAAAACACCAGGTTAGATTTATGAAATTTACTTTTTAGGTGCTATTATTCTTCATTATTTTGATCTGAAGTATCTTGGATTCCCCTTCAGTTATTTTTATTATTATTATATACTATATATAGCATATGTAAGATTAGTGTCAATGGTATTCAGACAGAATCAATCTATCAAGTACTTAGAAGATACCATTTTTATTGCTGATGCAAGGGACAGAAATTAAAGGTTTAATTTACCTTATCTATATTTCCTTTTTAATAATATAATACTTACCTAAAGTAAAGACTAAGCATGTTTGCATCTAAAAAAGCACTTCTAATTAATTACCATAGTGTTGGGGAAAGTCTCCTTTCAGTAGAATTTCACTACACAACTTCTCAGTATGCCACCTAGTGGAGTTGATCCACAATGTGTATATTTAACAAGGCTTAGTCCCTCAAACATGTCAAAGCTGCTGTTTCAGATCCATTTAATTGGGCTGACTGAGTTACTGAATTTTTAGGTAAACGTGCTTTCTTAGACTTCTCTGTTATACGCCAAATGTTTTACTAGAAGTTCCCAAATTCTTCTGTCATATATCAGAAGTGGAGAATATACTATGCATGGAGAAGTTTTTTGTTCAGTCTTTTATATCTAGACAAAACTGCAAAAGGTCCTGCCTATAATTGTGGAGACCTGCTGCTGGCTCTGTAGGTAATATTGTACTAATTTAAAAAAAAAACTAAAAATAAGGCATCTTCCTATGTGCCTATGCTCTGCTTTGACTTTCTATTCCATTCTGATTGCGGCAGATAGAAGTTGAATAAAGAAATATATATTTATAACTAAGTTTGCTTTTAGTAGTTCTGTAACACTGAGCCATCATAATGCTGGGTTATATTTGAAGTCTTATAGTAGTTCTGAATACACAAGCCTCAGCAGAATGGCAGTGGCAACTCCCACACAATAACCAGGTGGGGAAATACTCATCAGGGATGGCAGAATGCTGTCCACCACATTATCTTCTCTCTGTTTCTGTGGCATCCAAAGGAAAGCCATGGGGCAAAACATAAGTTTCTCTTCCTACTTTTTTTTATTCAGTCATTCACTCAGATGGATTGAGCATAACTAATCTTTTTAAAGGGGAATTTTGACTCCTTCCTTCCTTCCTTCCTTCCTTCCTTCCTTCCTTCCTTCCTTCCTTCCTTCCTTCCTTCCTTCCTTCCTTCCTTCCTCCCTCCCTCTTTCTTTCTTTTCTTTCTTTCTCCTAATCCTTCACACATAAATCTAACCTTTCTGTTCAAGATGAACATCATTTATTAATAAATCAACCCAATTTTCTAAAACACTACTTATATGTATTTTAATGTATTATTTTCTGTATGTGAAAATTGTATATATATTCACTATTGAATACTATAGTTAGGTTTACTTGAAAACAGTGCAGATTATACCAGTTCTTATTATGACACTTTTTACTTTGAAAACCTTTTCAGGTAGCAACTACTTAAGGGCATGCTTGCAACACATGGATCCTCTTCTCAGTCCTATGTTTCACTATACATGGATATATGCATATTAAAAACAGAAACATATTTTTGAGGGAGAAATGTGTATGTTTGAAACATCAAAAATATTTTCTGTTCTGCACATACTGTTTATCCCTTCTTTCCAATTGTTAAGAAGGTAAACTTATCTTCTATGTTATCTGAAATTACTTTCTTTCTGTTTTTTTTTAATCTTTCAGGTTTGCTTGTGGACATAACCAAAGACTACAAATATATGTATTTTGTCTGTGGTATAATTGTTGTTGTTTCAAGCATTTGGCTGTTCATTGGAAATGCAATCAATTATAGACTTTTGGCAAAAGAGAAGAAATTAGAAGATGAAAGGCAAAATGCCTTAAAGAATGCTGATTCCAAGGAAGTTGAGCCTTTGACCCACAAAGAGAGTGAAGAAGTTCTCAACAGATCCAGCAAAATGCAAGACAGTCCTTCAGAAAAAGAAACAAATATTTAACATAAATATACATATTTATAATGTTCAAAGTACACACAAGATGTTTTGTAGCTATTATAATCAATTACAATACCAAATGGCAATAGGCATTTACGAAACCACATGTATTATAAAACACAGTAAATTAAATCACTGTTCTGTTCCTTCTAAAAAGAGGATACAGAAAGAGTCTTCCCAGAACTGCATTAAAACATTTTCCTCTTCCACCACACTGCCCTGGTAACAACTGACTTCTGTTAAAAGTCTAGCTATTCACAGCTAGTCTAAACTTTTCTGTATCTTGCCTTCAAGCACTCGTCCAGGAGTACACAGTAAATGCAACAAGGGAACAATCTGTAGTGTGGTATGAGAAAGGAGAATTATGCTGGAGTATTTCAAAAATCCATTGTTTATTCTGCTCTACATTATGGATTGGAGCAGGATTTGGCACAATATTTTGTTTTGGTGTCATGGATTCTAGGGCTCCTGCAGAATTTGATATGAGTTGCTTAAACATAATTCCCAAATAGGATAGTGCTGTGACAATAGGGTCTTCCTGTAACAAACATTTTTGCTCCAACAATGCCCTCACCTAAAAAGTACTACTATAGTAAAGGGGAAAAAATGACTGTATTGACCCATGTCTACTGACCTTTTCACAAGATTATTTTGTGTGGGAGGGGTTGTTTGATTTGTTGCTTTTTTATTGACCACTAGAAAGAAACAATTTAAAGTGATGAATTTAAATATGAAAGTAAAAATGGAATAACTCTTAATACTACCTGAGTAAAAAGCGTACAAAAATGTATCACCACTGTTTTTATAATGCATTTTTGGTAGATCCAACTGGGTCTGTTATCTCTGATCAAACTTTTACTATGTGGCTTTTAAAGATATATGACAATGATAAGTTTTATTGCTAAATGCAATAAAGTTTTCATTTTAGTGGATAAATAGGTTTTTTTCTCTCTGCTGTAAAAACATTGGACATTTAAATATATACCACCAGATATTAAATAATATCTGAAATAATACTTAGGATGCATTGTATAATGTAGCTAGATATGCTGGCACAAATTTTAGCATCAGGGTATAACTTTTGAACAACATATTGCCTTGTGATCATCACTTTACTCTGTTTATATTCACACTTATTGAAATAAGCTCCCTTACCTTATTAAATACTCTGCCCTTGGTGATCACTATTTTTTTCAAGATGTGGGTGTGAATCATTGCTGCACACACATGCTCCCTGTTAATAATGTTACTCTCAACATGATTCAGAGCTTTCCTGTTGCATACCATACAGTGTGAAATGTTCATAGGGATAACAGGGACCAGAAAAAATAATTAGGAGAGAGACTGTATCAGATATGTGGATTTCCAACATGCCATCTTTACAATTTTTTCCACCTTTAGAAGTAAAAATGAATAAATCTGAATCTATGGATCAAAAAGCAATAGAAGCTTTATTTTTTCTTTTCTTCCTTTGTGTATGATTATCTGAAGAGTAAATAATTGTTCTAATTAATGACATCTGGTTCCAGACCAGTCTATTCTGTATCAGTGGCCCAGCCTAGACTGAATTTTGGTATAAAGAACCCAAAGATCTCCTATCTGAAAATTAAAATTAGTTAACCAAAGCTAATCAATTCCTCAGATCTGAACATCAGCAAGCAAACCTTCTCCCTTTAAAATGTATTTCCTTTTTTACAAGGCACCAAGAGATAGTAGGGGATTGTGGATCCCATGATCATGGACCATGAATGATTCTTACCTCAAACAAAGAGTTAAAATGGAGCTGGTCTTTCTCAGTTGGCCAATATGCATCTCAAGCAATGGTTTCTGTGCATTTCTTGTAATTGTGCTGAACTACAGTTACAAAATAAAGCATTCATCCCACTATATTAATTAGAAATAGAACCCTTTGACTACCTATCCTTGTGAAGCTACATTCAAGGGACACTTCACTCAAGTTCTTCATCTAAACAAAGCTTTTTCAAAAATCTGCTTAGTCTAAATTGACATTGAGTTTCATCATCTTACAATTGTGAAGCAAATTGTAAAGCAAAATAACCAATTTTGCATTTAAATGGTGAAATCCACATGCAGTCCACTGTTGATTATCTTATATTTTTTCCTCTTGAGACATAGTTTTAAAAAGATTATACTTTGCTCAGAAAGCAGTCTTATAACTCAGCATTTATAATCAATCCTAGCTGACCAAGTTTGTTGTAGTGGTTAAGGCATCAGGCTAGAAACAGGGAGATGGTTCACTCTTGTCTCACCTTAGGCATAAAGCTAGCAGGGTGACCTTGGGTCAACCCCCCCACCCCCCACCAGCCCTAGGAACTAGACAATGCCAAACCTCTTTTTAAATTTTTCCAAGAAAAGTGCAGTGGCCAGAAGTCAATATTGACTGAAGTAATGCATGCACATGCATAGTGCACACATGCATGCACACATACACATATGCACGCACACACATACGCACAGAGCCATAATAAATCATCCCTAAATGAGCCACAAGATATGGTGTTGTTTAATAGTTGACATCTACAATGCAAGCTGATTAATTCAAACACAATAAAGCAAAGGACAGTCTCCACACCCTGCTTTTTAAACTTTTAATTTTAGGTTCCTAACCAGACCAGAAACAGAGCAAGCAGAAAATAATTTCTGGTTCATAAAAAATTATTCATTTTATCATCCCAGATCATTAATGTAATATGAATTTGGAAAAAAAAAATTCTCCTATGGTGTAATTCCTGCTTCCATTCTTCTTAACTACATACAATTAATTTGGACAGTTCTCTCCACTAAAACTGTATTTGCAATGACATGTTAACTTGATCTCTGTTTAGGAATTAAAGTCAGACCACTTTGTTTTATCTCATATAATTCAATAAGATCCTTTAAAAGCAACTCAGGTGTTAAATCATAGCTTCACCATAGTTGCCTTTAGTTCAGCTTCTTTATGTATTACTATATAGCACCCAAATTCCATCCTCCACAAATCTTGTTGGATTTAACAGCAAGTCTGAAAGGATATTCTATTTCTATTCACTTCAGAATAAGAACATATTTTGTCATCCACAATTTTCAAGGTTCTTGATAGCAGAAGAATATTACTTCTGCTTGAATATTGAATATTACTTATATCCAAGGAAATGCCTGAGAAGCACTTTCAGGCTTGTTTGCTCATGCCCAATGGCCAAGAGCAGGATATGTCAGGATAATTAGATGAAATTTCTTGTATTCATTTGTATGCCTGAGTAGGGCTCATACTGCTGTAGAGCTTGTGTAAGAGTTCTACGAATACAATTGTGAGGAATAATGAGAGCTATGTTTATGTGTCAGCAGCTGGAGCCGGGATGAAGAAATAGAAGGGATGTGTGTGTGGGAGGGGGGAGAAATTTAAATTTGATTACATTAAATTTCAACCTAATTAGAATTAATTAAATGTATGTGGGAATGCACGCATTTAATATTTTCCTCCTGTCACCATAAAAAGTGCAATTTATTTCCAACTTTTGAAGATTTTGAAGTATATATGTCTGGTTTATATAGCATATAGGCAACCTGCTAATAGTGAGGCAGAAGGTTTGCACATTTCAAAATTATTTTCTTATATCAAGAATCTGTGGTTATTTGGCAGATTTTGAAGCAGATTAGAAATAGAAACATCTCTAGGTACTTGTTTGTTTGTTTTTTTAACAACAACGAACTATTGTGGCACATTAATCCCAGTCATTTTTTCCCTACCTTCCTTCTTTGCCTTAGTATCTTACTTTGTATCATTTGCCATTCTGACATTTTTCTGCTTAGCTTATAATTAAAATTGAAAGTATGTGCCATGAACTATTGCCATTTCAAGACCTTTGGCATTTAAAATACTGGAAGTTCAATTTACAAGTAAAAGAACAAATAAAATTAATTAGCCAAACAATTGGTATTCTAGAACAGGTATGTATGTATGTATGTATGTATGTATGCATGATATATGTATATTTAGCATTGACTGATTGACATAGATTGGTTAAGCTTTATGTTATTGCTAGAGGAAACAAAAATCTAAAAATGGCACCATTTCTTGCTATTGAATGGTCTTAATGTTCTGAATTTTTAGGTTTCTTCTAGGTTTTGGCCAGGTAACAAACTTTTGATGATAGAAGTTATACTTAACCTTCTTGATGGTGATGTGGTAGTGTAAAGGATACATTATAGAGCCAGTTTAGTGTAGTGGTTAGGCTAGAAACCAGGAGACTATGAGTTCTAGTCCTATATTAGGCACAAAGCCCACTGGGTAACTTGGGGTTAATCACACTCTCAGCCTTAGGAAGCAGCCAATGGCAAACCACTTTGGATAAACCTAGCTAAGAAAACTGTAGAGACTTGCCCAGACAGTTACCAGAAATCATGACTAACTTCAAGACACATACACATGCAAAAGAGGAAGGAGGGGAGCAAAGTAGGCAGGAAGAAAAAGAAAGGAATTTGATAAAGTTATCAATAAAGGAGAATATTTGTAACTCAGGATTGAAATAAAAAGTCCTTAGTGCTCCTAGGTGTTGGACTTGGTTGTTTTCTTACATATGTTTTATTACCCAAACTAACATTTATCTCTCTAAGCAGCATAGTTATCAATACTCTTATTTCAGCTTGCCATACTACCTATAGGATACTGCAGAAAAGTGTGTTTTTGGTTCTCTCTAGAATTATTTTTAGGAAGTTTGTCTGGTTAGTAATTTATGAAATTATCTGCAAATTACTACAGTTGCATGTTTTTCTATCCACATCACCATCTAGTGGGTGTTGACAGCCATAGGTATTAGTAGGCACATGCAATAGTAGTTTATTTATAACGTAATATAGCTGATACTAAAAATATTTATGCAAAAGTCATCTTCCTGGTAAAATATCCTCTCATTCTAGACAAACCTAAGGAATCTGACTACATATGAACATAGTGGGCAAATGGCATACACATTTCCTAATATTTTTATTGTTAGTCACCCTAAAATTAGTTATATTGGCTGTGAATCCAAAAGTTATGTTATAAGCATAACAAACAAAATTTCCCTTCTAACACATCTATCCTCCTGGTCATGCCAAACAATGGGTGTTGTTTTGCTGGAATATGTAAGTAGTAAAGGCGTTAAACATTGAAGTACATTATGTAATTGAAATTATATGAATAGCTGAACAAATGTTAAGCCTCCCCCCCAAAAGAATGATATTGCCTAATTCTTTGCAAGCCTCCTTTCATTAGTTTTCATTATTAGTTTATTAGTTTTCATTATTCATGTCTGCTGAAAATGTTTGTGTGTGTATCTGTGTCTGTGTGTGTGTTGGATAAAATGTATTTGTAAAAAAAACAATGGTGTTTTTCTGTAGAATACTTGATTATTTCTTCCATTTACTTCCAATCTTACTTCAATTAGCTATTTATTAAAAGTGAACTTTGCAATATTTTACAACATTGCTTTTAAGTTCTGGCTCAGTGTGGGATGAAATATCACCACATATATTTTAAATTCTATAAGACTGAAAGTGACTGTAAAGTGTGTTGCAATGATAATTTCTGAACAAAATATATTTTAGGTTTTTGTTGGTTTCTATATATGTTTGAGCTGAATATGCATCTGAAGTATTAAATAGCCATAGAAGCAAAGCCTGTTATGAAACAAATGCCATTTTGTTGCTTGGATGTTCATTGTAATGGAGAATGCATATAGCAAAAAATTGGAGTCTAAAAGCTAATAACCATTTAAAGGTAAAACATTTAAACCAATTCTCCCTAAGCCTCTTCATTTATGGTAGTCTTCATGCTGCTCCACAATATGGCATCCCATTTTCCCTGTGAGGGAAGATCTGAGCTTATTCTACTCAAACTACATGAAAGTTGTAGATTTGGATTGAACAATAATATAATGGCTATTAGTGAGTATAATCAATATTGTGATAAATATTATAACTTGCATCTTATCTGTTTCTTCTGTTGAAGCCTACCAGTCTGGCAATATGATGCTTGATAACATCAAAATATCTTGTGGTACCTTCAACACAAACCATTTTATTATTATTGAATTTTTATTTCCTGGATATAGGAAATGGAAGCCGAATACAGAGAGCAAATTGAATTTCACCATCATATCTGTATGTCAGATAAGTGATAGTAGAGTGAAGAAAATTAAAAGATGGTGTAAAGAAAGATATTTGGCACCATTCAGTGCTTTCTCTTCTGGGTGAATCTATACACCTTCCACAGAGAAAAGATCAGGCACACAGTTAAGCTCAGTTGCTCCTTTATTCAATCTGATTGAATTCAGCAATAATAAAATGGTTTGTGTTGAAAGTACCACAAGATATTTTGATGTTATCAGGCATCATATTACCAGACTGGTAGGCTTCAACAGAAGAAACAATTAAGTTGCAATTTATAATACTTATCACAATATTGATTATACTCACTAACAGCCATTATATTATTGTTCTATCCAAATCTACAGCCTGCATGTAGTGTGAGTAGAATAAGTTCAGTAAAGATCAGATAAAACTAGAATTTCAGGAGCATGGTTTGGTGGTAGTTGCCTAAACTTGTAAATCTCTGGTATAGGCCAAGCTTCAGGCAAACAATGGATTGACTAGTTATAGTCGACTAGTAGTTTAGCTCCCTTGTGCTAAAACCTTTTCTATCTCCAGAATCTATGTGATCATTCAGACCCAATCAAACTAATAATTTTCTAAACATAGTCTGCAGCCATTCATTTAATTTGTTTCCTATATCCCTTGCAATGCATATGATCAACATACCTGCTTAGTTCAAGCATTACACGATATTGAAAAATGATGGCAAAGCTCTGATTTATAAGATGACACCATGCTGATTAGCTGTTCATTGATAAATTGGCTTGTAGTGAAAATAAAGTCAGGAATAAATTCATAGAAACTACACATTCTCTTTAATGAACACAACCATCTTTCAACTGTTAGGAAAAAAGAGACAAGTCTATTAAAGTTTGTGTGCAATGTTCCATCTCCAGAAAATCCTTACCCATTTATTGAAGATAAAGATCAGAGCAGGACTGATTGTAAATCAGTAAAGCCGCTTGAATTTTCAAGTTGATGGTTCACTTTAAAGGCATTTTGAGAAAATCACCCCTTCAGATTGAACCTCTGGAATCACTGAAACAATCTGATATGTCAAATAAAATTGGGTATTCCTTTCTTGAACGCAATCAACAATTTGAATTAAACTTGAGTGAAAGAATGGAATCAACTCAAATTGCAGAGTTAAATCAATCATTTTAGTCCAATATGGATGATCTTTATATCTAAAAAACCAGTTATTTTTAGTTATGATGTTTGGATATATTGAAGAGTGAACTATACAATGCCTAAGACAGTGATGGCTAACCATTTTGGGCTCCTGTGTCAAAAATTGTGCACACGCTTGCATTCGCTCACTCGCATGCCAGCACCTAGAAGGCAATGTGCGCCCCTCACCCCACCCTGTGCATGTGTGTGCAATCCCCCGCTTTCCCCCCCTGCCACCCGCTTACCTGCACTGCACCTCCCAGATGATTTTCGGCCAGTTTGAGGCCTTTTTTGGCCTCCCAGAGGCTTGAGGAAGGCCTTTGGCAGCCTTTGCAGGCTGAAAAATAGGCCCATTTCATCACTTCCGATATTACAGGAAGTCGCCAAGGCCAAAAAAGATCTCAAACTGGCCAAAAATCATCTGGGAGGTGCGCGCATGCGCAGTGAGGTAGGTTTGCCTGCAGCTCGTGTGCCAGCACAAATGGCTTTGCGTGCCACCTGTGACACGCGTGCCATAGGTTCACCATCTCAGGCCTAAGATGATTTTTTATAGTGGCACTAAGTTGAGGGTGTGAGGTTTGTTGGATAACTTTTGTGTTGTCAACTGTCTGAGAAACAATTGGACCAGTCATCTTTTCTCTCTTGAGACATAATTGTCAGGTAGTCAAAACAATGGTTATTCATTCATTTGAGATCTGCCTAAAAACATCTAAATTATAGCCCTTCAGAAATTGTCGGACTGAAACGTCCATTGCTCCATAAAATTGGCCAAATTGCTAAGGCTTATAATTGGGGTTCAATAATATCTGATGGATCTCACATTGCTAACTTCTGATTTAGATTAATGCACAGATTCTATAAGAGGGAAAAACAGGAAAAAGAAATACCTTTAAATACATTGTGAATTAGGTAAAATTCTAGAAACTAACCCTAGAAAACTAAACTATTTTTTTTGAGTAGAGAAAAAAGAAATGAGAAAGCCTTACAAAGGTTCAGATTCTTAGATTGCTCCATGTAGCATTGATTAAACTAGCTTCGTTATTGCATCTTTTTGTTTGAAAAAGAAATGTTACTTTTAAATTTCAGCTGACCTTATTCAATTTGATGGAATCAGATTCACTGATATCTAGTTGTGCCTTGATTTGCCTCAGGTTTGAAATGTCTGATTCACAATTACCAATATTTAAATGGCACGAGTGCAAATTTAAATAATTGTACATACTTCATATATTTCTATACCTGGATGCAAATAAGACTGAACTGCTACTGTCAACATATAAAAGATTATAATAATAAAATCGTTATAAAATGTCTATTATTTATTATGGTTAGTCTCATGTCAGCCAAATGTTTAGGTTGGATTTGAATTTTTTATCCATCTATTGAGTCATCATTATTAATATTGTAATTGTTATTTGAAATACTCCTTGTCCTCAATGTCACTTGCCAAACAGAGTGTCGATAGTTGAAAATATAATGGAAATATTGTGGTCTGCACTATCTCTGGTTTGTAGCCCATAGAATTGAGATCAATGTATTTTACTTCCTTTTGTAAACATACTTTCACTTTAGTAAACTGTTCTAAGCAATAGTCAGATATGTAATAACCATTTCTATATTAGCTATTGCAATACCATTTTTTAAATTTGTTACACATTTGGGGCAATGACTGATTGCAGTTATTAACTGTACAACTTTTGACAATCACTTTTTAGGTCAAGGTGCTGTTCACATTCCAAAGATGATCTGAATCAAACTTCTCTTTCCTGTCTCAATAAGCAGTTTTGACTTGACAAATGTTTATAGTTTACACTGACTATTAACCTGTATAACAACAAACACATCATTACTGTGTTGCATTTAAACATATATTTATTATTTTTCCTTAATACTAATTGCTACCACAGATCTATTTTAGCATCTAATGATATCTAAATCCCCATGTATATGCTTAAATAGCATATCCACAATGAACAAGTTAAGAAGTAAAAAAAGCAAATAAAAATCCTATATAAAGTTCTGAATTGATTGTTAGCACTCACTATTATTTTATGTGGTACTCCTGTTCATCAATAATATATTTCTTTGCTTTCTGCTTTGCTTGCAGGCTACAGGGGTGTAGATTTTATGCACAAAAAGCTATTCTTCAGTTACTAAGGTAGATTTCTGCTTTAAACTTTGGAGAACTGTTACTAGTCCAAAAAGACTGTCCTGAGGCAGAGGTCAGTAAATTTGACTTTGCTGTAAAGCAGATTTCTTTTTTCCCATGGCTCCATGGCTATTATTGTTCCAGAGTTCTCTGCACCACATTTTCTGCTTAGTAATGTCAGGGGTGTCACCTGAGCCATAGGGAGAAAAAATGGAAATTAAATCATTTACTTGGACAGTCTCTTTCTTTAGACCTCATGGCTACCAACAACTGGATACCTACAAATAGGTGTTTCACATCTACTTCAGTTTAAATTGACTGTGCTAGAATGAAGAGCTTTGATATTAGCAATTAGTTGATAAAGTTATTTAAAGAAATACTTTTTTAGTAAAACTGTTTCCTACTCCCCATTTTCCCTCTCAAGAAAAATATTTAACACTTAATCATAATGGAGAATATAATTAAATATTCTAGACAGTTTCCATATTAAAACAATACATATCAATTTGTCTTCTATCCTGTATCCCTTGCAGTTTCCATCCCACCTTTTTCAGATTTTACTATTTTTCATTTATGTAGTAGTGCTTTAACTTCAGTTATTTCCATAATTCTCTACTTCACCACATCTGTAACTTGATTTATTCTTCATTCCAATCCCAACCATTTCACGTTTGCCAAGCAATCATTGAGTCCTAGTTTTCAGTTCCTTCATTCCTTCCTTTTTTAAAAACCATACATTTCAACTGTATCTTTCATGACACCAAATCTTTAATTATCTATGAATTTTTCCTTCAAAGTTCTTGTGAGATTTAGTCCATTATGTAGTTTCAACTAAAAGAATTATTAAAATGATTTCTGTCAATATGTGATTGATGAGGCCTTCTGCCATGTTTGAAACTTATGTTTGGACCAGAGGTATTCAGCAGGTTCTGACCAGTTCTGGAGAACCGGTAGCAGAAATTTTAAGTGGTTCAGAGAACCAGAAAATACCACCTGACTGGAGATTTTACAGCATCCTTCCTCTGCCACGCCCACCAAGCCATGCCCACAGAACTGGTAGTAAAAATATTTGAATCCTACCGCTGGTTTGGACATGTATCTTCTCTTATTAATATTACACACACACACACACATACACACAGACACATACACACACACACACACAGAGCTGCAATAGGCTTGCTACTTAATTTTAATATGATGAGTTTATTTCAATTTGAATTAAGACATTGTATGAGGAATTGAACAGCCATGTTTTTCACATAACACAATACTGTTGGTGGGATATGAATTTGCAGTGGCAATTACATGGATTTGAAGCTTAATCAGACATGGTTGCTATACCCATAGATATGTTCTTGGGCAGTCATCAAACTTTTTTCAAGCCAGCTAAATACTTAGGCCAAATAACAACCCCCAAATTTGGAAGAGCCCTGATCTGACAATATTTAATATTTTGCAACATTTGTTTTGTTTGAGTATTCTATTCAAACAGAAAGGGAGATTTTTGATATGTTGTTTTTATGTTTGGATATACACATTATGTTTGGATATGAATGAAGACTTCAAATTACAAAAACTTGGGAAAATTCAGCTGAAAATATTAAAAATGCTGTTAAGTTTATTTATTTACTTATTTATTGGATTTATATTGCTGCTGCCTAGAATTTTTCTGAATATCCACTTACAATCTTACATTTGGTAAAAAGTTAGTTAAACATCTCAGGAAAAGTAAAATCAGTCTTAGACTTATCATTAGTTTTGGTTGGATTCTTCTGGAATATGGCAGGAAAAACCATAAATTATAGGACACATTTTGTGTCTCATTGAAAGAATTTTAAATTTGATTAATCTTAATAGATCACAATTCCCAGGTTTCTGCTAAAATAGCCATAAGAGCTCTGTCACTTAGCCTCATTTTAAAGAAGGACCTTCAAAAACCCTGAAACAGAAGGACCATCAAAATCATAATGTAACTTTTTTACATGAGAACTTTTTTTCAATCCACAAACACCACTTAGCTCTGCTATATACCTTTCATTTTTGAGAATATTTTTCTTAGAGCACAATGATTTAACTGGACTTGGAAAAAAATAACTTGTCTTACTAGGGTGTGTCATTTATGGGGTGAAAATTCATTTTTTGCAATTTTTTTTCAATGAGGGGTTTAAAAAAAAATTTTTACACCAAGAATTCAAATCTGCTGCTATTTTTGCAATTGCAAAATTTTTAGCTTGGTATGGTAAATGCACCTCTGATATATACCCCAAAAATGCTGTTAATTTTATCTTCTCAAAATTACACCTTGTGCTACAAAAAATAAAGTTTTTTTCTGCATGAATCTTATCTAGCTCAGTAAAAAATAATCCATACAATCATAAATTTACACCAGAAAGCAATTATCTGAGTTACAAAAATATTAAAGTAAGTTTCATCAAGTCTTGTTTTGATTCATTCTTCGACATCAGCTGCCAACTTGTTTCTTGGCCTCTGATGTAACTTTCATGTTTCTCATATGTATACACTCTGCTTGCTGCTTCTGTGATCTGTTTCACACATTTCTCTATTGTCTGAGCATGACAGAGTCACTGTGGTACTTGCATTGGTTCATCAATTAACTTCTTTGTTTCTGCTGTAGTCAGTTTTTATGTCAAAGGTGGCTCATATACACCTTCAGACCAGTCAATCAGCTCCAGCAGAGTGGATTTCCTGCCTTGACGTCTATCCTGTGGATGGCACCACTTTCACAGCTAGAATTAACACTTGTAGAATCTCCTCCAATGGCCTTCAAGCTTTTGTTGATCCCTTTCTTCTTCATGAAATACACCAGATTATCTGCAATAACTTGAGCAGGTTTTCCTTTTTTTGAGCCTTTCTCTAGAGTGAAATGATAAATATATCTTTCACCTGGCGCACAGAGAATAATGTTCTTTGATGGTACTGGAAAATTGCTGATCTGAATTGTTTGCTGGGGAATTCTATTCTATTCTCTATTCTATTCTATGCACTTGTTTTCAAAAATAAAGGGAAGAGGGCAAAAGGGCTTTGGAAAACAGCAAAGAGAATAGAGTAGAGTTAGAGTAGAGTAGAGTAGAGTAGAATAGAATAGATTTGGCCAAGTTTGATTAGGCACACATGGAATTTGTCTCCAGTAGAGAAGCACTGCATACCTGATCAAAAGTAGAAACTGTGAGAGACATCTTGATGTTCTAGTGGATCAACACTTAAGTAAGAGACAGCATTATGGTGCAGATGCCAAAAACGACAATGCAATCCTACACTGCATCAATGGGGATAGCATCAAGATCACGATAAATGATAATATTAATTTATACTGCACTAGTGAGACCACACTTGGAATGCTGTGTCCAGATTTAGCCATCGCAATACAAAAAAAGATGGTGAGATCCTGGAAAAAGTACAGAGAAGAACAACAAAGATGGCAAGGGATCTGCAGGCTAAACCATCTAATGAATGGTTTAAAAAACTAGATATTTTTAGCTTAATGAACAGAAGGATAAGGAGTGACACCAGTACTTGAGCAGCTGATACAGAGAAGCGGCCCACTTCTCCAAAGCACTTGAGGGCAGGACTAAAAGCAATAGGTAGAAACAGCGGTGGGATTCAACTTTTTAAACAACTGGTTCTGTGGGCACGGCTTAGTTGGTGGCTGTGGCTTGGTGGTCATGTGACTGCGTAGGCATGGCCAACTTGACATCACTCACATCGAGGGGTGCTTCTCCTCATCTGGCCTCTTATGACTGTGGGAATACTGCAACAGTCGTAAGTGTGAAAAACAGTCATTTTTTCAGTGCCATTGTAACTTTGAATGGTCACCAAATGAACTGTTGTAAGTCAAGGATTACCTGTACAAAAATACAAGAAGCTTCTTTGCTTGCAAAAAGCTGCCCTAAATACCAATCATTAGATTAAAAATACCTGCAAGCCAAAGTTACAAATCAGGCAGGGTGCCAAAGCACCTTGAGGAATTAAAATAGTTCAAATGCAATGATAACTATCAGCAGCCAACTCTTGCTCATAAAGTGAAACCCTTTAGCAGAGAGGTCATTTAAGATCTCCAGAAGAGCACACCCAGGAGAAGCAATCCTTAGATCCATTTGCACCACTTAAAGACAAGAGCTGATCTCATTCACTTCACAAGATATCCTAAGGAAATTATCCAGATTTAAGGAAAGATAACATGTCCCCCAGAAAGGCAATAAAAAAATCAGTGCCAAGCTTGCATCCTGCCTCTTGTAAGTACACCCCAAAAGGACGGTGCTTTGTTTCAGTCACATGGGATGGAGCAGGCAGGTTCGGTGGTCTGCCTCACATGTCTCCCCTGACTCTGCTGCCATGCCTGTTTCTTGGAGGACAGCTACAGAACCTCTATTTCCAGACAACTCCCCTGTGCACATGCCTGAAAGGCTGGAGATGTTGGTGCAGCACCTATCTGCAACCTGGTGGCATCCACGCTGAGATAAGGTGGACTGGGCCAAGGTGATGCTGACCCAATGTGTCCTGTGTGCACAGGCACAGTCCACACCATCTGGGCAGGCACATGGGCACACAGGAGGCAGGCACACACACAAACAGGCCTGGTCCATGCCTCTTGTGTGCACACATGCCTGCAAGGATGGCATAGACCAGGCCTGTGGGCACATGCACCTGCCTCCTCATGTTCATCTGCCTTCCCACCCAGATGGTGTGGTGTTCTTTTATTGTGGCGCTATGAATTCTGTTCATTCACAGCCAAGAATCATTTCAAACTAATTGTCCCAGATATAGAGCAAGCCCTTTCAAGGTTACGAAAGGCTGCCTAGAACAAAAGACCAATTGCAGACAAATATCCCAAGCCAGAAGTTTCCAAAAACAAACCGGAGGATGAGAACTCTAAGCATAAAGAACTTGGCTTTTATCCCTTATGAGAGGGGCCATCACCTTCCAGCTTTATCCCTGAGTCGCCCATGTTGCTTCAGCTGCTCTTTCCTTTGATCAGCCCTGCATGCATGCACACTGAGCACAGGCTCCCTGGGTCCCTCTTCATTACTGCTGCCAGACTCCACAACCTCCGAAGGCAGCACCCCACTCTCCAATAGTCCTGGCCTCATTCCTGCATCACATGCAGGCCCCTTGTCCGAGTCCTCGCTGTCAGTGACCTCAGCCATCCGCACCTGCTGCCGGTGAACCACAACATGTGAGCTGGACCAAAGTGATGCAGGGCAGCCCCTTAATGTTTCCAGGATGGCCTTGCAGGCTGGATTTGACCACATCACAGGCCAGATGCGGCCCACAGGCCTTGAGTTTGACAACCCTGTTTTAAAAAGTTGTAGAGTCACTGCAAGATTTATCTGTGTCCTCAGAGTCACCTGAGTAGTGCAAATGGTTCTTGTAATCCACAATTTTTCTGGAAATCCATTCATACTCCCACACCATTCAAAGTGTGTTCATCCCAAAGTGTGTAGCTAAAGGTCCATGGAGATTGTGAGTCATCCAGGTCATGGTTGTCCCAAAGGTGCTTTTTCAGGAGGCAAGTGGACTGTTGTTGTTTTTTTAAGACATTTCACTTCTTTTCCAAGAAGCTTCTTCAGCTCTGACTGGATAGTGGGGAACAGAAGGATTTATGGGACGATGGTGTGGGAGTATGAACAGATTTCCAGAAAAATGGAAAAACAAGGAAGTCCAGTTGCCTCCTGAAAAAGCACCTTTGGGACAACCATGACCTGGATGACTCATAATCTCCATAGATTTTTAGTGAAAGGGACATTCTTGTTACAGTAGCAGTAACTAATTGGAGTGGAGATGTTTGTCCATATGTGATCCAGGGTGAGCTAGTTAGATGGATCAACTCTAAGAACACTGCTTAATATTTCTGTCTACTATAACTAGGTAAGTTGGTTTTATAGCCCAGAAAGTTGTGGAAAGAATATGGTCACAGTTCTCCTATGAAGAAAAACTACAACAATTGTGTTTTTATAGGTTAGGTTTAACAAAGCAGGCAAGAAGTGGCCCAGTAAAGATTTAACAATTTCAATACATAAAAAACATTATTACTGAAATATTTTCCCCCTTTCTTATAATGTTAGAACTCAGCGTCACTCACTACATCTAAACAAAAAGATATTAATGGCCATAAAAAGGAAGTCTTTTAGTTTAGGAAATAAATTACACTTCCTGCCATGACCACAGTTTATTTAAAACTGGACAGACAAAGTCGTAGAGCACCATGGAGTATTATTCTTGACATTTGCATATTATTTAAATCTAAATTTAAAGCAGCATACTGTATTTAAAATAGCTTTAATTATTAAGAATCAACAGTGAAAGAAATATGCCCTTCTCTTCTTCATTCTTCTGAGCTTTCTGAATATTTAGTTGGCTACCCATGACTCAGAGTCCTAGATTAGACAGGTCATAAACCTAATTCAGTAGGGCTATTTTATGTTATTTGAGATTTTAGGGACTAGATTATTAAATACTAGGTATGTGTGTTAGTGGCAAGAAATCCACAAACCCTTCTTGCAATAATTACACAGTGCTGCTTCTGTGTTACATCTAGAAGGCAAAGTACTGTAAAGACTACATGAAAGTTTTTTTCAGGTGGCCAAACTAAAGAAAACCTGGTGCATCTGCTCCTAGGATGAGTTTGCTATTTATCACAGTCATAAGAAGCTCATAAAATATCCAATTTCACTAATCTCCCCTTGTGATGGCTATAAATACACTTTCAAGGGGAATTGTAGAGTGAAAGAAAGATCAATACTCTTCACTTTAGCAAACAAACAGGTATATGAATCTGTCACAGAAGTGTGTACTGTATATTATTGGTTAGTGACTACTCTGTGTGGATCTGTCTATGTATACAAATGCACATACACAAAAACACACACTTCCTTTTTTCCTCATTAGCTTAATTAGCCTTCGTGGAAAGACTATTGAAAATATGATAAATTATGCAAAAAAACTATTGAAAAATTGTGATTTAAAAGTTCTTTGAGTGCTATTGGAAGTGCAATTGCTCATCCATTCACTACCTGTCATTTGTGACAATAATTATATTTGGCACATGGGAGCTTCTTGAGAATCCTCTGTTTATGGTAATGGAACAAACTTACTGATATTTTGTCCCATTTTGGTCACCAAAATAATTCTCCTCACCTGCTCACCCGAAAGCAGACAAAAACAATCTAGTTCTGATCTATTTTCAAACTATTTTTTTAAATGCAATCTTTACTGACCTCAATATTCCCAAACTATTATAGAAATATTAAGAGACAATACCCACTCCTTGAATAGGGAATATTCATAAAAAATAGGTGGGGTACTTATTAAAAGAGATTAGCAAGACGAATATGTCATTTCCAGAGCCATCAGAGCAATAAGATTTTATAGCTTTGCTTATAATTATTCTTTTTTTGTAAAGTTTTTTTTATTTTTGAATATACATCAAAAGCAGTACATGAAAAGTGAAGCATCTGGATATCATCCATTTGGATGCAAGTAGTAATGGTAGTATTAATAATATTTGTTACTTAAATTATATATATGTAATTGTAATGTTATTATACATATTTATATTAAAATATAGGCCTTCATTATTTAGTTGTTCAGCATTTTTGCCTGCCCTTCTAATGACAATAACAATATCATTAAAACATACATAGTGTCACCATCTTTCAACATCTAATCTTTACATCTAGCTATTACTTTTAGTATATTATATAGAAATATATATAATAATATTCCCCCCATTTCTTGTTTTTGCCTCTGTTCTAGCTTCTAGTAAAGCCAATTTTATGTTACAAAACATTTCCTGTATCCATCATCTTTTACTCGTTTTAATATTTCAATTCTTATTCATTTTTTGACTTGCCTCCCAAACTCCTTCCTTGGGTCTTTATCTCTATCTACATCTTTCCTGTTTAACCTAAGTATTTCTTCCATCTCTACTATCTATTGCTGCCAAGCTTGCAGAGGATCTGCCCAAGTCTCTATCTTCTTTTCAAGAATATCTTTCTGTTTATCCGGTACCATTTTTTGATCTTTTAGTATGTATTTTCCTTGAATTGTTTCATAAGTCTTTATTGCCTTCTCCTTATCTTCTTGTTCATTTGTTTGTTTTATCTTTTCCCCTGGTTTTTCTATTATCTCCTCTATTTCCTAGGCTTTTTATCATTGTTCATTACCCCTTGCTATAAACACTTTCTAGCTTCCCATCTATGTTATTCATTAGATCCTTTATCTCTCTGTGGTTCCTTATCATATCATAAATGCTTTGAAACATTGACACCATTTCTTTTTGCAACCCACTTATTTCCCCTTGCTGAAACATCTTGTCTTCTTTTGATGTCCAAATATTGCTCTGTAGTCTGCCAATGGTTATCACCTTCCCAGAGTCTCAATTATCTTTGCTCTGTAGTCTGCCAATGGTTATCATCTTCCCAGAGTCTCAATTATCTTTGACCTCAGAAAGTCAATCTGGAAACCATTTACTCAATCCTGACATTGCTTCTTAAGAAATACAGTAATTATAATTCTTTATACTGTCCCATAGTTAGTTAATTACTGTCCCATAGTTAGTTAATTACTTATTTTTAGGTAATCCAGGAAGATTTACAAATATCTCCTTAAGTCCACTCTATAAATTCAATAACAACTCCTGGTATTTGAAAGTCATTTTATTTAGATATCCTGGTGTTCTCACCATTAGAGCTCCAATAGTCATGAAATAGATAAGTATAGAGCAGTAGATAGCATGGCAGTTCTCCAGGTGTTATTTATTTCCACTTTCTTCTCTGTCATATCAGTATTTTCCCCAGGGTTACAGGAGTATAATGTCTATTCCATTCACCAATAGGTGGTGCCTTCAGCTTAACTTTCAACATTGCACAAAATCTGACAGGTTCCAAATAAATAATTTATTCAAACAAATAATCAAAATTCAGACAAGTAATTCCAGCATTTTAAAATGCCTTATTGCCAATAAAAATTAGAAATCCAATCTTTTTATGTGTTTAAAGGTTTTGCACTCTCCTCTTAGAATCTTTTCTTTGGGGTCTGTGATTTTTCTCTCTAATTGTTTGCTGCCTAAACAAACTTTTCAAAGAGTCTACTTTCCAGAATTTATTTTTTTATGGTAGGTTTTAGGTTAAAAAAAAAAAGGAGAATCACCTTACCCAGTTCCAGTCACTGTTCATCCACACTGCTCCAGCACATTCTTTGTTTCTCAGCTGTCCCAGCTTCACAGCAGCCATTATGGCTGCCTCTCCTCTTCATTGTCGGATGAGATGGAATTAGCCCTGGGTCAAGCAGGAGAGCCGCCACTCTCCACAACTTCTATTCTTTGGCACTCTCTATTCTTTGGCACCCCTACAGGGAGAATTTCCATAGACAAGTTTTCAAGTTCTTCCTTCATAGAAGATCAAAAGTCTGATAGCAGTTATTTAGAATATTTAATTATTGAAGGAAGTAAGGAGTGTATAACATTACTCTCGCAAGTTATAATTTAAGAATAATTTTAGAAATATAGTATTCTTTCTTTCAGCTTTAAGTATGATATAAACCATATTCTGCTGCAAATTGAAAAATTTTACAAACTTGGATCACATATCAGACTATATTAACACTTGGCTTGCCCATTGGTTATTATTGTGTTAAAAATCCCAATGGGATTTCTGGTTGTTTTGAGTAACTATTTAAATTAAACCACAAATTTCTGCCAAATCCAATGCCATTTACTTCCTCCCAACCCTGTCCTGATTTGGGGAAAAGGAGGGACTGTGCTATTTCATTTCTTCAAATGATAATGCTGAGTTTTTGTTGTTTTTGCTAAAATGTTTTTTCAAAAGAGCAATGAGTATGACATTAATAATTCCCACTCAGTTTTCTTTGAACATGCTCATATTTATGGAAAGCAAATAATAAGATCCCACTCTTTGCACTAAAAACTGCAGGCTATTTGTTCTTGCTTATTTATTATTATTTACATGTACATGGAATTTGTTGGAATAGCAACACGCTGCACAGTTTTCTTGAGTTACTACCTACTATGGCAATAGATTTCTTCTCAAAATTTCACCTCCAGTGGGAAGGCAACAGACAAATATATCATTGACGCAGAAGTTGGAGGTAAGACAGGATGCTGCAATGGAGATAGGCCAAAATAAACAAGGTTATGTGGATGATGAAAACAGTGTCCTATAGAAATTATATTTTATACCTGAGGAAACTGATTTTCTTACTAAGTGTTGACTGGAAAATGGAGCATTCATCACCTATTGAGCTTTGTTTCTTTTTCATATGCCAAGTTATTGTCCCAAATTGCAGCCTCAGTAATATATACGATTGAATCCTTAGCTATGCCAAGCAAGAATATTTGTGGTTGGGGAAAGGGAAATAAAAAATAAATAGGAGCTTAAACAATGATTGAACTTACAACTATAAAATTCATAGTAGAGTACCTCCTTGTCCTATAGACATTCTGATAGCTATAGCTGTCCAATTCTATACAATATATAGTATATTTCTATTTCCTCTGAGATATTGCTGTATTTGAATAATATAGATGACTTTGAATATTCTCATTTCAATGAACAGTTCACTATGCAAAATAGGAAAGTAGTATTTCAAATGTTGATTTTTTTTTTACGAGTAATTGGGAAATTTTATTCCAGATATTTGCATCCTGAAAATCTTCAATTTTCCTTTCTTTTTTCTTCCCTTCTATTCTGATGTATTAAGGATGCTCAGAAACTTTGTTTAATCTTGTTAGAAGCTGTAGTTGAGGTCTTTCAGTGATTTATCCTTCTTTGTAGCAGACTGAAGGCATATAAAAAATCCAGAAATATTTCACAAGAAGAGTCCTCCACTCCTTTACTCATAACAGAATACTCTATGCCTCCAGACTTCAAAGTTTAGGCTTAGAACTTAGAACTATGCTACCTTCAGTCTGACCTAAGAGTAGTACAAAAAATTATCCATTGCAATGTCCTACCTATCAATGACTACTTCAGCTTCATCCAACAAAACATGAGCACACAATAGATACAATCTCAGGATAAATCGCACGAAACTCGATTGCAGGAAATACGACTTTAGCAACAGATGGTCAATACTTGGAATACTCTACCTGACTCTGTGGTTTCTTTCATTAACCCCAAACACTTTAACCTCAGGCTGTCTACTGTTGACCTTACCCCATTTCTAAGAGGTCTGTAAGGGGCATGCATAAGCACAGAAACATGCCTACAATCCCTGTCTTAATGTTCCCTTTTATTCATACCTATTTCATGTATTAATAATCATGTTTATACTTATATATAATATCAAATGCACGCTTGACAAAAATAAATAAATAAATAATAAAATAAAATAACTCAAAATACTGGTTTCCTAAATGTACAGCTAGTGAACAGCTATATAAACACTATATAGAACAGATTCCTGAGAATCTGAGATGTAGATTAATAATATTACACAGCAGAGGTGATATTCAGCAGGTTCTGACCAGTTCTGGAGATCTAGTAGCGGAAAATTTGAGTAGTTCGGAGAACCGGCAAATACCACCTTTGAATGGAGATTTTACAGTATCCTTCCCCTGCCATGCCCATCAAGCCACGCCCACAGAACCGGTAGTAAAGAATTTGAATCCCACCACTGCTACACAGCATAAGTCAGCCAGATACTTAATATCATTGCTGATTTCCAGCTGATTTCCAACATTATGTGCAGCCAGCAATAATAAGTGTGCATCAATAAAAGTGTGAAAGAGTACATCCAAGGCATTCTATGAGATAGGAATGGAATATAAATAATAATAGATAAATTAATATATAGTGCATTGCAGGAGCCAAACATGTTCAAGCCAGATATGCCAAGAGTGTGTATGAATTTTTGGTTTACTCATTTATATTGTGCATATGACCATAAAAGCATATATATGAAAAATTAATATTTAGATAGTTAACAACAGTTCTATAGGTAAGTATGGTGTAAAGGCAAAATATGATGATTTAATCAAGTAAGATGATTGCTAACCAGGAAAAAATGCTGTTTTTACAAAGTCAGAAAATGTCTGG
Source organism: Bungarus multicinctus (assembly GCA_023653725.1). Taxonomy (NCBI): domain Eukaryota; kingdom Metazoa; phylum Chordata; class Lepidosauria; order Squamata; family Elapidae; genus Bungarus; species Bungarus multicinctus. Next base: position 33,140,348 of record CM042848.1, read on the forward strand.
TAACACTTTTTCCAACTACCATATTTTATGAAAAGACATAATTTTTCCTGAGCTGGAGCTCACTTCATCAGATGCATGAGTGACTAGACTGATGTAAGATTTAAATTGGTATACAGAATATATATAGTCACATTTTATAAAGCTGATGCTCAAAACCAGCATGTCTGGAAAGAACTGAATGAGGAATAAAAAATACATTAATCACCAGAAGCATCTGTGGTAGGTATGCCTTGACAATAATTTGTAGTAGTTTTTCATAATAGTGGATTAGCACATTAAGCTTCTCACATTTGATAAGTTTAGGGAATCTGTTCCAATAACTGATCAACAAGCGAGTTCCATTGGAAAAATAGAGTTTGGCAAATTGGTAATCTTCAAAGGAAGAAAAATTCAGGTATTATAATGTATGCACGCAGATCACCTTATTTCATTTCTATGTTTTTAAATAAAATTATGTCTCTTTTTTAAAGTATCCCTGGAAAAATCCTTAGAAAACAGTTCTAATGCTTATTTTTTTCACTATCTGATATTAAAAAAATATTAAATAAAAACCAATATCTTGAACAGTAAAAGTTTTACAATTGATGACCTGAGACAAAATCAGTTTCATATAGTTTTTCCTCAATATGTAGTTTTAAAGCGTTTACAATATTTCATACTATAATAAACGAAAGGGTTCCAATATTACTGATATTTGGGAATTGGGATGTTTCCAGGGGCCTTTTAAAATAACTGTCAGCTGAAATAGAATCACTAATAAAACATATTTCCACCTTATTTGCATCTTCAGAACACTAGAAATATTTTAATTTTTTAAAATAATTTTGTGATGTTCATAATTAATTAATGGGCTTTAAAGTAATTAAATTTACTAATAGGGGTTTATACGAAAATTGAGGGGGAGGCAATCTTCACGACCTTTAGAACCTAATGCCTAGCAAAAACTAGTAGATAACCAATCATATAAATAGGTAAGGATGAAAAGAAAGGAAAAAAAGAAAAACAATGAAGTGGAGAGTAATGGGAAGGATATAAATACCAGTTATAAAGCAGGAGATATAAAAACATACCCATAAAGGGCTATACGCTAATGCTCAAAGTTTGGGGAACAAGTAGGGTGAACTTCTGGTATTAGTACATAAAGGTAGATAAGATATATTTGCCATTACTGAAACTTGGTAGGATGAAACTCATGTCTGGAATGTACTGATGGAAGGATACAAATTATTCAAAAGAAACAGACCTAACAAAAGAGGAAGTGGAATTATATTATATATAAAAGATCACCACATCTCTACAGAACTGCATAAAACCAAGGATGAAAATCTCCTAGAATGCCAACATATGGTTAAATGCAAAAAGGATGACTTTGTTGGAGGCATAAATACAGGCTACCCAATCAAGCAAAAGAAAAAGATGAACTCTTTGCTAATCAATTAACAATTCAAAAAACATGGGAAAAGAATTGGCTTTCTTCTTTAAAGAAAATAAAAAAGAGGAAACTTCACTATAAAATGTATGGGACACTATGAAGGCCTATATCAGAGGACTGATTATTACTTATACAAGAAGACCATGGATTGAAAAGTCTGATGTCTCCTGTCCAGCTTCTCCTATATCTATGATAGCTATATATATTCAATTAAGAAACATCCATGTGTATACATGTATACATTGTATGTACAAGCACAACAGATATTAGAAGAGGACTATAAAAAACTAGATAAAGAATTACAAATAAATCTGCAACAAAAGAATCTCAAAAGCCAAATGGACATAGTTAAGCACAAGTTGGGGTTAATGGAAAAAGAATTAGTACAAAAAATTAGGAGAGTTAAACAACTTTTTTGAAAATGCAAATAAACCAAGAAGATGACTAGCATAGAAACTAAAAAAGGAGAGAGAATCGAAAAGGATATTGCAATTAACAGATGAAAATGGAATTGCTCAGTATGGGAATGAGGAAAAAAAGAAATAGTACAAAAGTACTATGAGAAACTATATGATCAAGAGATAATCGAAGAGGAAAAGGTTAAACAATACTACAAGAAGCAGAACTACACAAAATACCAGATGAAACTAAATTAATGTTAGAAGAGAAAATAACAATGATGGAACTGACAGAGGTGATAAATAGACAAAATACTGGAAAAGCTCCTGACCCAGATGGGCTACCAGCAGAACTATATAAGACATTACAGGAATCTTTCAGCACTACATTGCTAGAGATATTGATAAAAGCAAAAGTACCTAATTCATGGACAGAGGCATATATTATACTTATACCAAAAGAAGATACTGATTTACAACAGATAAAAAACTATAGACCGATATTCCTCTTGAATGCAGACTATAAAATATTTACTTCAATAATGGCAGAAAGACTTAAAAGATACTTAAGTTATTTATACACAGATATCAAAATGGCTTTTTGCCTAAGAGACAAATAAAGGATAATATGAGGGCAATATTGAATATATTGGAATACTATGAAGCACACCCAGAGAAGCAAATGGCACTGTTTTTTTTTTAGATACACATTTTATAATGTAAATTGGCAATTTGTATTGGTGCAAATGGAACAGATGGGCTTTGGGGAAAAGTTTATTAAAACGATTGAGACAGTATATTATAAACAATCAGCAAAAGTAATGATAAATAGAGATTTGACTGATAATATCAAAAAAGGAACTAGACAAGGATGTTCTCTGTCACCATTGCTATTTATATTGACTTTGAAAGCACTAAACAGAAACATTAGAAAAAAGCAAGGAAATGAAGGGAGTGAAGATAAAAAATGAGGAGTATAAATTAAAGGCATTTGCAGATGATCTGGTTTTTATATTAGAAAAACCATTAGAAACAGTCCTAAGTTGATAGAAAAGATAGAAGAATATAGGGAGGTTGAAGGACTGAAAATAAAGAAAAAAACTAAGATTTTAGGGAAGAACATAATGGAAAAGCAAAGAAAAGAACTGATGGACAGATTAAACTAAAATTTAGTGTCAACTAAAAAGATACTCCTATGGTCTTTTTAGTTGCCAGAAAAAGGGAGTGTGGGAAAACAAGGCATTCTTGAAATGCCTAGATCTACCTTGGTAGCCTAAAGTTGTCAGAGCATAAGAAGATTATTGGAGAGCATGATGGATGACTCTTGGAGACAGATGTGTCCCATTGGAGAAGTCACATCCAGGGGGTGAGGGAAAGACCAGAGTCAAGGGAGAAATGTATGATGTGATTTAGTATTGGCTGCAGCCAGCCACATACCAACATGGCAATTTCTATTAAACCAATTTACTTTTTCTGAGATGCGGTTAGAGACTTTTGATTTGAATGAGGGTGGATTTGTTGGAGCCCTGACAGCCAGCTGATACTCTAAAAATTCAACATTCCGGGATACCTGACCCCCGGCCTCTTCAATCGCTTCCCGACATTTGGAATGTGTGGAGAGAAAGTCAGGTTAAAATGGCAGAGGGGGCCTCTCAGAAGAAAGCTTGCTAGAAGCAGCCCAGCTATGAACAAAAGCTGAGGACATAATCACAGGCGAAACTGAGAGGCCTGAGCAAATAAAGGAAATGGAACTTCCCACAGCTTTGGAAGGTGAGTTCCCCCAACTTAAAAAGGGAGGAAGGGCTCTGAATGAGCTGACAAGAGTGGAATGGATATGGGACTGGCAACAAGCCAGAGCCCCAAAGCTCCTGTCGGGATTGCTGGGAAGATCCATAGAGAAGCTGAGGGAGGAATTTGACCAGGCTGCCATTGGAGAGGAGGGCCCATCATGCTGCCCAAAACAGAGGGGACCTCCCACAGAGCCTTCTGACATAAGGAAAAGCAGGCAAGATTACAGCCCTCCTCCTCAGCCCTCCTAGCAGAAGAAGAAAGAGCCCACAGTGGCAACCAGTGCCTCCCCCACACATCAGGTATCTCCTTCCTCCTTCTGCGCGAACTAGAGCCAGGGAGGAAGGTCAGCCACCTCAAGCACAGATTTACAGAGGGCGACAGGAAGAGGGCAGAGCAGAGCTCTATGAACCATCCCAGTTCAGGAGGAAATTTGATGGGGACCCAGCTAACTCTCTTCCTTGAGTCAGCTGAGATCCACCTAGAATGCTATGGACACCTCTACCCCTCCCCTAGAGCCATGGTGAATGCCATTTCTTTTTTTAAAAAACAATTTTATTTCAGTTTCCCTAAAACATACACACACACAAATATAAAACATCTTTTTTGGTGAACAGTTTAGTTCCAGGTTTTCACATCTCCACATAGATAGAATCTCAGTTACATATTCATCTTTCATCTTTCATATTCAATTTCATATCTTATCACTACTTTAATTATTCTTTATTAGTTTTTTCCCTCAGATACTTCCCTCAGGCTTATTTTATAACTCTTATTCATTTCTAAATCTATTACATATCCTTTTCAAGGTTTTCATATTTTCAGAATAATTATACTTATACTTTTATCTGTCCTGTGTACAATTTCAATCCATATCCATATTTCAAACATTACAAAACAAGGTTTCCCCTATAATTGCCAATTAAAATGTGTCGCCTTCATATCTTATATTTAATTTTTATTTTTTTATTTTTTTATTTTATTTATTTATTTATTTTTGTCAATTGCTTACAAGATAATAGGTATAAGTAAAAATATAGTTATGAATACATGGATACATATAAGAAAAATAAAAAAATAAAAGAAACAATAGGACAAGGATGGTAGGCACGTTGGTACGCTTATGCACACCCCTTACAGACCTCTTAGGAAAGGGGTGAGGTCAATAATAGACAATCTAAGATTAAAGTTTTGGGGATTTGGGGAAGAAACCATAGAGTCAGGTAGAGTATTCCAGACATTTAACACTCTGTTGCTGAATTCGTATTTCCTGCAATCCAGTTTGGTGCGATTAACCTTGAGTTTGTATCTATTGTTTGCTCTTGTGTTGTTATGGTTGAAGCTGAAGTATTCATTGACAGGTAGGACATTGCAATATATAATTTTATGTACTATACTTAAATCGGACCGAAGGCGGCGTAGTTCTAGGTTTTCTAGGTCTAGAATTTTGAGTCTGGTGGCATAAGGTATTCTGGAGGAGTGGAGAACTCTTCTTGTGAAATATTTCTGGACTTTCTCAACTGTATTAATATCAGATATATAATGTGGGTTCCAGACTGTATGAGCTGTATTGGTCTAGCAAATATTTGTACGCTTTAGTTATTAGTGTAATATTACCAGAGAAAATGCTACGTAAGGTTAGGTTAACAACTCTTAACACCTTTTTGGCTATGTAGTTACAGTGGGCTCTAGCACTTAGATCATTAGAGATGAGCACTCCAAGATCCTTGACAGAGTTTGGATCATCAACAAGGTCTTGACTATTCAGCCTATATTTTATTTTCTGATTGTTTTTGCCAATATGTAGGACAGAGCATTTATTTGTTGAGATTTGAAGTTGCCATTTGTTTGACCATTCTGATACACAGTCAAGGTCTTTTTGAAGGGTAGCAGTATTGTCTGTGGTGTTGAATAGCTTTACATCATCAGCGAAGAAAATGCAGTTGTTCTTAATATGATCACAGAGGTCATTTATGTAGAGTATGAAAAAAGTTGGTCCTAAGAACACTGCCTTGGGGGACACCACTGTTAACAGGTACAGAATTTGATAGGACGCTCCCAATTTTGACCATTTGTTGTCTGTTTGACAGGAATGCTTCTATCCAGTTATGCAGGTGTCCAGAGATACCGTAAGATTTTAGTTTTAGGAGTAGTTTGTCGTGTACCACTGAATCAAAGTCTTTAAAGAAGTCTATGTAGATTGCGTCTATTGCTTTGCCCTGACCGAGTTGTGTAATCCATATGTTTTTGCAGTATAAGAGTTGCAGATTATATGATAGTTTTTTTCCTGAAATGAAATTGTTTATTAGAGAGTAGTTGTTTGATTCTAAGTGGAGGATGATGATTCCATGACTTTACAGGTGACGCAGCATAAAGAGATTGATCTGTAATTTTCAACTAGGTTGGGGTCTCTCTTTTTGAAGATGGGGATGATCGTGGCTTGTGACCATAATTTTGGCAAAGAGCTGGTCCTGAAAGATTTTTCAAAGATTATGCTTAGAATTCAGTTATGGCAGTGGATGGCTTTTTTAAGAAATAGGCACCTACTCCATCTGGTCAAATAGATAGAGATGGTTTTAGATTGCATAGTGCTTTTTCAACATTGTCTTCTGTAAAATCGATATGTATTAGATCGTTGTAGTTGTCTGTGGTTCGACTAGGAAATATTGGGCATGGTCTATTGTTGTTTACAAACACTGAGGCAAAGAATGTGTTAAAGAGGTTGGCTTTAATATTGTCGTCATTGCAGTCTTTACCATTAGGTCCTTTCAGGGGTGGGATGGACCTTGAGTCTTTTAGTTTGTTGTTTACAAAATTGTAGAAAGCGCGGGTGGAATTGGTGTGTAGGTTTTCTTCTTGTTTAATGTGATAATTGGCGCATTCAGTCTTTATCTGGTGGCATAAATTTTTGTATCGGCTTTTGAAGTTGGTAACGTGACCAGATTTGTTTTTCTGCCAAACTGATTTCTTTTTAGATTGAAGCTTCCTTATTGTTTTGGGTAATTTGTTTTTTCTGGTTTTGGGAGCTGTTAATGGTACATATAGTTTAATGACTCTTTTGACTTCAAGTAAAATTATGTTGTAATGATCTTCTACAGTATTGCATCCAGTGAATAGAAATTGCCAATCAAGGGATGAGAGATCGTTGTTTATAAGATCATAGCTGCCTTTTTTGAAGTTATAATTGGGTATTCTGTCGTGATGATTTTTGTATGGACGTATTTTTAGACAAAATTCAATCATGTGCTCACTGTTGGAAAAAGATTCTTAATTTGTATTCTGTAAATTAAATTAAACTATTACAGAAGATGAGATCGATGCAGTTGTTAAATCTAGTGTTGTTCGTTAATAGTTGTTCTACTCCCAGATTATTACTGCATTGTAGAAGGTTGCATATGTGGTTCAATTGTACATTTGTTAAGGGTCCAGTTAATATGAAGTAGATTGAAGTCACCAAGAAAGATAAAAACATGTGGGCAAGATGCTGCCCATGTTAATAGTGTATTTAGCTTGTTTGCATGTTTGATGTCATAATCAGGGGCTCTGTAACATAGTAAGAACTGAAATGTAATATTTAAGGACAGTTCACAGATGATGGTCTCAGGAATAACAAGCTCCTGGGTAACTTGGATATTTTTTAGATATAGGGACTTTTTATAGAAGATAGCAACACCACCTCTACAGATTTCACGATCTGATCGGTAAACATGATAGTCTCTTACTGTGGTAAGGGAGTCAGGGAGAGATGCATTGAGCCATGTTTCACAGACAAATATAATGTCGAATTTAGCCATATTTAATAAGAGGAGAAATTCAGCCTTTTTATTTACAAGGCTTCTTGCATTGAGTAGCTTGCATTTAAGGCCAGTTGTGGTTAGAATAGAGGTAGTTAAGGGCATGCATGCCTAGTTTTGAATGATATTGGATTGGATGGGGTTGGGTTGGATGCGGAGTTGTGGGTTGTATGACTTTCTTTTGATGCAATCAGCTTGGTAGTCAATGTATAGGTCCTTTTCTCCATTGTCTAGATGGTTTTTGAGTTCTGCGCAGAGTTCACAGGAGCAGATTCTTTGCAGTATGGATAAGTCTGGTCTTGAGCGAAGATTTTTGTGGTTGGGATTGGTTTTTGCAATGGTATTTATTGTATGAATGAATATGCATTTGCTGGACTCATTTTTGCATAACTCTACAAAATCTTGGGGCCACAAAGCCATCATTGTATTTGCACCCAGGGCCATCTCTGGTTATTTCAATGATATCTTAAGGAGAGATGTTTGTTGTATTTGAGTTGCTTATGATATCGTGAACTTTGGTGATATTGTCTGATTCGTTGGTGTCTTTGAGACCAAATAAGATGGCATTTGGACATTTCTGTTCACATTCCATGATGTCTTTGATGAGTAAGAGGATATTTGTGGAATTATTTGAAGGGATAGTAATTGTTTGTGGCTATGGTTTGGTGGTTATTTTTGGTTGTAGTTGTGATTGTAGTTGAGGTAGTGGTTGTGGTTGTTGGGGTATTTGATTTTGAGCTGATAGGTACTCACTTATCTGTGCTGTATTTTTTTTTTCAAGAGAGATTAGGCTTGCTTGTATAGTTGTTTCAAAATGTGTTGCTAAGCGTCCTTCTATTGAGTGAATGAGTGATTCTATGCTTTCAATTCTGTCAGGTAGGGTACTCAATTTGTTTAGCTTAGCAGAGCATGATGGACATAGATAAAAGAATGTATCTGAATTTTTAACCATATCAGCTAGGCTTTTGTTTGCGTTTAAGCAGGCAGGGTGGGATAGATTGTTGCATAGGTGGCATTTGATGTAAATTTTGCTTTCATTGATGGTTTCAAGACATCTGAAACATGTGCAGGAGTCTGGGAGGTCATTGGTAGAGATATTTTTATTTTGTTTTGGTTTGGAGTTTTTGGCTGGCATGGTCAATGGCAATAGTACACTAAACAATTACAATAGCTAGTTAATGTGATAGGTGGACAGTTACTTACTGAATGTTGGTAATTAATAAATGTTAATTGATATGCTAGAGAACAAATCAAAAGTAAGGTTACTTATTACTAAAAATCAATTAATCAATCAACTGTTTTTTCAAATCACTCTAATCAAATAATTTTGCTAAGCAACAAACAGCCTAATTTATTACAGTAATTACTAAACACACTGGTCAATTAAATTCACTAAATCACTGATTTTACTAATCAGATATTCAGCAATCACACTATATGCACTAAACACTCAATCATACTAATCAATAAAACAATAAATCAATTAATCATTTGATAAAAATTAATTAATTTAAAGAAATTGATTTGGAGATATCATTATCTAATCTTTGATATATTGCTTTGCTTAGCTATTGCTGATATCCGAGAATAGGTTTATAACCCCTAATAAACTGGCAGGAGACCTCTTTTCCTAGGCTGGAGAAACAGCAGTTTCTTTGTATCAAACAGATTTTAACCTACTCAAGCTGTTTTTTCTTTCCTCTTGTAAACAATCAGTGAACAAGGGTTTATACTCTCTTGTTTTGTAGATTGAGTTTTTGAGATAGTAAAGATGCAAAGATGTTGAAGGGGGGGATATCTGGCCCCTTCTTCAGCAGAGATAAACAGAACAATTCACAGGAAGGCAACAGGAAACTTTTTGTTTTTGTTTTCCCTTGATGAATGGGATTTCTGGCCCCCTCCTAGTCAATTTAAATACACTTTCAAAGTTTGTTTGAAATTCCCTTTCACATCCCATTAAATATTCTATTTCTAAATTATCCCATTAAACAATTACAATCTCCATTACCTAATAGTTATATTATACCATAAATCCCTTTTTTAGTCAAATTCAGCATGGTACTTCCTCTTTAAATTAAACAAATTTAAGTTTAAAAGAAAGAAAATGAAAGAAAAAAAAGAAGAAAATGGAAGAAAATAATTAATCAGTTCAAATTCATCCTAACAAAGACTAACATTAATTTCCTTACAATCCTTCTCATAATTTATTTCAATCACAATTTATAAATCCTTGATATACATTAATATAATTCAATTGTATTTTGCATATTTTCATTTTTTATTTAATCTAACTGTTATCATACATTCCATTAAGTAACAATCCCATTTCATCTTCCATTTTAATTACATATATTTTCCTGTTTTCTACATAATTTCTTGTTTCTAAAATATTAATACAATCCCATGTCACCATGCAGAATCTTCTATTTTAATTGTAATTTCAACCATTATGTCTGTGTCCGTCAATCAATTATACCCTTTAATTCTTGTTCGTTCCCCACATTTCTTTATTTCCTGATTCTGTTTTTTATAACTTTTCCCCTTTATTTTCCACCTCTTTTTCTCACTCCAATTTTTGACCCCCTCCCTTTTTAATGCTTCCTTCTGTAATCCTCCTTTCTGCTCTTTCCTTATATTTTGTTTATTTCTCACACTGTTCCTTTTTCTGATTACCTCGTCCAATTTCCAATTTTTAAGTCCCCTTTTCCCCTTTTTGATTTTCAAACCTCATCCTGATTTTTTGTTATTAAAGATGGCCTCTCCTTTATTCAAGTATTCTTCCTCTAAAGCTTTTTGCTGATCCTCATAGTCCAAAACAGCCATTTCCAGAGATTGCAGAACAAAGCCAAATGATTCTCCTTTCACTTGCAATTGTTCCTTCATATTTTTTAGTACCATTTTCAGTTCCAAATAAAGTTCTGCCATCTTTCAATACTTCCCAGTACTTTTAGACAACCAAATTCTAAAGGAGTGCTTCCCAAAGTTAATTTCAATTATATCCACTAGTAATCTAATGTCCAGAGTTTCCAAGATCCTCAAACAATTCCAGAACAGTTTCTTCTTGCTTCTTTCTTTGTTGCAAAGTTCCAAACTCCACTTTCACTTTCCAGGGGCTCTATGATTGTAGCAATGTTTCGTTTACTTTGTTATTCCTTAAAAATCTTTTAAAAGTTCACATTAATTTCTTTCAGCATCAGATGGAACTCTTAGTATGTCCAGATTCCACTCCCTTTTTTCAGATCTTTTTTTCCCCTCTTCTGTGCTGCAGATTTAAAAATCTTTTCCTAAAAGTTCTTAAGTATTTTAGCTCCAGGGTACCTTGTATTCAGATGTTAATCCTGCTTAGCCCGGTCACCCAAGCTGTTCCCTTTGTTCTCTCCACTCCTGCACAATCTTGTCTGGTCAGATCTTTCTCTTTGTGATGGCCATTTTGGCCATCACTGTATCCACCTTCAGAGAGGAGTTTTATGCCTCGCCAAGGAGGGGGAATTCAGCTCCCCTCAACTCAGCTGGCAATGAATGCTATTTCGGAGAGGCTGGAGGGAGAAGCAAGAGGATGGCTAGCAACCTTCCACAAGAAAAGGGCCCCCCAACTGCATGATGCAGATGTCTGCCTACGACTGCTAGAGGCCAGATTTGAGGAGGCAGAGGATGATATGCAGAAGATGAACTCAGCAACCTAAAGCAGGGAGGGTGACCCATCAAGGAACACATCCATGAATTCAGGAGAATTAGTGGGAAATTACCTCTTTTGCCTGAATGGATGCTGGTTCATTTTTTCAGAACCAGCCTGGACCAGCAAATTAGCATAGTAATTGCCTATCGTGACATCCCCAACAGACTCTCTGAATGGTTCTGAGTTGCCATAAAAGTTGATGGGGCATTATGTGCTAGCGATATGAGGAAGTCACTGGGGACCAGAAACAGAGGGCAACCAGACCAGAGGCCAACAAACCAACAGGATGGCACACCATGATCTAGTCCAAGACCAACGCTCTCAGGAAGCCCAATTAAATGCTAACCTGCGTGCAGGTTTGGTTACAGGAAAGAGCAGCTACAACAGCATGGGCGACTTGGGAGTAAGGCTGCAAGGTAATGGCTCCTCCTTCAGGAAGATAAAAGGTAGTTGTGGAGCAAACGTTCTTTGTAGGAAGCAAAGACAGTTTGAAACTCAGCCTCGTGGACATTACAGTTGGTATTTGAAGACTCTTGTGTTGTAAACTATTTCTTATCTGTTGTTTTTTGGCAGCCTTGCAAAAACTTGGCAAGGCTTTTTCTTATCGGAGCTAATTAGTTGGAAGCAGCCTTTTATCTGTGAAGAAACAGGATTCCTAGATGAAACATTAAAAGTTTGTGCTGCTGCCTTTGTCTTGTGTTTGTTTTCTTGGAATCAGATTTGGGTCAGAACACTTACTAGGTAATTTTCCAGTAACCACCACTCCCTTACTCATCTCATTTCCAGTAAACCCCATCCCTTCTGGTGTATCCCTTATCCTGTTTGGCATATTCTTCATTCTAGGATGATGGTATTAACATCAGTATTTATTAATTTTAGCATACAATAACACATTAAACAGTATGTACTGCCAGGTGTATGACCTGCCAGAAACATGACCTTCTTCATTGTACAAAGCAATATTGTTTTCATGATTAATAAACCAATTATATAATTATTACCTAATATTCCAGTAATATTGCCTTAGGTCATTTATAGGGTAAATATGGTATAACTTACGGTTTCCTATTTCCACAGGTATAATCCTTCATATGCAATCCTACATATCATAACGATGATGATCAAGAATATGCCTTCTCAGGATAGTGATATATTGAATAAAAAGTTGGGTTTCAGGGATGGGATAAATAACATTTATCACTATTGGATAGAATTTTTTGTAATTAAGATGAATATCTTAGCAAAGATGCTTTTTTATTTCAAATATTACCAATAGTTACAACTGATAATACATTTAAACAATGGCAGAAGGAGATTTCTAAGTTCATATGGCAAAGGAAAAAAAACCAAGAATTGGATGTAAGCTGCTGCAAAATACTAAGGATAGAGTTTGGGTCTACCAGATATGAAATTGTATTTTCATGCATACTGTTTGACCTGGGCAAATGAATGGGTGAGCCTCCAGAATAAAAGGGCCATGAATTAAGATTTGAGGGTGTTAGAGTTTATTGCAGAAATCAAATCCAGAAAGCACACACAAATGGTTGATTCAGCAGGATTCATTAACTTTTATATATATATAATATATCAGTAAATGTACAATACCAATAATAGATTCTTCCAACGTGGTAGTAGTTACAAGCAAAAATACAAGCAGAAAAGAGAATAGTTTCAGTTTCAACAGGCAGACAAGAAAGAGACTTGTTTTCAGCTTCAGAGCTCATAGCAGAGAGCAGAGATAAGCCATACCCAGGCTCCCTCTTTAAGTTTCAGTTTCAATTTCAGCTCCCATTGGCTGATCTTGTTACCATGTCTCTGCCAATTCATGAATATCCTGTCACTCCTCCCTTCATGACTGTTATGGTCTGCCAGCAGCCTGTGGAGATGGCAGAAGATTCGGATACTGGGGAGGAACATGGGCCAGTCCAGGAGTCTCGGGAGGACTTGGATGAGGGTTCTGTGTCTGATACAGAGATGGGGCCAGAGCCATCTGGGAGTTATTTATTGACTTTGGAGCCTCCAGAATCTGACAGCAGTGAGGCAGAGGAACAAGGGGAGTCTGTTCCCAGTGCATGCGTGCATGCGCAGAGATGCTAGAAGGCAAGTTAAGACAAAAGGGGTGACTTGGAGGTGATTGGCTGTCCCATAAGACATAAAGAAGGAGCAAAGGGACAGGAAACTTTGCAGAAAGCAAATTTGTTCATACTGGTCGATTTAAACCTGAAGCTCTGTGTTGAATTTGTGCTCTGTTTAGCCTTGTATAACTAAATGAAAATTTAGTTGTTGGCAGCATTTCAAGGAAAATAGAGATGTGTGCTTATCAGACGTATCCTGAAGGTATAGGGATAAGTTTAATGATGAGGAAATTTCAGTGAAATATAAGTTTGGTACAAATTAGTCTTTAAGTTAAATTGGAAAGAAAGAAAGGATGAGAAAGTTGAAGTTTTAGGAATATTAATAAAATAGGCACAAGTAATAAATAATAAATAAGTAAAACTCAGCCAAATAATTCTAATATGTACATAATCTACTGTGCACTTGCAAAATGCTCAGTGCTCCTATACAGATTTTCAATTTCAGGCTAATTTTTATTTCTCAAAATCCTTGTTTGACCATTTATCAAAGTGAACATGAAAATGAAGAATCTTTCCAACAGGTGTGTTGCATGGAAACAATGACTTAGTTTGCTGTACTTCAAACAAACAGTATATAACTGTTTTAAAACAATGGCTAATAATGCCAACATTCAATACAAACTTCATTTTTAACATAAATATGCATGTAAGAGAAAAATGGCATGATTGCCATAGTAATTTCCTAGAAGATTAACTAAGGTAAACCTTTTAATCATTTTAACACAGAGACAGAGATGAAGTGAATTCACATACCATAAATAAGAGTTGTTGAACATCAATGACACTTGGGACATGGCAAGTCAGTGTTTGAGAACTAGACATGTTAAAGAAAAGTGTTGTCTTTTTTAAAAAGTTTTTTTATTTTTTAATTATTTAAATACATCTTAGTGAGAACAGTGTGGTTGCAGGTGTTTTACATTTTAAATCAATCATATCCATAGTCACTGATACTGCTTTCTAACATCACATCATTTAATCACATCATCTAATGTATTTACCTCTATCAAATTAGTTTTCTACCAATGTCACTTAAATAGATTTATGTTTTACCAGTGTCTTTTAAGTCAAATCCAAGGTCTTTTTGTTAAATGACTTACTACAACTCTTGATTCAAAATGTCCTCATTCCAAATTGCACAGTCATTTTCTCCATTTTGTTTCTTCTTTCTATTTGTATATTTTCTTCTTACTCTTTTATTCTTTTACTCCCACACAGTCACAGTTCCATTTATGGATCTTAGGTAGAACTTCCTTATTTTATTGTCAGAATTGTCTATTAATATTTGTCAAGTTAAAGTTTCTTTTCCCTGATCTTTTAATGTCCTTTCCTCCGATCTTTTAATGTGTCAAGTTCTTTTCCAAATTTTACACTCTTAACTGTCCTTTCGTTTTCCCATACCACTTAACCACTTTCATTTCTTTCTCTTTCTTTCCCCAATTCTCAAATAAACAGACAATAAAGTTCTATAATTTGCTCCTCAACTCACAGAGCAAGTGTTATTGTCTCACCCTTCGTCTCCTCAAGTTTCACGATTCCATTAGTCAGCATAAATCTCTGCCATTGTTTTGGTCAGTGCTCCTGTCAATAGTTCCGCCACTTCTCAACATCATTCAGATGAAGAAGGAGCTTCCTTCACAATATACACCAATATTCTGGAAATATTCTTTAAATACGCCTTTCCAATGCTCAGTTTGCTGTTTCCCTCTTTTTGCCTCTTTTAATTGTCTGGGCTGCTGCGTCTCTGGTTCCGATCGTCACGGTCGTCATGATCCTCCTCTTCCGCTGTTGGTTTTTGGGGTGTTCCTCTTCCAGTCTCTGGGATTGCGGCACCTCCCCAAAGCCTCCGTGTCTTCCCCTTTCTTTACCTACCCCTCCGGGGTCCGACATTCTCCAAAAAGCCACCAACTAGTGAAAATCGGAATCTTTCAGAGTGGCGATCCACTCCTCAGCTCCGCACCAACACAGTGCCCAGAAATGTTATTCAACTGGTTCTCACCTACTCTGGTGAACTGGTAGCGGTTATTTGGCGTGGGTTGCTGAACCGGTGGCAATCCCTGGCTGGCCATGCCTCCAACTCGGTCACCCGGTTGCTCACTTGCGATCGCTCTCCTGGCTTTCCATTCTCCATATCCTCTTTCTCCCTTGGGGAAAGGAAGAAAGTCTTGGACACTGCAAGTATCGCTTTCCTCTTGTGAGTTAAAGTGCTGAAGTGAGAAGACGTGTGGTCAGACAGAGAAGGTGGGGGAATCCACTCCAGCCTTGGAGAAATTTAAAGGAGCTGCTTCCAAAATGCTTGTCTGTTAAGTGCTCTGTATTTCTCTCTCTCTCTCTCTCTCTCTGTGTGTGTGTGTGTGTGTGTGTATGAGAACGAGAGAGCGAGAGAGCGAGAGAGAGAGGAAAGAAAAAAAGAAAGAAAAAGAAAGAAAGAAAGAAAGGGAGAGAAAGAAAGAAAGAAAGGAGAGAAAGAAAGAAAGAAAGAAAGAAAGAAAGAAAGAAAGAAAGAAAGAAAGAAAGAAAGAAAGAAAGAAAGAAAGAAAGAAAGAAAGAAAGGGAGAGAAAGAAAGAAAAAATAGGAAGAGAGAGAGATAGATAAAACTCTGTGCTATTATTTTTAACTGTTCCATTATTTATCATGGGTTAATATTTTACACTGTCCCTACACATAGAGTGATTTTTCTGCCTTTCTTTTGCCCAGGGCTACCACATATTTTTCAGGGTTTACATGCATTCAATGTCAATAGTCCAGAGCATAAAATACACATGTGTTTAACAAGAGTTGAAAAGGGACCTTGGAGGTCTTCTAGCCTAAACTCCAGCTCAGGCAAGAAAACTGAGGATGCCAAACTCTGAGTAGAAATCCTGGGAAAAGTGTCAGAATAATACTTAGAAGGGACCTTGGGGTGAACCCTATACCATTTCTGAGAAATAGCTGTCCAGTCTTTTCTTAAAAACTTCCAGTGATTGAGCACCCAGAACCTCTGGAGACATTCAGTTACACTGGTTAATTGTACTCACTGTCAGGAAGTTTCTCCTTAGTTTTAGGTTGCTTCTCTCTGTTCAGTTTCCATCCATTGCTTCTTGTTTGCATTCTGCTTCTTTGGAAAATACATTGTCCCCTTTCTTTGTGGCAGCCCCTTAAAAGCCTGTTGCCTATCACACTCTTGGGTAAAGCATGTGAGTCATTTCCTCCTTTCAGTGGTCCATGAAAGTACATCTATAGTATGCAGATAATAAAGTCAAAAAAAGTGAACAACATTTTTACAGAGCTATAGATAAGTTGAGGCTGGGTGACAAGGAATGGCTGGGAGGGGAGGGGCCAGGTGAGGCACCCCTTGATGTGAGTGACATTGAGTTGGCCACACCCACCCAGTCACATGACCACCAAGCCATGCCCACCTAGTCACATGACCACCAAGCCACGCCCACCAAATAAGCCACATCCACAAAACCGGTAGTAAAAAAATTTGAATTCCATCACTGACAGTGCCCAATTGGAAGTCAGCAAGTGGCGCTTTTAGTCTCATTCTTTTTCTGTTTCTTTAAATTAGCTTCACAGATTTTATTTTAAAACATCAAATATTATTTCTCTTTTAGAACAATTATTTCCAGCATTCAAATTAATGCCTTCCAATGCCAAATCCTGCAGGATCACCAATTCTGAATTAGTTATCTTCCAAATTTATTGCTTTTAAGATTTTAAAAGTTTAAGCTCTTTCCATTTCCCATTTCTTCTTTTCTCTTCCAAATCGCTGCTAACTCAGTTCTTTAATCTTCTCTGTTATAGTCTTTTTGGGGTAGGCAAAAAATAAAATGAATTCTTCTCACCTTTCTCTGAACACTGTTCCCAGTCTCCACGCCAGCATTGCTTTTAGATGTTTCTCGGCTGTCTCAACTCTTTAGCGGCCCTCTTGGTCATTCTTATCTCCATCGTGGCATAAAGAGCAAGCTTGGGGTTCCATGGGGGAGTTGCGTTCTCCCCTGGAACCTCACCAGGCACCTCTCCTTTGCTTCGCTGCCCCTACAAGGTGCCTATTAGCTCCATTCAGAGCCCACAAACAGAGAGAAGCCAACACAGGAACGTTCAGTTCTTCTGGTCTCATCGCGATGTCAGCCGGAAATAAGAAAAATATTGTCAAGTGCCAGTGAAATCAGAAGATTCAGGCAGCTCAAATGAGTTTAAAGTTTTTTTGCAACCTTAAACTCTCTACAGGTAACATTAACAGTCAAAGCAAATTGGCAATATAGATCACAGTCAAAAGAATTCTAGGTGGGCTAGAGATCTCTTATGAATGTGCAGGGAATAATGACTGATGATGCATTTGACCCTTCCTTTGGGCTCAACCAGATCATCTCCTACAGGTATTCTTTAAATATGATGAGCGACATAGAGGTACATAGGAATTAAGCTAGAATAAGAAAGAAAAATAATAGTATACTCACATAACATGACAGAGTCAACCAGATGATATAGCCACAAAAGAACTGTGTCTCTTTCCTTCACCTTCAGCTGTTTGTGCTTCTTTCTGTTAGCCTTCAAGATATTTTTCCTTTGCTTTGCATCTTTCGGCTGTCATAAGTTATGGAGGGAGGAGGCTGGACATGGTTATGGGAAGCGAGCTGGAGATATTACAAAACAGAACTGTATAAGTTTGGGGGGCAGGAAGATTCTTGCTTAGGCTTCTATCCTATGTTATGCACAGCTGCAAGTCTTTATCAAAATATGTCAAGGTCAATGGACAGAGGCCTCATCACCACCTGGAGATGCCCACATGATGCTATACACAACTTTTAATTGGATGAGCCAATTGAACTATTTGGGGTGGGAACGTTGCCATCACTTTGTATATGTGATTTACACGCTCATTTTCTCAGATTCAGAATTCTTTTGTTGCTACCACTTGATTTCCAGTAAAAGATATCTTTTCTCTGACTAATGGAGTCTAAGTATTTCTTTCTTGGATTTTGAATGGAGCACCATCTGACACTTTCTCTCATTGCAATGGATCCCCAGAATTGTAGCTGTGCCATCGGCACCTCCTGCTCTTGCAATGGATTCTACAAATGCAAAAACTGCAAATGTACTTCATGCAAAAAAAAGCTGCTGTTCCTGCTGCCCACCCAGCTATGACAACTGTGGAAATGGCTGTATCTGCAAAGACCCTTCTCTGAACAAATGCAGCTGCTCCCCTTGAACCCACCACCCCACTTCTTTTTGTGACTAGGTTACAAAAATGCAGTAAATATGATTTTTCAGACTACTGCAATATGTGTTGCCATTGTTTTTTAAAAGCCTGAAAACATGAAAATAAATCTCTCTCTCACACACACACGCATATATATAAATCTCAGAAAACAAATATATATATAAAGGACAGTAGTATGCTTCCTCCCTTGATTGGGGCTTACCAGGGTGTTGTAACACAAGTATATACACTCATTCCTCTGTATCGCTGATCTGGATGAGAACCAGTGGCCTAATGGCAATTACAACTGCCTCACATGTAATACTTCCCTGGTTCGAATCCCAGTAAGGGTATGGCTAGCTGACGAGAGCTAAGTAGCTCGAAATAGATCTATCCTAGTCTCCCTTGTTTAATTATTTATTAGCTCAAAAACCTAACACACACACACACACACACACACACACACACACACGTGTATGTGAGCTTTATTTTCATGCTTTTAGGCTTTTAAAAAACAAGGGCAACACACACACACACATATATATACTGTATTTTTCATATAATAAAGCTGGGCCTTATTTTCTTTTGAACTTAATTTCTCTCCCCCGCTCACCCTCGCCTAGAGTGCGCCGCAGGCCTCGCCACCACTTCTAACGGACGCCCTGCTCCTAACGGACAATCATGGCGGAGCGTGGAGAGCTCCTTACTCCCGCCAAGTTCCTTTCCTGCAGACCCGGGTATGGTGCTGGGGGCAGGCTGGGTCAGTGGGCAGGTGGTGGTGGCATGGATGTTGTCCTCGGTAGTGGTGAGGCACTTTGCATCGTGCCCGCCACTGTTGCTTCCTCTGCCGCTGTTGCTTTCCCTTCTGCCTGTGAGCTGCTGCATTTGGAGTGCTGCGCATTCCTCCACTGGCAGCGTTTCAACCGCTTCTCGGGCAGGGAAGCCATAGCTTTCACGGTTCCTGCCAGCGCTGGTGCCTCTCTTGCCAGCGCCGTCTCCAACAACAGCAGCAGCAGTGAGACATACCCCGCTGCCAGCAAGAACCTCCTGCAGGGGAATCACTTTGGTTGACGGCAGCTGCATCAACAAGGTTCTGCAGGTTGGTGAGTCTTTTCGGGTTGGGTGGGTGGAAGCAGCGGCAGGAGACTGATGCCATCATTTCTGTCTCCCCCAGGATTCATCAGAGGATTCACCCCAAAGGAGGGGAGTGCATTTAAGGGGGTGAATCCTCCTTTGGGGTGGATCCTTTGGGAGAATTCTCTGGGAAGCTTGGTGATAAAGGTCTGTAGGATGATTCTCTTTCTCTTCTGTTTGGATTGGAAGGTTTGCCTCTGCTGGAACGACAAAGTGGATAGATGGTTCCCTTTTTAAAACTACCAGGAGGGGTGGGGAGGAAGCTGCCTGGCCAGTCTGTATTCTTAGGGAAGTGACGGAGGGAATGAGAGTAAAGAAAACTTAATTAAGGGGGGAAAGGTCCACGGCGGTTTCGGGCGGCTGAAGCAAGAGGAGAGCACCCGACCGTACAAGGGATGAGACCATGACCCGAAGCTCTGGGACGGGAAACAAAGCAAGGTGTGGCGGGGGAGAGAAATGAGGGCATCACCCTCCCACTGCCTCTTCCACCCACCCAATCCCAAAAGACTCACCAACTTGCAGGACCTTTTCAATGCTGCTGCTGTCAATCAAAGCAATTCCCCTGTGGGAGGGCAGGCGGTTCTCGCTGGCAGCGGGGTCTGTCTCACTGCTGCTGCTGTTGTTGGAGATGGCACTGGCAAGAGAGGCACTAGTGCCGGTGGGAACCGTGGAAGCTATGGCTTCCCTGCCCAAGAAGTGGCTGAAACGCTGCCGGTGGAGGAATGTGCAGTACTCGAAACACGGCAGTGCATGGGCAGAAGGAAAAGCAACAGCAGTGGAGGAAGCAACAGCGACGGGTGCAATGCAATGTGCCCCACTGCCATCAAGGCTGACATCCATGCCGCCACCCACCCGCTGACCCGACTTGCACCCATTACCATACCCGGGTCTTCAGCAAAGGCACTTGGCAGAGGTAGGGAGCTCTCCGCGCTTTGCCATGATCGTTCATTAGAAGTGGCTAGTGGCGAGGCATGGCTGCCCATGGGGTGCTCCTAATGGCAAGTTCCCCCCACCCCCCGAATTTTGCATGTTTTAAACTAGGCCTAAATTTGGGGGGAGGGGCTTAATTTCACCTTATGCCTAGAAAACATGCTGGGTCTTCCTATGGGGGGGGCTGTATTGTTGGAGAAACACGGTGTATATATATGTGTGTGTGTGTGTGTGTGTGTGTGTGATGGGCGACATAGAGGTACAGAGGAATTAAGCTGGAATAAAAAAGAAAAATAATAGTATACTCACATAATAATTAGACAGAGCCAACCAGATGATATAGCCATGATTACCTGTATCCTTGCTTTTTGGATCAATTGAGGACCAAATAATTTGTTTACAAATGGGTTCCTCTTCTGATTCAGCTTACTCCAAGGAACATAACAAATATGAATAACTGATAAAATAAAACAAATAAAACATCTAATTAATCATCCAAAAGGCTAAAAGGAAGTACTAAATAATTTTTCTTGATTTGAGACATTTTATAGCAAGTTCAGCAATGTCCTGCTTTTTCTGCTTAAGCAGCATTAAGGGAATCAAAGCAAAGAACTCATACAAAATGGATGGTTTGCTGAAAAAGTAACCTAATTCCTCAAACAAAGGAAAATTGTAATAATCAAATGGTTATTGATTCAAATGTCCCAGCCACCCAAGCCAATATCTCAAGGGTGAGAGATATTAGGAATTGTCATTCAACAATACTTTCAGGAAAGCTTTTCCCCCCTGACAATTCTTTAATGATCGGCCAACCAACAAATAAAAAAGCAACATCATACCAGGAACAAGAATATATCAGACTCCAAGGATTCATTTCTCTATATAGCTTAAAGAGGACTATTTCAAAGGCTAGAGAGAATCAGAATAAGAGTTATAAAAACATAACCTATAATACTATGCTACTAATCAAGTATTTCTAGTATTGTTCTAACTGCAAGCCAAAGCACAGCTGAGTCTTTTTGCAAAAAAACAAAACAAAAAATCATTTAGCTTAAAGTGGATAACAAATCATCTGTGATAATCCAATTAATCAATATAGATAATGTTTCTATAGCATGTTCTGAACTCACATACACATTCTGTAAATCAGCTGTCACTGAAGGAAAATATTGTGGACAAGGGTCAAGATGATTTCAAAAATACCTTTGGGATGAATATCAGTTAGACATAATTTTTTTCAGAATTAGCTTTAGGTTAACTGAATAGGCACTGACATACAGGACCAAGGCTTAGGGCTGCCAACACCCCTCCTTCTAATTTATTCTAAAAATGTAAATCTTCTCAATGTTGGAAGGTGAAGCCGTCAGCCAATGTAGCCTAAGGGGGACATTGAGTCAACATTGGATATACACTATTGTAATAAGAAAAAAAATTGAATAGGTCAGAAGAGGAGCAGCCAGTAGATAATAATCAGTAGCATTAATAACAGTAACAGAGTTGGAAGAGACCTTGCAGGTCATCTAGTTCAACCTCATGCTTACACAGGAGACCTATATCATTTCTGACAAATGGCTGTACAGTCCCTTCTTTATTAATCTGTTCCCTTACTATTTTAGCCAAATAATAAAATGTGTTCCAGTCATAGTAGAAAATGTGCATATCTAAGCTTGCAGACTTGAATGAGTACAAGATAGCTCTCAGAGCAGTCCTGCTGAGAATAAAACTTTTAGTATCACTATCTATTTAAATAACTTTGACTGAGACAAGAACCACACTTTGTGGCTTTTTATTTCAGTACTCAAATTATTATTGGAAGGTATTGCAATCAATGTGCCCTTTCTCTGTGTATTGGTAGCATTAGTTATGCCTGACTGTTTCCGATAAAGCTTTTCATCTGTGAAAGAAAGAGAGTAGACATAGCCAACAATTTCATCCATCTTTTTAACTAATAGCTAATAAAGAGATCTATCTAAAGCTCTATTTGCTCAAATTTAGCCCAGCAATTTGGAATTCTCAGGTAGCTCTACTATGCACTGTTGGACAGATTTTGTAAAGTACTGTGATTTTCTGACGATCTGAAATTTAGTTGAGCACTTTTGCTTCCAGTTTCAGCAGACCTTTTCTGACAAATTGGTTATAAAAGAGACAAGAAAATATCCCATAGAAAAATTAAAAGAGACCAAATGAAAATAAATGATACTGAAAATGAAAATTGTTATTAATGCATACCATTTTTGAAAGAAAAAATGCAGTTTGAAAGCCAGTGTAACATTCTTTACTGTAAATTATTTTTACAAAACTGACCATATCAGTGAGGTCTTCATAAGTCAGTCATGGAAATAGGAAAGTAGTAAATCTTGACTGGGAGGAAATTTTATAGTTTTGGTATTATCACTGAGAAATCCAAGATCCTTACTTTTACCAATCTGGCATTATTATTCTATAGATCAGAACACATTCTTCAGTGATGAATAATACATGGTTATCCTTCAGCATTTGTAGAATTGCAAGAGTAATCCATACAATATATAAATATATGTATGGAAAAGAAGATGCAATGAGGGGCATTATTTCACAGAAGGTCCACTTGATTAGAAAAGTGAAACTTGTCAACACTTACCTGCAGCTAACATAGAGAATGATCATTGGAAAACTGATTGTCTGGCATGATAGATAGATGGGTGAGATGTTGTTCAAAGAAGGTTATAGTGGGCCTTGGCAGAAACAGACATACTAAAACCCAGTATGAAAAAGGATGGAGGGAGTCCCAGATTCATTATGGAAGGAGAATATAGGAAGAGAAAGAGCTGGTGTAGCTGTGAAAACAAAGTAGAAGTATTTGCAATACAGAAATAGGAAACAGATGGAGATCAAGAATGTGAAGAGTGGCAAACAGATGGAAAATATATGGGAAAAGAAATTCCACTCAGGATAAATGATGAAATTAGAAAAAGACTTAAAAGGAGGTAGATCAGACATGACTTATCTTCTCTAAAAGAGACCTGTCTTAGGCTAACTATGATTCAGGAGAAAAAATTTACTCTGATTACATTTTCCCTCCCTTTTCTAGTTTCTCCAGGAAGGTATTATTACTTTTGACTAAAGATTAAAACAAATTAATTAAATTAGATTAGATTGTAATAAAATAGAATTAACTTACTAAAAAGCAGGTTTGCTTGCTAAATAAAAATGATTATATTTTTTACACTAATAACAATTATTAATTCAATGCTATAAATAAATCAAATAATCCTATAGAATCATAACTGAAAGGATGGGCAGAGCCTGTGGGTGAGGTCAAAAGAGGGATCAGCCTAGAGTCACAAATGGACCAAGTGCAACTCCTCTTGAATTCTGTAGAGCCTTATCTAGTTTCAAAATAGTGCTAACTGTTAGTTCAGTAGATTCCTTTGCATAGGCTTGAGTAGTAACAGCACTAGCACTAGCAGTTAGGCTCATATACTGCTCCATAGTGCTTTACAGCACTCTCTGGGTGGTTTACAAAAAGCAGCATATTCAGGGGTGGGATTCAAACTTTTTAACAAATGGTTCTGTGGGCATGGCTTAGTTGGGGGGCATGGCTTGGTGGTCATGTGACTGGCTAGGCGTGACCAATTGAACATCATTCACATCGAGGCACGCATCTCCTCGCCTGGCCTCTTGTGACTGTGGGGATATTGTAACAGTTGTAAATTTATTTATTTTGTTCATGCTTCTATACCGCTCCCTCTCCCAAAAAGGGACTCGAGGCGGTGTACATTCAACAACGAAACAGTACAAGTAACGGAAATAAAATAAATAAAAATCTAAAATGGTTAAGAACAACACCCATCAGAAAAATTATCCAAAATTTGAAATTTAACCCGAATGATTCAATTGGCTAGACCGGCCTGCTTGAACAGCAAGGTCTTAACTGCGCGCCGGAAGGTCAGGATGTCTGACATGGCTCGTATCTCCAAGGGGAGACAATTCCAGAGGGATGGGGCTCCCACAGAGAAAGCACGTAGTCTCGGGGCTGCTAGTCGGCAGTGACTTAGTGGTGGGACCCCGAGCATGGCGACTCTGTGGGAGCGTACTGGGCGGCGGGAGGTTGTTGGTGGCAGAAGGCGATCCCGTAAGTATCCAGGTCCCGAGCCATGGAGCACTTTGAATACTATTAGTACCACCTTGAATCGAATCCGGAAGGCCACAGGAAGGCAGTGCAGCCGGCGGAGAAGAGGTGTTATGTGGGCGTCCCGAGGGGCGCCCATGATCATCCGCGCAGCAG
This sequence comes from Bungarus multicinctus, assembly GCA_023653725.1. Classification (NCBI taxonomy): domain Eukaryota; kingdom Metazoa; phylum Chordata; class Lepidosauria; order Squamata; family Elapidae; genus Bungarus; species Bungarus multicinctus. Next base: position 33,165,085 of record CM042848.1, read on the forward strand.
CATTCTGAACTAACTGTAACCTACGGAGAGTCTTCAAGGGGAGCCCCATGTAGAGAGTATTACAGTAGTCCAAACGGGAGATGACGAGGGCAGAGGTGACTGTGCGAAGTGCGCCCAGATCCAGAAAGGGTCGCAATTGGTAGATCAGACGAATCTGATAAAAAGCACTCCTCGTGGCGGCTGCAATATGGTCTTCCAAAGACAGTCGCACATCCAGGAGGACACCCAAATTGCGTGCCCTTTCCACAGGGGATAGTGTCTCTCCTCCTATGGTCAGCGATGGAATAAGCTGACTGAATCTGGGAGCAGGAAACCACAGCCACTCGGTTTTGGCTGGGTTGAGACAGAGTCTGTTATGACCCATCCAATTTCGTACGGCCTCCAGGCACTGGGTCATCACTTCGACAGCTTCGTTGGGGTGGTCTGGGGTGGAGATGTACAGCTGAGTATCATCGGCGTACTGGTGGAATTCCACTCCAAAGCCACGGATGATCTCACCTAGCGGCTTCATATAAATGTTAAACAGCACGGGAGAGAGTACCGACCCCTGAGGCACCCCACAAAGTAGGGGTCTTGGGGTCGATCTCTGTCCCCCCGTCAACACAAATTGCGAACGGTCGGAGAGGAAGGAGGAGAACCATTGAAACACGGTGCCTCCAATCCCTAGTCCCTCCAACCGATGCAATAGGATACTGTGGTCGACAGTATCAAAAGCCGCAGATAGATCAAGTAGGACCAGAACAGAGGAATGGCCTCTGTCCCGTGCCCTCCAGAGATCATCCATCAACGCGACCAACGCCGTCTCAGTGCTGTGCCCGGGCCTGAAGCCCGACTGGAGGGGATCGAGATAATTCGTTTCCTCCAGGTACTGTGGGAACTGACGTGCCACCACAGTCTCTATAACCTTCGCTACAAAGCGAAGGTTGGAGACAGGACGATAATTTGATAGTAATGTTGGGTCCAAGGACGGTTTCTTGAGGAGGGGACGAACCACCGCTTCTTTCAAAGCGGTGGGTAGGAACCCCTCTCTCAAGGAAGCGTTAATAATGCCTTGGAACCAGTCTCGTGTTACCTCCCGAGTGGCTAAAACCAGCCAGGAGGGACACGGGTCTAATAAACAAGTGGTAGCATTCAGTCCCCTCAGTATTCTGTCAACGTGTTCTTTGGTAACAGAGTCGAACCCAACCCAGTTGACCTCACCGATATCTGATCTCGCCCTCCCGTCCGGAGATGACCAGTCGGAGTCCAAACCGTTCCGAATCTGAGCGATTTTATCCTGGAGAAATATAGAAAATTCCTCAGCTCGACCTTGCAAAGGGTCATCCTGCGACTCCACTTTCAAGAGGGAGCGAGTCACCTTAAACAAGGCAGCTGGGCGATTTTCTGCGGATGCAATAAGGGTGGAGAGGTAAGTTCTCCTCGCCATCCTTATCGCCACCAAATACGTCTTAATATAAGAACGTAATAGTGTTCGGTCAGATTCAGAATGGGTGGATCTCCAACTACTCTCTAGGTGTCTTTTCCGGCGTTTCATCTCCCTCAGCTCCTCGGAGAACCGAGGAGCTATTTGGGAGCGGCACCGGGTCAGAGGCCGCAAGGGCACAACCCGGTCAAGTGCTCTAGTAGCCGCCAGATTCCAGGCGGCAACCAAGTTTTCAACCGAGTTGTGTGTGTGAGATTCGGGGAGTGGCCCAAGCTCCATCAGGAACCTTTCAGGGTCCATCAGGCGCCTGGGGCGGTACCATTTTAATGGCCCCGCCTCCCTGCGGTCAAGAGGTGTGGAACGGAAGTCAAGCTTTAGGAGTGAGTGATCTGACCATGACAGGGGTTCTATAACTATATTCCCTACACCCAGATCACTCTGCCACTGATCAGAGACAAAAACTAAGTCTAGGGTATGACCTCCAATGTGAGTAGGGTCCCGGATTAGTTGGGTCAGGCCCATGGCTGTCATGGAAGCCATGAACTCCTGAGCAACTCCCGAGGTACCGCCGGCAGAGGGAAGGTTGAAATCACCCATGACCATAAGCCTAGGGGTCTCAACCGCCATGCCGGCAATAACCTCAAGAAGCTCAAGCAGGGCAGATGATGCATAGCAGGGAGCCAGGTAAGCGATCAACAAGCCCTTCTGAACCTTGGAACCAAACTTCACGAAAAGAGATTCACATCCAGACGTCTGAGAAACAGTGGACTCCCTCGGACATAGATCTTCCTTGATAACTAACGCAACACCTCCGCCCCTTCCCTGGGTCCTCGGCCGATGAAAAGCCCGAAACCCGGCTGGGCACATATCGACCAGAGGGACACCCCCCTCTGGGCCCAGCCAAGTTTCGGTAATACCCATAAGGTCCGCCCCCCCCTCTAAGATCAAGTCATGAATGAGAGGGGCCTTGTTCATGACGGACCTGGCGTTACATAACATCAGTCGAAGGCCCAGGGCCTTCGTGAAAAATGTGAAAAACGGTCATATCACTTTTTTCAGTGCCATTATAACTTTGAGTGGTCACTCCATACAAACAAAGTATCAGCAAAGGAGGAAAAAAAACACCAGAGATATTCCTGAGACAGGACGTCTAGTCCTGCCAAGAATGTAATAAGGGTTAACGGAGAGGCAGTTTCTGTAAGCAACACTAGAATGTTTCCTTCCTGCGTTCCTTACAGGATTAGGCCAGTAATTTTTTCTCTGAACTGTTTAGAATATTAATAACCAGTTCTAGCGAATAGGTGCAAACTGTTAGAATCCCTGAGCATATTGCTCCCAAAAGTCTGGGTCTTCATTTCATCAACCTCAGAAGGATTGAAGGCTAAGTCAACCTTGAGGCAGTCAAGATCAAATTGCTGGCAGTTGGCAGAGTTAGCCTGGAATACTACATTCTAACCTCTTGCACCACCACAGCTCCTAATAATTCAGTTTAATTGGAACTTCATGTGTTGTCCTGTTATTTCGTGACTGACAAAATTTGTGTATAGATACCTTTGCATAACACTTTCTGATTCACAAAACCTGAATCAGATTATAGGGGACAATTAAAAAAAACATTTAAGATTTTTAGATGTATCTGAACATCTATTCAATCATGTGAACTGAAATATTAAAATAAAGAGATTAGGGAGGTTTTTTGAAAAGTTCCTTTAGATACAGACTACTGAAACCCCAGCAGAAAAATTTCAGTGAATATTGGAAAATTGTATCATTAATTTCAATCTACAGCCCTATTATTAATAGATCAATACAACAATCAGACAGTATTGACAAATACTTTTTGACAGATGGTACATTGTGGGGATAAAGAACAAGTGCTTCTTTTTCTTTTTATCACTACTGTTTCAGCCCCTTGGAGGAATCTTTTCCTCTTCATGTAAAGCTACAAAAGGTGTTGTGGGAGTAGAAACATATGTACAGAAGAAATTGTAAAAAAAGATGTGATCGTGAAATGAACCTCAGAGAAAATATGTTTAAAAAATAATTTGGTTTTACAAATGGAGCATTTAAGAGACATTGCTAAATTAATTTTTAACAACCCTAAAACTCCAAAACTGTGATAGATATTAAGTCTGAGGGAACACAGGGAAGAGCATAAGTACAATTTCACCAGCAAAAAGGATAAACCCACTACTATACTGTAACAGGACTCATATCACTGTTGTTGTAATACAAGATCTATGACAGCACAAATGTCCCAGCAGTTGTGTTCTACTGGCACTAGGAAATTCAATATGATTTTCCAGGAGTGAGCCCCTAAATGGTTTTTTTTCCCCTCCAGTATTCTTCCAACTGACCCACAATTATGCCAGTTCTTGGGATCATCATAATAACAGTTAAGGCAACATGAACAAAAGAAGGTAGAATTATTTCTTCCCAGTTTCCATAGTTTGATATAGTTTTATTCATTATAATATTGCCCTGGCAAAACACTTTTCGATGGGATGTTTTGCTGTTAAAGAAATCTCAATTTATTATCTGCTTACAGATTTTCCTAAGAGCAGTGAAAAATCAGTAGTAAAGTAGCTTTGTAGCCAGATCTTCCAGTCCAGGTTACTAGCTCTTAAAAATAATGAGATGGGTCTAATGTACTTTCAATTTGTAATTTTAGAAAATGTGGACTTCAACTTTCAGAATGCTAGGTCGGGAATTCTGGGATTTAAAAGATACCAAGTTAGAAAAACACTGATTTAATGTATCTAACAATAAGGTAATTTAGTTGAATTTTCTTTTTAAAAATCTCTAAAGAGTTGCTCTGATTAAGTGAGGACTGCCAATTTTCCATTTCCATAAATGCTAAATTAGTATATAAATACATAACACAAAAATAAAAGCCTCTTCTGTATTACAAGATAAAAGGGTGTTGTTGTTTTTCACTGGCTGGTCTTTGTTCATTATTAACTTAATGTCTGGTAAGCTTATTAAATAGATTCGATCTATTAAGTACTTGGGTTCTGAAGGCAAGTCATTCCCATATTTAAAGCAAAGAATCTGGATACAACAGAATAGAATAGAATACTTTATGGGCCAAGTGTGATTGGACACACAAGGAATTTGTCTTGGTGTAAATACTCTCAGTATACATAAAGAAAAGATACATTCGTTGAGAATCAAGAATCATAACATACAACACTTAATGATAGTCATAGAGTACGATCAACAATCAAATCATACTAGGAAACAGTCAATATAAATCATAAGGATGCAAGGTATTCTTAATGCTAGATTAATGCTAGAGAATGCTTAGTTATGTATCTAAAGTAAACCCCAAATTCAGAAGTTATCCAATCAAAATAGTTTATGAATATAATAAACTTCATTCACTCAACTTGTAGTACTTTAATATGAATCGAATTAGCTGCATTTCATTTGGGACTCAGTTAAGTCTTTTGACTCAAATTTTGACAAAAGCAACTTTTGGAAGAAACTTCCCTGGTCCATCTCACCTTGATAATTTGACATTAACTTAAGAAAATAAAAATAATAATGACTTGGCATATTGTGGCCTTTTCTTACTATCATTTAGTGCCCTTGGCCTGGATAAAACTCTGGTAGAAAGTTTGAGACTTAGATATTCAGACTGATCGTCAATTTCTGAACTTTTCTACAATGTCCAGAACAGCTGTCTCTAGATTTATATATAATTTATTTATTTTTCAACCTTTATTACTTTATAAGTAACTGAAGGTGAAAAACATACTAATGCACCTTTGTTCTCCTATTTTGTACATAACAATAACCCTGAGAGTTACTATGGTAATTCAAAATCACCCAGCTGGTTTTCATGCCTAAGGCAAGGCTAGAATCACTGGGCCAGCACCTTCATCACTACACCAAACTGGCTCTTTAATACAGGTAGTCCTTGACTTACAACCATAATTGAACAAAAATTTATGTTGCTAAGTGAAATATTTGTTAAGTGAATTTTGCTCCATTTTATTACCTTTCTTGTCTTAAGTGAATCTTTGTAATTGTTAAGTTAGTAACATGGTGAATCTGGCTTCCACATTGATTTTGTCAGAAAGTCGCAAAAGTGAGGACACTACAACCATCATAAATATAAATCAGTTTCCAGGCTTCTGAATTTTGATCACATGACCATGGTGATGTTACAATGGTCATTAGTGTGAAAAACGATAAGTCACTTTTTTTCAGTGCTGTTGTAACTTTGAATGGTCAGTAAATGAACTATTTAAGTTGAGGACTAACTGTATACTATTACATTATATAATGTAATATATTCTTACGAAGTATTATATACTGTAATATGGCAAAGGAAAGCTCAAGGTTGTATTGGTTGGAAACATGCAGAAGAGGCCTTCATCCTGCGGTTGATAGACAATGGTTAGAATGATGATGATTGTAATATATTATTATATTGTCTATCATATACCGGTTGGCTATCAAAACTCATTACTCCAATTGTAATTTTAGTTGCTCCTACCTATATAATATTATTGCCCTTATTTTATGTGATCGATTGCCAGAAAGCTATAATAAGATGGGTAAAAGAGGGGCTCTTTTACTTTTATTAACCAGCCAACCTTAAATTTAATATTTTTTAACTTTTGTATTGTTTGTGGGGTTTTAGACGGGCTGTGCACCACCCTGAGTCCTTCGGGAGAAGGGCGGTATATAAATTGAAATAATAAATAAAATAAATAAATAAATAAATTCCATATTGATATCCATGGATTATAGAAAATATCTAGTACCTTCTTCACACTGTTAACTATTTCAGGGTATGTGTTCATGGATGTGTGTGTTGTGTGTAAAACGCAATTTTGTTTTAGTTTTTTTTTATCTTCACTATATTTTGCAATACTTTGTTTTTCTAATTAGTCTTGGATATAGCTTTTTTCTCTTTCCTAGCAAAGAAGCAAAAACATTTTACTTATTTTTATCAGATGATTACATGTGGTATGATATATTTTAGTGAGGCTTGTAAATGAAACTTTCATAGTTAATATAAAATTCTGGTGAAAAAGCAGGATGTAATTTTATTTGACCATAAAACTGCTAAAATATGGTATTCATGAAGTCTGCAGCTTTATAAGAACCTAACAAGGACCAAGCAAAATAATAAAGCCTATCTAGTCCAATATTCTGTTCTTGCAATGACCAACAGCAGGATGTGAGCTAAATGAATCCTTCTACATGTGTTGCCTAGCAACTGATAGGTAGAAGCATACTCCCTTTGGTACTGGAGATGATATATAGCTCTTCTAGTGAGTATCCATTGATAATTTCACAATATGATACGTGAACTCTTCTTTTCTTTTATAAAAACTGTCCAGATTTGGTGACAAGAGGTACATCATTTTTGTAGCAAATTTGGAATATGCTCTGTGACAAACTTTCTTTATTATCGACTGAGCATCATAGATGTCACTTAGCTGATGACAGTTAATAAAAGAATGACTGAGAACTTTTTTTTTAAGACTTGAAAAATAACTAGAAAATCTTGAATGCCATGGAAACTTTTTATCAAATTTTTATTAGTTTTTCAGGATATAAAATACAAAGGAAAAAGGAAATAATGGGAAATAAAGGAGGGGAGGAAACAAGGGAAAAGGAGAAAGTGTAGGGGAAAAGGGGAAAAAAGATAAAGCATTGACTTCTGACTCTTTTTAGTGCAGTAGAATAAGATAATAACATAAAACTCTCAACTTTGCTTTTACATAGTCATGTTTGCTAGTTATTTCTATAACAACTAACCTATTTCATCAGCAAAACCCAATCAGTGTTTCATTTTTTTTCCATCTGAAGCACAAAATCCAGAAACAGTTTCCAAGTGGAAACAAATTTAGATATTTTTTTTTAATTAAAGCAGTTAATTTAGCCATCTCAGCTAGTTCCATCAGTTTTTCCAGCCAGTCAACCATTGGAGGAATTAAAATATCTTTCTATTTTTGTTCATAAAGCATTCCTGCTGCTGTCTACATATATAACAACAAAGTTCCAAACCTTTTTTTTCAAGTGCTTTATCCATTAAGTTTAAAAGAAAACTCTCTGGTTTTATCTTTATATTGACTTTAAAAATCTGTATTAAAATAAGAATCTTACCCCAACATTTCTTTGCTTTGTCACAGGTAACTCTTGACTACATGGAACAGTAAGCCTATCAAACATTCCTCTGTGCATTTAAGAATGCAAATAATCCAAGGAATAAAATGTAAGAGCTAAGATTAATAAAAAGTTTTAAAAGAAAATTAGTTACAGTACAAGAATGTTTATAAGTGCTCTGTTTTCAAATGAGCCATCTATATTTCAGCCATATATGATTGCAAAAGTCTTGCCTGTAATTCTCATAAAGTCTCTGCAAAGACTTTCTGGTAGCATTGTATATCCATTTGAGAACATAAATTTACATTCTTGTTAATTTAAATTGACATTACGTATTTTAAAAGTTGTCTCCACTAACATTGGCTGAATAAAATATTAGGTTTTCTGTATTTTATCTGTCTGATATCGGTTGATCAGAGTGGCTGTCCAATCCATCCTAAATGTATATTTAAATGTATAGTTTTCTCTTATATTAATGGTGATTATTGGTGATAGTATTTGTAATTAAATCAACTTTTCAATGGGATACTACTGTAAATATTTGCTGTATTTCTCAACAGTATAAATTTAAATCCTACATAGGGAACGCTGAAATTATATCTGAGATAAAAGTCATTTCTGCAAGTAAGAGAGCAAGGAAAAAAGATTCCAATAAGCATTGTCTGAAAATATATCCAAGTTATGAAATTGAAAAATAATGTGTATCTATGACTACATTAGCTAGATTTGAATGAAAAAAAAATGGGTTGCTATATATACAGCATGTCTCAGAAGTGAGTACACCTTCTCACATTTTGTAAATATTTAAGTATATCTTTTCATGTGACAACACTGAAGAAATGACATTTGGCTACAATATAAAGTACTGGGTGTACAGCTTGTATAACAGTGTAAATGTGATGTCCCCTCAAAATAATGCAACACACAGCCATTAATGTCTAAACCCCTGGCAACAAAAGTGAATACATCCCTAAGTGATAATGTCTAAATGAGGCCCAAGTAGTCATTTTCCCTCCCTGGTGTCATGTGACTGATTAGTGTTACAAGGTCTCAGGTATGAAGAGGGAGCTGTTGTGTTAAATTTGGTGTTATCACTCTCATTCTCTCTGGTCACTGGAAGTTCAACATGGCACCTCATGGCAATGAACTCTCTGAGGATCTGAAACAACAAATTGTTGTTCTACATAAAGATGGCCTAGGCTATAAAAAGATTGTCAAGACCCTGAAACTGAGCTGCATCACAGTGGCCAAGACCATACAATGGTTTAACAGGACAAGTTCCACTCAGAACAGGCCTCACTATAGTCGACCAAAGAAGTTGAGTGCCCTTACTCAGCGTCATATCCAGAGGTTAACTTTGGGAAATAAATGTATGAGTGCTGCCAGCATTATTGCAGAAATTGAAGGGGTGGGGGGGTGTTATCCTGTCAGTACTCAGATCATACGCCGCATGCTGCATCAAATTGGTCTGCAGGGTTGTCATAGAATGAAGTCTCTTCTAAAGATGATAAATAAGAAAGCTCGCAAATGGTTTGCTGCAGACAAGCAGACTTAGGACATGGATCTCTGGAACCATGTCCCATGGTCTGCTGAGACCAAGGCAAATGTATTTGGTTCAGATGGTGTCAAGCATGTGTGGGGGGCAACCAGGTGAGGAGTACAAAGACAAGTTTGTCTTGCCTACAGTCAAGCATGTTGGTGGGAATTTCATGATCTGGGGGCTGCATGAGTGCTGCCAGGACTGGGGAGATACAGTTCATTGAGGGAACCATGAATGCCAGCATGTACTGTGACATACTGAAGCAGAGCATGATTCCCTCCCTTCGGAGACTAGGCCAAGGGCAGTATTCCAACATGATAATGACTCCAAACACACCTCCAAAATGACCACTGCCTTACTAAAGAAGCTGAGGGTAAAGGTGATGGACTGGCCAAGCATATCTCCAGATCTAAACCCTATTGAGCATCTGTGGGGCATCCTGAAATAGAAGACGGATGTGTGCAAGGTCTCTAACAACCACTAGCTCCATGACATCATCATGGAGGAGTGGAAGACAACTCGAGTGGCAACCTGTGAAGCTTTGGTGAACTTATGTCCAAGAGGGTTATGGCAATGCTGGAACATAATGGGGGCCACACAAAATATTGACACTGGGCCCCATTTGGATATTATTACTTAGGGGTATACTCACTTTTGTTGCTAGCAGTTTACACATTAATGGCTGTGTGTTGTGTTATTTTGAGGGGGACAGTACATTTACACTGTAATACAAGCTGTATAGTCATTACTTTACATTGTAGCCAACGTCATTTCTTCAGTGTTGTCACATGAAAAGATATACTTAAATATTTACAAAATGTGAGGGGGTGTACTCACTTCTGTGACATACTGTAAATAGCTGACAAGCTTTCAAAATATGTCAGATGAAGAAATAGATTTGATAAGGGCTGATGTTTTGCTATTAAAGTTATAATTACAGAATCTTGAAACCTGCCCAAGATTTTCTATCTGTTCTGTTTTAAAAGAAAATCAAGTGAAGTTGCCATGAGTTTCTTTCTCACATCCTCCTCCCTTCCAGAGCCAAACTGGTCTATGTTACCTTCTTCAAGATCATCTAAATATTCCTCTACAATAGCAAAGGAAGTCTATTTTAGGAAGTAGCTGCATTAAACTATTTATTAGGCTAAATTCTTAAAAAGCTGATAAAGTGATAAGAAAAATTGTAATGCAAAAAGTGATAAAGTTGTTCATGATCTGTTGCAAGGAATGAATGTTTTAGTCTAATGGTTAAGGCATCATGTTAGAAACTAGAAAACTGTGAGTTCTAGTGCTGCCTTAGCCAAGCATGAAAGCCAGCTTGACAACTCTCTTTTAGAGAGAATGAAAGAGGATCAAAAACACTTAAGAAATAAAAGGAAAATTAAATAGTTTGAGAGGAATTGGAAGACCAAGAAATTTACAATTGAATGAGCTCTTCAAAGAGAGAGAGGTAAGAAGTTTAAGGAACAAAAGGCAATGTATGAATTAACATGGTGGGGCCGAAGAAACCGGAGGAAATGTTCTAAACCTTTGATTAAATTTTTAATGGGATTTTTTAAGGGGTTGGAAGGATCCAGGGCAGGCGGGGGAGACAGCCCGCATGGATATGGGGGCAGCCAGGCCGGCGCGCGCGCCTGGGGGACCTCGGGGGTTTCTGTGTCGGGGTGGCAGACAGGGGGTGGGCAGCGGGGGGTCAATTTTATTAGCACGGTGACTGGGAGAGGCAGATATGCAGGGGGTAGAGGGCCATATCCGGTAAGGGGATCGCGCTCCCGATGTTTGCAAACGGTAGCGCGCTCCGACCCTCATTACCCATCCTGCAGCCCTGGTTGTCCGGAATCTCAGGCCCTGAATACCCGGCTGTTGTTGTGCAATGCCAGGTCCGTGGTTAATAAGGCTCCCCTGATCCACGATTTGGTTCAGGAGGAGGCCGCAGATCTGGTAGGTGTCACCGAAACCTGGTTGGGCCCAGAGGGTGGTGTCCCTCTGGTTGAGATGTGCCCACCAGGTTTCCTTGCATTTCACCAGCCTAGGGCTCAGGGAAGGGGTGGTGGGGTAGCGGTGCTTATAAAGGAAGTCCTTTGTCCTAGGGAGGCCACTGTCCCTCAGACGGCTGGCTGTGAATCTCTATTTGTGAAGTGGGGGCAAGGGGTACAGATGGGTCTTTTGATGGCGTACCTGGCTCCCTGCCACGTCTCATCGGCCCTACCCGGACTCCTAGAGGTAATAGCTACAATGGTAGTTGTGCTGGCGGTTGAGACCCCTAGGCTTTTGGTCATGGGGGATTTCAACCTGCCATCGCTCGGTGAAACCTCGGGGTTGGTCCGGGAGTTCTTGGCTTCCATGACGGCCATGGACCTGACCCAGTTAGTTTCTGCCCCCACTCACATGGGAGGACACATGCTGGACCTGATTTTTGTCTCTGGGCAGTGGTTGAATGACTGTAATTGGGGGGATTTAGTTATTACACCCTTGTCATGGACAGATCATTCCCTCCTTAGGCTGGATTTCTGTTCCGCTACCCCCCACCGCAGGGAGGCGGAGCCACTTAGATGGTTCCGCCCCAGGCGCCTAATGGATCCGGATCGGTTCCAGAGGGAGCTTGGGCCATTTCCTGAATTTCTGGCTCTCAGCTCGCCTGGAGATCTGGTGGCCACCTGGGAGGGGTTGGCCGCCGGGGCCCTAGAGCGAGTTGTGCCTATGCGACCTCTGACTCGGCACAGATCCCATTTGGCTCCGTGGTATACGGAGGAGCTACGGGAGATGAAGTGCCGAAAAAGACGTCTTGAGGGCATTTGGAGGGCGAGCCGTTCTGAGTCTGACCGAACACAGGTGAGATCTCATATTAAGACTTACCTTGTGGCGATAGGGGCGGCGAAATCTTCGTATTTCTCCGCCCTTATTGCATCGGCAGAAAATCGGCCTGCCGCCCTGTTTAGAGTGACCCGCTCTCTACTTGAACCGAGAGCGCGGGATGACCTCTTGCAGGGTAGAGCAGAGGAGTTTTCCCGATTTCTGCATGATAAAATCGCTCAGATTCGGGAGGGGCTCGACTCCAATTGGGTGGTCCCGGGGGAGGTGTCCGGGGCAGGTCTTGAGAGTGTTATCTGGGGGGAGTTCGATCCTGTGACCGCTGAGGGTGTGGACAGGTTGCTGGGGGGTCTGAATGCCACCACCTGTTTATTGGACCCGTGTCCTTCCTGGTTGGTTTCGGCCGCCAGGGAGACGACACGAGGCTGGCTCCAGGGGATTGTCAACGCTTCCTTGAGAGAGGGGGTGCTCCCTACCGCCCTGAAGGCGGCGGTGGTGCGCCCCCTCCTCAAGAAGCCTTCCCTGGACCCAGCTATTTTAAACAACTATCGTCCAGTCTCCAACCTTCCCTTCGTGGCGAAGGTTGTTGAGAGTGTGGTGGCACGTCAGCTCCCCCAGTACCTGGAGGAAGCAACTTACCTCGATCCGTTCCAATCGGGCTTCAGGCCTGGACATAGCACTGAGACGGCATTGGTCGCGTTGGTTGATGATCTCTGGAGGGCTCGTGACAGAGGGTTCTCCTCTGTCCTGGTCCTATTAGATCTCTCGGCGGCTTTTGATACTATCGACCATAGTATCTTATTGCGACGGTTGGAGGGGTTGGGGATTGGTGGAACCGTCCTTCGATGGTTCTCCTCCTTCCTCTCTGACCGTTCGCAATTCGTGTTGGCGGGGGGGGAGAGGTCCACCTCTAGGCCCCTGGTTTGTGGGGTGCCTCAGGGGTCGGTCCTTTCTCCCCTCCTGTTCAACATTTACATGAAGCCGCTGGGCGAGATCATCCGTGGTCTTGGAGTGAGGTGTCATCTGTATGCAGATGACACCCAGTTGTACATCTCCACTCCGGACCACCCCAACGATGCTGTGGGGGCTATGTCTAGGTGCCTGGAGGCCGTGCGGGACTGGATGGGCGGGAACAGGCTTCGGCTCAACCCATCCAAGACCGAGTGGCTGTGGTTTCCGGCGCCCCGATATAGCCAGCTGACACCTTCGCTGGCTATTGGGGGGGAAGTTCTGCCCCCCACAGAGAGGGCTCGCAACCTGGGAGTCCTCCTGGATGTACGGCTGTCGCTTGAACATCACATCGCGGCCGTCTCCAGGGGGGCGTTTCATCAGATCCGTCGGATCTACCGGTTGCGGCCCTTTCTGGATCGGGACGCCTTGCGCACGGTCACTCAGGCCCTTGTCACCTCTCGCCTGGACTATTGTAATGCCCTCTACATGGGGCTCCCTGCGGGGAGCATCCGGAGACTCCAGTTGGTGCAAAATGCAGCCGCGAGGGTGATTATGGGGGCGTCGCGTAGCGCCCATGTGACGCCTCTCCTGCGCGAGCTGCATTGGTTGCCGATGGCTCTCCGGGTTCGCTTTAAGGTTCTAGTTTTGACCTTTAGGGCGACCCATGGCATGGGACCAGGTTACCTTCAGGACCGCATTCTGCCAACGTTCTCCAACAGGCCGGTGCGTTCCCACAGGGAGGGTCTGCTCCGGGTGCCGTCGGCCGCTATGTGTCGTCTGGCGGCGCCAAGGAGTAGGGCCTTCTCTGTGGGTGCCCCCGCCCTCTGGAATACTCTGCCACCGGAACTTCGTACCGGCACGGACCTGAGGGCCTTCAGGCGCGCGTTAAAGACCTGGCTCTTTGAGCAGGCCGGCCTGGGCTGAGATAATGATTTTAAATTTGATCTCCATTTTTAACTTTAAATTGGGTTTTTAAGGGTGGGGGGGGGGTTTCCTAATTTTAGTCTGCAGCTGATTTAAATATTTAATTACTTTTTAACTTTTGTATTTTTGTGGGGTTTTTAGATGAGCTGTTCACCGCCCTGAGTCCCTTGGGAGAAGGGCGGTATATAAATGTAATTAATAAATAAATAAATAAATAAAAATAAATAAACATGTAGATATATTAGAAATAAAACTATTTGGAATGATAAAATAGTATGGACAATTATAGTGAATTATACTGGTGTAGACTACATTTCATTAGGTCTCCTTTTCTTTCTTTCTTTTCTTATCTCCTTCATTACATTTCTTTGACTTTCTAAACCTATATTATATACATTATCTTAATGAAATAAAAGGCAAAAAAAAAGAAAGAAAGAAAGAAGGCAAAAGTTTTTTTTTATTGCAATAAGTCATATAGGCTAATCTTTTGCAATTTGCCTCCAGAAGTTGTGAATGCTCCAATCCTGGAAGTTTTAAAGAAGAGATTGGATAACCATTTGTTTGAAATGGTATAGGGTATCTTGCCTAAGCAGGGGGTTAGATTAGAAGACCTCCAAGGTCCCTTCCAACTCTGTTATTCTATTCTTCAGCAAGAACAGAAAACTATAGGCTTCAAGCTCTGTGCAGACTTACTTATTTATCAATTTTTAAGCAATGTCACTCTAAGCTAAGTATCGGGAGTTTTTTCCCCTTCACTAAACTGGGTATGGGCATGGCCAATGCATCTGGCCTGTGGACTGGGAGTTTGACAGCCCTGCTCTAAGCAATGTCATTTAGATGTCACTGTAAGCAGGAAACAAAAAGCTAAGACCAAAAAGAACCCAAACAGAATGATTCAATTGATTAAAATGAAATGTCAAGCACCATATCTGTTGTGGTTAAATCTTCAGTTTGCTTGGATAAACACACAGGGCATGTTTAGAGGGTTACTTTTGCATATTCAGGGTAACATGCCAGAATCAATGAGAAGCCCTTTTTATTCCTGGTCATACTGGTAATGTAGGTGAAGTGACAGTCTTGTGCGCTACTTGTCAATGGTAGAAAGCTTAGCCATTCACCATCACTTCATGTGACTTGCAACCTCATTATGGAGTTGTGCAGTGAATAAAAAGTTTTTTATGGTTTTAAACAAAATAAAACTGAGTTTGGAATGGAATTATTTACTAATGCCAAACTTGATATTGATAAAATATATAAAATTGTTAACATACGAGTCAGAAGAAAATGAGTGGAGTAATTTTTGGCTACAATACACAAATGGACCAATGGAACTATGTGGTCACAATGACTGAAATTTGTATTATGTTTTAGTCTTATAAAGAATATTTACAAGAGTATATGTTGATATTTGTTACCGAAGAAATTGCATAAAGGCATTTTGAATCTGCTGGAAAAGTAAACAACATGGACATGTAAAAAAAAAACCCTATTTTTTAAAATACAAAAGCCTTAATTAATGCAAAATATATATAAGTTAAAACACAATTGAAATCCGAAATTTGGGAGGGATTAATGGATAAACAACTAAAAATAATTTGAACTTTGTTATTATACATGATGGAAAATACATTATGTATTTTTCAGGGGTGGGATTCTACCAGGTTGGATTGGTACGGTAGAACCGGTTGTTATGATTCTGCACAGTTCAGGGAACTGGTAAATCATGCCACTGGCTGGCCCCCTTCCTGCCCACCCACTTGCCCCACCCCACCCTGCCCCATCATTCCTCATCTCACCCACCATTTCTAACCTGCCTTTGCCTACCATTGCTCCCTGCCTTCCACCATGGCCCTGATCTCCCTGGGTGAGTGAGCCTACAAGCAAGCCCCTGTCGAGTCAACTCCCGGGCTGGCCTAGGCTTCTGCACTGCCCACCCCCCCCCCATTGCTGGGCATGCCTGGCTTGCTTTGCCACGACCTAGCTAGCTGCCCACCACCACATAGCCATGGCCATGCTGGCTGGGAGAATGTTCTCCTTCTCCCCCTGGTCAGGAAGAAGCCGTGTGGCCATGGCCGTGCTGGCTGGGAGAAAAGAGAACATTGTCCTTCTCCCCCTGGACAGGAAGAAACCATGTGGCCCTAGCCATACTGGCTGGGAGAGAAGAGAACATTTTCCTTCTCCTTCTGGTGCTTCCATGGCTGGATCCAGCTGGGGGAACGTCCCCCCAAGGGAACAACCCACCATTGCTGCCCTGGGAGTTCCGGGACGTGCCACCGTCACCACTTGTCTTCTCAGCAAGAGCCTTCCCTTTGGTGAGATAGGCTACGCAGACCTTCTTGCTGATGAAAAGAACTGAAGCATGCCACCACTGCCACCTCCCCAAGTATGGCGAGCCCCAGATCGGGACTTGGCTCAGAGGGAATTGAGGAAGCTGAGGGGGCTTGGCTTTCCCCTCTGCCATCAGCCACAGGAGGAGGGTTGGGCAAGGTAAAGCCAAACCACTGCCCAGCAAGAGCTGCCAGTGGGGGTGGGTGAGGCTGCAGGGCAAACTTGGCTGGAAGTTGTTTGTAAATTTTCCCAAAAGAGGGAGGGGAGGAAGTCCACAGCAGTCCAGGATTCCTTTATAATAAGAGAAGATCTGGGTACATTTTTATTAGATAGCCTTTCCTAACAAGACTGATTTTTGCTTGTATCATTGTTGTTCTCAATGAGCAACTCATCTGCCTTTTGGTGCTATGCAGTTAATAATGCATTGCTTAAATAGTTTGTTAAGTCCCCATCTTTTCTGAGAGCAATATAATTTTGTTATTAATTAATATCACCCTCCTGAGTAATTCCCTTTGGATCACTTTCCATTTTGACAACTTAGGAAAGAAGTATTGTCTTTTGGGTTTACCTGAATTAAATGCAGGTGTAGGCATCAGGGGAGGATTAATTTGAAAATGAGCAGTAAAAGAGAATCACGTTTCTGTACATAACAGAAAAGAAAGGAAAACATTGAGAAGTGTTGAGCAGCTGAGGGGTGTGAGTGTGAGTCAAAGAATTCTAGACCAGAAATATTGTTTTGTATTCCAGTTAAATTAGAAATGGTTTTTTGTGAAGGATCTGTGAAAATTTTGGAATATTGCAATAAGGCCAAAGAAAACAAAATATAAAGCAGAAAGATTTAATTAAAAGAGAAGAGAAAGAATGATAAGACATCCACTAACTGACTGCTTTGAAAATATCTTTCAAATGTGTTTTCAGTTGTAGGATTGGAAATATTTGCTTGACTGTATGCCTTAATGTTCAAAAAGAATAATCTGTATCAGTATAGCAGAGATGTATTCTTGAAGTTTTAATGCATTTTGCAAAAATCATTGTAGTAAACTGAATATCACTCTAGTACAACTTAATGGAGAGTAAAGTAAGATTTTACACAGGCAAAAATAATGTATAGAATAGGTGGTGCCTGGCTCAACTGGAAGTGACTGTGAGATGGAAATTTATCAAACAGATTCAATCTAGAAATAAGAAGAAATTTCCTGACAATGAGAACAATTAATCAGAGAAATGGGATGGCTCCGAAATTGTGGGTATACCATCACTGGAGGTTTTTAAGAAGAAATTTGTCCATAATAGTATAGGATCTCATGCTTTAGCAGGGGATGGACTAGAAAACCACCAGGGTCTCTTCCAACTCTGTTATTCCTTATAAATCTCTCCACTCAGTCTTTCCAAGGTAATAGTGATAAACGATATTTGGAAATGTCCATCAGGTCTTCTGTTAGCAAAATCTCATCTTATTGGCTAGTATCAAGAAAAAGCTTCCTCTCTCACCATAATATGAAAGACGAAGCGAGGACTGGCTGGGAGGGGAGGGGTGAGGAGAAGCCAGGCGAGGCACCCCTCCATGTGAGTGACATCGAGTTGGCCATACCCACCCAGTCACATGACCACCAAGCCATGCCCAGGTGTCATATGACCACCAAGCCATGGCCACCCAGCCATGTGACCACCAAGCCATGCCCAGTCAGCAAGCCACATCTACCCAGTCACATGACCACCAAGCCACACCCACAAATCAAGCCATGCCCACAGAACCAGTTGTTAAGAATTTTGAATCCACCTCTGGACTAAAGTAGTAGACCAGCAAAATATTGTGGACATAGTGTATTCAGACTTCAGTAATGCATTTGACTAAGTAGACTATAATCTACTTCTTGTTAAGTTAGAAAAATATGGGCTAGATAGTATCACCACCAGATGGATTTGTAACTGGCTGATAAACCATATTCAACAAGTAGTCCTTAATGGTACTACACCTATGTATACATGTACATCAACATCTAAAAGCTAATAAAATCCTTGGTTGCATAAAAAGAGTCATAGAACCAAAATTACGAGAAGTGTTAGTACCGCTTTATAAAATCTTAGTAAAGCCACACCTGGAATACTGCATCCAGTTTTGATCACTGCATTACAAAAAAAATGTTGAGACTTTGGAAAAAATGCAAGGAGCAAACATAAAGCATACAGAGAATGATTGCAGGATTTGGGTTTGGTTAGTCTAGAAAATATAAGGACTAGGGGGGAACATGAGAGTAGTATTCCACTATTTGAGAGGCTGCCACAAAGAGGAGTGGGTCAATTTATTTTCCGAAGCACCAGAGGTCAAGATAAGAAACAATGGATGGAAACTAATTAAGAAGAGAACCAACCTGGAACTAAAGAGAACTTCCTAACAGTGAAGACAATTAACCAGTGGAACAGCTTGCTTTCAGAAGTTGTGGAGGCTTCATTGCTGGAGGTTTTTAAAGAAGAGATTAAGCAATCACTTGTCTAAAATGATCTATGGTCTCCTGCTTGAGCAGGGGGCTGGATTAGAAGACCTCCAGCATCCCTTACAGCTCTATTTACATTCTAGATTCTAGATATGCTGCACGAACAGCTTATACAGAGTGCATGCAGAAGGGATTTTTTTTTATAAAACACAAAGTGTACTTGTTTAGAAAATAGACCAGTTATCACCCAAATCATTCTTTCCTGAATTTTCAGGGAGTTCCACTATAAAATCCATGGAAATTTTCATCATTGTGCAGTGGGCTGCAGCCTCTAGCTGGAGAAGTCCTTGTGTTTTTTTCTGTTGTCATTTTGCCAAGGCACATACTGAGCAACTGGCTACATATTTTTTAAGCAATGGCCACCAAAATTGCCATTTGATCAATTATAGGGATTTTACAAAACCAAAATATCCCATGGTCTTGATTTTTTCTTTAACAGTAGTAATCATTGACTTTTTGTAATGTATAACTTGGTTCCTACCCAAGTCTAGTCCATTCTGCATTGTACATTTACCTTTGTGGGCTTGGAACCACTTGTCATTTTTCAGTGCCACCTTTAGGATCATTTCTACATCCTCTCTCTCTTGGACTTCATTTTTGCTTGCATCCAGGTGATTACTGAGTGATGCAAGCTGGCATTCTAAACAAAGCATCTACTAGGAAATCCCCCACTCCCCCCCGGAAGGTACCACAAGGTGAAATTGAGATGGTTAAAATACTGAGCCCAGCAGATCTGCTTGGGCAAGATGGAGGGAGAGGTTTAGAGCGTCTAAGTTCTTATGATCCATCCATATTTCAAAAGGTACTCTTCCTTCCAGGAAATGCTTCCAGGTTAGGAGCACTAGTGCACTGCATAAGCCTCCTTTTTCCAGACTACTCACCAACATTCAGTCCCATATATTGGAAGTATATGCACATGGTTGTAGGGCACCATGTTCATTTTCTTACAAGAGCACTGCCCTTTTGGCTACATTGCTAGCATCCACCTGATGGATTAGGGTCTGAATGTTTCAATAAAAGCTCAACCACAAACAGACATTTAAATTTTTAGAATGCTGCTTGGCTTTCCATTGTCCATATCAATGGCTGCCTCAGCTTGGGCTTTCCTTCCCATATCATTTTTAGCAAGTTGTTGATGGGGAGGGTGATCTGAGGAAATGATAGGATAATTTGTTGGTAAAAGATTGCAAACCTCAAAAAGCTCTGCAATTGCTTCATTGTGCAAGATGGAGCCCAGTACAGTACAGCCCGGACCTTTTCAGCGTCCATCTCTGTTGCCTCAGAGTTTAACAGCCTGAAGTTTTTTGAGCACTGCCCTAATTTCACATGCTCTGCCATCACTTCAGTATAGATCAGGGTGTCATCTAGATAAACCAACATTCCCTTGCATAAGTGATCATGGAACATCTCTTTTATCAGCTTCATGAAAACATGAGGAATCCCTTCAGAGAGAACCCTGAACTGAAAACATCCCAAGGAGCAGTTAAATGCTGCTTCCAGTTATCACCAACTTTAATTCTGATTCAGTAATGTGCTTCCCTCTAATCCAGTTTAGTAAAAATCTTCCCTTTCACCAGATGGGCTAACATGTCCTTCATTAGGGCAATGGGTAGACATTTCCAATACAAACAGTGTTTAGCCATCTATAGTTCATGCACAGACAAAGGGACCCATCCTTTTTTTATTGGAACAGGACTGGGGCAGCCCCATTGGTTCAGGCTGGTTGGATGAACTCACATTTTAAATATTTGTCTATACAAGTCCATAACTCTTCCACTTCCCTAAGTGATAAAATTCAGAGTCTCTGTTTGTGCCCCCATTTGCATTTCTATCAGCTCTGTGACAAACATCATTGGGATCCCCCCTGCTATGGAGTCATTGAGCCAACAAAGTGCTACCAGCACTTTGTGCTGTTCAAATCTTGTCCCTAGCTTTTCAACTAGGGAAGGATTGACCAGGCATCTGGTGCACCCTGAGTTCAAAAGGGCCAGAATTTATGTCCAAAGGATTGGATCACCAGTTCTATGGGGACTGCTACCAGAATGACTGGCCCACTTACCAGGTGGGTCATCAATAGAGTCAGTGTCACTCTCTCCAAGGCCTTCTGCTGGAATGGTCAGTGTTCTCCAGCTTTCATTGGGGGATGGGGCAAACTCTACAACATCCACTCCTTCTAGAGCTGTCTCATAAGTTCATGGTGGCAGCTTGGCTGGCTTTTTGGTAGGACCAGGGGTCACCTTTTGGGCAGGATGGTTGGCTTTGCATTCAGCAGTCCAGTCCCCCTGCTTTCTGCACTTGAAGCAGGCCACAGAGCATTTCTGTGAGCTCTGGATGCTTATCTGCAGTTTGGTGCCAGGGAGGAATCTTTTGTAATCAGAGTGAAAAATAGTTTTTAAACTGTAGTTATATTTGATGTAAAGGAAATTGGAACATTTGTCTTTGTATTTTTTTTCTTTCTGTACTTTTCTATTTCTTTTTCTTTGTTTTCACCTTTTCTCTTTATTAGTTTGTGTTAGTTATATATTTTGTAAAACTGTTACTAAAATTTTATTGTTTTTTTTTAAAAAGAATAGACATTTCTCTTCCCAGACTATTGACAGCTTGGGTTGAACTATTATGTATGACAAAGCTACTACATACAGTCTTCCACTTAAAAAAAAAAACAGAAATTTTTATTAAGAGTTTTTGCATAGATAAAAGACAAATAAGAAATATTAAAAAGAGAGAAGAAAAAGTGAAGAAAACAGTACCATTAAAGAAAGGAAACTTTGAGATAATTAAAGAAGTGGCTTCCACCCTGCCATTTCTTCCTCCTATTATTTTTCCTACCTCCCCATAGACTCTCTTTTAAATATAACACCTCTATCTTAACCATATGGTTCTGAAGAGCCCTTCTACATATTTTGTGCACTTTCTCCAGCATTTGCACATCTGTAAGTGCAGTAGTAAGTACTGAAGTACAATATAAATAATAAAATTCAGAAAGTTGCAGATATTTGTCAATAGCCATATTCACATTTGTCTCTGCTGAAGTCTTGGAAAATCCACATCAAAAGTCATATTAAAATATAAATTAAAGGAATAACTACCCCATTTTTCTTAAGATTAAAGTTCTACTGCAAATGTAGAATGCTGAGTCTTCCAAATGAAATAGTTTTGAGAGAAAGTCATATTTTAGAAGATGCACATTTTTCTTCATCACCATTTTAAATATAAGCCTTGCTCAACTGGAAACTTCTTAAAAATTTTAAAGTTTCTCCCCACCTTTGCTAATGGCAGCTCTTTGACATCTTCCTCAGCTGAAAAGAAACCATTGGCAATAGTGAATCAAGCTCACAGACAGGTATTCTCATTAACAAATGCTGTTCATTTTTTATAGCAAGAAAAGCACAATCCATAATGTGAATGCACTAGGAAAAAGAGATAGTTGTAAAGTGCAAGTCAGTCTTATGACTGATATTATTGTGAACAATGTCCCTATTATTTTTAGATATGAGAATTCTTATTCCACTATTCTCCTTTTAGTTTGAAAATCTTACATATATTATTTTGGCATCACAAATACTGCTGTTTTGCCTGCTATATTGGTTCTTCTTAAAGTTCAGTTTTGCTCAGGCTGGCTTTAAAGCTGTTCAGCATATGAAAATTCAAGCTCAAACTTTCAGAGAGTTCTTAGTGCTTCTAAATTCTTGTGGTCAGTTCACAATTTGAAAGAAATTCTGCTGTGTTCCAGAAAGGGCCTCCATGTGAGGAGAGCCCAGTAGACCAGATAGGCTTCTTTCTCCCAGACTGTCCATTGTCTTTCCATCTGGGAGAGCTTGCAGGAAGTATAGGCACAAAGGTGCATCTTCCCTTCAGGTTCTTCTGGAGGAGCTCCACTCTCATAGCCACATAGCTGGCGTCCACTTGAATCATGAATGGCTGGTCTGGGTAGCGGTGCTTTAAGATTGGTTTGGCAGAAAAGAGGTGCTTTAGCTTCTCAAATGCTGCTTGGCGTTCCAACAACTATTTTAAGTGTTGACTGGGTTGTGGCTTGGTTAATCCTTTTGTCTTTAGTAAGTTTGTGATGGACAAGGCAACCTGGGCAAAAATGGGAATGAACTGCCTATAAAAGTTAGCAAAACTGAGGAAACTTTGCAATTGCTTCCTCGTGCGAGGGGCCTTCCATTCTGAGATTGCCTGCATCTTCTCAGAGTCCATTTCCAGCCCATCCTGTGAAATCTGCTATCCTAGGTAGTCCAGTCTTGTCTTATCTAAATCACATTTGGACAGTTTTCCATAAAGCTGAGCCTTTTGGAAATTCTCGAGTACTGCTCTGATCAATTTTACATATTCCTTCGTTATCTCGGTATAGATCAAAATGTCATCTAAGTATACTAGGATTCCTTTATATAGATGTTCATGCAGGACTTCAATTATCAGTTTCATCAAAATGGCTGGGGCCCCATGCAGTCAAAACAGCATCACCTGGAATTGGTAACAACCCAGAATTGCCATCTTCCACTCATCATCCTTCCTAATCTTCACTCAGTGATACATCTCTCTTAAGTCCAATTTTGTAAATATCCTCCCTTTTGCAAAATGTCCTAACATGTCCTTCATCAATGGGACAGGTTATATGTTCTTAATGCAAATGCCATTTAACCTATGACAGTCCATGCACAACCTAAAGGATCCGTCCTTCTTTTCTTTGAAGAGTATAAAGGCCCCCATTTGTGACTTCACTCATTGAATAAAACCCGTGGCCAGGTTCTTACCCAGAAATGCTTGGAGATTCTCTAATTCCCTCAAATGCAACTTTGGTTTTGGCAGTTTGGTCCTGGGCACAATTTCTTTTTTCTTTTTCTTTTAAAATAAAACTTTATTAACATTCAAGATATTAAAAAGTTTACAAAATGTAAAATGTTAAAAGAATATATTGATACCAAATGTTCCAAATTAAAAAGTATTCTGAGTCTTCCTTTTCCCTTAATTTCAGTGTGAGTCATCCATCTTGGCACATTCTAAGATTTTGTGGATTGTAACATTATTAGATGTTGTGGGCATTTTCCAAGTCTGCGCCACCGCAATTCGTGCCACCGTTAATATCTAATTTTGGGGGGATACTTTTCTTTGATGATTCCCAGGAGAAACAATTCCAGTTTCCATTCCAACCTGCAGTGTGTAATTTCCTCCTGGGCACAATTTCAATAGCACAGTCTGTGGGGCGATAGGGCGATAGAGCAATAGGGCAATAGGGAGCACATCAGTTTTTCCTTTGCTGAACATCTCAGCTAAGTTATAATATTCCTTGGAAATTAATGGCTCTGAGGTCTCTTTCCCTTTTAGTTTGGCTACTTTCTTTCACCATCTAATTCCATCTTAGTTAATTAACTTTTTCCATCATGCTAAGCCTGACACCATACATCTGTTATTACAGGGGCTATGATGAACTGAATGGTCTCCACATGGGCTTTAACTCCACTGATTCAGTCACACAGGTAACCAGCATACCTACCACTATCAAACCATCTAGTTAGAAAAAGCTTCTTCAACTTTCTCAGCCTATCCTTAGCTTCTCTACCACTTGGGGGCTGATTGGGTATCTAGTATGTCCTGAGTACAATGAGGTTGTTAAAACCCCTTTGCTGCTTGAAGAAGCCACAAGAATCTTCACCCTAATAGTCATGGGGATGATATTATCACTTACCATCAGGTCATCTCCCTCACTGTTGCTCTTATATGTGACAGGTCCCGTCTTCATAAGAGCCAGAGTATCTTCCTCCTCGCTGGAAGAGGGGGTGAACTATATGACTTGTTCTCCCATACAGGTCACCTCTTTTGGTTTTGGCAGCTTCTTCCCTCACTTCAATTGGCTCTGAGGCCGGGGGAGGGCAGAAATCAGTGAGGTGTGAGGAACTCAGCTACCCAGTGCCCTTCCTTGCCATAGCAAAAATATAGAGTAGGGCTCTGGCATGATTTCCTGCTTTGATAGAGGGCATTCCTCCTTGTCCCCTGTTCTGCACTCTCCATTTCTCAGTAGGGTGGTGCCTGTGACTTTCTTGCCCCATATACTTGTGGAATTCCGTCAATCACTGGCCATATGATGCCATGTTGTCAGGATTGCAGCAGCCCTTGTGACATGCAGATATGATATAATTTCTTATTCAGCCATTCTCTGAAGTAGGTGACTAGTAAGCATTCAGCCCAGTCTCCTAGATGGCTGGCTAGTCAACAGAAGTCTTGGATGTACCATCACCAACCATTTTCCCTGCTTTAGCCAACATGAGCCAACATGGATACCACAGTAAAAAAGCCAATTCTAACAGTTTCACAAGTAAATAGCATAGTTAAATGTTCCCCTTTTCGTCTGGCCCTCCCATTGTCATTTTATTCCAGCCAATCAGTACGTCAGTTTATTTGGGTAATGGATGCTCCATCTAGCAGACCTCTTCAGCAGATGACCTTGATTCTGAGGTTCCAAGTTGGTGCTCTTTTCATTTCTTTCTCCCCCCCCCCCCCCCCATGCCTCCCCTGCACTCTAATCTGTGAGTGGGGTTTTCAAAGCGAGCCAAGCTTCAGCCATGACACTGTGTTATTGCCACACCTCCTTTTGGCCTTTGGAAACTGATTTCAGTAAGTGTATAATTGCAAAATTCCCCCACCTCATTATAGTAAACATTATAAACGATTGGTTTGAATAACAGGCACATGGAAGTACATCTTCATCAATGAACCACAACTGTCATTTTTCCTTTGTTTGTGCTATATATCTAATTAACTTTAGTAAGAGCCTGCTTCATAGCAACCCCATCTGATAAAGTACACCTGCCAGCCTATATGGTTTAGGAAGGAATTTTCTTGTTTAATGGATAAAAGACGTGTTTCTCAGTTGTGAGCAGCAATTCATTAACGATAGTTTTACAAGAAAACTCAAAGAAAAAGAGAGAGATGATTGTCAAAGTTCAACAGATATGCCATCTCAAAATTGTCATCTTTTGTTCTGTGCAGAAGCTTGTCTGCTGAATCTTGTTATTAATAATGCATGGCAATAATGCTCTGGCCCTCCCCTGTGTGTAGCAAGCAATGCTGAGACCAAGCAGGATAGAGTTCAATGGTATAGCAAAATCAATATAGACTGCCGAATTACAAAACAAGATCTCATTATAATAATGGCAATTCCTAGTTGTCACAAATGAGGAGGAATTCAAAGGGATTACCTGGATAAAAGTACAAACAATGTTCAGACAAACTAATCCTTAATGACATTTCTCATTTACTGAATTGCATTGGCATAAGCAGACGTGATTGTTTATGACATTTACACCAAGTTTTGATGGGAAACTGGGTAAAAATGATAAATTTTTCATTTTTCTTTATTTTTAATACTTTTTTCCTCTTTTATCTAGGAACCTGATTCATCAATTCTCTTGAATAAAATAAATGTTTTTAAAGTGGGTGGATCTATTTTCATTTTTATGCACAATAATAAAAAATCTTCTATCAATGATAATTATGATAATAGTTGTTTTCAACAAGTTAGCTAGGACATTTCCTCTGTGTAATCCAAAACATAGTTCCTAATAATATACTTAGGCCTTTCAGTATGGGGAGATTGGGGCTTGAATGAAATGCAGATACAGGTGATAATTCTAGTGTTCCCATGGTGTGCTTTATCCATGTTTTAAGAACTTCTGTATAGGATAACTTACCAAAAAACATTTTAATATATTCAAGGTTAAAGAAAAAATAATTTGATGCATTTCCTAAGTAATCAATGAAATTTGCTATCACAGAAGAATTTATAAATAAATGACATGTATGTGACCTAAGTGGCTGTGGGGAATCCTGGTGGAAAGCCCGATGCTGATGACATTGACACAAGGCTGGGGAATACTTTGATAGGCAGCATTATGCTACCAGAACTCGGCAACCTGACTGGCTTGGTGACTGCGAAATCCTCCACATACAGCTGGGAGTTGGGGGCACTGCAATCGGGTTATTCCTTGGGAGAGGGAATGCATGGGAAGGGTAGATGGGTGGATAATAGAGCTAGTGAGGGATTATAGGTGACAATAGATTAGGACAGGACTGCTAACTAACAATCGACCTCCAGAACTGCAGCATGAATCAGGCGTAGCATAGGAGATAAGGGAGATTAATAGGGGTATGTGGCCATGAATATAAATAGCATTGGGAGGCAGATGCTCCCAGAGCTAACCTTAATCAGCTTCCTGCCATTCTTGCTGGATGTGGAGCTCGATGTTTGCAAATAAACCAGGCTTGAACCTACCAAATTGTGAGAGTCAGTTTGTTTATTCCAGTGAATCCTTGACTCCTAGAAGATCAGCTGAGAGCATGGATAAGTAGTCTGGCACAGAGACTGATGTCAAGGAGATTAAAGACATCCTTATCAGTGGCAAATATGCTACTTAAGCTTTCAGTAATTCAAGGAGTTTCAGAAAAGTTATGGCTGAAGAGACAAGCGGTCAAGGTGAGATATGACAGATCAGCTAGAGATTTGCCAGAATTGAAGATTGGGGAACAGATTTGGAGGAGACCACTGCCTGGAGATCAAACAGGCTGCTGAAAATGGGTAGCTGTTTACAGCAAGTGGCACCATGCTTCTATTTAGTGGACATTGAAATAATTCTTAATAGTCATAATCGCATAGATTTGTGCTTGGCTGAGCAGCCAGACTTTCCATATTTAGTGAACAGGCCAGATGCATCTGGTAATATCGTGCCATATTTACCCATTGATAATAAGGAATGCACAGGGATGATACCTCAGACCAATGTTGATGAGAGCTCGGAGCAGGCCGGTACACCTGATAGAAGTCGAATGCTGGATGCCCCAGTAAGTGGCAAGGAGAGCCCAGCAGTCTCAGTGAGGCCAGAGAAGCCCTTAGTGCAAAGAGAGCCAGTCTGCCAAGAGGGCCAGTCATCACCTGTAGATGTTCGCGACCACCTGATACACTTAATCTGTAGAAAGTGTTGGTACTGTATTTATCTGAACCTTTACAATGTTATAATGTTTTATAATGTTTATAATGTGGTGTGGATGTTACAGTTGTTTGATATTGTTCTTATTGGAACTTTTATAATGTTTATAAGGTTTTATAAGGTTTAGAATGTAGTTTGTGTTAATATGAAAAAGGGGAAGATGTTACAGTTGTTTTTCATCGGAACTTTTACAATGTCCACAGTGTTTTGCAATGTCATTTGTGTTAATATGAAAAGGGGAAGATGTTATAAGGATTATGTCTGCTGTGTAGGCAGCACTATCTCTCTCTAGCGTTCATCTCCATTGTACTCTGATGTACTGTATTTCCTGCCTCTCTAGGATTTACCTCTATCTGCTCCTATGCAGCAATTTCTGGTTCCTGTTATATGTGTGTATGTATGTATGTATGTATGTATGTATGTATGTATGTATGTATATGTACTTGTAAAAAAGGAACAACTTCTTTCTTTATTTCTTTTTCTCTTTCTTTGTTACATTCTTACTTTTTACTTTTTTCCTCTTTTTCTATTGTTTTGTTCCTGTACTCTCTACATTTTCCTTTCATTCTTTTAATTTTTGTTATTAGCATTAATTTTTATCTGTATCCTTAATCTGTATACTTAGTCTTTCTGTGTATAACTGTAATGCTTAAGAGCCATGGTGGCACAGTGCTTAGAATGCAGTATTGCAGCTAACTTAGCAAAAGTCTGGAGTTCAATCCTGACTGGCTCAAGGTTGATTTAGCTTTCTATTCTTCTGAGGTCAGTAGCATGAAGACCCAGATTGTTGGGGGCAATATGATTATTCTGTAAATTGCTTAGAGAGGGCTGTAAAGTATTATACAAATCTAAATGCTATTGTTATTGCTATTAATAAAATTATTTTTTTTTAAAAGTGTAACAGGTGACAAACTGAAACTCAAAGTTTTCCCTGAAATAATATTTCATCTTTTTGTGAATTAAAATATATGCACACAAACCTCTCTCTCTCTCTCTTTCTGTGTCTCTCTGTCTCTATCTCTGTCTCTGTCTCTATCTTTCTGTCTCTGTCTCTGTTAAGTGGGCCTGGGGAATAAAGAGACAGGGTGTGGCAGGAACAGGTAAAAGTCTTTATTGCTTCATTTTAAGTAAAAGCCACTCAGCCACAGCAGGCACCTGCTTTTGTAGCTGGCGCTGTCCAAAGCTTCAGCCACTGATGGGACTTTATTTCTCCCGCCAGTGGCTGGGCTAATAAGTGGAGTCTGCTAGTTGACTCCACTCTATGTCCATATTTGGTAATACTTAACACCCCTCCCCTCCTAGTTATTGTTCATCCAATCAGCACTTGCATACCTTACGTAATCACATAGGTAGGCGGGGCTTCGAGGGGTGCGACTGGACCTGCGCACCTCACTTGTTCCTCAGGTGGCAGCCCGAGTGGATGGGTACGCCTCTGCTCTGGTCCCTGCCTGTGGAACTGTCTAGAAGTCATCTTGTGGCATGGCAGGGACTGTTGAGCCAGAGGCCTGTTCCGGTTTTGAACTTCCCCAAAGACAGACTACTGACTGCCATTGTCTGCGGCTTTGGTCCATGCTTTGGTGTCAGAGAGCCCCCATCGGTCAGATTTGGGGCAAAAGCCAATTTGTAGGGGCGGTGGAGGAAGGGGAGCTGTCAGCTGGGTAGAGGGGAGTTGCAGATTTCCTCCCTGGCTTGGCAACTGCTCCTTTCCGAAGACATCTGAAAGCAGTGGTCTAAAATGGCCACCTGAAGGGGAAGATTAAGCTGGAATAAGATTGTGCTTGAGAGAGAAAGAAGCGAACAGCAGAAGGAACAGGATGATATAGTTAAATGGAAAATACCTTCAGGATTAACTTTTTCAAGAATCTTTAAGAAAGGATTTAAAGCGGCGAAGAGAAAGGAGGAAAAAAGGTGTGAATTGCTTTTGACAGCAGTGGGGCTTTGAACTGAGAAAGGTAGAAGCTGGAAAAAGAAATCATTTAACTAATTTGGATAAGTATATTTTGATTCTGTATAGGCACTAGTAAAGCTGAACTATAGATTGTTAAAGAGAAAATTTAATACTGATTGGATTTGATTTTTATTCTTGGAAGACTGGTTTAAAAGCTCTGAATAGCTGGGGGAAAAATGGGGTGAAGATCTGTTATAACAAAGAGTGCCATTTAACTGGTTAAATTTAATTTGTTTTTTTTCTCTAAAAGACTGTTTCTTAAAAACTGTAAGGAAAATTGATACAATAAAACAAGAACTTTGAAAAACTGAAACATTGTAACAAAGAAAGAAACAAGAAGATTCTGCCCTTGGATTAACTGTTGATTCTGGTATTAAAAAATAGTTGGGAGGATACAAAAAAAGGTTTGACTGAAGCTGCTGAGGAATATAAAAAGCAGGCAGACAAACATAGATCCATCCAACCAGAGGTTGTATTCAACTGGTTCACACTGGTTTGGGAGAACTGGTGATTTTGCATGGGTCGCCGAACTGGTGGCAACCTCTGGCTGGCCATGCCCCTGATCCAGTCACCTGGTTGCTCACTTGTCCTGGTTGTTCTCCTAGTTTTCCCTACCATGTGGCAGCCATGGCACAGCTTGGGCGGATGTCCCAGGGCTGCTGCACATGCGCACTGTGTGTGCAGCCACTACACATGCAGTGCACATGTGCAGCAGCCCCGGGACATCTGCCCACCTGCCTGCCCTCCTGGAGCACATTTTCTTCCTTCTCCCAGCAGACATGCTTCTTCCAGCCCGGTCCGGCCCAGCCAGCAGGTGGGTCAGTGAATATCTGGGGATCCTCGCTTTCCTTGTCACAAGATGCCTGCAGCTGCTGTGTGTTTTTTTTGGTGCGGCTGCAGTCCAGCAGCAGCACCAAAAAAAGCACACCCAGTTCTATGAGCTGGGCCCAGCAAGTCCGAGCAGCCGGCACATAGAACATGGCAGCACCCAACCATTGAAGAAGCAGAGTGAAGCCGAAGATCAGTAGCCACCTCTTTCGTAGCACAGAAATCCTCCCCAAATTGGCCAGCTGGTCTTCTCTTTCTCCGCCTGCTTATTCTGTATGGCCGAGGAGGAGATCAGCTGGCCAAAAGGGTGGCTGCTGAGGTGACTCTTTTTGGTCTCCAGTCATCTTTTCAGCACAGAAATCCTCTCCAAATCAGCCGGCTGGCCTCCTTCTTGGCCATACAGAACAAATAGGCAGAGAAGGAGATGACCGACTGACCAATTCGGGGAGGATTTCTGTGCTGAAAAGGCAACTGGAAACCAAAAAAGATATCCTCCTCGGCCATACAAAATGAACAGGTGGAGAAAGAGAAGGCTAGCTAGCTGATTTCTTCATTTCATTCCCCTGGACCATTGCTACCCATGTCCTCCTTCTCCTGGGAGGAAAGGAAGAAAGGCATGGCCGCAGCAGCATAATCTGCCTCTATTGCCCACATCCTCCTTCTCCCTGGGAGTAAAGGAAGAAAGGCACAGGCTCAGCATATAAGCACTGGATGTAAGCATTGGACTTTTTTCCTTCAATTGAAAAGAATGAACTTCTGAAAGCTAGATATTTCAAAAGGAATCCTTTATTGAAAGGGAATGAATCCCAGCAATAGTCAAATCAAAGTCTAAGATGTTTCCAGGCATACAGTAATAGATAAAGGGAGTTAGAATCCCTCTCCTTATTTAGATGTGGATTTAGTCAAACCAAGAACCAACATGTAAATTCCGCCCTCCCCTTCTCTGGGAAGGTATCGTAGGAGAGTTCCCAGGGGTATCTTCCAAAGCTGGAATTTTTATGGTCCCTTCTCATCTTGTTATTTCTTCAAGAGCTGACAAGTTTCTAGACATCTGGCTCCAGTTCTCCAGTTGCACATCATGTGCAAGTTATACCGAATCAATATAAGATTTAATATATTCAGGTTACATCAAAAAGGATTACTTGTACCAACTCTCCCCCTCTTCTTCTATTGAAGAATGGCAGATACACAGACCTGACACTCTGGCCTCTGTTGCCCATGTCCTCCTTCTCCCCGAGAGGAAAGGAAGAAAGGCATGGGTGCAGCATGCTCTGACCTCCATTGCCCACATCCTCCTTCTCCTCGGTGGAAAGGAAGAAAAACACAGGGGCAGCATTCTCTGTCCTCCATTGCCCGTGTCCTCTTTACCCGGGAGGAAAGGAAGAAAGGCACGGGTGCAGCATGCTCTGGCCTCTGCCACCCCGACTCCCGTCCTTACTTCCTGCTTTCTGCTTTCTCACGCCTCCCGCTGTTCTGGAGCTCACCAGATCATTTTGTCCCAGTCAGACCAGGTGTGTGTGTGTGTGTGTGTGTGTGAGAGAGAGAGAGAAAGAGAGAGAGAGAGAAAGAGCCTTGGGGAGGGTGGGGGAGACTGGCCACTGAACTAAATGATGAAATGTGATTTGTGTCTCCATAGTGGTGCAAAGCGATCATCCTTGAGCAAACAGTAGCGTATCCCCCTGCTTGCTTTCCTGGGCTTCCTTGCACCTCTTTTCCTCTTTTCCTCCTTTCTCCTTTCCTTCATCTTCGGTGCTTGTCCTGGAGGTGGAAAGAGCTGGGGCACCAAGTAAGTCACCTAGAGACTATCCTTCCTGTCCCCCAACCTCATTTCTATCTTGCCGCTGAAGGCCGGACCCGATGCAAAGCACCCTTAGCCTCAGTGCCCTGAGTCTGGATTGCTGTCTGGGGATGTTTGTGGTATCTGCTGCAATGGGCATGCATGAGGTTTTAGCTCCTTGGGAGTTAGGATCTTTCCCGGCTTCCTGTGCCAGATCAGAACACCCCATTTTCTGGGAGTCAGCAGGGCTGCAGACAATGCAAGGCTCTCCTCTCTATTGGGAAGGGAACTGGGCTGTGGGGTCCCATTACGGCCAAAGGAGAAAGTGGCATTGGGTTTTTTGTGAAAGGAGGAAACATGAAACATTTCATCCCCTGGGAGAGGTTTCTGGGGTGGAATGCTCTGACCAGGAGGGCGGGATCCTGACTGCCTCCCATAGCAGCACCAGCTGCAGCAGTGCCTCTACCCCTTCTTGACCAGGTGTGTGTGTGTGTGTGTGTGTGAGAGAGAGAGAGAGAGAGAGAGAGAGAGGAAGGGAGAGAAAGAAAAAGAAATAGGAAGGAAGGGGGGGGGGAAAGACAAGAAACGATGTGCTATTATTTTTAATTGACAAGGAATGGCTGGGAGGGGAGGGGCCAGGCAAGGCACTCCTTGATGTGAGTGATATTGAGTTGGCCACACCACCCAGTCACATGACCAACAAGCCACATCCACCAAATAAGCCACATCCACAGAACTAATAGTAAAAAATTTTGAATCTCATCACTGCCTCCAACCACCATTTAAAGTAGGGGACAAAGTGTTTTTGTCAACTAAATATCTCAAATTGAAACTTCCCAGTAGGAGGTTGGGCCTAAATTCTAAGGTACATTCCCTATATAAAAAATGATCAATCCAGTCACAGTCCAATTAAGCTACTCCAGGCTATTGGGGAAAATACACCCAGTGTTCCATAGTAGTTTATTGAAACCAGCTGTAGGGTCAAATCTAAGGCCGATACCAACAGCTCCCCCCAAACCTTTGATCGTACAGGGTGGGACACATTATGAAATCAAGAAAATCCTCGATTCTAGATTGCACTGAGAGACATTACAATATTTGGTATTATGGAAAGGTTGCTCTTTGTCAGATGCTACTTGGGTAAAAAGTTAGGATCTACATGCAGATAGATTGGTTAACCAATTCCATAACGAATTCCCTGGCAAACCAAAGGGTCCCCTTGTGGGGAGGAGAGGGGGTTAAGGGCATCGCATTGTGTTGTTTTATTATGTCTTTTAGGAGGTGAACTTCTCAAGGGGGGACACCTGTCAGCTTTGGAAGCCATATTCCACACTACCACATAGTGTGGGGGGGGATGATTTCAGTTGAGTAGTTCTAAGTAGACAAAATTAAATTCATTTGTTAGTTCAAGGTTATCAAGTGTGGCACAGGATGGAAAAAGGTTCTTACTCTGGGACCGATCGTGATTGGTCCATGTGATGTGATGATGGTAAAAAGGGGATGGATTGTAGTTTTGGACATTGTGGGAGGTCTGGAAAACTTTTAGTTTCAAGATTCCACAGATGTGCCAGGTGCTATTCTAATAAAGGTACTTTTGAGATTATGCTTGTCTTGGAGTTACTGATTGGAATGGAGGTTTGCTGGAATGCTGACAATGAACTTCTTGTAAGCAAATTATGTCCATTTTTAATTTTTCTAATTTACTAAAAGTCCTTTTCCTTTTTATTGCTGAATTCAGTCCATTTATATTAATTGACATTACATTTATTTTTTCTTCCTCAGTTTTATTTATAAATGGGTTTTGCTGCTCTAGTTGATCTTATCTCTCTTGTTTTTTTAACCATTGCTCCTTCCCTTATTGCTCCTTCCTCCCATTCTCTTGCCTCCTCTCTTTGTTGTATGTCTCCTCTTCTACTGCTTCTTCTTGACATTTCTCCTGTCCTTCCTCTCACCATCTCTCTTCCTCTTGTATTCTCAAATACTGATAATAAAATTGCTCTGCCTTCTCTATTGAATCTAATCTGTATCTTTGCTCCTGCCAATATTCCCTCTGGTATCAGCCACCAATTCACTCCTTTTTTGATTAAGCACTTTGTCAAGAACTAGTATTCTATGACTCTTCTCAAAACTTGTTTTAAAACTACTATTTCTTTCTGTTTATATTTTAAGGGATCATATCTTGCTCTCTGCAATATTTCTGTTTTTGTTGCTTTTTGGTAAACTCATGTGGACCTTTTTAGGAAGTCTGTTTCTCATCGCATATCTAGGGTAAACTCTGAATATTTCATCAGTCTCAACCAAAATTTTCTCTTTAGACACCTCGAAAGCTCCTGCCAACAGCTCTGTCCATTATCTCTGCTAAGTTCTTCCCCTTTTCTTCTTCCATGTTCTGGAATCTCAAATAATTGTCTGCCCAGTCCATTTCTAATGATATGATTGTACGTTTTTTATTTGGTCTGCCAATGTAAGTCTATAAGAAAGCTCTTCCACTCTTTTCTCTGTTAGTTCAGTTTTTTTTTCTTCTACTTTTTATATATGTTGTTCATGCTGCACCATCATTTTCTGAAAGTTCTCTATTTTTTCTTCCACTTTCTCTACTTTCTCTTCTACTTTTCCTACCCTTTCCTTTAAATCCTCATATAGAGCTTGTATAATGGTTTTCAATTCCACTTGCATCACATTAGCTTTCTCCTGTTGAAGCAGCGCATCCAAGGTTCTCTGTCCGAGGGCTAGAAGTAGTGGACAATGTTGCTGAAGATGATACTGATGTTATCTTCTTCATTTTAAGATATTCTACTATTTATAATCCACCCCAAAATAAAGGGAATAATTCAATTGTAATCCAAAAAAGTAGTGAAAAATGTAAATTATAATCCAAATACAAATTCCATCTTTAGAATTTTTCTTTTTCTTCAGGTTCTTCAAACCTTAATCCAATTAAACCAAAGGAAAGAAACTTGCAAGTAGCAGATTGTAATCCAAATTGGCCCACCAAATCCAAAAGTTAAACTACCAGTTATTTTAAAAAATAGAAAAAGAAAAAAGAGGGGAAATCAAAGAAGTCTTTTCTGTTCAGTTCTATTTGCTTTGTCTGATTTATTTTCCTTTGAATTCCAAGAGCTACACTGTTTGCAAAATAAAAAAGGAGAGAAAGTTTACTAGTGTTCCGCTCTCTATCCTAGCTCTTCAGTCAAAACACCTTGTTAGCACTGTATTATCAGACTTCAAGGCTGCCCATCAGGGGTACAATGCAAATATTTTTACTACCTGTTCTGGGGGTGTGGCTAGGTGGGCATGGCCATGTGACTGGGTGGATGTGGTTCCTTGTTTTTTTGCAGCAACCCTCCCTCACACTTTTTTTTTTGCCTCCTGGGCCTCAAGGAAGTCTCCTGGGAAGCCATTTTTGCTCTCAGGAGGCTTCCCTGAGGCCCAAGAAAGCAAAATATAGAGCATGGGGGGGGGGCATGCACCACCCCAAAGTGTCCCTTTTTGCCTCCTGGGCTTCAGGGAAGCCTCCTGGGTGAAGGAATAAGACAGCAAGGGGGATCATGGCACAGCTGATCATCAGAACAGCTGATCATTGGGAGGAAAAAAGAAATAAATAAATACTGGTTTGGCTAAACCGGTAGCTGATTTTTACTACTGATTTGGCCGAATGGTAGCATTTTTTACTACTGGTTCGCTAGAATTGACCCAAACTGGTAGAATCCCACTGCTGCTGCCCATCTGTTCCTTTGTCTTCCCCTCTCTTATGACCTCCACTTTTAACTTTTCCCTGTAGATGGCACTGTTGCTCTGCTTCACTTTTTCTATCTTTTTATGTTATATTTCCTAATGCAAGTTATAAAATACAGTATATAGAAAAAAAGAAAGAAAATCTCTATAGTCAGCTTTAGTAATGTTCAAACATTTCTAGTTCACAATTATTGTGTTTTAAAGTATCCAGTTCAGATTCCTAGGTATTCTCTTGCAACAAGTGTATTTAATCAGTCATGTGTTTCATTGACAGCCCTTACCTTAAAGCTCTCCTCACCACTTTTCTTCTGGGGGTGGAAGAAAGAAAAAAATCACCTCCCCTTTTAGGTCCCACTTCTCTCAGTTATCTTCCAGGGGGCTCTTTCTTCTTAAAATATTAAAAATTCAGGATTAAAAGTGTCTCACCCAGATCGATCACACTGTTCTTCTATCTGTCTTCCTCACTTCCTTCCAGTGGCTGTCCCAGCTTCATAGCAGCACGTAATGGCTGCCTTCCCAGCTGTCAAGTTAAAGAGCTTTATCCAGGTCACTAAAAGAGATTGTAGGCTCCCCATGATCCCCAGACTGTGCTCTTTCCGTTCATTGCCCCTCCAAGATGATTTAGGTCCATTTGAACTCCCAGCAGCTAGAGATTTGACATTCCCCCATGGAACTTCCACGAGGCACGTTGTGTTGTTGTAACATCAGCCCCGCCCTCTATAAGTGGGGTTTTTGAGGGGCAAGAGATACTTTTGTAATTAACAGCATGATCAAATGACCTCCCTTTCCTCTATCTTCCACTTACTCCATGCTTTATACTTACATGTCCCAAGTATCAATTTTTAGTAATTTAACAGTTCTTCTTCACATCCTTTTCTTTGCCATATTCTTCTGAGGGAGACTTCTATACCTGTTTTGAGAGTATTATTAATAATGTATACAATAAAATAAAATGTAGTGGTGTTTAATATTATAGATCATTTCAACCCAATTGTTTACTTTATTCAGAACTGGCATAAAATTATCCTAAAAAAAATGCAGACATTAAAATAATCAGACATATTAACTGTAAATGTTTGTATGTATAAAGATTAACATATCAAGTTCAGTGCTACAAAGGTTGATTCCATTTTATATTCCCTATAAGACATTATATATCTATGCACATCTACGCAAATACCTACAAACAAGTTTGTGCATACAAGTTTAACGAATATTCATTCCAATTTTTGAAAAAAAATATTTATTTTTATTTTTATTTATTCATATTTATTTAATATGAATTTACATTACTCTATAAAGATATAATAATTTATGCTGCCAATATAATGTAAGAAAAACAGAATTATATAATGATACTAGTAGAAAGAAAAGCAATCAATCTTAACAGTGTTAATTTCCATATAATTTCAGCAAACAATCCAGGTTTAAGAAGTGAGAAGTTCTGAGAA
The DNA here is from genome assembly GCA_023653725.1 of Bungarus multicinctus. Taxonomy (NCBI): domain Eukaryota; kingdom Metazoa; phylum Chordata; class Lepidosauria; order Squamata; family Elapidae; genus Bungarus; species Bungarus multicinctus. The sequence continues at coordinate 33,202,406 of CM042848.1, forward strand.
ACTTTTATGTTACAATTTATATAGAGCTTCATTCTAGTATTTGATTATGTATATAAAATAACAGTTGAAAGGGATCTTGGAGGTCTTCTAGTCCAACCCCCTGTTGAAGCAGTGGACCCTGTACCATTTAGACAAATAACTGTCCAATCTCTTTTAAGATGCCAATGATGGGCACCCACAACCTTTAAAGGCAAACCATTCCATTGATTTATTGTTCTCAATGTCAGAAAATTTCTCCTTAGTTCTAGGTTGCTTCTCTCCTTGATTAGTTTCCATCCATTGTTTTTTGTCTTGCTTTCTAGTGCTTTGGAAAATAGGTTGACCCCTCTTCTTTGTGGCAGCCCCTCAAATATTGGAACACTGCTATCAGGTCAGCCCTTATGTGTATGTATATAATTGTATGTGTATATGTATATAAATACATGTATATGTATATAAAGGGCTACTGCTATAATGTCACCAGTGGTGGGATTCAAATTTTTTTACTGCTGATTCTGTGGGCGTGGCTAGGTGGCCATGTCACTGGAAGGGCATCAGTGGTGGGATTCAAATTTTTTTACTACCAGTCCTGTGGGCGTGGCTTGGTGGGCGCGGCAGGGGACGATTACTGTAAAATCTCCAGTCAGAAGTGGTATTTGCCAGTTCTGCAAACTACTCAAAATTTCCATTACCAGTTCTCCAGAACTGGTCAGAACCTGCTGAATTCCACCTCTGGTGGGCGTGGCCAGGTGGCCTTTGTGACTGGGTGGGTGTGGCAAGCCAAATACAAGTGGTCCTTACTTAATGACCAGTTGCTTAGCAAATGTTTTAATTTACAACTGACCTCCCCAGAGCTACTTTACCTGTTTTTGGAGTTTTGACAGCCATGTGCACACACACACACACACACACACACACACACACACACACACACACACACACACATTTCTGACCAGTTACAACATCCCACACAATTATGTGACTGAGGCTTTCTATGTTTTTTGCCAGTTTCCAACAATTCCTTCTGGTTTCCAGTTAAAAATGGCCACTGGGGAAATGGACTTATTTAACAACCAGTGTTCACTTAATGACCACAAGGTTCACTTAATGACCATGGTGTTTGCCTAACTTGCAATCTTAAACACTCAAAGAGCCATTTTTCTATTTTCTTTTAAACAGGTATCTCTCTCTCTCTTTCTCCCTCTCTCTTTCTCATCTCTCTCTCATACCTTTCTTTTTCTTTCTCTCTCTCTTTCTTTCTTAATTCTTTTTTTTCTTTCTCCCTCTCTTTCTCATCTCTATTTCTTTCTATCTTTTTCTTTCTCCCTCTTTTTCTTTCTCTCTCATCTCTCTCTCTGTTTCTTGTCTCTCTCTTTCCTTCCCCCCTCTTTGTCTCTTCTCTCTCTCTCTCTCTCTTTCCCTCCCTCTGTCTCTCTCTCTCTCTCTGTGGGGATGGAGGAATATAAGTCACTTTTTTCAGTTCTGTTGTAACTTTGAATGGAGGCTAAACAAATGGTTGTAAGTCAAGGATTATCTGTATCTGCGGCTTTAACCTTCCAATTAGTATCTAATTAGATTTCAGCTGCATCTCTGCACCAGGCACAATAGGGTAATTTCCTTATTCCCAAAATGCAGGAAAATAACCCAGGCTCACAAGAAGTTGTTGTACTCCTGAGTGTTTTTCAAGCTTAGCAACTTTAAGACATGTGGACTTCAATTCCTAGAATTCCCCAGGCAACATGAGACCTGATCATTTGATTACTCCAAAGTCAGTAACATGAAAGAATTACCAACTTTAAAGATACTGAATATTGTATTGAATTGACTTAATAAGATTCCATACTTACCACTCTTGTGCCTCTGCTTGAACAGAACCATCCGGGCATTGCTACTGGATTGCCCCTTGTACCATTTTGTGGGGGGGTCTGATTTAATATTGCCACCTACTCACTAAGTGCATGGATTGACCTCAAATAGATATTACCTATTTTCTATTGGTGGATTAATCTATCGAAATGTAATATAAACTGCTCCTTCATCACAAGGACACAGCTTTAAAAGTGCTCTCCCTAAATAGCTCTTCCAGGATGGCTGTTCCTAGTTCATTAAAATGTTCTAGAGTTAGTACTGTCTTAAATTTAGAGATAGATATTTGGTTTAACTATATTAGTAATGTAAAACAGCAGAGACTGACTACTGAAAATCACACCTAGGAAGGCTAGCAAATCTAATTGTCTTTCTACCTACATAGCATAATTTTAAGGTTGAGTATTACCCTTTTATAGTCCATCATAAGCACTACATCCAATGAAAAGCTATAACACAACAATTTCCAAAGAATTAATCAATTAAATAATAATTTTAAATTACTTTCTCTCCAACAATCTGAATTGAAGCAGAATTAAATCATATCTGCTCTTTTGTTTTCTGAATAGATTTTATAGGAAGGAAGTTTAATTTCACGCTCACACATACCAGCCACTTCCCACTTCCTCGTTTAGGAAGCATGGAAGACGAAGTCAGTAATAGTAAAACTAACTCAATATCTTCCAAATGAGATAGGCACAGAGGGGCGGGAAAGGAGAGAAAGGGGTTCTTGCTCCAGGCTACTTTAAAATGCTTTAAAACCTGGCAGCTCTAGCAACATATCTTTGGTCTTATCCAAGGTTAGTGTCTGGGAGGGGAAGGAATGTGGTCGAGTGCGCAATGGTACCAGTTTGGGAGAACCGGACCAGACCAGCTCAATCCTACCACTGAATATTACCCCTTACATATACAATTACATAAAAATAGGAATAAATACTTATATGAAATAAGTGCCAAATATTTTGCCTTATTGTCTTTGGTACCAAAAATTATTATATTTCCCACCTACAAGTTCTGCTGCCTCATCTCTAGGTAAAGCCTATTCCACTGGAAATAGCAATAGCACTTAGACTTATATACTGCTTCACAGTGCTTTATAACACTCTCTAAGCAGTTTATTGTGTCAGCATATTGCCCCCAACAATATGGATTTCAACGTAAGTTGCCATTGATATATGAATACTAATATACAGGTGAAACTTGAAAAATTAGAATATGGTGCAAAAGTTCATTTATTTCAGTAATGCAACTAAAAGGTGAAACTAATATATGAGATAGTTCCATTACATGCAAAACAAGATAGTTCAAGCCGTGATTTGTCATAATTGTGATGATTATGGCTTACAGTTCATGAAAACTCCAAATCCACAATCTCAGAAAATTAGAATATTACATGCAACCAATAAAACAAGATTGTACATAGAACAATATCGGACCTGTGAAAAGTATAAGCATGCATATGTATTCAGTACTTGGTTTGGGCCCCTTTTGCAGCAAGTACTGCCTCAATGCGGTGCGGCATGGAAGCTACCAGCCTGCGGCACTGCTGAGGTGTTATGGAAGACCAGGATGCTTCAATAGCGGCCTTCAGCTCTTCTGCATTGTTCGGTCTCATGTCTCTCAACTTTCTCTTGGCAATGCCCCATAGATTCTCTATGTGGTTCAGGTCAGGCGAGTTTGCTGGCCAATCAAGCATTGAACCTGGTTTTGGTGCTTTTGGCAGTGTGGGCAGGTGCTAAGTCCTGCTGGAAAATGAAGTCAGCATCCCCCTAAAGCTCGTCTGTGGAAGGAAGCATGAAGTGCTCCAAAATCTCCTGGTAGATGGCTGCATTGACCCTGGACTTCATGAAGCACAGTGGACCAACACCAGCAGATGACATGGCTCCCCAAATCAACACAGACTGTGTAAATTTCACACTGAACTTCAAGCATCTTGCAGTGTGTGCCTCTCCATTCTTCCTCCAGACTCTGGGTCCTTGGTTTCCAAATGAGATGCAAAAGTTGCTCTCATCAGAAAAGTGGACTTTGGACTACAGAGCAACAGACCAGTTCTGTTTTTCTTTAGACGCTTCTGACATCGTTTGTTGTTCAGAAGCGGCTTGATAAGAGGAATACGACATTTGATGCCCATGTCCAGGATCCGTCTCTTTGTGGTGGCTCTTGATGCACTGAATCCAACCTCAGTCCACTCCTTGTGAAAGTCCCAAACACTTTTGAATTGCCTTTTCCTGACAATCCTCTCCAGGCTGCGGTCAACCCTGCTGCTTATGCACCTTTTTCTTCCACACTTTCCCCTTTCACATAACTTTCTATTAATGTGCTTTGATACAGCACTTTGGGAACATCCGACTTCTTTTGCAATTACCTTTTGAGGCTTTCCCTCCTTATGGAGGGTGTCAATAATGGTTTTCTGCACAACTGTCAGGCCAGCAGTCTTTCCCATGATTATGATTCCTACTGAACCTGACTGAGAGACCATTTAAAGGCTCAGAACCCTTTGCAGGTGTTATGGCTTAATTAGCTGATTAGAGTGGGACACTTTGAGCCTAGAATATTGAACCTTTTCACAATATTCTAATTTTCTGAGATTGTGGATTTGGGGTTTTCATGAGCTGTAAGCCATAATCATCTCAATTATGACACATTACAGCTTGAACTTTCTTGCTTTGTATGTAATGAGTCTATATTATGTTTACCTTTTAAGTTGCATTACTGAAATATATGAACTTTTGCACGATATTCTAATTTTTTGAGTTTCACCTGTATACACCAGAATAGGATTTTTTCCTGTTTTAGAGAAGATCTGACTTGATAATTCATGTTCCACTCATTAAAGTACTCTCAACAACTATCTATCCATTGATTCCACTGTTTTCCTTCCTGGGTGACATTTGCCTTCTCCTCTGTTCTTTGTCTATGAGGTCCAATCATTGCCATCAAAGAACAAGGAAGCAATCTGAACATTACAAAAATAATACAGGAATGTTTATTGGGTGCAATAGCTATCATACATTGTCTTTCAAATAATTTCCATTTGTCAGGTTTATTGTGGATGACTCTAACCTTTTTGCTTGATGAAAGATTTTCCTAAGAACTGTCCATGGAAGTTATCATGCTTGTGGTTTGATTAAAAACATGTGTTTCCTAGTGGTAATTGCTTCTCTTCAGGTTAGTCTGCTCAGTGATCCCAGCTGCTCTTTCCTTGCCGTTTTTGATGATGTGTGACATGTTTGCTTTGTACCTCACTTTTTAAAAAATGTACTCACGTTATCCCATTGCATCATTACATGTCTTTGTGACATACGATGACTTAGACTTACCTGCCAACTCTACCAGATTAAATAAAAGTTTAATAATTTTCATACTTCATATTGCCAATGAGAATTTAAATTATAATGAAAAAGTCATATGTCTCCTGTATTTTTAGGAGAAATAGCAGGGCTGGAAAAAGGACAGCACAGATTGTCCTTCAGCAGACTCTGCTCTTCAGCAAAAAACCTAAGTTGTGCTGAAAGAAAGCAGAAAAAAATCTTTAACAATGTATAAACATTAAAAACATGCAAAACAGTTTAAAAAATAAACCTTCCCCTTTCCTTTTTTGAAAGGAGTGCAAGTTTTGCTGGTGAAATAGTGCCCATTGTCTTTGGGAGATAGTATATTTTGTTGCTTCAGATTGCCGAGTGTTGTGAGATAAAGATTGACAAACTGATTAGCAGATTCCCTATTCTAGATAGAGGTGTCTAATTACTGGTTTCAGTGGAGTCTGAATCTGGGAAAGACATGGGCACAAAATCTGATCTCTTCCATACAAGTCTCTGAAGGGTGATTTGAAGGGTGAAGAGTGATTTGCCCTAATGGGAAGATGTATTTTGCTGTTTCTGATCACTGTATGCTTTGGATATCAGAACAGCTAGCATCACTGAATAGCTAGCCACTTTTAGCAATGACATCAAGGGATCTGGCAGATTTCAATTGTATTGTGTTTTGTTATCATTAATCAGGCAAAAAAATAAAAAATAAAAAAGCAGCAAGATACACAGACACAGAGGAAGGCCAGTCGGATCACCCAGTCGGGCAGTTGTGTAAAATAAAAACTAACTTTCCAATAGTGTGGAATGCTTTGATAAAAGCCTATACCAGGCTGGTCAGCCTTAAGAGATGGGTTGAACAGCTATTAGTGTTGGTGAGACCAGATCAGAACATTAGCACAAGAGAGAACAAAGTTAATGCTTCTGGCTGTCCCATTAAATACAGCAACTGAATAAGATCCAGAACTATGTTAGCAAAGTTTAGCATAGCAAATATGCACTGATAAGTGAGTTGTTGAAAGAAGGGATAAATACTTCTGGCTTGCTGTTTGGTTCAGTTGCAGTAAGTCATTATACCACTCAATGTTCTTTGGCCTTTTCCACATATGGAAATGAACTGGAAAATATTATACATTGTCTTAACAATTCTAGAAGTTGCAAAAAAACCTCATTAAATTTTGAAACTTTCAAAATGCTACAAGAGCTTCAGTTAGTTTTGGAACTTCAAAATAGGTTCTTGCTTCACGGTGCTTTGAAGGGGAAATTCAATCAAGGTCTCGTCAAAATGAAGCTTCCAAGCTTTGCAAAGCCCAACCATATATCTGTTTATATGATGGAATTTCAAATTAAATCTCTACATCGATTAGCAGGACTATTTGCAACATTTCCTCCAACATTTCTTGAAAGCACCTTTCCCTCTCTACAAGATATTCTCTCCCTCCCTCCCTCCCTCTCTCCTCATATGTATATATTTGTGTTCAATTTGGGGGATTGCTCAAATTGAGATACAGAATGTGGACATGACATTCCAACAATTTTCAAGCATCCAAAAAGAACATTAGGACACTTCTAATATATTTTGAGAGGGGGCATGAGATTGCTGTCCTATTTCAATTTACTTCAAGGAATGTGTGAGTCAGGCAAATAATCTGTGCTACTAACAAGTGATCATCATCTAGGCTCTATCACCAGCAAAGTTATTTGAGATTTTATGAGAGGTTTTTAGTGCAAGTCACAATGACTGTCTCAGTAATGTCTTTATTCTAGATGATGAAGCTCTGCTAATGTTCATGTAGAAGACTTTCATTAGCCTATTAAGAGATATCTACTTATCTAGGATAAAAAGTGATACACTAATGCATTCTTTCCCAATAGGGTCTTTAAATGTAGTTTTATTTGTATTTTTGTGTTCCATCACTTATATTAATTTATATTAGTTGTTTTGTTTATTCATAATGTATATTTATTATGTCCCCTTTCATTAAGAATATTTGAGCCAATTTCATTTTCTTTATACTATTCCGTTTTTAAAATTAATCCCCTTCAGAGATGCATATTGATGTTTTCCCCCAGAATTGTTCTTGCTTCTTAAGATAGTGAAAAATGAAAAGTCTTTTCTGCAAAGTTGTGCACTTCGTTATGTTCCAAAGCCTGATGTGATTTAGAGATGCAAATATTATAAATAGAAATGGCAATGCATTCTGAAACAATAGATTAAATTGCACTACTTCTCTCAAAATCATGAAACAGAAGGGAACTATTTAGCATCATTGGGTGAAATGATGAACAGGTGATTTGAATTCTTCCTTTAATGTAAAAAAAGAAGTAAAAATAGCATAGCTCATAGCAGAAAAATATGCCCAATTCAGACAGTTGTATAACAACTGATTATATTGAGAACAATCTCCTTTCCTTAATATTCCTTATTTGTTATTCTATTTTGCTGTCATCAAATAAGAAAGAATATAAAAGTTGATGCAGCATTTTTGTTCTACAGCAAGAGAAGGAAACCAATGAAAGTCTTGATATCACTGACTTGCAGTTTTCAAAATTTGTCATTATGGTTAGTGTTGAAGGGAGGAAAAGTTCAACTATGTTTAGAGTTATTTCCATTTGTGGCCAGTCAGATGAAACAAAGGATGGTCTATAAGAGCAATGGCAATAGATTTCAATCTGGTATTGTGGTTCTTTTATAAATTAAGATGGAAAAGGTAAAAACATTTGGGGCTCTGCAAAGGCATCATGTGATTCTGAAATCTTCAAAGATAATGACCAAGATAATAAAAATGACCATATCTATTGAAATGTTAAAGAAACTATCATTAAATCATTGATATTATATAGATGACATTCCAAGATAGAATCTGCTTTATAAAACAGTGGAATGAGCCTAAAAAATAAATAAATATTATTATACAAGGGAAAACTATTTGTTCCCTCATGATTCACTTACAAGTTATATTATTGATAAAAACTTATTCACAGTAATATAAATGATTAAGTTATAGTCCTATTTATATAGTCCCATATATAACATTATCCTATGCTTCATCTTCCTTATTTTGTTCCCTCCCCTGACCCCAGTGTTTCAGTTTTCTTTTAATTTCCTTTATGTAATTTCAGCTATGATAGGGGAAGGATCATTAACTATTGAACTGGTACAACCAATAATTATGAATAATGTGTAATTAAGCCAAAACTTGTCTAGCATTTTCCATTTATTAGTTTTAACCCTCTTAAGGCAACAGGGAAAAATTGTTTTTATCAGCCTTTCCATATGTTATCAGGAACCTTTTGATGTGCTGGAATATAACTCTTTCCACTTCAGCTACATCTGGCAGTTATTCAGCCTACTGAAATATTTGAAGATAGTAATCATGGCAATCATATTTTTGCTATATACATTGCTGTTTCAGTTGTTTTTAGAGGATTTAATTGTCTAGCTGTTAACCATTCTGATACAATAAGTGAGAAGAGCCTCTTTTCCTCGATGGCTCACATCAGCTCCTCCAAGTGGGCTTCAAACCAATCTGCTGTCTTTCCTACCACCTACCACCACCTTTCCTTACCTACCACCACCTAACAAGGTGGTGTTATAGACAGCATTCTTGAAATGTTCCTATCATTCAAATGCATTTGTTTCAGCCGGGCCTGGTAGAGTTTCCTTGAGTGCTTGAGCAAATTCCTCCAATCTGTCCTGATTGTGAATCTTGCTGATGTTGATTTATGGTCTTCCTTCCTTCTTCGAGTCATGCAATCTCTTTGTTTGCAGTTTCAGTCTGCTGCACATCAAGGAGTGGTCTGTATCACAATCAGCACCCTGATAGCTGTGTGTGATCATAATATTGGGAAGACTGGGGTGCCTGGTGAGAATTAAGTCAAGCTGGTGCCAATGCTTTGATCTTGGATGTCTCCAGGAGATTTTGTGTTGAGGCTTTGTATTAAAGAATGTATTGCTAACGCAAAACCATAGTAGCAGCAAAACTCCAGAAGGCATTGGCCATTTTCGTTCATCTTCCCAATGCTGAAGTGACCTAAACAAGTTGGCCAAGAACTATGGTCAGCTTCAACTCTGGTATTAAAATCACCAAGGATAAACAATGTTTCTTTCTCAGGGATTTTTTAAATAGTGGCAGCCAGATCGTCGTAGAATTCATCTACTGAAGATGATAATGTTGGTGCATATGCACTAATAAGAGTAACCAGTTGTGCAGATGAATGGAGCTGCAAGGACAGGATTCTTTCACTTCCTGCAGCAGGAATACCCTAATAGGGTGTTTCTGATTGTGAAGCCAACCCCATATTCCCTAGTCTCATTTGATGGTTTTCCCTGGCAAAAGAATTAGAAGTTTCTCTCCTTAACAGATCTCGAGTCTGACAGCCTTGTCTCTTGAAGAGCAACAATGTCCATCTGCAGTCAGCTCAGCTCCATGTTGATGACACCTGTCTTATGTGCATTGTCTATTTCCTGCAGATCATCAGAAAGGTTGGAGGTCATTGTCCAAACATTCCAAGTGCCCAACTTTAGGGCTAACATTTTCTTATGTTTGTTGCATGGTGCAGGATTATCAATCTGCTTGCCAGCTTTCACCCTAAACCCCATGCATCCTGTGAGGTTAACAGACAGTAACAAGGCACATCTTACTGGCTGGGGACAGCCCAGCTTGAGGCAGGCAGTAGCTACCCAATGTGGTATGATGACCTCTCTCACTGGTGAGAGTACCCCTTGTCGTCATGCTCTGCACCTCAAACAAAGACTTATAATCAATAACTGCTACTTCCTGTGTATGCAAAGGTGACAAATTCTGGAATTCGTAGTCTAAAAACCTAATCCTATCTAATCCTAGGTCTAAAAGCCTAAAATTGCTGCTTCTAAATAAAATAAAATTAACTTTACTAACTTATAAATAGTTCAAACAACAGTTTAATAATGTAGATAAACATTTGCCAGCTAATTATCTCATTTCTTTTCTTTGACACTACAAACTTCACTCTCCAATTCTCATATTCAGGATTACTGGTTCATCCCAAATGATAACATTAATGGTAATATTAAACAAGGGGGAAAGCCTTGGGAGACTTATCACATCCAAGTAATTTACACAGCAAATTATAAAGCCCTCAGGTATGAAAGTAATATTAGGTCGAAAAACACAGCTGTTTTGTTTGCCATACCTATAGAACCATGTCATTAAATTCAGTTCTCCAATTTAAGTGACATCTGTTTCTTGTTCATTTCCAAAGTGATTCATTTGAGTCATTTGTAGAGAAAAATTCATTGGAGTCACTTGTAGAGAAAAATACATTGCTTTAAAATGTAACCAGTTGTCACTTCTTTCTTTAGCATGATTGAAATCACTAAATTGGAGAAAGTTTAAGAAATAATTTAATTTCCATAGCAATTTACTTCTAAAAATTGCATTTCAGAATGAACAGAATAATAGAACAGAATAACAGAATTAGAAGGGACCTTGGAGGTCTTCTATTCCAATTCCTCTTCAGACAGGAGGTTCTAATCTATACCATTTCAGACAAATAGTTGTCCAATCTCTTCTTAAAAACTTCCATGTTGCAGCATTCACAACTTATGTAGGCAAGTTTTATTTATTTATTTTATTTTATTTGTTTGTCAAACATGTACAAGATAACAAGTATAGGTATGAACATAAACATGAACAAAGGAAGTAAATACAGATAAATGGGGACTATAAGACAATGATGGTAGGCACACTGGTGCGCTTATGCATGCCCCTTTATGGACCGCTTAGGAATGGTGTGAGGTCCATGGTAGACAGTTTAAGATTGAAGCTGCAAGGGTTTGAGGGTCTGACAATGAAATCGGGTAGGGCATTCCAGGCATTGAACACTCTGTTGCTGAAGTCATATTTTCTGCAACTGAGTTTGAAGCAATTTACTTTGAGTTTGTATCGATTGCTTGCCCGTATATTATTGTGGTTGAAGCTGAAGAAGTCACTGACAGGCAAGATGTTATAACAGACAATTTTGTGAACTATGCTTAGATCAGACCACAGGCAGCGCTGTTCCAGATTGTCCAGGCCCAAAATTTCAAGCCTGGAGGCATAGGGAATTTTACTGTGAGTGGATGAGTGGAATACTTTTCTCAAGAAATACCTCTGAATCAATTCAATTGTATTAATGTCTGTTATGTATATGCTGTGTTCTGGTTGGTTAATTATGCTACAAGTTGCCATAAGAGGGAGCTATAGATCATAGTTTAATTCTCTCTCTTTTTCACTGATGATCTCTCTTTATACTGATACTTACTGACTATGGACTGATACTGACTAACCATGTTTATTTTGATATTCTATTGATATTGAAGATTATCTGTTGTATTATGGTTTGATATTTGTCTGCTGTAAAAGACTTGAAACTGGTAAGAAGACTTTATAACTGGATATTTCTGGACTGATAAAAACATGTATGACATGGACTGTTTATTGGACTGTGCTATTTCTTCAAGTAAACATTAATATAACTTGTTCGACTCTGTGTGGCTGTATATTTATTCATAACTGTTCTCATAAACCGTTTCTGTGTGCATATCCTTTTTATACAAGGTTACTCTGCACATATCCATGCAGGATTATGGACTGTAGTGAATAATCCACCGGATGTAACAACTTTGGATCCGTTGAATGATGAAGATAAAAAGAAAATAGCTGACTTTAACCGGGATAATGAAAATGCTTTTGTATAATTGGACTGACACTGAGTGATACGTAGCTAGTCCATATTCGTGGTCAAGAATCTGCTGCTAGATGTTGGGACATTCTGAAGAAGATTTATGTTTGAGATAGTGTGGGTGCACACATATACCTTACACGTAAACTGTTTCGAGCTCATCTTATAAAAGGTGGCGATATGTTAGCTCATTTGGAGTTTATGAAGAGGACTTTTCAGGAGCTACAAGAAATTATGTGTCTTCATTGGAAGTTTCAAACAGAGATAAAATTACATTGACTGCCATAACTGGAAGACTGTTAGAAGAGTCAAGAAGAAGGCAAGATAGAATTCAACTGAGAGAAAGACAACCACAGGAAGAAAAACTGTCTTCAACTGCCTATATTGTTAGGAAATGTTTTTCTTGTGGGGCTAAAGGACATATAGCCAAATACTGTAAAAAGAGTAAGAAACAGAATAATATACAGAGAGCTCATAAGAATCTTAGTTTAGCAATATCAAATATACTGTAACTACAAATATAAACCATGATATATGGGTAGTTGATAGTGAGGCATCGCAGTGTATAACTAAACATAAAGAGAGGTTTGTTAATATGAGAAAGAGTGAACAGAATATATCATTAGCTAGTGGATGGAAAATGAAAGCATATGGAGAAGGTACTGAATATTGTTCATGTATAAATGAAAGTTTGCCGATGTTATATATACCTGGAATGAAGTATAATTTGCTATCTGTAAGAGAAATGGAAAAAGCAGGCTTTGTAGTAACATTTAAGGGAGATACATGTTTAATAGACAAACAAGATAAAAGTATTACACAAGATTGGAAAATGGTTTGTTTATTATAAGAAATAGCATTGGGCCTATCTTCAAATACAGTCCAGATATGGAAGAAATAAAAAAAGAATGGGGAATTAATTGTCAAGATACAATATTAGATAAAATATTAACAGGACCAGAGCCAAAGCAAATAAACTTTATAAATGCCTACTCGACCATAAAATGTATAAAGAACAAGTTAAAGAATCAATGTTAACCTGGGCTAGAGACCTTGGACACAGTATCAACCTAGATCAATGGCAACAAATTTGGGACCAAAATAAAAAGATAACTTTAGCGACATCTTATAAGGAAAATCTGTATAAGATGTTTTATAGGTGGCACCTGCCACCGGCCAGATTAGCAAAAATGTATGGTACTCAATCATCTGCATGCTGGAAATGCTCAAAAGAAGAGGTTGTCAACTAAAAAGATACTTCTTTGGTCTTTTTAGCTGCCAGAAAAAAGGAGCGGGGGAAAATAAGGCATTCCTTAAGTGCCTAGATAATCATCCCGGCAACCCAAAGTTTTCGGAGGGTAAGAAGGTTATTGGAGGGCATGATGGATGACTCTTGGGGATGGATGTGTCCCATTGGAGAAATCACATCCAGCAGGTGGGGGGAAGACCAGGGTCAAGGGGGAAATGTATGATGTAATTTAGTATCAGCTTCATCCAGTTAATGCCAACATGGCCACTTCTGATAAATCAATTTTCTTTTCTCTGAGATGCAGCTAGAGACTTTTGATTTGAATAGGGGTGGATTTGTTGGAGCCCTGACAGAGGTACTTTTTACCATATGTGGTGGGCCTGCAAAAAAACACAGGTGTTTTGGAATAAAATTTGGTCATGGTTAGAGGAAATGTTGGGACTAAAAATTAGTTATACACCAGAGACATTTTATTAGGAATAATTAAAGAGAATCCTAGTAAAGCAGACACTAACTTAACAATACATGTAATTACTGCAGCAAGAATACTCTTTGCTTAAACTTGGAAAACAAAAGAAATTCCAAATGACATTATAATAAGATTTTTTAATGCACTGAACTAGATACTTTAACACTTGAATTGAAAGATTAGAATAAATTAGAATATTATAAAATATGGAACAAATTCTACAGATGGGGGGACATAAAAGGAAGTTCATAAAATAGAAATTAGAATTTAAAGCAAAACAGAAATGAGATACAAGAATAAGATCTATAAAGGTATAAAGTTTAAATGTATACAGTACATGTATATATATGTATATAAATGTTTGTATTTCCTTGGGATCTTTTTATAATGTAAAATGTAAAGACTGAAATGTTTGTAAAAGAAAGTTCACCACTTTCAATATTTTTAATATTTTCAATAAAAAAATTATTTATTAAAAAAGGCTTTGCAGAAGTCTATGTAAATTGCATCTATTATTTTACCCTGGTCTAGTTGTTTCTGCACTGCTTGCCAATAGAGAGGGTTTTTTTAAAAATTAAAAATAAAAGAAGGAATTGAATAATGAAATCATCATGTATACTTAAATAATATGGTGATTGGTATTAGAAGAATATATTGGAATATTAAATAATTAAATAATGAAAGATTATAATTTACAAATACATTAGAGATACAGTATAATTAATGTAATTATTTTTGTTTTCACCAAAATATATGATGCTTAGGTGCCACACTGTTTATGTATTGATGTATATATGTAGAATAAAATAAAAAACTTGACCAAAAAAAATATCCTTCTGTATCTTAATCCTATCTTCTGGAGAGTTGGCTATTCCTGCCAGCTTGATGTCATCTGCAAATTTGACGAGTTCCCCATCTATCCCCTCATCCAAATCATTGATGAAGATATTGAAAAATACTTGGCCTTAAACAAAACCTAGGGGTACCCCACTGCATACTTCCTTCCCCAGGAGTGGGAGTCTACCGGTTCACACCGGTTCTATAGAACCGGTTGTTAATGTTCCCATTAGTTTGGAGAACTGGTAAAACAGCCCCCTGGCTGGCCCCACCCTTCTCCGCCCACTCCTCTGCTCTTAGAACTGGTTTTGTTATTGCGCATGTGCAACATTGTGTGCATTTGCAACATACCTGCAGCCTGCTTTTGCCAGCCAGGCCAGCCATTGTTGCCTGCCTTTCACTGTGGCAGAGCAAAAAGTTACAAGTCCCCCTCTCTTCTCAAATTGGTTGAATCTTGTTTCTCTCTGCTGCCCAGGAGCTGTTTCCGAAAGGAGGGGAACTTGCAAGATTTTTGCTCTGCTGGGAGTGGCTCTCCCAGCAAGAGCAGTTGAGAAAAGCAGCCCAGAGCCAACACGAGCCTCTCCTGATCTGCCTTCTCACAGGTAAGCTTGCGAATCACGCTAGCCCTTCCTCCATGGTCCCCGTCCTCACCCATCCTACCTAGCTGCCCTCCAACATCCCTGGGCTTGGCTAGCTGGCTTCCCCATTGGCGCGCCCCCATCCTGCCAGTGGTGTAGGCTGAGGCCTGTCTACCTGACCCCCCAATCCGCAGACATGGCTGTCTGGCTAAGCCACCACACGGCCAGCTCTCCCTACTATGTGGTGGCCTCCCGTAAGAAGCGCCATTGCTGCAGCACCTCTGCCACCTCTGCCCGCTTCTATTGGGAGCAAAACAAAAAGAAGTGGACGGAGGCAGCCACTCACGTACTTTGGGAGGGCCTGGGGAGGTGCTCCATGGCCCTGCTACTGCCACAGCACCTCCGTGCCTTGCCGTCTCCGCCTACTTCCTTTCATTTTCTGCCGCTGCTGCTGCTTGTACTTAGAGCAAAACTGCTTCCTTTTGTTTTGCTACCACTGCCTCCACTGCCACCAGTTGTGAGAGGTGGGGGGCAGGAGGAGAAGGGCTGCCTGAAGAGATGCTTCCATTATGGCTGGCAATCATTGTTCAGCCAGTTCCTTCGGGCGACACTTCTTCTCCTCCCCCCTACTCCCCTTCTCATGACTGACAGCTGTGGTGGGGCTGGGAGGGTGGACATGTGCAGGGAGACGCAGTCCGGAGCCAACACTAAAGACCCATCTTTTCCAGCAGGCCGGTCTGGCCTAATGTTATGAGAAGGGTTTTAAATTTTTAACTTAATTTTAAATTTTTATTGGGTTTTATTGGCTTTGTAGTTTTTAATTCAGCCATTTATTTAATAACTTTTAAACTTATTTTAACTTTGTTGATTGTATGTTTTTATCATGGCTGTTCACCGCCCCGAGTCCCTTTTTGGGAGAGGGGGCGGTATATAAACTTGATAAATAAATAAAATAAATAAATAAATAAACACAAGGTTCTCCATTGTTCTTTCCAGCTGGGAGAGCAAGAGCGCCTCTCTCCCAACAAGGCAAGAAGCCCAAAAGTCCCCCTCTCATCGAATGGGCTCCCGGGTGACAGAGAGAAGCGGATTCAACTGAGCTGCTTCTTTTTCAATGAGAAGGGGACTTTCAGGCTTCTTGCTTTGCCGGGAGAGAGGTGCTCTCACTCTCCCAGCTGGAAAGAACAATGGAGAAACTTGTGTTGGCTCCAGACTGCTTCTCTTATCTGCTATTGCTGGGAAAGCACTGCTGCAGCCCTTTAGATGAGGCCCCCAGCTCCAGGAACACTGCTTCTGCCACCCGGGGATGTGTTTTGTGATGTCCGGCGGTTTATGTGCAAAGTGCAGTTGCAGCCCTTTACATGAGGTCCCCACAGCCAGGATCGCTGCCTCTGCCATCCGCAGGTGTGTTTTGTAATGTCCCGGGTGTGTGTGTGTGCAAAGTGAAGCTGCAGCCTTATTATATAGTGTATATTTAGTGTATAAAGACCCCTTTCCTAAGAGGGGGCATGCATAAGCGCACCAACGTGCCTACCGTCCCTGTCCTATTGTTTCTTTTATTTTTCTTATATGTATCCATGTAGTTATAACTATGTTTTTACTTATACCTGTTATCTTGTAAGCAATTGACAAACCAAATAAAATAAATAAATAAATAAAAATGAAAACATGAGGCCCCCAGAGCCAGGATCGCTGCCACTGCCATCAATACAACACCTTATGCTGACAGATAAAGGCGGAATGCATAAATTACCATTGCAAGCAAGAGGAAAACCTCCTATGTTACAAAATCCACCTGTGCCCTCTACAATTTTGTAAACACCAAACTTAAAGACTCAAGAACTATCCCACCCCTAAAAGGATCAAATGGAAAAGACTGCAATGATGAAGCCGTTAAGGCCAACCTCTTCAACACATTCTTCAGTTCAGTCTTTGTAAACAGCAATGGCTCATGCCCCACATTTCCTAGTCTTACCACAACTAATTGTAATGATCTACTACATATTGAGTTTACAGAAGATAATGTAGAAAAGGCACTGTGTAACCTAAAACCATCCCTGTCTATTGGCCCCGATAGATTATGTGCATACTTCTTTAAAAAGCTTTCCTCTGCCATAGCAGAACCCCTAAGCATTATATATGAGATATCTTTCAGAACCAGCTCCTTACAGAGTCTGTGGTCCTTAGCTACGGTCATCCCTATCTTCAAAAAAGATGACCCCAGCCTGATTGAAAACTACAGACCAATCTCACTGTGTTGTGTCACATGCAAAGTCATAAATTCAATCTTTAACCAATTCATCACCATCTACTTAGAGTCAAACAACCTACTCTCCAAAAAACAATTTGGTTTCAGGAAAAAAATTGTTCTGCAATCTTCAACTCCTACACTGCCAAAACATATGGACTACTCTACTTGACCAGGATAAAGCTATAGATGCAATTTACATAGACTTCTGTTAAGCCTTTGATTCAGTGGTACATGACAAACTACTGTTAAAACTAAACTCTTACGGAATTTCCAGATCCCTTCATAAGTGGATTACTGCGTTCCTGCCAAATAGACAACAAATAATAAAAATAGGTAGCGCTATATCAAACCCTGTTCCAGTTAACAGTTGTGTCCCCCAAGGCAGCATTCTAGGACCCACACTCTTTATACTCTTTATAAATGACCTTTGTGATCACCTTATAAGCAACTGTGTCTTCTTGCGGATGACGTAAAACTATTCAACACCACCAACAATACTACTGACCTTCAAAGTGACCTTGATTATGTGTCTGAATGGTCAAAGAATTGGCAACTCCGAATCTCGACCAACAAATGCTCTGTCCTACACATTGGTAAAAAAAATCAGTACACCAAATATAAACTAAGCTGATATGACCCCATTGATGATCCTCACTCTGTCAAAGACCTTGGAGTACTCGTATCAAATGACCTAAGTGCCAGAGCTCACTGTAACAGCATTGCCAAAAAGGCATGAAGAGTTGTAAATCTAATGTTACGAAGCTTCTGCTTTGGAAATACTGAATTGCTAACTAGAGCATACAAAACTTTTGCTAGACCAATACTCGAATACAGCTCATCAGTCTGGAATTCGCACTGTATATTGGACATCAATACAATTGAGCAAGTCCTGAAATATTTCACAAGAAGAGTACTACACTCAGGGGTGGGATTTTACAAGTTCTCACCTATTCACTAGAACCAGTTGTTAACTTTCTAAGCAGTTTGGAGAACCGGTTGTTGGAAGAAATCTTTTGTTTTTTTCCACTCTTCTTGCATTCTTGGCAGTATGCCTAGACTTACTGGCTCCAAAGGAGGTTTTTCTTTCTTTGCTGGTATTTTCTTAAAGGGGAAGGGTTATTTTAAGCTTTTTACACTGCTGTTGGGAGGAAATACTCCACTGTTGAATAATGAAGCAGAGCTGCCAGAAAGAAGATTTTAATGACAAGGAGTCAAGATGAGTGACATTCAGCAAGGCTTCTTGGCTAGCTAGAAAGATTGACATTTGAACGTGAGTTTACATACCCTTTTTGAGTTTTGGTCTAAAACTGGTAACCATTCAAAGTTACAATGGCACTGAAAAAAGTGACTTATGACCATTTTTCACATTACGACCATTGCAGCATCCCTACTGTCCTGAGAGGCCAGGCGAAGAGAAGCGCCCCTTGATGTGAGTGATGTCGAGTTGGCCACGTCCATCCAATCACATGACCAGCAAGCCACACCCACCAACTAAGCCATACCCACAGAACTAGTTGTTAAAAAAATTGAATCCCACCCCTGACTACACTCCTCTGCTAGCAACAGAATACCCTATATCACCAGGCTTGAGATTTTGGGCTTCAAAAACCTTGAACTACACATCTATGTTTGGACTTAAGCATAGCATACAAAATTATCTGCTATAATGTCCTACCAGTCAATGACTACTTCATTTTCAACCACAACAATACAAGAGCACACAACAGATACAAACTCAATGTAAACCGCTCCAAACTTGATTGCAGAAAGTTTGACTTCAGTAAGAGAGTGGTCAATGCCCAGAATGCACTAACTGATTCTGTTGTTACCTCCTCAAACCTCAAACTATCCACTATTGACCTCACCCCATTTCTAAGAAGTCTGTAAGGGGCATGCATAAGTGCACAATCGTGCCTACCATCTCTGTCCTATGGTCCCCATTTATTTGTACCTATTTCCTGTATTCTTAGTCATGTTTATACTTATACCTATTATCTTGTAAGCAATTGACAAATCAAATAAATAAATAAATAAAAAAATAAGTCCAATATGGTTGTCCCCCTAGTTCCATCATCTATCTTTTGGACAACAAAGTTGTCAGCCAGGTTGGTTAGGAATTCCACTACACGCTGGCCTTTTCCTTTTTGTTCCTTCTGTACTGGTAGAACCTCTGAAAAGATAAGCCTAGAGCCCATACTACTAAGTTCATACCCCAAGCTCTGGAAGCCTTTCTGCACAGAAAGTACATCCTTTTGGGACAGATCATTTGTACTAAGCATCTACATCACAGTCCTTACTGGCATTCTTGACTATCTTAATAATACACCCCTTGTCTCTGCTAGCAGCAGCACCTGCATACATCTGACCTCTTTCAAAACCTCTGTATCCTTTCCTAAATTTACATCCCTTATAATTGAGTCTCCAACCAGAAGGTGGCTTCTCTTTTTGGATACCTTGCTCTTCTTGTGTGACTGATATGTAATACCTGATTCACATTTTCCCCTTTCCAAAGTAAGTTCTACTTCTCGGACCATGATCCCCAGCTTATTTGAGTTATCATTATCACAACTACCTTGACCTGTCACAGCAAGGGCACTGTATCTGTTATGCTGGGACACAGCAAAAGCTTTGTGTTTATGGTCTACAGTATCAACAGTACAGACCTTCAAATTTCTAGATTCTACCATATCACAAGACCTAAAATGGACACCCAACATCAAAAACGTCATCAAAAAACCACAACAAAGAATGTTCTTTCTGTGCCAACTCAGAAAGCTCAAACTATCCAAGGAGCTGCTGATACAATTCTACAAAGGAATTATTGAGTCTATCATCTGCACTTCTATAACTGTCTAGTTTGGTTCTTCAACCCAACAAGACAGACACAGACTTTAGAGAGTAATTAGGACTGCAAAAAAACCAAAAAAACCAATTACCACCAGTCTGCCTTCAATCAAGGACCTGTATACTGCATTGTGAAAATATTTACAGACCCCTCGCATCATGGATATCCTTTCAACTCCTACACTCAAAACAACATTATAGAGCACTGCACACCAGAACAACTAGACACAAGGAGTTTTTTTCCAAATGCCATCACTCTGCTAAACAAATAATTCCCTCAACACTATCCAACTATTTACAAAGTCTTCATTACCATTAATCTTCTCATCACTCCTTATCACCCATCCCCTTCCATTTGTAACTTCATCGCTTGTATCCCTACAATTTAAATTGACTGTTTCCTAGTATGATTTAATTGCTTATTGTACCCTATGACTATTATTAGGTGTTGTACCTTATGATTCTTGACTCTTGATGAATGTACCTTTTCTTTTATGTACACTGAGAACATTTGCACCAAGACTAATTCTTTGTGTGTCCAATCACACTTGGCCAATAAAGAATTCTATTCTATTCTATTCTATTCTATTCTATTCTATTCTATTCTATTCTATTCTATTCTATTCTATTCTAATTCTATTCTATTCTATTCTATTCTATTCCATTCCATTCCATTCCATTCTATTCTATGAGAACAATTTAATGGAAAAAAGTTTAATTAGAGACATAACATATCTATTTACTTCCATTACTTACAGAAAATAAAAATGGTAGCATTTTATCAGCATGATCTTGGAGTGCTCTGGGGACTATAAAAATAGAACTGGGAACCACTTTCTTGCCAATGTAGTATGAATTGTTCTCCTTTATTTAATAGACACCATAGCTACTGAATACTGATGAAACATACATCTATTGCATTTTAATGCATCTGCTTCCCAGGGCAAGGATGATATCTTAAGAACATACAATCCACAATATTCAGATATAGGATTGAAATAGAATAGTATGCTTTCTGAGGACTGAATTAGTCTGGAAAAATTGTCTCCTTATTATCCTCTCCAAACAAGTTAAAGTCAACTTTGATGTTTACAGTATTTAGATTTCTACTTTGGATACCTCAATCATTATAGATGCCAAACCTAGGGGCTAAAAAAATCAGAAATAATTTAATATCTTTGAAAGCTGAAAATGTCAAATTCTGTAGTCATTCAAATGGATTGCTTTTAAAATATTAGTCAGCATTGTTTTACTATACATTTTCAAATAATTCCTAATGGCTATCTTGAGTTCTCTTCCTTTTATTCTTAGTAGTGCTGAAAATATTGCAAGAGAAACATCTTTGTGATGGCTAATTTAGATTTCTTTTTGTTTCCCTATGGGCATATTTCAAGAAGGAAACATCTGACAGCTGCAGGAAGCTACCCACTGTCTTGAATAAGATAATGAAAAGCAGGCATGTCATAACTCAGCATGGAATGGAAAGATAATGTACTTGGAAAATGCATGTTTGAACACTCCTCCCAATCAATATGACTTTTTTTCCTGATAGGAACTGTGTGTATGGGTGAGCACACATATCCACAGTGATAAAATAAAAAGCCTCAAAATCCCACAAAATTACAAAGCAAAGTTGGTCATTTGATTGGATACAATTATTTTTTTAAAACTGTCTTGGAAACATATAAGTTTCAAATCAGATCAGAATAAAAGCTATCTATGCACAACAATGCACTGTCCATGCAATTAAATCTCTTACGGGTATAATATAATAATCTGTATTAAATTATTTTGTTTGTTATATTCTACACCATATTAAAATGTAGTGACGATGTCGTGGCGGTGCAGAGAAAAAGGAACAATCTCTGTCCTTTGCCTCTGATTTTACTGTGATCGGGGATCCTTCAAAGATGCAGAAAGCTTGGAGAGCAATGTGAAACAGGGGGGACCCCTGGGGAGCAATGAGGAGGAAGCCAACCACCCCCTGCAATGAAAGGATCCCTCTCGAACCTGGTGCAGAAAGTATCTTGCCATGTCATTTTGATATGGCGGATCCTAGGCCATGACTAGTCACAACAAAAAAGGAAGAAAATATCATATTAAATAGACTGTGACATTCTAACCAGCGAGAAAATTCCAGATCTGCAGTGGATTGAACTGAATTGTTAAAGTGAATAATTCCCAGAAATTCTTGGTTAAAAAAAAAGGAAGCTCCAGTTGAAGGGTTTTAACCCCAGAAAGTTTAATGGTGACCCGAAGGGAAGAGCTGTGATCTATTGAACTTAATACCGAAAAAGTAGAAGAAATCTGAAATAATAGTGACGGAGAGGGATGCAATGAGTACAGAGGGAAAGGAAAGAAAAAGAACGGTGAAAGTGAAAGCGGGAGAGCAGAAGGCATTTGAGGTGAGAGAGACGAAAGAATTCCACAACTTGACTTGACTAGTGCTGAAAGCAACAAAGTAACGGCTGAGTGAACCAAGGCTGAAAGAAGTCAGAAAAACCTGGGAGAGATCAAAGAGCGAAGATATTTACACACCCAATAAAAATAAAAAAGAATTCTATAAGAAACTCCATGAAAAGATTATTGAGACATACCAAAGGGGCTTATGCAGAGTGGGAGACTATAATGGAATAGTAGATATTACTAATATCTACTATTAATAATAGTAGATATTATTAAAGATTATATTAGTGATAACAGGAAACAAAAGAAAAGAAACATATTACCAAAAACATTTTTTGATATGTTGGAGGAACTAAATTTAATAGACATGTGGAGATCATTAAATCCCACAGAACAGAAATTTACCTTTTACTTGAACCCACATGAATCTTGCTCGAGGATTGACATGGTATGGGCAGATATCGATTTAGGAAAAGAGCTAGAGAAGATTGAGATCTCCCCGAATACTTGAGCTGATCACAACCCCATTAAAGTAGTATGGAGAGGCCAGGAAAAATAAAGGAAAAGATGGACACTGAATCCCCATATATTATTAGAGAAAGAATATACTCAAAAACTCACTAAAGAACTGATGCTATTTTTTTGATAAAAACATCATACCTCACTACAAACCCTATGGGATGCGATGAAGGCATACACCAGGGGGGTAACAATAACTTATATGGCAAAGAGGAATAAGGAGAAATGGAGGCAACATAATACATTATAAGTAGAAATTGGAGATTTAGAAAAATAACTACAAACAAAACCGGGGAATGAACAAATTAATGAAAAATTGACCCTAGCTAAGCATAAACTAAATTTATTTCAATAAGAGGATAATGCAAGGGTACTCAAAGTTATGAAGCAAATTTTTTTTGAAAGTGTGAATAACCCAGGGAGATGCCTGGCTTACAAAAAAAGAAAAAGAAAAAAGAATAATACCAAGACGAAACAGGAATTTTACAAAATAACGAAGAAGAGAAAAAGGTCATTTTAAAATACTTGAGGACCTTTACAGCCAAGAAAAAATAGTGATAGATAAAATAGGCCAGTATTTAAAAAGAGACAGTATGCCACCAATAGAGGAAGAAAAAGAACAATATTAAATAGAGAAATTATATTAACAGAACTAAAAGAAGCGATTCAAAACCAAAAGGCAAATAAGACCCTGGGGCCAGATGGCTTACCAGGGGAGTTACTATATATAGGAACATAGGGGAACTAATAAAATCAGTACTATTGGAGGTGTGCAATGAGACCTTGCTGGAAGCTAAAATACCTGAATGGACCTGAGCCATCTTATTTATTTATTTATTATTTATTTATTAATTCAATTTATATACCGCCCTTCTCCCGAGGGACTCAGGGCGGTGTACAGCCCGTCTAAAACCCCACAAAAATACAAAAGTTAAAAAATATTAAATTAATATCGGCTGATTAATAAACTAGAACCCCACCCCCACCCTTAAAACCCCAATTTAAAATTAAATAAGATGGAGACCAAATTAAAACCATCTCAGCCCAGGCCGGCCTGCTCAAAGAGCCAGGTCTTCAACGCGCGCCTGAAGGCCCTCAGGTCCGTGCCGGTACGGAGCTCCGGTGGCAGAGTATTCCAGAGGGCGGGGGCACCTACAGAGAAGGTCCTGCTCCTCGGCGCCGCCAGATGACACACAGCGGCCGACGGCACCCGGAGCAGACCCTCTCTATGGGAACGCACCGGCCTGTTGGAGATCACTGGCAGAATGCGGTCTTTGTGGCTTCAGGGTTGCCACAAGGCAGAAGAGGGAACAAGGAGGGGGGAATAGTTAGCTGGTGTTTTGCAATTAAAACAAAAGTTTTTCCTGTGGGGACCAAGGTCATTCCTACAGATGGCTGGGAGAGGAGGAGTGAAGTAACCAAGCAACCGGCCAGCACCTCTATTGGACAATGTGACTGATGACTTCGGGGAAAGGGGAAAACTTTCATTTTTAATCAGGTGAAGACCACGGGAATTTTCAGTCAGATTGTCAAGGTTCCAAGTAATAAATCCATTGCAAGCAAGAACTCTGAGGCAGGTGAATTCCTCAAAGTATAGCTTTATTGGAAATATCATATTGGCATATATCTGATGAAAACTAACTCTGAGAGGTCCTTTGGTTTTCACCTAATTAAAAGTGCAACTTTTTCCCTCAACCCAACAATCAGTCACATGGCCTAATCACTGCAGCGTCCACTGATCTGATGACATCATTCCTCCCTCCTTTGGTGAGGTGTGAGAATATCCTTGGATCCCAGGAGAAAGTCTTGAGAAAGTATTTTATTTTGATTACATGAGCCCAGCTATCTCTAATCTCCCATTCCCTATCCTTCATTCCAGTTTGACGACACTGAAGTTTCAAGATGGCTTCTCCCAGGTCAGCTTTAGGGTTGGCACAGTTGTGCCAATATGATGTATCCAATAAATTGTTCTTTGAGGAATCTACCTGTCTCGGAGTTCTGCCTTCAATGGGTGCATTACTTGGAGTGCTGACATGCAATTTATTAAATATTTGAAACATGGTTCAAACAATAATTTATAGGAAACACAACAAAAATATTTGAGACTAATAGAGGCAATAAAATAAGCAATATTTTTTGAGAAATTAGAACATTCACTTCAGTGAAAGTCAGGCAATGAGAAGAGCACATTAATTTCAGTGAAATAAAGTCAGAGTATTCATAAAATAGCACATCCTGTTCTATGAGAGAAAGATGTTCAGAAAGCAACTGAGAAAATAGTGCCAGACTATTATATTATAGTTCTTCACAAAATAGTGAAGAACTGATGTACATTATGAAGTATTATGAAGCTTAAAGAAAGAGAAGACAAACAGAGACTTTTGCAATACAAAGAAAACAAGGATTTTACAAGCTTCCTTCAGAAAAGAAGGTTTAAAAAATATATAGCATTCTTCCTGCAGAAGAGAGATTTTTTTAAAAGAAAATAAAACATTGTTCTTTAAGAAAACAGAAAGTTATAAAATACTGTATAGCAGGGCTGTCAAACTCCCAGTCCATGGGCCGAATGCATCACGCACTGGCCATGCCCACACCCGGTTTAGTGAAGGGGAAAACATCCTGATACATCATGTGACACCACTGTGACAATGTGAGTTTGATACCCCTGCTGTATAGCATTCATATCCAGGCACAATTATATACACATGAATGCATAGGTACCACTTCACTTAGAAATGGACAATAAAATATAATATTTATGATCTGAAGCCATTGTTCTTTTGGAACTGAGAAATCAGTTGAGTTTGAAAAATGAATGTAGCTCTCCTTTATCTGATTCTGAATCTAGCTGATTAATTAAGTCAAGTAGGCTTTCCAAGCTGTGAACCCCAACTGTAGAAGGCTGCTTCAAGGGATCCATAAATATAGTGCTTCTGAATTCTAAGAAGGCAATGTATCAGAATAAAAAGTAGAAAAAAATAGTTCAGCTCCTGTAAGATCTAGTAAGCTCTTAGAGGCTGTAATGTAAGTCTAATTCAGTGGAGGGCTATGACAGCCCCTACTCTGACTGGGCTTTAGTCTAGTGTGTTTGGCTTCAGATGGTCCTTCTCTGAGAAAAACAATTGGTTGGAAAGAGTGGGGTAAATCTCAGGTTGACTATCTTTCTGCAGTTCTCCAATGTGACTCTAGCTAGTGAAAGAAACAAAAGGTCTTGGTATGTCTTTATCTTTCTCCATTAATAGAAAATTTCTGCCCTGAAAAAAAGTTCAGGTAATCGCAGCTGGGGGAAAATGGAGGTTAAGTCTAACAAAAGAGTCAGAAAGAAAATAAGGGAAAAGATTTGACCAAGTACTGGGCCTGATTTAATGGCTTTCATCTGAACAAAGGAGTTGAAAGAAGTCTAATACTCCTGAAAAGATTTTGATTAAACAAAAAAAAAAAAACAGTATAGAAAGCAATTGTTCCCTGCAATCAGGATATTTTATCTGTCAGTTTGGTCATAGTGTTAAGGCTGCCCACATCAAGCCTAATTGGAGAATATAATTTATAAAGAAAAGAGCATATCAAGCAACAGCAGAATGCATATATTAATTGGATACATGATAACCAAGGAAATATTTTTGTGTGAATTATATTCTAAGAATGCTATTTCACTGGGTTCATTCTATTGAACGGTTAATGTTATGAGAGGATATCATTAGAAAAATCCTTGCTTTCTGCTTTTTTCATACTGAGAAACATGGGCACTCAGAGGAATCAGAGAAGTAGAAAAAAGATGAATAAAAGAAAACATCAACAAAAGGATCCTTTGTCAGTTCCAACAATGACACAAGAGCTGGGCAAAAAACTTTGGTTACACAATAGAACTAGATAAATGGCAGAAATTGTGGGACAGGAACTACAAACTAACAATGTCAACTGCATATAAAGAAAATTTATATAAGATGTTTTATAGATGGCACTTTGTACCAGTGAGATTGGCAAAGATGTTTAAAGATAAGTCAGCTAAATTTTGAAAGTGTCACCAGATACCTGGGTCTTATTATCATATTCGGTGAACATGTGTAGAAGCAAAAAAAAAAAATATTGGACAAAAATACATATGTGGCTGGAAAAGATGATAAAACAGCCAATTGATTTAAAACCAGAAATATTTTTTGTTAGGGATTCTACCTGAAACTTACAGTAAAGAGAATGCATATTTAATTATGCATGTACTAACTGCAGCTAGAATTGTGTTTGCACAAAACTGGAAAAGTGAAGAGATCCCTACTGATGAGAATGTGATTAGGAAAATATTTGAATGTGCAGAAATGAATAGATTAACACTTGCAATTAAGGAGAAAGAACAAACTGAATATTATATGGACATGGGAATTATTCTATCAATGGTTAGATATTAAAACTTGAAGTTAGAAATAAAAGGAGATCAGTGAAATATAGAAAATATGTTAAGATAGAGATGTAAACAATATGATGATTTTTATTATTATAACTATTAGGATTATTATGTTTAATATTAGTATTATATTCTTATTAGTAACATTTATCACTATGGAAGTAGTGACAGATTTTATTTTCCTGAACTCCAAGATCACTGCAGGTAGGGACTGCAGCCAATAAATTAAAAGACGCTTGTTCCTGGGGAGGAAAGCTATGGCAAATCTAGACAGCATACTAAACAGTAGAGACATCACCCTGCCAACAAAAGTGCATATAGTCAAGGCCATGCAATGCATGGCTGTGAAAATTGGACCATAAGAAAGGCTGAGCCCCAAAGTATTGAGGCCTTTGAACTATGGTGCTGGAGAAGACTCCTGTGAGTCCCTTGGACTGCAAGGCGATCAAACCAGTCAGTCCTAGAGGAGATCAACACTAACTGCTCTTTAGACGGCCAGATCCTGAAGTTGAAATTCAAATACTTCAGCCACCCAATGAGAAGGAAGGACTCACTAGAGAAGAGCCAAATTCTGGGAAAGATTGAGGGCAATAGAAGAAGGGGACGACAGAGAATGAGGTGGCTGGATGGATTCATTGAAGCAGTAGGCATGAACTTAAATGGGTTCCTGAAGATGGTAGAAGACAGGAAGACCTGGAGGAACATTGTCCATGGGGTCGCAATGGGTCAGGCATGATTTTGCAACTAATAACAAATACTTATTAGAAGATACGTTAAGAGGGAGAAATAAATAAGTTCATTATGTTCAGTACAACTATTGTAAGATCAAAGAATTAATATCAATGTAATGAATACTGTTGTAAATTTTGATTGTTATTGAACAGAGATATGTGTACCCAGATGACACACTGTTTAATGGAAGATGGAATTTTCATATTATAAAAAATAAAAACTGGGGGGGTTTATTCACATATTGTGGTTCAGCAAAATAATTTTCTTTCTCAGTCAACCTTATGTGAACAGAAGTGGATAAACATCTCAACTGGAAACTGGATGTATTTAAGATTACAAAATAGATTCTAGGATTAGGCAATAAGATAGCACATATTCATCTCAACCTCCTTGAAAGCAGAGGCAAGATATCACCACAATAAGTGAACAAATCAACAATATACTTTCTATACTATATTACCAGAGCAAGAGGCAAACACACATATTCTTTTTTTTTAGTTTTTTTATTTTTATAACAACAAAAACAAACAAATAAAATCTTTCCGTTCAACAGTGTGTCAGTTGGATACATATATCTTTGTGCACATAATAACATTATCATACATATTTTGCTTATATATGTTTATAATTGTTCTAATCAGTATTTTGTATCACATGTCTCACTTACTATATTATCCTTAACATTGTAATTATTGACTTTCAATGATATATTTCACATTCATTTTCTTACTCTATCTAACTCATTCATTTATCAGTAATGATATATTATACTATACTTACATATTTCAATTTCTTACTCTTCTATCCAACCATTCATAAAATAAATTCCAAATTTTTAATAATCTTTTTTTCTTGTTCTCTAATTGCCATTGTCAATCTACTCATTTCTGCACATTCCATTATTTTCTTAATTATTTCCTCATCCATTGGAATTTTCTCATTTTTCCAATTTTGTGCAATTACAATCCTAGCTGCTGTTAATACATTGATAATCAAACATGTTAACTCTTTATTGTAACCTTCAGGCAAAATTCCCAATAAAAATCTCTCTAGCTAAGTCTATATGCTGTTTTATCGTTTTCTCCAGCCACATGTGTATTCTAGTCCAATACTTTTTAGTTTCTGTGCATGTCCACCACATATGGTAGTGTGATATTGGCTATATTGATTACCCAAAGTTGTTTCATTAAGCAATTTAATCAACGTACAATCTCAACAAATCCACCATGCCAGTAAAAAAATCCAATATCAAACCGCAACCTAAAGAGAAAAAAATCCCCACCAATGAACCACAAGACTCCTGCACATGCTTTATATGCTGTGAAACTCTAAAGGTAAATGAAAATTCCATCAAATGTTCTCTACGTGCAGTTACACTTATCTTTGTGTGCTCGTGTACATACATTTTGTTGTGTTTTCCATAGACATATTCATAGATGCCTTGTATATTTGCATACATATATTTATATTTTACTGTTGTTTTGCACTTCTGGTTAGATGCTAACTGCATTTTGTTGCCTGTATCCATGGCAATGACCATAAAGTTGAATCTAATTTATCTATCTATGTGAAAAATATGCTTATCATGACTGCCTGGAATTACCCAAGCAAATGATTCAATTCCTAGAAACATCCAATCATGTATTTCCATATTTCTGCCCATCATGCAAACCCAAACTGGACAAACATATAGCCCTATTTGAAAGAGTTGACATCATAGAAACACAAATAACATCCCTTGACACCATAATAGCATCCCTGGACACTTTAAACGAAAGATTAACTAACCTTGAAAAAAAAGACACAAAATAAAAACACGAACATCCAATAGCTACAAACCAACAACCATAACCTAATCCACAAAAAAACATAAATCCAACCAATAATGATATCCCAATCCTCATCAGAGAAGCTGTTGAGTGCAAACGAAAGCGTCCAAATGCCATCTTATTTGGTCTAGAGGACATCAATAACAATGATGACATCACAATTGTCCACAACATCATCAGTGACTATCAAGCATCAACCATCTCCCCTGATGAAATACTTGACATTTACCGCATTGGCCCAGAGCTCAAAAACAAAGACGGCTCTGTGGCCCCATGCTTCTGCAGGATCATTTGAAAAAATGAATCAAGCAAACATAAATTCATTTATACTATAAATTCACTCACCAAAAGCAACACCAACCATAAAAACCTCCGATCCCACTCCTGTAAACTCCACACAGAACTCAAAAATCGTCTAGACAATGGAGAGAAGGACCTGTACATTGACTACCGTGCAGACTGTATCAAAAGTAAATCACACAACCCACAACTCAGCATCCAACCCTACTTCAACCAATCTACCACCACCCAAGACTAGGCACACATGCTCCCAACTACCTCAATTCAAACTAAAACTGGGCTTAAAGGCAAGTTACTCAATGCAAGAAGCCTTGCAAATAAAATACTTGAATTTCTCCTCTTACTAAATATGGCTAAATTTGACATCATATTTGTCTGTGAAACATGACTCGATGCATCTCTCCCTGACTCCATTACCTCAGTAAAAGACTATCATGTTTACCGTAGAGGAGGTGGTGTTGCTATCTTCTATAAAAAGTCCTTACATCTAAAAAACATCCAAGTTATCCAAGAGCTTGCTCTTCCTGAGACCATCATCTGTGAACTGTCCTTAAATATCACATTTTGGTTCTTACTATGTTACAGAGCCCCTGATTATGACATTGAATATGTAAATAAGCTAAATACATTACTAGATGGGCAGCATCCTGCCCACACCTTTTTATATTTCAGCTTCAACCATAACAATACAAGAGCACACAATAGATACAAACTCAAGGTTAACCTCACCAAACTTGATTGCAGAAAATACGACTTCAGTAACAGAGTGGTCAATGTTTGGAATACTCTATCTGATTCTGTGGTTTCTTCCCCAAACCCCAGAAACTTTAACCTTAGGTTGTCTACTATTGACCTCACCCCTTTCCTAAGAGGTCTGTAGGGGGCGTGCATATTGTTTCTTTTATATTTTATTTTTCTTATATGTACATTGACCACTCTGTTGCTGAAGTCATATTTCCTGCAATGAAGTTTGGTGCGATTAACCTTGAGTTTGTATCTATTGTTTGCTCTTGTGTTGTTATGGCTGAAGCTGAAGTATTCATTGACACGTAGGACATTGCAATGTATGATTTTATATACTATACTTAGATCGGACCGAAGGCGGTGTAGTTCAAGGTTTTCTAGGTCTAGAATTTCGAGTCTGGTGGCATAAGGTATTCTACAACGAGTAGAGGAGTGAAGAACTCTTCTTGTAAAATATTTCTGGACTTTCTCAACTGTGTTAATATCAGATACGTAATGTGGGTTCCAGACTGATGAGCTGTATTCGAATATTGGTCTAGAAAATGTTTTGTATGCTCTAGTTATTAGTGTAATATTACCAGAGAAAAAGCTACGTAAGATTAGGTTAACAACTCTTAGCGCCTTTTTGGCTATGTAGTTACAGTGGGCTCTAGCACTTAGGTTATTTGAGATGAGTACTCCAAGATCCTTTACAGAGTTTGGGTAATCAACAAGGTCTTGACTATTCAGCCTGTATTTTATTTTCTGATTTTTTTTGCCAATATGTAAGACAGAGCATTTATTTGTTGAGATCTGAAGTTGCCATTTGTTTGACCATTTTGATACGTAGTTAAGGTCTTTTTGAAGGGTAGCAGTTAGGGCTTATATATGCCACCTGTAAAACATCTTATACAAATTCTCTTTATAGGCTGTTGACATAGTTAATTTATAGTTTCTAGACCATAATATCTGCCATTTATCCAAGTCTATTCCATAACCAAAGTTTTTCCCCCATGCAGTCATTGATTCTTTTATTTGTTCGTCCTCTAATTGCACTCCTAATAAATAACCATATATTTTTTGATCAACTTATCTTCAATGCCTGTTAGGATTTTATCCAATTCAGTCAATTCCTTATAAAACCCAGCCATCTTAATGTCTTTTTCATACCTTGTATGTATTTGCAAATATGAATACCAATTTATATTTATCCCTTGTAACTCTAATTCTTGCTTTGTTTTGAGTTCACCCTTTTCATTGCAAACACACATATTCTATCAGCATTTCTGCTACCCGAACAAAGGTTAAGACCACATGAGTGGTTTGCTTACTGAAAGATTATGATAATATCTGGAATTGTTGTTGAGTAATTCGTGCTTTGTAGCAAATGTGTTGTACGAGAAGTGTATTCCTGTTTAACATTACTGATTATGAGGAAACTGATATAAAAAGGGAGAATGTCAACCTTGTTAATATAAAAATTGTTTTAAGCTGATAGCAGGAAAAACTGGACATGGGTATTCTAGTGAAGAGAAGGACCAGGGGATTCATGATATCAGTGTTCCAATATTTGAGGAGCTGCCACAGAGAGAAGGGGGTCAATCTATATTCCAAAGTACTTAAAGGCCAGACAAGGAATAATGGATAGAAACTGATCAAGAAGAGATTCAATCTAGAAATAAGGAGAAAGTTTGATAGTGAGAACAATCAATCAATGGAACTGCTTGGCTTCAGAAGTTGTGGGAACTTCATCACTGTAAGCTTTCAAGAAGAGACTGAACTGCCATCTGCCAGAAATGGTGTAGGGTCTCCTGTTTAGATGAAGGATTGGACTAGATGACCTAAAGGGTCACTTCAAACTATGTTATTCTATTCTAAAAGGAAAGAAAAATCATTTCATAAAAAAGAAAACCTAACATGGAACAGAATACATTTTTCCTGATGTATGTTTGGGTAATATGATATACATATGACTTCAAGAGTGGGATTCAAAATTTTTAACAAACGGTTCTGTGGATGTGGCCTAGTTGGTGGGCATGGCTTGCTGGTCATATGACTGCATAGACACGGCTTGGTGGTCATGTTATTGGCTGGGCGTGGCCAACTCAACATCACTCACATTGAGGCACGCATCTCCTCGCCTGACCTCTTGTGACCGTGGGGATGCTGCAACAGTCATAAGTGTGAAAAATAGTTATAAGTTACTTTTTTCAGTGTCATTGTAACTTTGAATGGTCACTCCATGCAAGCAAAGTACCAGCAAAGGAGGAAAAAAACTCCAGAGAAGTTCCAGAGACAGGAAGTCTAGCCCTGCCAAGAATGTAGTAAGGGTTAACGGAGAGGCAGTTTCTCTAAGTAACACCAGAATGTTTCCTTCCTGCCTTCCTTACAGGACTAGGCCAGTAATTTCTTCTAACAACTGGTTCTCCAAACTGCTTAGAATGTTAACAATTGGTTCTAGCAATAGGTGCGAATTGGTAGAATCCTACCCCTGTATGACTTCCTGAAATACAAATAGATATTTTTCAAGAATACTTTGTCAACATATCTTATCAGTACAACCATTCTGGGGAAAAAAAACAATTGGTTTGAGATATGTTTTTGAAGTGATGAAAATTAAATCCATAGTGTACTCAGAAAAACAGTCACTTCTATCATTAGCTATAACAAGATGATTACCTCTGGAAACTAATTTGGGGCCTTAGAACAGAAGCAGGATACAGAAGGATAAAGCTGTTTGTGTTAGATTTTGCAGCAGAAATTCAATTCCAGAAAGCATACAGATGAATGATTCAACAGGATTCATTTAACTTCTTTATATATATAATAACATATTGAAGTAAAGTGTACAATATCAGTAGTTTCTTCCAACGTAACATAAGCAAAACACAAGCAGCAGCTCAGGAGCTCAGAACAGATTACTTTTAGTTTCACTTCTTCAGAGATGAGCATGAGCTAAGCCACGCCCAGACTCTCTCTTTAAATTTCAGCCCCCAATTCAGCTCCCATTGGCTGAACTTTTTAACTATGTCTCTGCCAGTTCAGAATATTCTGACAGTTTGCACCTGACTTATGCTCCTCTAGGAAAGCCTTCTGCTTGTAGATTTGACAAAGGATGCTGTTCCTGCCAATTCACTTCTGAACATGGAAAGTAGTGATGAGGAGAGACTCAGGTAACCAAATGCCTTGAGCTGGATTTCTAAATTCTGCAGAAGAATGAGATTAAACATTCCACAAGTGGATGACAACAGAAGAGAGTCAAAGGTCTATCAATATTTCAAAAGAGGAACTGGTTGAAATAGCAGTTTCACCTCCACTGCAACATGGTAGAGGAAGTTGAAGTCACAAGTCATCTTAAAGTGCTTGAATATATAAGTAAAAACTGAAGTCTACACCAACTATAGTAATCTGGACTATAAACCAATGTGGATGTAGGGGTTGTCATTTTTGTATCATCTGCTTTTCTCTCTCTTGCTTCCTGGCTTACTTACCCAGATGATTTCGGTGAAGGAAAGAAAAACTTGAAGTTATGTATGGCACCTTGAGTTATATGAGAGAAAACATGCCATAAATAAACAAGGTTTACAATTAGAAAACAAAATCCTAATAATTTCTCTTCTCAATTCTTTTCCCTTTGCAAACAAATAAATAAGATATATTTGCCTTTATTAAAGGGAAGCAGATAACTGAGTTGGTGACATAGATCAAAAATCCTTTTTGTACTAAAATTGATGAAGCAGTCTTTTAGATCTCTGACCTCATTCTTTCAGACTTCTATTAAGAACCTATTTAAAAGTCTGCACCAGTTGGATTTCTTTTCATGTTCACAACTTTTCTTACTTCCTTAATTCATGTGGATGGGGGAAGAGAGACGAAAAGGGAGATGAAGTCAGGAACACACAGTATAAGAGGAGCAGCTTTTTCAGATGCATCTCTTGCAAGTAATGACTTTTGAGGAGGATATTTATATGCTTAAGCAAAGCATAGGTAGAAAACCTCATGCTACATACATGATATTGAATAGGAACTTCAAATATTCCATGTCACGGAATAAAAACTTCAAAATGTGGCTCTAGAAAAATGTATCACTATATCTTTTTCTTTCATAATAACTTGTAGCAGACAATTCCTGTAATAGGACCAAATACTTTCATAGGGTTATTTCAAGATGGAACCTCATTCCCTGTTGCCAGTTGATCACATTTCCTTTATAAATGTCAGGGGGAAATTGATTGAAAAGGTAGTGAAGCTGCCAGGTAATAACCAAAGTGCAGCCATGGGGGCACAGTCATTAGAATGCAGTAGTGTAGGCTAACTACCAACTGCCAGCAGTTCAATCCTGACTGCTCAAGGTTGAATCAGCCTTCCATCTTCTGAGTTTGGTAAAATGAGGATTCAGATTGTTGGAGGCAATATGCTGACTCTGCATATTGAATACTGCAATTGCTATTGCAGTAGCTGAACATGATTATAGCTCAATTCTAGCACAAAACTGGATCAGATCCTGATTCAAAGTGTATTTCAATATTTCAGGACAGATGCATTTTGAACATACGTACCCAGCCCTCAAGCATATCTCATTAGCATTGCTAATTCCTGTTACAATTGAGAATGTGTGCAAAACTTTCTTGACCAGGAAACACTATTTTAAAAAGACACTTCAGAAACACATCTTCTCCAACACACATACATAATTCCACTGTACTAAAAACATTTCATTGTGCTGAATGTTTTTTCTCCATTATCTTGTTCTGTTTTATAGGGTTTTAATTAGTTTTCAACTTTCCATATGTGAGGTATGTGTACCATGTGGTTCAAATATTTTTGTGATGTGTGTGTTTGTGTGCAGGGTGGGGGGCAGCCAGGAAAAGACCAGGAAGCAATTTACGCTGTTCAGTTATTTACCTGCATTTGTTCTAATGTTCTTCAAACACATGGCTTCAGCATTTTTGTTTGTTTTTATTCTTTCTCTTCCTCCTGTCATTCTGACTTGTTTAGATGGACCATTTTTCTCTCTGAACAATTGCATTAAGAGTAGAAACAAAGACAGACAGAAGGTCAACTGAAGGATTTTCTGCTGTTAAACTCAATTACAAGCAATGACTGAAATGAATTTAAAAATGTCTTTCCTGAAGGCTGAAATGCATGCATGCTATTCTGAGATATCTGACAAGGTGCTACGTGAAGGGCTTATTTGAGATGAACTCAGCTTCAATAATTTTCCCTCCCCTTTAGTTTTTTTTCCTCTTTTTTGGTGGATAAACTAAATACTGCAGAGAGAAAAATAAGCAAAAACATTTGATAGAGCTTCACAATGAATTGTTCAGCTGCAAAGGAAAAATTTACTAACAAAGCACGAAATGCAAAACAATGTCTTAGTTAGAACTTGAGAATGTTAAGCAGACAAATGAAACATCAACAGCTGGTTTCTGAATGTAATTCAGAAATGTAACCTTCTTGCTGCCCAGTCAACACAAGTATGCTAGAATAACACCAATATCACAGGAGCTGCTCTGGCTGTCAGTTGTCTTCCTGTAATGCAAAATATTGATTTTTAGAAACCCATTTGTGATGTTCTCTTCCCAGTAGTTATTGTTTCCAGAGAAGCTTTGCCTCTTCTCAAATAATCCTAAAGTAGTTTATTCCTTATACACCAGAATAGAATAGAAAAGAATAGAATAGAGCAGAGCAGAGCAGAGCAGAACAGAACAGAACAGAACAGAATAGAATTCTTTATTAGCCAAGTGTGATTGGACGCAGAAAGAATTTGTCCTTGGTGCACATGCTCTCAGTGTACATAAGAAAAAATAAAATACATTCATCAAGAATCGTAATATACAACACTTAGTAATAGTCGTAGGTTACTATAAGCAATCAAATCATACATAGGTTACTAATATGCAATCAAAATATACTAGGAAAACAAATAAAACAATATAAATTGTAAAGATACAAGCAATACGGTTTTAGTCATAAGTGGGAAGAAATAGGTAATAGGAAGGATGAGAAGAATAATAGTAATACAGTCTTACTAAGTAATTTGACAGTGTTGTGGGAGTTAGTTGTTTAGCAGAGTAATCACATTCGGGAAAAAACTGTCCTTATGTGTAGTTGTTCTGGTGTGCAGTACCCTATAGCGTCGTTTTGAGGGTAGAAGTTGAAACAATTTATGTCCAGGATTTGAGGAGTCTGTAGATATTTTCACAGCCCTCTTTTTGACTAGTGCTGTATACAGGTCTTCAATGGAAGGCAGGTTGGTAGCAATTGTTTTTTCTGCAGTTCTAATTATCCGTTGAAATCTGTGTTTGGTTGCAGAGCCAAATCAGACAATTATAGAGATGCAGATGACAGACTCAATAATTCCTCTGTAGAACTGAATCAGCAGCTCTTTGGGCAGTTTGAGTTTTCTGAGTTGGCGCAGGAAAAACATTCTTTGTTGTGCTTTTTTGATGACGTTTTTGATATTAGGCATCCATTTTAAGTCCTGAGATATGATAGAACCTAGAAACTTGAAGGTCTCTAGTATTATAAGAGGTGGTTGTATAGGAGGGTTTCTCCTAAAATCTATCACAATTTCTATGGTTTTGAGTGTATTTAGTTCAAGATTGTTCTGGTTGCACCACAAGGCTAATTGTTCAACCTCCCGTCTTCAGCACCATGGACCAAGCAGCTACATCTTGACTGCATAAATCTGGTCAATTGCCAGGTGTCAATCAAAAGATTAAAAATATTTTTTGTTAACACTTAGAGGGTCAGACGGACACTAGGGGGAGTGAGAATCTGGGTCAGACAGACACTAGGGGGAGTGAAAATACAATAGGAAAGATACAATGCATAGAGTGTGGGACATGTCTGTTGAAGGAGACTTTTTATGTGATCGATATCATTGGGTGGACTTGGAAGCTCAGAGAGCAGAACCAGCTACCCTGGCTCCTAAAGCACAGCTGTTTTGAATCACAGCATGAATGCATGCTACAGACATGCTGTGAAGCAGATAGATTTAAGACAACATGATTTTCTGTGGAATTCAGGATGGAACAAGAGCATAGCAAAGCAGTTTATTTATTTTATTTGGTTTGTCAATTGCTTACAGGATAATACGTATAAGTAAAAACATAGTTATGAATACATGGATACATATAAGAAAAATAAAAGAAACAATAGGACAGGGACGGTAGGCATGTTGGTGTGCTTATGCACGCCCCCTACAGACCTCTTAGGAAAGGGGTGATATCAATAATAGAAAATCTAAGGTTAAAGTTTTTGGGGTTTGGGGAAGAAACCACAGAGTCAGGTAGAGTATTCCAGACATTGACCACTCTGTTGCTGAAGTCGTATTTCTTGTAATCAGGTTTGGTGCGATTAACCTTGAGTTTGTATCTATTGTTGGCTCTTGTATTGTTATGGTTGAAGCTGAAGTATTCATTGACAGGTAGGACATTGCAATATATATACTATACTTAGATCAGACCGAAGGCGAAGTAGTTCTAGGTTTTCTAGGTCTAGAATTTCGAGTCTGGTGGCATAAGGTATTCTGCAATGAGAAGAGGAGTGGAGAACTCTTCTTGTGAAATATTTCTGGACTTTCTCAACTGTGTTAATATCAGATATGTAATGTGGGTTCCAGACTGATGAGCTGTATTCGAGTATTGGTCTAGCAAATGTTTTGTATGCTCTAGTTAGTAGTATAATATTACCAGAGAAAAAGCTATGAAGGATTAGGTTAACAATTCTTAATGCCTTTTTGGCTATATAGTTACAGTGGGCTCTAGCACTTAGATCATTAGAGATGAGTACCCCAAGGTCCTTGATAGAGTTTGGATCATCAACAAGGTCTTGACTACTCAGCCTGTATTTTATTTTCTGATTTTTTTTGCCAATATGTAGGACAGAGCATTTGTTTGTTGAGATTTGAAGTTGCCATTTGTTTGACCATTCTGATACATATTCAAGGTCTTTTTGAAGGGTAGCAGTATTGTCTGTGGTGTTGAATAGCTTTACATCATCAGCGAAGAGAACGTAGTTGCTCTTAATATGATCACAGAGGGCATTTATGTAGAGTATGAAAAGAGTTGGTCCTAGGACACTGCCTTGGGGGACACCACTGTTGACAGGTACCACTGTTGCTAGGGACGCTTCAAGATGGCGACCGGATGCTGGGTCCGTGGCGAGCTCCGCGGCGCGCTCCGTGTTTTCGGCTAATTTCTCCCCCCTTGGTGCCCGTGGGGAAGGAGGTTACTGAGGGGCCCAGGGGGGGATTTGGGGGTGCCGGGGAGCTGATGGAGGTTTGGATGGGCCGCCCGCATTGCCACGAGTAACAGCGGTTTGGGGAGCCTCATTCTCTCGGCCTGCTGCAGCTTTGTTCCCGGCCTCGGCCTCAGTCCCGGCCACAGCCGCGGTGGGGATGGAGGCCTGGCCCAGGGCCGGTGGCACCTGGCTTGATGGTGGTGGCGACTTCAGTTTGGGGGCCTCATTGTCTCGGCTGCATCGGCTTCAGCGGCAAAGGTGGCCTGGTCCGGCAGCGGCGGTGGTGGTGGTGGTGATGGCACCTGGCTTGATGGTGGTGATGACCTCGGCTTCAGCGGCCCCGCCGGTGCCGACAGCAGCGACAGCGGCTCGGAGGCCTCGGCGGTGAGGGTGGCAGCGATGATTGCGGTGGCCTGGCTCAGTGGCGTTGCCTGGCTCGATGGTGGCGGTGGCCTCAGCGGCGGCGGCCTCAGCTTTAGTGGCTCCTGTGGTGACGGCGGCGACAACGGCTTGGTGGCCTCAATGGCGACGCAGGTGGCGTTGATGGTGGCCTGGCTTGGTGGCATCTCCTGGCTTGGCGGCGGCCTTGGCGGCGGTGGTCCCGGCTTTGGTGGCCTCGGTGCAGCAGCGGCATAGCTGCCTCGGTGGTGGCGGTGGCAACAGTGATGGCAGCCTGGCTTGGCAGCAATGGCAGCCCGGCTGCCTCAGCCTTGGCCCCGGCCTCGGCGACGGTGGTGGCGATGGCAGGGGAGGTCATGGCAGGTGGAATGTGTAGCCGCAGGGAGGACCAGAACTGTGATGGAGGGCCTGCCCGGGTTGCCAGGCGTGGCGGCAAGGGGATCAGTCTGGCTGCCTCAGTCTCAGCCCCAGTGACGACGGTGATGGTGACGATGACAGAGGATGCCATGGCTAGCAAGATGTGGTGGCCAGGCAAGCCAGACCCAACTTGTCTTGCCTATGGGAAGCTTCTGGGACCTTTTTTAGTTCCCTTGGAAGCACGATCGGCTGGGCCGATTAGATTCTCATCGGTGGACTTGTGGGCCCTGGGAAATGTCCCTCTTTCCTTGAGGTGGCCCCCCGGACTGTCAATGGCCTACCTTAAGGATGGATCCTGGGATCCCGAGAGGTGGTATGGCCAGAAGAAGCATTTTAAGGGTGGTATCCAATTGTTTTCTTTTTTATTTAAATTTTTATCTGGGCTAGGGAGGGTGACCAGGTTGGGTTTGGAGGACAACTCACTTGAGATGGGGGTCAGACTGGGAGGGTTCAGAGTTGGGGAAGGTCAGATCGAGGATGGGGGGTTATTTCCAGGAGAGAGAGATGAATTTTATTTGCACGGTGAGAGGGAGAGGCAGATATGGCAGTTGTAGGAGGCCATATCATGTTTTGGGAGCACGCCCCCGTTGTTTACATGCGGTGGCACGCTCCGACCCCCAAGTCATTTCCTGTTTCCTGGGTGGTCCGAGTCATCAGGCCCTGGGCCTTCGGTTGATGTTGTGTAATGCCAGGTCCGTAGTAAATAAAGCCCCCCTCATTTATGATCTGATTTGGGAGGGGGGAGTGGACCTGGCGGGCAATACCGAAACCTGGTTGGGCCAGGAGGGGGGTGTTCCCCTGGTGGAGATGTGCCCACCCGGGTTTCGAGTTTTCCATTGGCCGAGGGCTCAGGGGAGGGGTGCAGTGGTTATTAAGGAAGATCTGTGTCCTAGGGAGTCCACTGTTCCTCAGACGACCGGATGTGAATCCCTCTTTGTGAAGTGTGGTTCCAGGGTTCAGATGGGCCTATTGATCACATACCTGGCTCCCTGCTACGTGACATCAGCCCTGCCTGAGCTCCTGGAAGTTGTAGCTGGCTTGGCGGTTGAGACCCCTAGGCCTATGGTCATGGGGGATTTCAACCTATCCTCTGCTGGTAGGACATCAGGGATTGCTCAGGAGTTCATGGCCTCCATGACAGCCTTGGGCCTGACCCAATTAATTCAGGAGCCCACACACACTGGGGGGGTCACATCTTGGATTTGGTTTTTGTCTCTGGCCAGTGGCAAGATGATCTAAATATGGGGGATGTTACTATAGAGCCCCTGTCATGGTCTGATCATTCGCTCCTTAGGCTGGACTTTCATTCCACACCCCCTCGCCGCGGGGAGGCAGGGCCGATAAAATGGTTCTGCCCCAGGCGCCTGATGGACCCAAATAGGTTCCTGATGGAGCTTGAGCCTTTTCCCGAGGCTTGCACACACAATTCGGTTGGGGACTTGGTAGCCATCTGGGATAGGATGGCTGCTGGGGCCCTTGACCAGGTCGTACCCTTGCGGCCTCTGACCCAATGCCGATCCCAATTAGCTCCTTGGTTTTCCAAGGATTTGTGGGCTACCTCAGGAGTTGGTGTTCTCTCCCCTGCTGTTCAACATTTATCTGAAGCCTCTGGGTGAGACCATCCGTATGCTGACAATACTCAGTTATACATTTCTACCCCAGGCCACCCCAATGAAGCCATTGAAGTGATGACCCGGTGCCTGGAGGCCGTGCGGAGTTGGATGGGTTTAAACAGGCTTCAACTCAACCTGACCAAGACCGAGCGGCTGTGGTTTCCTGTGCCCAGATACAGCCAGCTTATGCCATCACTGGCTGTGGGGAGAGAAATTTTGACCCCCACAGAGAGGGCATGCAATCTTGGTGTCCTCCTGGGTATATGGCTGTTGTTGGAAGATCATATAATGGCTGTCACCAGGGGGGCTTTTTATCAGGTCCGATGGATCTGCCAGTTGCGGCCCTTTCACGCTTCACACAGTCACTTCTGCCCTTGCTATCTCCCTTCTAGACTATTGCAATGCTCTCTACATGGGGCTCCCCTTGAAGAGTATCTGGAGGCTTCAGCTGGTGCAGAGTGCAGCTGCACGGGTGATTTGGGGGGCTTCTTGGAGCTCCCGGGTTACACCATTCCTGCATGAGCTGCATTGGCTTCCGGTGGCCTTCTGGGTGTGATTCAAGGTGTTGGTGGTCATCTTTAAAGCACTCCATGGCTTGGGACCCGGGTACTTACGGGACCGCCTGCTGCCACCATCGGTCTCCCGCCGGCCAGTGCGCTCTCACAGGGTGGGCCTCCTTGGGGTGCCACCAGCTGGGCAATGCTGGCTGGCGGCCCCGAAGGTACGGGCCTTCTCTGTGGGAGCACCCTCTCTTTGGAATGAGTTACCCCCGGAGATGCAGACTATCCCTGACGTGCGAACCTTCTGGCGCGCATTGAAGACCTATCTTTTCCAGCAAGCCGGTCTGGCTTAGTATGATTGGAAGGTTTTAATTTTTGTAATTTTTTACCCTGCTTTTTATTAATTGATTATAATTTTAATCTTTCAGCCATTTATTTAATTCATTTTTAATTCTATTTTAAATATTATATTTGTTACTGTATCATTTTTAGCTGGGCTGTGCACTGCCCCAAGTCCCAAATTGGGAGAGGGGGCGGTATATAAAATAAATAAATAAATAAATACAGAATTTGAAACAATGCTCCCAATTTTGACCATTTGTTGTCTGTTTAACAGGAATGCTTCTATCCAGTTATGCAGGTGTCCAGAGATACCATAAGATTTTAGTTTTAGGAGTATTTTGTCGTGTACCACTGAATCAAAGGCTTTACAAAAGTCTATGTAGATTGCATCTATTGCTTTTCCCTGATTGAGTTGTGTAGTCCATATGTTTTTGCAGTGTAAGAGTTGCAGATTGCAGGATAGTTTTTTTTCTTAAACCAAATTGTTTATTAGAGAGTAGGTTGTTTGTCTCTAATGGATTGGTAAATAACTGAGAATAATGGATTGGTTAATAACTGATTCCATGACTTTATAGGTTCTGTGGATGTATCCAAAGACTGGGTGGTTATGGGAATTTTAAAGATCCAATATGTATTTCCTGACCATATAGGTATAGTAACAGCATATTCGTGCCCCATGCCGCCTCAGTTTTACTGAAGTAGCAACTTTCACTGTGATTATGTTGACTAAAATTATTTTGCAATTTATCTAGGCTAGTTTTAAAGGAAAAAAAGATTGCCATTGACACAGGTAATGCAAAAGTCAGAAAATTACTGCAGTCTGAGTTTTACATTTAATAATTTATGAAGTGGAGGTTATTTAGTTTGTACTGTAATTTGTCAAGCTTGAATTCGTTAAGTATCTATATTAGAAAGATCTGGCATGGAAAGCCTGCATGATGCAAAACATGCATTTAGTGTCTTGGAGTTTCAGTCTCAAAACCCCAAGTCCAATTCTCTTCCATGCTACTGCACTGCAAGCTTCTGGGGACTTTTCTTTACAGCTCAACAAAAGCTCAGCACCCCCATCCTCATTTTGCTTCAAACACAGCAGTTTGCTGAATGAGAGACTTGTGCAAAGATCACATATCTTCTTTTATCAAGAAAAAAGCAATTGAAGTGTTTCCTTTCTTTCTGCTGAAAAGTGCAATTTAGAAGATGTACCTTCCTTTTGGAAATCCATTCTGTGATTCACATACCCAATAGAGCCATTCTTATGGATGGCAGCTCTTTTCTATCACTACCACCCACGTAGCTCTCCCACTTTGACAATTTCTCCTTGTGAAAAAGTGGCAAAACATTGTGAAAAAGAGGTAAAGCATCTCCAGGTAAAACATTTTAGGCATCTATGTCTGGATGGCAATTAAATTAAAGGGATAAGAAGTTCTCTGGAATGATGTTTAACAAAGGAGGTGAGTTTTTTGACAAATCAGAAATGAATAAAAAAGGCAAGAATCACTGATTCAAATAGTACTTTTACCTTAAACTTTAGCAAAATAAGGTAATTTATTAAAAATGGATATGAGATACTTTACAACATCATAAAATTTTAATGTATCAGAATATATTAGTTTCACAATATCTCAGATTATTTGTTTATCTACCATATTTCATTACTTGTACTTGATTCTTTTATCTGTCTCTATTTGAATCTATTACTTATATTCTTCATAATATGTAACAACACAAGGTAAAAAGAAATCAGTGTAACTTTGAACATTGAGCATGATCTACAAAGAATGTTGTAGTA
Organism: Bungarus multicinctus; assembly: GCA_023653725.1. Taxonomy (NCBI): domain Eukaryota; kingdom Metazoa; phylum Chordata; class Lepidosauria; order Squamata; family Elapidae; genus Bungarus; species Bungarus multicinctus. The sequence continues at coordinate 33,246,707 of CM042848.1, forward strand.
ATATTTTTAACAGCTAAACAAGAAAAACTCTCCCCGCAGTTGTATGTATTTTGCTTCATTAAACTTTCCAAAGAACATAGGGAAAACAATCAAACCCAGGCTTATGTGGTAACTACAAGTTTTTGGTACTGTTCACATCTTTAGTTCAGATGTAATTGTGAACCCAATTGGAAATCTGTACTAAGACAATCTGAACTTCTTGAATGAAAGTGGAATATATGCACAGCAAGTAGCCAATATAACTGCAAAGCTCTTATCTGAAGAAACTAATACATGGAGATAATCGAGACTTGGGGTTTTGCAAATTGCTGATTTATTTTTTTCTTTTTAAACCGAATATTATAAGACTGCAGGCTACACACATTAGAATTTTGCTGAAAAAATGCAATTTGTACATCTCTATTTTCAGTCACTATGTATGACCACTTTTTATGTAGATCCTGCACTTAATTTGAATCTGTATGGTTGATTAGCAGACACTATTACCTGGAGAAAATGAGTTTTTTTTTCAATTACCTTACATAAATTAGATAATCTGAATCTAGGTCATTGCATATATTTGAAAGAAACTCCAGTCAAACTTATTAAGCATATGCCACACTTAGCAGTAAAATAGAAAGTTGTTAAATGTTTCTTTCTGATAAATGTCAGGATTTTCTAAGGCAACACACTAATCCCAAATTTATTAGCAGTTCTATGAGATCTAGTATATACCTGCTTTCAAACAGTACATGGAGTGAACTCCTTAAAATTCCTTAGTATTTCCATTAACTATAAAAAAAACCAAGATGAAAAGTATTTAATAAAGATTAATTATTTATTAAAGCTACTACCAATATATGTTATTTTAAGGTCACATGAATGGCGAGCTCAGAATTTCCTACCTTATACATCGGTAAATATTGTCCACTATCCCTCAAATTTTTAAACAAAATTTAACTTGCCATAGAAAAACAGGGCATATTTCTAATCTACTGTAATTCCTTGGAGTGAGGATTCAGAACAAGCATTTACAAGCTCTCTTATAATCAGGAAAATTAATAGCTAAGGCAGTGTTTCTCAACCTTGGCAACTTGAACATATGAATTCTTCAATTTCCAGAATTCTCCAGCTGGCTGAAAAAAACTGGGTTAAGGTGTTGACTTAGAAACTAGGAAACCATAAATTCTAGTCCCACTTTAGGCATGAAAAACAAATTGGGTGACTGGTCCCATCACTTTTTCTCAGCCCAATTCACCTTACAGGGTTATTGTGAGTAGAATAGGCGAAGGAAGAAATATTGGTGTGTTTGCTGCCTTGAATGAATATGAAATATTAATCTATGATGATAAACCAGATAATTGATTACTGTGTTTCAGTGAATTTTGAGCCACAGAAGATACAAACAATTTTCTTTAAAAAACAATAAGTAACAAAACAGATAAATGTGCAGATCAGTCCAAAACTGAGGGCAACTTTTATAGTATCTGTTCTGGCAAAATTGGTAATAGGCATATGCAGATTTTACAAATATATCTATTGTTTTGCATGCTTATTTCCCTAATATACAGTTTATGTAATGTTGTTCTGGGGCAGCTATACCTGACTATTCTTTCTTAGGTTACTTTGCTGTAAATCTTGGAATTAGATTTTAAGATACATTTTTTAAGATGGCTTGTGAATATCTTCTTAGGAATATCTTTTCTTAGGAAAAGTGTAACAAGAAAGAAATACATTTAAAATATGAGTTTTTAAATTGATGTTTTCCAGATAATTTGAGCAATCCAAGAATATGACCTATGTAACCCAATCTAATCAACTGACAATTATAAAAGAAGATGATAGAAATTATATTCATAGTTCCGGTTCAATTGAGCTTCAGAATAAAACTTGCTTTGAAGGCTTGTAATTCAAGATTCCTTGATGTTGAAAGAAAGAAAGAAAGAAAGAAAGAAAGAAAGAAAGAAAGAAAGAAAGAAAGAAAGAAAGAAAGAAAGAAAGAAAGAAAGAAAGAAAGAAAGAAAGAAAGAAAGAAAGAAGCCAGATCCCACCCTTCAGGTATATACAGTAAATGTCATGTAACCTAAATTAAATTAATGTTTCATCCACCAACTAAATTCACAAGGTAAAGTTCATGACATGTGTGTCAGCAAACCAAAGCAATTGTTGCTGTGCTGGGTGAGTGGATTTTAAAACTAATTTACTTGGCTCCAGCACTTTTGGCAGAGCAATGTTTCTGCTGATTGCATGATGCTCTTGGTGCTAAGGTCAGAGTAGATAATCTGATAGATAATCAGCAGATTTGTAAACTGTGCATCTAAAGCAGATGATGTTTCATGTATTGGTATATAAGAGCAAAATCTATTAGCTCTTCCCTTTCAAATTAGTTATTTTCAGATTGGAAGAATTATGACAACAGCACTTATTTAAAGAAATAGTAATATGTTTGCAAAACATGATAAACATGCTTAATTTTATTAGTATAGTCACAAGGCTTGTCTGATATTTTAAATACTGTATTAAAACTCAAGTTTTTAAGTTGAGCCAGAAGACTTAACTGTTTTGTACCAGTGTTTATTTTCAAAAACTGAATATTGGCCCAATAAGTAGGCTTCTGCTTGTTTAAAGATTATTTCAGTCTCAACACTAACATACTAGACACACAGTGATAAACTTTCCTGAAATTATTATCACTTTTAAGAATATCAGTCAAACTGCTTTGGGCCTTGGTTCCAATATTTATTGTTTTTAAGAAGAGATGAAGGCTTTTTTTATTCTGCCTTTCTCTGAGCCAGTTATTTCATTAAACTGATAATGAAAACAATCAAAGAAATGACATGGGAGGTTACCACTTCTTCCTAAAAAAAGAAGTCACTTTAAGAAAGCACAAAGACAAAATGCATGCTCACTGTATGATATTACAGGCTGCTATGTTGCAAATCATTCCCAGCATTGGCAATATCAAATGTGCATATGTGTCAGGAATTAAACTTGATGTTTTCATATAAATTGTTCTGATTGATCTATGCTGTAGTCCAGTTTTATTAAAGGGGAACTGAACAATAGAGCAAGGTAAATCAAGTCTGATCAGATTCAAATTAGAGATCTGAGGTTTAATGAACAAATAATTCAGTAGTACTTTCTGGTTCAAGTTGTAAAAATAATTTTAGCTGACTTCAAAATTCAAGCTACCTCTTTCCAAAAGATGCTTCCAACATTGTTATAGAAAGGGAACTAAAATGCATTTTTTTTTGGCAAGAATTGTTTTTTCCCATAAGAATCAATGTCTAAGAAATGTAAGGCAATGTCATATAACAAAAGTAATAGATTTCCAAGCATTCTCTGAGAAACTGAGAGTGTATGAAGGGATGCAATTGTTTTCCATTTGCATGCATCCATTGTACAATTTGCATGAAATCCAGAAATTGGCCCTTTGTCCTATGTGGAAACATAGAAAAAGAGTTTTTAATCTTATCACAGAAGTCTATGTTGGAAAGGAAACAATGTGTGGGGCAGTGGTGGGATTAACATTTTTTTTACTACTGGTTCTGTGGCTGTGACTTATTTGATGGGCATGTCTTGGTGGCCATGTGACTGGCTGGGCGTGTCTTGGTGGTCATGTAACTGGGTGGGCGTGCAACTGGGTTGGCGTGGCCAACTCAATGTCACTCACATCAAGGGGTGCCTCACCTAGCCCCTCCCCTCCCAGCCATTCCTTGTCACACCCAGCATCAATGTATCTATAGTTCTGTAAAAATGTTCACCTTTTTTGACTTTATTATCTACATACTATAGATGTACTTTCATGGACCACTGAAAGAAGGAAATGTCTCACAAGCTTTGCTCAAGAATGTGATAAGCAACAGGCTTTTAAGGGACTGCCAGAAAGAGGGGAGGGACAATGTATTTTCCAAAGCACTAGAATGCAAACAAGAAGCAATGGATGGAAACTGAACAAAGAGAGAAGCAACTTAAAATTAAGGAGAAACTTCCTGACAGTGAGACCAATTAACCAGTGGACCTGCTTGTCTCCAGAAGTTCTGGGTACTCAATCACTGGAAGTTTTTAAGAAAAGACTGGACAGACATTTCTCTGAAATGGTATAGGGTCCCCCCCACGGTCCCTTCTAAGTGTTATTCTGTTACTCTTGACACCTTTCCCAGGATCTTCACTCAGAGTTTGGCATCCTCAATTTTCCTGCCTGAGCAGAGGGTTGGACTAGAATACCTCCATACTCCCTTTCAATTCTGTTAAACATACATTTATTCATGCTCTGGACATTTAAACCCTGAAAAAGAAAGGCAGTAAAATCATTCCAGGTGTAGGGTCAGTGTAAAATATTAATATATGATAAATAATGGAACAATTAAAAATAATAGCACAGTTTTCTCTCTCTCTCTTTTCCTTCCTATTTCTCTCTTTCTTTTTTTCTTCCTTCCTGCCTTCCTATTTGTTTTTATTTCTTTCTCTTTCTCTCTTTCTTTCTCTCCCTCCCATCCTTTCTTCTTTCTTTCTTTCTTTCTTTCTTTCTTTCTTTCTTTCTTTCTTTCTTTCTTTCTTTCTTTCTTTCTTTCTTTCTTTCTTTCTTTCTCATCCTTCCTCTTTCTTGCTCTTTCTTTCTTTCATGCTCTTTCTTTCTTGCTCTTTCTTTCTTGCCTTTCCTTCCTTCCTTCCTTCCTTCCTTCCTTCCTTCCTTCCTTCCTTCCTTCCTTCCTTCCTTCCTTCCTTCCTTGTCTTTCTCTATCTCACTCTTATGACACACACACACGCACTTGGTCTGGGAAGAACTGATACAACGAGCTCCAGAGCAGCGGGTGGTAGGAGAATGAAGAAAGCAGCAGCCCCAGAATGTCCATCTGCCTTCCCTTTCAGAGCACAATGGCTGGGGCAGGGGCGGCAGCAGCAGTAGGGCTGCAGGAAGCAGCCCCAGGAATTCCCACCATCCTTTTCAGGGCACCACTGCCGCTCCTCTCAGCCCCAGCATAGCAGAGAAAGTGAATGACTGTGGCATGCTCCAGCCGCTACCATCCGCACATCCCCCTGAGGATCACCTGCTTGTCCATCCACTGGCCAAACTGGCCCAGAAATGGCACTCCACCTAGGCCTCCTCCCACCTTGAGGCTGCTGGTTGGAGTGAGGGGAATCTTTTCTGACCCAGTTCAAGTCCCCAAGTAAAAACAAAGATAAACTCCAAAACTGAAACATTCATGGCTTTATTCCACAAATACCTCTTTGTAGTTACCAGATGGCTTGCAGCCAAGTAATCCAATTTTAGAAAAATCTTCAAATAAATCAAAGTCTGTTATCATACACTTAATCCTTCAAAAGCTTTTTGCCTTCTGCAAAGGCAAAAACCGTTTGCAACCAGGCTTATATTCCCTAGAGGGAGGGGCCATTACATTGCCTCCTTACTCCCGAGTCGTCTATGCAGCCTCAGTTGTTCCCTCCTATGAAGCATCCTGCGCTCACATGCACTGAGCACAGGTTCTTCTGAAACCTCCTCATCACTGCTGCCAGCTCCCACCATCTCTGAAGGCAGCAGTCTACTTCCTGATGGTCCCTGTTGTGTATTGACTGAAGTTTTCACTCAGGTCCGTGCTTTAAGTGGGAAGCATGGACCTCTCCCATTGGTTGATGTCATTTGACATTTGACATTTAAAAGGAGATGTCAAATGGCATCAGTTGTTGCCGCTCCAGCTGGCTGCCGTGTTAGCGCGGCAGTTGCGGTAACCCTTTATTCGTTAATAAAGTTAAAGCTAAATCTTTTGCCTTGGGTGTCTGCCTGAAGTAATTCCGACGAGGATGGGATGCTTATAAGAGGCAAGCCAGGCAAAAAGGACAAAGAGCGAAGTCACTAACTAAGAGCTGAAATCACTACAGAGCTGCTGTCACTGTTCGCAAAGTGTGATTTTTAAATAGCCTCAGGAGAAGCGGCACAGCTGAGAGGACGATGACTTCGAATCCTGCATTCCTGCCTTTCAGACCGACAGCAGAGACATGGGAATCATACAGGAACCAGTTTGACTGCTTTTTAGATGCTATAGACCTTACTGACATTTCTGATCATAGAAAAAAGTCTTATTTTCTAAGCTTTTGTGGAGCCACGGTATTTGACACCGCAACAGCATTATTGGCTCCACGATCTATTAAGACTATTCCTTGGGAAGAATTACAAGAAATTCTCTCCAACCATTACTCCCCTAAGCCTTCTAGAATTGCCAGACGCCATGCCTTTAGAAGGCGCACCCAGACTGAGGGAGAAACTATTAGTGACTACATGGCAGCACTATGAACAGCTGCCTTACATTGTGGATTCAGGGACTATCTAGAAGATACGCTGTTAGATCAGCTGGTCTGTGGAGTTAGGACCTCAGGCTGCAAAGACGGTTACTAGCTAAAGGGGACCTAACCTTAAAACAAGCCATAGAAGAATCCCAGACTGCAGAGCTATCAGCACTCTCAGCAGCTGAAATACAAGGAAATCCAATTAGAGTAGATAGCCCAACAATTCATTTTGAGGAAGCCTCCACAGAGGAAAGCTTAGAAAAGGCTACTGGGATAAACCACCTCAGACAGCCCAATCCTAATCAAAGGGAATACAGACAGGTTGCAAATCAACCTCCATGAATGCAGCCCACCTGTTTAAGCTGTGGGGGCAACCATCTCAGGGCATCCTGCAGATTCAGGAATGCCATATGCTTAAGATGCCAAAAGAAGGGTCATTTGGCAAGAATATGTCAGGCAGGAAAGACTTTTAACCAGCCTCAAAGGCCTCAGAAAGCCATACAATTTCCAAGACAAATCGAGGATTGTTGCATATGCTACCAAGCCAAGATACCAAAAAATAGTTCTAACAAAATTAGTGTCACTGTTTCTATAGAAGGTAGACCATGCAGAATGGAAGTAGACACCGGCTCTGACTATCCATCATCTCGTGGGGCACCTTGAAACAACTGCTTCCCAGAATAACAAGAAAGAAGATTCCAGGCTGCAATCTGACTCTATGGGACTACCAAGGCAGAACCATTCCTGTCATTGGAAAAGGCAAATTTCTAATTCATTTTCAAGATTTTAAGGCTCACTTGCCTTTAGTGATAGTGGATGGCGCTCTCCCAAGCCTATTGGGACTAGACTGGTTCCCTGCCCTGGGCCTCCACATAGGTGGAATCCACGCCATTGCAAGTTCAGAAGTGGACTCCCTGTTCAGGGAATATGCTGATGTGTTCAGCGAAGGCCTAGGCTGCTACGTGGGAACCCCAATATATTTCAAGGTAGATCCCCAAGCAGTACCAATCCGTTTAAAACCCCGCAGGGTACCTTTTGCAATTCGTCCTAAACTTGACAAGGAACTAGACAAATTAATTAAACAAGGCATACTACAACCTTCAGATTTTTCCAAATGGGAGACCCCAATAGTGACACCTCAAAAGAAAGATGGAGGTTTGAGGATATGTTATGACTATAAAACTACAATAAATAGATATTTACAAGTAAGTGCTTCTCCGGTCCCCATTGTGCAACATTTACTCCATTCCTTTGAGCCTGGCTCCATTTTTGCAAAGCTAGATATGTCACAGGCTTATCAACAGTTCCCTGTTGATGACAAAACTGCAGAGCTGCAAACCATAGTGACACACAGAGGCGCTTTTAAATGTACACGCCTACAATTTGGAGTTAGTGTAGCCCCTGGAATTTTCCAGTCTCTAATGGAACGGATTCTGCACGGGTTACCTGGCGTAGTACCATATTTCGATGACATTCTTATATCTGCCAACAACCAAACTCAATTGCTACAAAGAGTCAGAAGTGTCCTTGAATGTTTTAAAAAGTCAGGTCTTAAATTAAAAAGAGAAAAATGCACCATTGCCACTCCACAAGTGGAATTTTTAGGTTACAAAATTGACGCCTCGGGTATTCCACCCAACAGAATCTAAAGTAAAGGCCATTCATGAAGCTCCCACTTCTACTAATAAGACTGAGCTCCAATCTTTTCTGGGACTTCTAAATTTCTATGCTTCGTTCCTGCCCCATAAAGCTTCAATTGCAGAGCCTCTTCACAGGCTCCTAGACAAGCAGACACCATGGCACTGGGGGCCAAAAGAAAGTCTTGCTTTCAAGGAAGTCAAATCGCTGCTCACATCCAAAGCTGTGTTAATACAATTCAACAAGAATTTAACACTAGTACTAGCTGCAGACGCTTCCCCTTTTGGAATAGGGTCTGTTCTGAGTCACAGACTGCCAAATGGTGCAGAAGCACCTATTGCCTTCTTTTCAAGGACACTATCCTCCACTGAACGCAACTATAGTCAAATTGAGAAGGAGGCCTTAGCTGCAGTTGCTTCAGTGAAGAAATTCCATGAGTTTCTCTACGGTCATCATTTTGAACTGGTAACAGATCACAAACCTCTGTTGGGAATTTAATCTAGCACTAAACAAACTCCTCAGATTTTATCCCCAAGGATGACCAGGTGGACCATTTTTCTGGCTGCATATTCATATACACTGGTCCACCGCTCTGGAAAAATGCTTGGCCATGCAGATGCCCTCAATCGTTGTCCCCTGCCAGTTCCAGTTGAGGACCCTGCACCAACAAATTACATTTTCCTGATTGAAGAGCTCAAGCTGCCTGTCACTGCTTCTGACATCGCTGCCCATTCAGCCAAGGACAAGATAATTTCCCAAGTCCTTGACTGGGTAGGGAGGGGGTGGCCTGCAACCCCTTATCCATCAGAATTCCTACCCTAAAAGCTACGCCAACAGGAACTTTCCTCATTGCAAGGATGTTTACTATGGGGAACCAGGGTAGTGATCCCCCCCAAGCTACAAACCTCAGTCTTAAAGGTACTTCATGAGGGTCATCCAGGTATAGTTAGGATGAAGGCCCTTGCTCGCAGCTACATATAGTGGCCTGGTATGGATGTCCAAATCGCTAGCTGGGTCAATTCATGTCAGGCATGCCAAGCCACCAGACCATTCCCTCCAGCAGCCAGAGGCAGGAAGCCCATGGTCCTGAATTCATATCGATTTGGCTGGCCCTTTCCACGGGCATACGTTCCTAGTGGTAGTTGATTCATTTTCAAAGTGGGTGGAACTGACCTTAATGCACACCACAACCACTGAAGCAATTAATAAGGCACTGACCAGGATGTTTGCCACACACGGCCTCCCTGACTCCTTTGTATCCAACAATGGCCCCCAATTTACCTCTTGCGAATTTGAGGTCTTCCTAGCCAACCTGGGCATTAGGCACATATTAGTAGCCCCATTTCACCCTGCAAGTAATGATCTGGCTGAGAGGGCAGTCAGGTCTGCTAAGGAGGTACTACAGAGACTGGGACCCATTAACTGGCATTCTAGACTGGCTCAATACCTTCTGAGCCAACATACAACACCCTGTGCTTCCACAAATAAGTCACCAGCTGAAGTGCTAATGGGGCACCGTTTAAGAACCACTCTTGACAGGCTTCACCCAAATTATGCCCCAGTGCTTCCCCTTGGATCAAACAGCCAAGCCAGAGGGTTCCTAGTAAATGACCAATTATATGTCAGGAACTTTGCTGGGCACCCATTGTAGTTGCCTGGTCATGTGGTGGCAGTAACTGGCCCTAAGTCTTCTAGAGTCCAGCTACCTGATGGGCGTATCTGGCACTGCCATCATGTGGACCACTTGAGCAGGCATTGGAGCACTACACTCAGAGGTCATCTAGATGGTCCCGATGCGGAAAAGCTAACCCTACCTGAAGAAGCCGGCCTCCAGTCCACCAGTGATGACAGCCTACCTGGAGAAGAAGCTGACCCAGGTCCTGACCCAGTTCCTGACGATCCTGCAACCTCACCACCGATGGAAGCCATGCAGCAAGCAGAAGGCAGCAGCCCGGCGCCATTTTCAGCTGAACTAAGAAGATCAGGATGACTGCTCAGGCGCCCAACATATTTACAGGACTATGCATGCTTCTCTCTGGGGGGGAGGAGTGTTGTGTATTGACTGAAGTTTTCACTCAGGTCTGTGCTTTAAGCAGAAAGCACGGACCTCTCCCATTGGTTGATGCCGTTTGACAGCCGGCTATAAAAGGAGATGTCAAATGGCATCAGTTGTTGCTGCTCCAGCTGGCTGCCGTGTTAGTGTGGCAGTTGTGGTAACCCTTTATTCTTTAATAAAGTTAAAGCTAAACCTTTTGCCTTGGGTGTCTGCCTCAAGTAATTCCGCCGCTCCACAATAGTCCCGGCCCCTCCTCCAAATCCTCACTCTCCTCCACCATCTGCACCTGCTGCCAGCTCTACTACAACAGAACCACAGTGCTGGGCTCCAGTGAAAACGAGTGCCAAAGGAAAGCTAGAGTTGGAATAAAAGGCTGTGAGGCTGTGGAAACACCCAGCAGCTTGGATGAGCAGGTGCTAGCGAGGCAGTGGCTGCTCTTGCGTCAAGAAGCTCTGTGTTCTATATTTACATACTCACCCGCAATTGGTTGATCCAACGGCAGGAAGTTTGAACAACTGTCATTGGCCAACGAGCCACGAGCAGCCGGCATAAAAGAGGCTGCCGCGGTTCCGCTGGCGTTCAGTCCTAGAAGAGAAATAAAAAGGAAACAATCAACTGGAGTGCGAGTGTCTCATTTTCCCGCCACAGAACACTCTGGTTCTTTCTGCCAGAGATTCACAGCCTTTTCTTCCAATTCTAGCTATGCCCTTGGCACTCACCACTGTGGGAGCCCAGCACTGTGGTTCCCCTTGCTCCAACCAGCGACCTCTGCTCGGATCAAGAAGCCAGTGGTCAGATAGGAGGAGGCCAAGGTGGGGGAGGCCTGGCAATGTCTGGGGGCAGTGAGGAGAAGCCCAGCAAAGCCTCAGATGGCATAGGGAGGCCCGGTAAGGTCCCAGGTGGTGGAGGGAGGCATGGCAAGGCCCCGAGCAGTGGAGGGAGGCCCAGTAAGGCCTGAGTGGCAGGGGGAGGCCCAGCAAGGCCCTGAGCAGCAGAGGGAAGCCCAGCAAGGCCCCAGGCAGCAGGGGGAGGCTCGGTAAAGCCCCAAGAAGTAGGGAGAGGCCCGGTTAGGCCCTGGGGTGTCGGGGGGAAACAAAGTCCAGGGTCTGGTACTTGCACAAGTTCTTGCACAACTGGTAAGAAAAGAAAGATAAATCCAATGTTTTCAAAAACAAATGACAGATGAACATAAGCCAGCTGTCTTTTAAAAAAAGAGGCCAAGTAGTTCATTACACAGAATGAAAAGAATAAAGATATAGAGAAAGTATGTTTAAAATATTGTTGCTATATAGAATTCATTGTGAAGTAAATCCTCATAGTGATATTTATTGAGAAAGAGAGAAAGTGGGCAAGGGAGGAAGGAAGAGGGGGGGAGAAGGAGAGGGAGGGGGAAGAGAGAGAGAAAGAGAGAGAAAGAGGTGGGAGAAACATGGAATTAAAACTTTCAATGTCACATTCTTGGGATTCTAGATTGATACTTCAACTATTCACCTGACCTAAAATAAAGTACCTACTCCAAAGACAAAACAGGAGCTTTAAGCTTTTTCAAGACTCTTCCATTTTCATTATATCTTCTTTTCATAGGAGGAGAATTTGGCTGAGTTTTGGTGATGTGGGAAGAAAGCTAAGGAATTATTGATTCTTAATGTTGTATTTCAATAAGCTGTCCAATCCACTATTCAAGTAGGAGACCCCATACCATTTCAGATAGATGGCTTTCCACTCTTTTCTTTAAAACTTCCAGTACAGAGGTGGTCTTCAGCAGGTTCTGACCAGTTCTGGAGAACTGGTAGCAGAAATTTTGAGTAGTTTGGAGAACCGGCAAATACTACCTCTGACTGGAAGTATCCTTCCCCTGCCATGCCCACCAAGCCATGCCCACAGAACTGGTAGTAAAAAAAATGAATCCCACCACTGCTCCAGTGATGAAGTACCTACAACTTCTGAAGCAAGCTGTTCTACAGCATAAGTGTCCTCACTGTTAGGAAGTTCTTCCTTAATTCCAGGTTGCTTCTCTCCTTGATTAGTTTCCATCCATTATTTTTTGTCTTGCCTTCTGGTGTTTTGGAAAATAAGTTGACCCCCTCTTCTTTGTGTTTCAACATATTGTTTGTAATGTGGTGACCAAAACTGGATGCAGTATTCCAGGTATAGTCTTACTAAAGCTTTATAAAGTTGTACTAATACTCCACATGATTTTGAATTCTATGCCTATGTTTATACAACCAAGGATTGTATTAATGTTTTTGGCTGCTGCCGCACACTGCTGGCTCATGTTTATGTGATTGTGTCAAGGTTCCAATCAAGCAAGCACTGTTAAGATGATCTAATCTCTTAATGCAAAACTTTATTGAGTACATCATTTTAGCACAGAATGAAAGCGAAACCATGTCAAAATATTCATGAACTGGAATACTCTGGACTTGGTAACAAGATCAGCCAATGATTAGGCATAGCAACTAAGTCAGCCAATGAGGGCTCTTTGGAAACTGAAACTGGAAGGAGCTTAGGCATAGCTCTAGATTAAGCTCTGAGCACTGAAGCTGCAGTCTTGTCTGCAACTCTGAATCTTTTCTCTGCTGTTCTCTCCTCTGCTTGTGTTTTGCTTGTAACTCTCTGCCACGTTGGAAGAATGTATATTATTATTGTACATTTACTTATATGTATATGTAAGAAGTTAATGAATCCTGCTGAATCAGCCATCTGTGTGTGCTTTCTTGATTTGAATTTCTGCTACAAACTCTAACAAACCATCTCTGGCTAATTCCCCAATAATTCAATATAATTAAAATATATAAGAGGGCGGAGTTGGTGTCATGGCAGAAGATGGTGATTTCTGAGCTCTAGGGGAAACCACCAAAACCCCCACAGCCGGATGGTCCAATTGGACCCAAACCATCCCGGAGAGACAGTAAATGAAGGGAGCACATTCTGTCGATCCCTGGGACACCGCAAAGTCCCTGGTCAATCCAGGAAAGCGGTGGTAGTATGGGAGGGTTTCTTCTAAAGTCTACCACCATTTCTATGGTGAGTTCAGTTCCAGATTGTTCCAGTTACACCACGAGGCAAGTTGTATAACCTCCTGTCTGTCTGTAGATTCATCATTGTCTCGAATGAGACCAATCACTGTTGTGTCATCAGCAAACTTCAGTATTTTAACAGATGGATTGTTTGAGATGCAGTCATTGGTATATAGGGAGAAGAGAAGTGGAGATAATACACAGCCTTGGGGGCCCCCTGTGCTGATTGTACAGGTTTCGGATGTGATTCTGCCTAGCTTCACCTGCTGCTTCCTGTCTGTTAGGAAGTTTATGATCCACTTACAAGTGTGTTCAGGTACTCTAATTGGTTTAATTTACTTAGAAGAGTGTCTGGAATGATATTATTGAATGCTGAACTGAAGTCTACAAAGAGGACCCTTGCGTAGGTATTTGGAGATTCGTGGTTGTAGGATGTAATGTAGAGCCATGTTAACAGCATCATCTGTCGATCTATTAGAGGAACTTTAACTTTTGTTTTTAATCTAAAAATCTGGACTGTTTTTCCCTTTTTCCCTTTTTTAAATTAAATGGATACAATATAACTAAAAGATATCTAAAAGAGTAAACTAAGCAATACTGCCATCTAGAGGTCCCAAAAAATTGGAAATATTAATTGACATCAAAGATCAAATTGTTTTGACTACAGGCTGTTTGGAAGAAAAAGTAGAGAGTGAGCACTGAAAACAGGTGCTGCTCTCACATACAGAAAGTTAAATAGAAGAAAAAAAGATTATTATGACCTTGGACAATATATATGTTTTTGACTTTGGCTTTTTGGTTTGTTGGATATTATACTGAGGCATAGGGTTAGTTTGTGACTTAAATTCTAAACTACAGCTGGAAATTGCAAATTGCAAATTGTCTCTTTTTTTCTCTGCTTATTTTCTTTTTTCTTTTTTCTGGTGTGTGCCTTGGGCCTTTTTGCCTCTCAATATTCGGTCTGAATTTGGAACACTATCTTTTTATTTTTATTTCTCTCATTAATAAGTGGATTACAGTTGGATGTTTTTACTTTTCTCTCTCTCTTCTTTCTTAAAAGTTGGTGGATTTGTATTTTTGAATTACTTTTCTTTTCTCTTTTTCCTTTTTCTACATCAGATTTTTGGATATATTTTCTTCCTTTTTATTTTTTATTTTTCCTTTTTCTTTTAAATATTTTTCTCCACTTCCTTTTGATATAATTGGATTAAGGTAGAGAAGAACCTGAAGATTTTAGTTTTGATCTTTCGAGTGGATTATAATTAGCTTGAGATGAGAAAGACAACTGCCATTGGATCATCAATCCCCACCTCCTCATTGCTGAGCCCAGCTGGTCAACAATCCATGACAACCATGTTGCAACAGGAGGGAGAGAAGGAGATTTCAATGCAAGAATTAAAATTAATATTGCAAGCAATACAGGACCAAGGGAAGTGTACGGATGATAGAACTGGAAAGATGGAAGAGAACATGGGAAGGATGGAAGATAAAATAGAAAACATACAACAAATGATGATGAAGAATGAAGAAAGAAAGCAAAAGTTGGAAGAAAGAGGGGAACAGACAGAGAAGAAAGTTGGAGAAATAGATAATAGACCAGAGGTCTCATTCTCACAGCCCGCGGCCCAATTGCGGCCCGCAGGACGATATCTTGTGGCCCCCACCATGATATGAAAGTATAATATTAGTGTGGCCCTCAGGGGGAGTGGACCTCTGAAGGAAGTCCCACCCGCCGTTCCTCGTTGTGGCTGACATTCGGTGCTAGGCTAAGCTACACCGACTTCATGCACACTATGCTTGTAACAACAGTGTGGAGGATGACGAACAGTCCGGTAGCAGTCGCCTTTTTTTGCGGTCGCCATTCCGGTACTTTCTACCATCAACAAATGCCACATTCAAACGCAGAGAAAGGTGACTGCTACCGGGCTGTTTGTCATCCGCCGCGCTATTGTGACAAGTAGAAGCAGAAATGGCATCGAGACGTTCTCCATGTGTCGCTAGCTGGCTAAACACTTCTATGAAACGTGGAACAAGAGTGACGCCAAGTTCAATAAACTAAATTTTGTCACACCCTCATCATGTCTTTGTCAAAGCCAAAGCCTGCAGTGAAAAGAAAGATAGGTGACGAGCACAGACAATTTCAGCAAAGATGGGAGATGCAGTATTTCTTTGTTGAGCACAGGGGCATCCTGACATGCCTTATTTGCACTGAAAAAATTGCAGTGCACAAGGAATACAACCTGAAACATCATTATTCAACTAAACATGCTGAGGAATGTGCAAAATACCAGGGAGATGAGAGAGCCAACCGGGTTGCCAGCCTTAAAACATGTCTAGTGAGGCAACAAGATTTCTTAAAGAAAGCAACCAAAGAGAATGCTGCAGCAGTCAAAGCTAGCTATATGGTTAGTGAGATGATTGTTAAGGCGGGAAAACCATTCACAGAGGGCGAGTTTGTAAAAAAAATGCGTATTACAGGCTGCAAGTATAGTATGTCCGGAAAAGAAAAGTCAGTTTAGCAACATCAGCCTTTCTGCCAACACAGTGGCAGAGTGCATTTCTGACCTGTCAAGTGACATTTATCATCAACTGTGTGAGAAAGCCAGATGTTTTGATTCATATTCAGTTGCTCTTGAAGAGAGCACAGACATAACTGACACTGCTCAGCTCACAATTTATGTCCGTGATATTGATCACAATTTTGAAGTGACAGAGGAGTTGCTCAGAATAATTCCAATGCATGGCCAGACCACCGCTCATGAGATATTTCACCAACTGTGTGATGCCATTGAGAATGCCGGTGTGCCATGGAATAGGTTTGTTGGAATAAGAACCGATGGAGCGCCATCAATGACAGGGAGGAAAAATGGACTGGTGGCACTTGTTCAGAGAAAACTTGAGGAGGAGGGTGTAGAAGAGGCCATTGCTCTACACTGCATTATCCATCAGCAGGCCCTTTGCAGCAAATGCCTGAAGTGTGACAATGTGATGTCTGTTGTTGTGAAATGCATCAACCACATCAGATCCAGGGGCTTAAAGCACAGGAGGTTCCGTGCTTTTTTAGAGGAAATGGAGTCAGAATATGAAGATGTGCTCTATTTCACCGAAGAACATTGGCTCAGTAGGGGAAATGTCTTGAAAAGATTTTTTGAACTGAAAGAAGAAGTGAAAGCCTTCATGGAGAAGGATGGGATAGCTGTTCCCGAGTTAAATGATCAGAAATGGCTCATGGACTTAGCTTTTCTTGTCGACATCACACATGAGCTGAATGTACTGAACAAGAAGTTACAAGGCCAAGGGCAGCTTGTCAATGCTGCCTATGACAATGTGAGAACATTCTCCATAAAACTTGTGTTATGGAAAGCCCAGCTCTCTCAGACAAACCTTTGCCATTTCCCAGCATGCAAAGCACTTGTGGATGCAGGCACACCATTCAGTGGTGAGAAGTATGTTGATACTATTTTGAAGCTATAGAAGGGATTTGATCACAGATTTGCAGACTTCAAGATGTACAGAGACACTTTTCAAATTTTTGCAGACCCCTTCACCTTTGATGTGCAAGATGCCCCTCCTGTGCATCAAATGGAGCTTATTGACCTGCAATGCAACTCTAACCTCAAGGCCAAATTTAGGGAGGTGAATGGAAAAACAGACAAGCATGGGCAATTTTTGAGAGAATTGCTCCCCAGCTTCCCTGAGCTTTCCTGAATGTTCAAGCGGACCATGTGCCTTTTTGGGAGCACATATTTGTGTGAAAAGTTCTTCTCCACCCTGAACTTTAACAAGTCCAAGTACAGGTCCAGACTTACTGATGATCATCTTCAAGCCATACTGAGGGTTTCAAGTGCCTCCTCTCTCAAGCCAAATGTGGCTTAGATATGTGAGAGGAAGCATTGTCAAGTCTCTGGCAGCAAGGAGTAAGCTGGAGAAGCCATGTTCTGAGGAACTGTTCTTGATCTTCATTCAATGTTCCATTCATGTGTTCAGGACAGTTCATGTATTGGAGAAATCATTAACTGTTGATGACATTTGAGGATAATTTTTTAACAACGTTTTTTGTGGAATCCCTTATGCAGCCCAGCCTCACCCAGCCTCTGCCTCCAGCGGCCCCCAGGTAAATGAGTTTGAGACCCCTGTAATATTTATTTATTTTTATTAAACTTATATACCGCCCTCTTTCCCTGACAGGACTCAGGGCGGTGTACAGCCGATTAAAAATATCACAACAATACAAAATTAAAAAACAATTAAAATCAAATATATAGTGGCTAGAATAAAAGTATATAAAGGGGAATTAAAAAGATTAAAAACCAAATAAAACCAGATTAAAATTCTAAGAGAACCCTAGGCCAGACGGCTTGGCGAAATAGATGAGTCTTCACCACCCGTCGGAAGGTCAGGAGATCAGGGATGGTCCTCATCTCCGGGGGTAATTCGTTCCAGAGGGAGGATGTCCCCAATGAGAAGGCCCACACCCTCGGGGTCACCAGCTGTCCAGCCGGCGGCACCCCAAGGAGACCCACTCTATGGGAACATATTGGTCAGTGGGAGGCCAATGATGGCAGGAGATATATAGACTGACAGCAGTTGAGCATGAAAAGGGGAAAGAGATGATACCCTGTGAGATGGACAAGGCTGATTTTTATTTAAGATTTCAAAATATTGAGGAAGAAAAAGGAGAAAATCTTACAGAAATTATGAAGTTCTGGCAGGAGCCTTGGAGATATCTAAAGAAAAAATGATGGATGGAATGGATGAAGTATTCTGAGTATATACTAGATATGCTATGAAGAATAAATTACCTAGAGAAGTCCACGTGAGATTTACCAAGAAAACAACCAGAACAGAGATACTACAGAAAACAAGAGATGACTCATTGAAGAATAAGGGAAAGGTGATTAAGGGCTTAAAACAAGTACCAAGGAAAGTGAGAGATTTGAGAATAGAGTATCAATTTCTGACAAAGATCCTAATCAAGAAAGAAATGAACTATAGATGGCTGATTCCTGAAGGCTTGATGTTCATTTGGCAAGAACAAAGACACAGATTGGATTCAGTTGAGAAAGCAGAATTATTTTATGATGAATATTTCAGAGGAAAAGAAGATGAGAGAGCAAGAGAGGAAGAACTTAAAATATGAGCAGAGATGGCCAAAGAAATTGATAAAGGAAAAAAGAGAAGAAAGAGGACAAGAAGAAGAGGCAGTAGGTGGCAGGGTGGAACCTAAAGAATCAAGAGAACAAAGAACAACAAGAGCAATAAACTCTACATATAAAGTATAAACAATGGAAGAAGAAATGAAATTAATCTCCATAAACATAAATGGATTGAATTCATCTATTAAAAGGAAAAAGACATTTCATAAATTAGAAAAATTAAAGATTGATATAATTTGCTTACAAGACGTGCATATTAAAAAACAACATGCACATCTTTTTTTTTAAATAAAATTTTTATTTTTATAACAAAAACAAACAAATAAAACCTTTCTATTCATCTGTGTGTCAGTTGGGTACACATTTCTTTGTGCACATAATAACATTATCATAAATATTTTACTTATATATGTTTATAATCATTCTAATCAGTATTTTATGTCACATATATCACTTATTATATTAGCCAACATTATATTTATTGACTTTCAATAATATATTTCACATTCATTTTCTTACTCTAACTCATTCAATTATCAGTAATAGATATTATACTGTACTTACATATTTCAATTTCTTACTCTTCTACCTAACCATTCATAAAATAAATTCTAAATTTTATAATAATCTTTTTCCTCTTGTTCTCTAATTGCTATGGTCAATCTACTCATTTCTGCACATTCCATTATTTTCTTAATTATTTCCTCATCCATTGGAATTTTCTCATTTTTCCAATTTTGTGCAAATACAATCCTGGCTGCTGTTAATACATTGATAATCAAATAGGTTAACTCTTTGTTTTAACCCTCAGGCAAATAAAATAAATATGTCTCTGGTTTTAAATCTATAGGTTGTTTTATCATTTTCTCCAGCCACATGTGTATTCTAGTCCAATACATTTTAGCTTCTGTGCATGTCCACCACATATGGTAGTATGATCCTGGTAACTTCTGACATTTCCAGCACTTCACCGACTTACCTTTAAACATCTTGGCAATTCTCGTTGGGGGTAAGTGCCACCTGTAAAACATCTTAAACAAATTCTCTTTATAAGCTGTTGACATAGTTAATTTATAGTTTCTAGACCATAGTATCTGTCATTTATCCAAGTCTATTCCATGTCCAAAGTTCCCCCCCCCCCCTGCAATCATTGATTCTTTAACTTGTTTTTCCTCTAATTTCACTCCTAGTAAGTAACCATATAATTTTTTAATCAACTTCTCTTCAGTGCCTGTTAGGATTTTATCTAATTCAGTCAATTCCTTATAAAACCCAGCCAACTTAATATCTTTCTCATACTTTGTATGTATTTGCAAATACGAATACCAATTTATATTTATCCCTTATAACTCTAATTCTTCCTTTGTTTTGAGTTCACCTTTTTCATTTAAAATTTCTTCATATCTAATAATGTGTTCCTTTTTAAAAAGCTGTGGGTATGTAAAAGGATATGTAATAAAAAAAGGATATGTAAGGAGAAGGGTTCTAACTCCCTTTATCCATTACTGTATGCCTGGAAGCATCTTAGATTCTGCTTTGACTAGTACTGGATTCACTTCCTTTCAATAAAGAATTCCTTTTGAAATACCTAGTTTTCGGAAGTTCATTCTTTTCGGTTGAAGGGGAAAAGTCCATTGCTTACAGATGGCTGAATTCTACAAGGAATTGACTGAACTAGATGAAATCCTAGCAGGCACTGAAGAGAGGATGATTAAAAAAAATATGGTTATCTATTAGGAATGAAATTAGAAGAAAAGCAACTAAAAGAAACAATGATTGCATGGGAGAAAATTTTGGATATGGGATAGATTTGGAAAAATGGCAGAAACTATGGACTAGAAACTATAAACTTACAATGTCAGCAGCCTATAAAAGAATTTATATAAGATGTTTTACAGGTGGCATTTACCCCCAGCAAGAATAGCAAAGATGTTTAAAGACAAATCGACAAAATGTTGGAAATGACATCACATACCTGGATCGTATTACTATATGTGGTGGACATGCATTGAAACGAAAAGATACTGGACTAGAATACACATGTGGTTGGAAAAAATGATAAAACAACAAATAGATTTAAAACCAGAGATATTTTTATTGGGAATTATGCCTGAAGGTTATAATAGAGAGATAACATATTTGACTATTAATGTATTAACAGCAGCTAGAATTGTATTTGCACAAAATTGGAAAAATGAGAAAATTCCAACAGAGGAGGAAAGAATTAAGAAAATAATGGAATGTGCAGAAATGAGTAGACTAACAATGGCAATTAGAGAACAGGAGGAAAAAGAGTATTATAATATTTGGGATTTATTTTATGAATAGTTAGATAGAAGAATAAGAAACTGAAATATGTGGTAACAGTAATAATATATTATAATTGATTAACCTTGAATAAGTAAGAGAATGAATATAGCTTGGCAAGGATGAGATGCGTTTTTAAAAGATAACAATTATAATGTCAATGATACTATAATAATTGAGCAATATGATATAAAATGTTAATTATAAAATTAAGTAAGAAATGTACAATAATATTATTATGCGCACAAGATATATATACCCAATACACTGTAAAACCATAAAAGATGGTTTTATTTGTTGTTTTTGTTGTTAAAATAAAAAAACTTATATAGATAGATATAGATACAGATAAATTAAAATATAGAATCCTTCCTCCCCCATTAATTCAGATTACATTGTCCAATTAGATGTCCAAGTGTTATTATGATAAAATCTTCATGCCTCCGGTAACCAGCTACTGAAACTTCCTTAGTTCATATGGGATAGTTTCCTATTATTGTCTAGAACAAACATTCCAATCTCTCCCACCCTTCTCCCTGGGTTTGTTGACAAGTTGAGAAGCAGTAAAAGTTAAAGTAGCCTGAATACAGTCCAAAGCTTAATAGATCATCCATTAGGACTCTAAGGTCCCTGTCACAGTTTTTGAGCCAGGTTTCACGTAATCTGTACTTCAACCTTTGGTTTTTGTTGCCTAGGTGTAAAACTTTGTTTTTCTCCACATTAAATTTAATGTTGTTGGAAAGGGCCCAAGTCTTATACAAGTTATGATCTTTTATGGGCTTATCTTCTGGGGGGTTGGCTATTCCTGCCAACTTACTGTCATCTGCAAATTTAACGAGTTCCTCTTCTGTTCCATCATCTAAGTCATTTATGAAGACATTGAAGAATACTGTGTCTAAGACGGAAACTTGTGGTATCCCCCTACTTCCTTGTTCCATGTAGATGTAGTATAATTAAGGTTGAGTACTATTTGTTAGCCAGTTACAAATACATCTGGTGATGATGTTGTCTATCCCACATTTTTCTAGCTTGCCATTACTGCTTTAGACAGGAAGGCAGTGCAGAGAGTGGTGAGGATGGCAGGAAAGATCATTGGTAATTCACTTCCTTCTGTCCAGGAGAACGCACATGAGCAGAGTCCACAGGATTGTCTGGGATGTTACACATCTTCTTCATGACACGTTTTCCTTGTTAGTTTATGAGAAGAGGCTTCATGGCACCCAAAGTAGAACATCTAGATCAGTGGTTCCCAAAGTGGGCAGTATTGCCCCCTGAGGGGTGGTGGGATGCATTAGGGGGTGCTAAGAGGCAAGGGGAGTGGCAGGGGGGCACTAGGAGGTGGCAGGGGGCACTGGAGGTGGCCCCCTCACAGGGCATAATTCAGGGGTGGGATTTTGCAGGTAGATTGGCCGAACTCCTGCTCCTGGGAGTCAAAGCGCTGAAGCATGAGTGGTGCAGAAAACGTTGGCCAGGCTGTCAAGAGATGAGAGTGACTCTGGCCGCTTCTCTCTGCTAACAGGCGGCCAAGATATCTGTAAACTGTCAAAGCGCTCCTCAAGAGAGACAATTTTGCAGATAGCTTGGCCAAACTCCTGTGCAAAGGGGCACACAATGTTGTTGCACTTAACATGGGGGCGGGGGGAGGGGGCTCATACCCGAAGCGCCAGCATTGCTCCAGTGGTGCAGCCCCAAGGACGCTACCTTTTCCTGCACCTGTCACCAAAGCATGGCAGCCAGAGAAGTGCTCCATTCAGAAATGCTGAACTTCCAATTGGTGCTGGAGGCAGCACTGGAAGGGAAGAGGTGGCGCCTGAAGGGACTTCCATGAAGGGGGAATAAAATGCTCCCTCTGCTGCTGCCACTGCTTTCACCCCTCTCATAACCCTGCCAACTCCTGGGTGTCCTGTTTGCAGTCCCGCCCGAGGACGTGCTCCCTGCCCCCCATTATGTGTCTATCAGGAACACCCAAGCCCGGCTTCTGGAGTCCTTCAGAGTACCAGGTGTAAAATCACATCCAGTCGGCCACTCCTTTGTCTGAAGGGGAGATTCCTGGTTCCTTGTGTTGCCATGTTTTTTTTCTCCTGTGGACGGTGGAGTAATCAAGAGTTTCACATATTTGTGGTGTGGGTCCATGTCACAAAATCGGAGCCTTTTGGCAAGGCTTCTTGTATTTTATGTTACTGGCCCATTGCAGGCTGATAAATATAATACTTGGGGTAGAGAGGTTGTTGAGAGAAAGAGAAATTGTAATATATAGTAATGGCAAAATAGTTCCATTTTATTATACTGGTTGGAGAGTTACTTCTGATAATCAAGAAATGCAAAACAATAAATGTTTCCCCCTCCTAAGGTGACAGTATTTAAAGCTGAGGTAATAAGCAGTAGAAATTCAACAATACAGAATGAACCATTTTAAGTGACACCTCACTGTATTTACTTAGAGAGAGATAATTTTGCCTTTTAGCAGAGAGAAGCAGCCAAAGTAACTCTCATCTCTTGAGAGCCTGGCCAAAGTTTCCTGCACCATCATCAGTCAAAATACAAATTAGTGGTCCACAGGATTTAAAATTATGTGTTTGATAGGTTGGGCTATAGTTTCTTTTTGCGTGAAGATTGATGCAAAGAATGAGTTAAACAGCTTGGCTTTCTCTTTGGTGCCTGTTACTTTCTTGCCATCTTCTCTCTTTAGTGGACCAACTGTTTCCTTAATTTTTTTTTCTTGTTATTTATATGTTGGAAGAAACATTTGTTATTATCTTTGTGTGATGACCCGGAGCATGGCACAAAGGCACAGTCATATAAGCAATACAAATCCCTTTATTATCTCCAATTTTTCCCCCAGTGTCCAGGTTACCTTCCAGCTGGAGAAAAATTCTTCCAGGAACAGCCTTTGACTGCAGAAAATTCAGTTCAAAACAAGGTACACACAAACTGTAACTTAAAATCCAAGCAAACCAAACTGAAATAATTAGTTTGGCAGGGCAGGAGCAGGAATTTCAGACTTGAAAGCATGGCAAAACTCACACAGTTGGGAAGACACCAGAAACACAGATAAGCCACGATGATACAAGATAAGTCATATTTGCTCCCAACAGCCTGCTGCATGCAACTTGCCTTTTTTATACACTTTGTTCCCAGCGGTAGCTAATGAAGGGAATCAGGGCCCTTTCCTCCCCCATAAGCCATGCAACCCACTTTCCTCTCTTCTCCGCTCCTCCCTGAATGCTCTAGGATGAAGAGGGGGTGAGCCTGGGTCTTCCTCTGAATTCCCTCTCCCATGTTCTACTTCTCCCTGCTCTACCCAGCCGGACTTTGCCCTTCCCCAGTTTCTTCCACAGCCAACGGAGCCACACTCCCACTCCCTGTCAGCTGTTTGGCTTCCTCCTCCGAGTCAGATTCTGACAGGGGCATGACATTTTAACTTTTGTTGCAAGTCTTTGTTCATTCTGAGCCTTTGCTTTCCTGACTTTGTCTTTGCAGATTTTGGCTTTAAAAAAAAAATAATCCAGAAAATTGATGGAATTAAATTGGTTAATCCAATAGAGCTACTAGGGCAAAATTATATTGCAAAGTTCCAAGACTTTCTGCAATATGAGTAGAGTAGATTCACATTTTGAAATGATTGTTTACAATATAAATATTAATATCTATCTATAAAATAACTCTGTGATCCTCTTAAAATTGTTAGGTCCAGAGCTCCAAATTATATATTCTTGAGATCGGGGTAGGAAAATACTCTAACACATTAATGCAAGTTTTAAAATTTTGGTACTGACCAACAGGACAGATTTTATGATAATCCATTATATTTTTACTTTGAGAATTTTTCCCATATTCCTTTTTTTATACACAAAGATTTTAGCTTTGTTCCACTTTTTAAAATTGGATTTCTCTGAGCCTGATAACAGTTTCTTCTAATCATTAAAAAAAACGTGCTTAAAGAATTAAACCAAGGTATCCACAAGGATTAAAAAGTCAGGATTGTGATCACAACTGCACAATCAAAATCCTACCTCTTGTTAATCTATGTCAATAAAAAAGGGGGGAAAACTTCAAATATGTGGTCATAGGTTTCTTTGATCTTCTCCTATGGAGACCCTTGCATAGAGGATAAAAATGAGCTTCAGAATTCAGCACCATTTCTGTGCTCTGAATTTTATTCATGGTGGTTATTTTATTATCCACTCTATGGACATAGTAAGTAAATAACATGAATTAAGAACTGTCTTCATTTGAAATATTGCTCAGAAAACCAAACATGGAAAGCAGGACCACCTGGTTAGCAACATCTGATCTACTTTAATTATTCATTCCAGTGTGGAAAAAAGAAACTTGTGTGTCATGTTAAATATTCATTGCTAATAGATAATCTGTAGCTACATTATAGGATCTTTAAAAATATGAGACACATCTCAAGGGCAACTATGAGTTCTGCAGTTAATATTTTAAGCATGCTTCTCTTCAATAATTGTGAATTCACTTTTGTCTAGCCATCTTTGGAAAAGAGAGAAAGAACTATTGCATCATTCTTATAATAAAACCATAACAAAATTTAGTATCCTCCAATAAAGTGTTTTCCGGAAGAGGTATATTGGATTGCAATAGGTTTTGGCAATCTAGTTGAAAATTGATGCTAAGTGTAGGACATCAGATTGGACAAATCTGATTTAATTAACAATACAGAAAGGGTTAGAACAATCATAGGGTATTGTTTTAATCTGTTTTCAATCTAACATTTCCAGACAAGTACATTTTAAATAAGAAAGTGTACAATTTGGGTTTCCATTGTTTCATATGACCCAACAACCTTTGCTATATTGCTCCAAAAGTTCCAATTATATGTAAGAAAAGTTTTAAAAAATCAAGCATGTTTAATTTTGTATAAATGTACATAAAATCAAATCAAGTTTTTTTTTAATCCTGGTCCTACCAACTATTTTGTTGCTCTTGAAATATGCTTAAAGGCTAATCCTGCTCCAAATGTAGCAAGTGATTTTTTTACCATGTATCACTAGTATTTGTCAGCAAAGAAGCTGTGTAGAATTTATAAGGACATTTTGAATCTTTGATGGATGATATTCGTCCATCATTTTTGAAGAGGACATCTTCAGGTTGTGGGCTGTTCATGGTTGTCCGCAGATGGCTGGTAAGGCCTAAACAGACATGGAATGTTCTGCCACATGTCGGGCAGACATGTGTGGGCACCATTGTTGCAGCATTTGCAGTTCTGGCTTTGCTGAGTGCTTGCTTCTTTTGTGCTGTAGTTGTTCTTCTGTCTTCAAATGTCTGGCAGCCTTGGTGGATCAACGTGTGCCATGTCGATCAATCTTGTACCAGAGTTTCCCAGGAGGTGGTGTCAATGTCCAGAAACTTGAAGAAGGCTTTCAACAGGTCTTTGTATCTCTTCCTTTGTCCCCTGTGTGATCGCTTTCCTTGAGACAGCTCAACATAGAGGAGCTGTTTAGGGATGCTATGGTCTGACATCCTTAAAATATGGCCTGCCCCAGCGTGTTTGGGCTTTCATCAGCAGGGTGTGAACTGATGTTAGGCCTGCTCTGGGGAGGACTTCTGTGTCTGGTACCTTGTTTTGCCACCAGATCCTCAGAAGTCTGTGGAGGCAGGTCATGTGGAAGTAGTTCAATTGCCTAGCTTGCCTCATGTATACAGTCCAAGTCTCACTGGCATACATCAGGATAGTTAGCACTACTGGTTATAGACTTTAAGCTTTGCAGCAAGGCTTATTCCACAGTGGTCGCACACGTTGGTCAGTAGTCTGCCATATGCAGAGCTTGCCTTGGTGATTTTGCAGTTAACTTCAATGTCAATTATCACTGCATGGGAGAGGGTCCTTCCAAGGTATGTAAATTGGTCCACTGCTTGCAGCTTTTCCCTTCACTGTGATGGTGGAGATATGAACAACATGAAGGGACATTTTATCATGTTTGATGGGCATATAAAAAAGCCCCCCAAAATTGGATATGGATGTGTAATGTTATCTCAAAAGATTTTAAATGTTAAAGTATAATTGAAACAAACACTATTCTTTTGGGACTATTGGGCAAGCAACTAGAGAAAATTCATGGAACTTTAGCGATTCTCAGTTATCTAGGTCATGGTTGTACCAAAGGTGCTTTTTTCAAGAGGCAACTGGACTTCCTTGGTTTTTTTTAAATGTTTCACTTCCCATCCAAGAAGCTTCTTCAGCTCTGACTGGACGGTGGGGAATGGAAGGATTAATATTCCTTGCAGATCTGGTCATTTGTATTCTTTCTCAGGGACCCAGATAAACCTCCAAGTATTGTACTGTATACGCAGTACAATGCAGTGAGACATGTGCAGATCTGTACATTGGGGAAACAAAATAGCCACTTCATAAACACATGGCACAACATAGGATAACAAACCCATCAGGGCAAGATTCAGCAATTTGGGTGAATTTAAAAAACAAAGGCCACTCTTTTGAAGGCACCAAAGTCCACATTTTAGATAGAGAGGATGTCAAAAAGGCCATCTATCTCTCAAAAGAGGGGGAGGGATATAAGAACATCTATCTTCAGTCTACAACACAGTCCTTTCAGCAGTTCCAAGAAGGCTCCATACCCATTTGCACTACTCAGGACACTCATGTTTATCTGAAGATACAGATAAACTTCCAAGTGGCCTCAACAATTCTGTAATAGATTACAAACAACTAGCTGTCTGCAAGGAATATAAATCTTCACCCAGAGCCAAAGAAGCTTCTTGGATGAGAAGAAAAAACAAGAAAGTCCAGTTGCCCCTTAAAAAAGCACCTTTGGGAAGACACATCCAACTTTGTTTTTGTATATGAAACTGCAGCAAGACTATTATATGCTCAAATGCAGAAAGGCTCAATACTACCCAAAATTGAGAAATGGTTGGTGAATATGATGGAACTTTCAAAGATAGCTAAAGTAACTTATTTGATTACAGAAAAACCAATATCTTCATTTATAGGTGCTTGGAAAGCCCTTTAGACTTTTGCATAAAGTGGAAAAATGCATTTAGGACTTGTGGGTTTGATTATTAGAGGAAAAAAACTATTGAAAAAAGTGAATATTATTTTGTAACTATAATTGTAGTTATATTTGCTGCAAAGAAAATAAAAAGTTTCTTTCAAGTTCTTTTTATTCTTTTATTTCTCCATTTTTATTTTCTTTATTATTTTTACTCTTAATTCATGTTAATTTTTATGTTCTTTGTAAAATAATTATTTATTTTAAAAAGGGATTTTTGCAATGCAAAAATGTCTTCTTATTTATAAATATTTGCATACATATTGGTCATTAGAAATAACAAGTTCTTCTGATTACTTTTCAAGTTTTATGAAGTCTGCTTTATGCACATGGAAATGTTCAGTTCTGAGACTAAAACCTAATTGTTGTGCTTTTTTTTCCAAATTTTGGACAATGAAAAATGGTTATTGTGAAATTATTTCTTTGTTTAGAAGCAATGCAGACCACCTTTGACACTAGATCCCATATAGTCATCTGAAAAAACTAGAAGTAGAAATGATATACACCTTCCTTCAACTAGAATAAAAGATCTAGGCCAGTCTTATGACTGGATACTACTATGGGTTCATATCCCCTGGCTAATAATAAGAAATCAGCTTTTTCAATCACCTTTGCCAAAGAGAAGGGGGTTACTAAGTGGGGTTTATTTCATAGATACCAGAAAGGTCTTAAGTGCTACATAAAGCAATAATCTGTCTCCTGAATAGATCCAGTTATCTTGAAGAGATCCAGTTAACTGACATAATATACAACAGTAGTGTAGTATGACTTGGGAGATCACACTCAGAAGTAAGGATATTAAAGAATTTTGTCATGGATTTCTTTATTCTGAAATACCATGACTATTGGTGTAGGCTTCATGGAGCCTCCTAAAGCATGGAGTCAACTTTTCTTGAAAGTAAAACAAAAAACTGAAGAAACTAATTCTTGTTAGTGGAAATTGTGTAAAGATCAGTTTGTCTTTGAAAAAGTTACATAAATAAATATTCTAGAGCAGGGGTTGGCAACCTGTGGCTCCAGAGCCGTATGTGGTTCACTGGGCACTCTCCTGCAGCTCTCTGTTGGATGATCTTACCACTGGCTGGCCCTGGCCCTCACCCTCCCCTCAAAGTCACTCCTCACCTGAGAAGACAAGGGGATGGCGGTCGGTAGAGACTCACCTCATATTCCAGAGCAGGAACGAAGTGTCCTTCTTCAGCACCAACAAGGGCAAAAAAGGCAAATAGAAGGGCGCTTCACTCCTGCTCTGGAATATGGAATGAGTATCCATCACTGTCACCCTTCTCTTCTGAGGGCAGATGAGGAGTGAGTGGAAGGGGAGGGAGAGGGGTGGGGCCAGCCACTGGTGGGTTCAGCCAACAGGAAGCCACCATAGCAGGGGAACAAAAGAGATTCATGACTCTTGATTTAAATCATATGGTAAAAAGCACCCAAGAAGAAGAAAGAACAATATCAGCAAAAAAAAACAAACCAATCCTCACCTGTTTTTGGAATTGGTTCAAGCGGGAACACACACACACATACACAAGAGAGAGAGAGGGAGAAAAGGAGAGAGGGAGAGATGAGAGGGAGGGAGAAAGAGAGAGAGAAAGAGAGATGAGAGAGAGAAAGAAAGAATAAAATGAGAAAGAGAGAGAAAGAGAGACAGAGATGAGAGAGAGAAAAAGAGAGAGGGAGAAAGAGGGAGAGAGAGAAAGGGAGAAAGAGAGAGAGATGAAAGAGAAAGAAAGGAGAAAGAGAGAAAGAGACAGAGATACCTGTTTCCCAGAGAAAAGAAAATACCGGGAGCCACAAAACCGAGCAGGTGTGGTTAGGGGCGTCATGTGATTGGGTGGAAATGCGTGAAGTTGAGTTGGCCATGTCCACACAGGTTTTGTGGCTCCTGGTGTTTTCCTTTTTGTGGGAAACAGGTCCAAATGGCTCTTTGAGTGTTTAAGATTGCAGATCTCTGTTATAAAGCTAAGTGGTGTAGCATACATAAGTGGAACTCAGAATATGAGAATGTAAAAAGTATATATTATATTAAGTAAATTGTGTAGAAAATCTCTATGGAGATTCTCAGATCATGACTGTCCCAAAGGTGCTGTTTTTTAAGAGTCAATTAGACTTTTTTGTTATTCTTTGAAGATGTTTCACTTCTCATTCAAGAAGTTTTTTCAGCTCTGAAAATCATGTATAAATGTGTAAAATGTGTAAAATGTGTAAGATATAGAAAATCAGATATAAATGTATAAAATGTATAAAACATATTAAACAGTCTCTATGGATTTTCTCAATTTTTTTTTGTAATTTGGTATTGATGAATCTGATGGACCAGAATTATGTATGAGTAGTAGGTTAGGTTTATACTCATCCACACATCCATATATCCTATTCTGTTCAATTTCCATGACATGTTTCAACTAAATCAGAGTCAGAAATATAGCCACCTTTGAAGGACACTATAGTGGCTATATGTGATATTAGAATAAGATAGCTTTCAGGGAATAAGTGTGAATTATAATTATTGGATTTGTTTTTAATTATATATACATTTCTCATCAAGGAAGATGGTAAGCAACAACATTTCTTGGCTTTATCCACTTTATCAATGCCCAATGCAGACAAATTCAGAAGCATCCTGATGATAGCATCATTGACTAACCAACAACAATTATCTTTCCTGAGCACTGAATGTTTCGTACTTTAAGCATTATTCAATAAGACATTTACAATAATCAGTCTTACTTATGTAATCACACCACATAAAGAATGAAAACATTCCATAATCTAAAGTATTACAAAGTTTAGTACAGTCAAAAAGAACAGCTAATAACATTGTATATTATTCTTGAATTACTCCCCAGGACTTTATGTATTGATAAGAAAGATGAGAAATAAAATATAAAAGATGTGACAAAGAAAACTAAAAATAATCAATAGAAAACACTCAAAAAGATACACATGCGAAGTTGCAGCAATGGTGGCTCATATTCAGTGTTGTCAATTCAAAATCACTTGCTTTGAGGAAAGAGCTCTTGATAGAAGGATTTTTTCCAACTGCATCTGGTTCATAAATTATGGAATACCATACATTATGTGACTCCTTCCCAATATTTTGGTTGATTAGTAGATATGGATGCCAATAGTTATTAATATGGACAGATTCTGTCTAGAGTCATGTTTGTGAGTGGGCAATTACATAAATTTGCAGAATAAAATAAATAAATAACAAAAAAATGTTCATATCTTTTTTCCATTCATAATTGAGTCAATTTGCCTATACAAGCTATCAGATGTACGGTGCCTAATATAGAAGTGCAATGTTATGTTAACCTTAGCAATAGTATCATTGCTATTGTTATTTTGCTGAAATAGAAATATAATATGATTTTTTTAAAAGTGAGACAAAATCAAAGGTGGGATTCTACCGGTCTGAATTGGTTTGGGCAAACCCGATGTTAAAGTTACATCTGGTTCACCGAACTGGTATTTCAATTGACCCGCTGTCCCTGCCCACCCCACATCACTTCTCCCAGGAGTCTCCACGTGATGCAGGTAAGTGCAGGGTCCATGTGGAGGCTCTGGGAGGGGGAAAAACAGGTCTTCCAGAAGTCTGGAAATAGGCCTGTTTCCTGCTTCTGGTGGGCCTCCAGAGCCCAGGGGAGGCTGTTTTCACCCTTCCAGAGGCTCGGGGGAGGCCTCCGGAGCCTTGGGAGGATGAAAACAGCCTCCCCTGAGGTCTGGAGGCCCACCAGAAGCCAGAAACAGGAATTTCTGGTAGGCCATGCTCACCATGCTCATTTCTGGTAGGCCATGCTCACCATGGACACACCCACCCAGCAACTGGGCAGTGAACCAGTTGCTAGGATTTTTGAATCCCACCCCTGGACAAATATATACACTAATGCTTGGTGAAATAGAATAAACCAAATGCATAAAAATATATTCTTAGTTTCACATACTGTATGATGCCTTCTTTGTTCTTGCTCCCAGATTAGATAGATAGAATTGTTATTTTTATCAAGTCTTATACTATATGCTCCCCAGGGAAGAATATGTTTCATTTTATGTTCCCATGGTTTTACATATTAAAAGGAAGCAATATAAAACTGATTCACCAACACAAATTAGATGAGAAAGATAGGAGAACCTAAAGAGTAGTTTGTGTAGTGGTTAAGGTCTTAGGCTAGAAACTGGGAGACAGTGAATTCTAGGCCCATTTAGGCATAAAGCCAGTTGGGTGACCTTAGGACAGTCACTTTCTCTCAGCTCTAGAAGGGATGCAATGGCAAATCACTGTTGAAAAAACCTTGCCAAGAAAACTGCAGGTACTTATCAATACAATCTCTGAGAATAAGACATGACTGAATGGAAGAAAAAATATACGACATACAGTTGTTTTCCAAAATTAGAAATACATTAGAGCGAATTTCTGAATCCAGATATGGTGGGCTAGGCTCTTCTGCGAACCACAAAACTTTCTGACCACAAATCTGATTTGATGCTTATTATTCAGAAATATATGAGTTACTGCTTCTGATTTTGTGTTTGTATTTGCATTTATAACTTTACAGCATTTATAACCTTTTTATACTGGAATGGAAAAAGTAGGAAACATATATCACTTTTAGATTAATTATGTCAAATTTTATGGGCATTGATATTGGAAGAGTTAGTTTGTTTGTATTGCATTGAGGTACCCACAATATTTCTTCTATTAATCAGAATGAGTTAAAAGTAAATTATATATTAATAAATTGTGACAAATTTAATAGAAAAGCCCAATACCTTGACTGTAGTGTTTGTATTGTTGTTATAGTTCAGTATTCCCAGTAATCCTTTGCCAGAATTATAGTACTTCGAACTCTGATTCTTGAGGAGATTTAAAGATGAAGATGGCGAAGTCAAAATTATTCACTTAAAAGTTTTTTGGGGGGAGGTGTTGTCATTGAATAGATTCAAAACTTTTTCTTGAAGCCTACTTGATGTATCCCCTAAAGCAGTGTTTCTCAATCTTGACAACTTTAAGTGGGATAGACTTCAACTCCCAGAATCCCCCAGCCAGAAACACTTGCTAGGGGATTCTGGGAGTTGAAATCAACTCCCTTAAAGTGGCAAAGGTTAAAAACACTGCCCTAAAGTAAAAATTGTTGAGGGAGATGTGATGTACTTCAGCAAAACCAACCAATAACCTGACGACTATGGGCAGACAGACAAAAACTATTTTGGGCCAGAAGCATTCCTTCAGAAATCTGAAAGTCATTAGGAAATATGTTCCAGCATTGAACCAGTAATTACTAGTTAAATTTATTTAAATATATCCCTAATAATAAATTCATACAAATTGGTGCCTTTTAAAATTACAGGTTGACTTATTGATGTTGGAAATGTGATTTCAGTCACCCTGATTCATCAGCCACTGAGCACTTACTGACTAAGAGCAACCAGGATGATTAGGGAACTGGAGACTAAAACATATGATGAATGGTTACAAGAACTGGGCATGGCTAGTCTAGTGAAGAGAAGGATCAGGGGAGTCATGATAGCAGTCTTCCAATATTTGAGGGGCTGCCACAGAGAGGAAGGGGTCAAGCTATTTTCTAATGCACTTGAAGGCCAGACAAGAAATAATGGATGGAAACTGAACAAGGAGAGATTCAATAAGGAGAAATATATATCACTTTGCCAGAACTTTGTGTTTGAAAAGCCAAATCCATGACTGTGAACCTAGGACACACATGCCAAAGGTGATACACCACAACATTTGGGATGAAATACCAGCGTTCATCAGCACACATTGCCAAAAGCATAGTCCATTCTGGCATGATTTTCAGAGGTTGTAGAGGCTGCCTGAGAACGGGATGTACTTTGTACATTTCAGATCCCTCTGAATGTTGCATGAAAGGTCTACGCTCTTGCACAGCCTCCAGAGCCTCAGAAAATTGTGTGAGTATAGAGCAGCTTTTTCAGTTTTTGGAGGCTGTAGAGATCTCATAAGACATTCTCACAAGCTTCTTCAAGAACAAAGTCCTTGTGCAACCCAGACTAGACCGGGCTAGATTGTAGAGGCCTGCAAACAACAACAACAAAAAAGATACTGCCTGGAGGTAAGTTGCATATGACAGGTCTTGGGGAGCACTCCACAATGGAGCAATCAGACCATTCACCAAGGCTTCTTAGGAAATGGCACAAGGGAACTCATGCCTTGATTTCAGACCCAGCCTCGGTACAGAGTGACCTGTTCAGAGTGACTTAGAAGTGGGGAGATAGGACTTGTTAAGACTTGTTTCTACTGTCTTCTCTTTGTTTTTGAGTTGGGTATAGTTAACTAGAGGGTAGGCTATGCCTGCTTTTAATATGTGTTTTATCACATAAATCTCATTTCTGTTCCAATAATAAAACCTGACCGTGGCTCGGTTTAGATTAATGCTCTCAAGAACGCTAATAAACATGCACAAACACTTTTATTCCAATAGTTATTGTAGAGTCTTGAACAAATTTTGCTGTTGGAAGAAACATAACAAACATACCAATCAACATCTGTAGAAATGTGAGACTTAGTCTTGTAGAAGAAGCTCTTGTGTTTTTCCAGTAATATATTCATAAACTGCGAGACTGATTATTTCTGTACAAACCTGCCTGAGTGCTTAGCATATAAATAGCAGACTCATATCTCACAGATTTCATGCACGTTTTCAGCCAGCCAGCCAGCCAGCCAGCCATTCTTTTCCTTCCATGTTTATGATTAAAATAAGGGCCAACACTGCATAGTAGTGTATATATAGTATAGTTTATATAAGAACAACACAGCTTCATTATTTACTGTATGAGTAATTTTTCCAAGGCTGAACTTTTATCTACATTACAATATTGAAATAAGAAATAAATAGCAAAGGGAAACAACAATAATTTTTTTATTATTATTTGGATGCCATCATATAGTACATTAAGTGTCTATACTTGTTTCAATAAAACTTTAATACTTTTATTTAAATAATAAGGTAAAATTAAAAGAAATCAGGTCTTACTACACAATAACAAAATAATTTATAACTGTGAATATGTCAGAATAATATGAATTATTAATATTATCAGCAGCTTCTCCATAATTATTTCCAAGCTTTACATTAAATCTGAAATCTTCTGACAGCTTAAGGTCTCATATATTATAAAAAAAAATCTGTAACCTAACAGACCAGGAATGAGAAGTGTCCTTTCCTATCCACCTATCTCTTCTATTACCATAAGTCATAGTTGGTTTGTTTTAGACAGATTTTCCCCCCTTAGTATTGACAAGTTTTATTTTTTAATGCCAGTTTCCTTCCAATGCATGTGAAGTACTTTTTGAAAATGTAATTTAGATTTATCTATTCAAATGGGCACAACAAATATGCTAATGAGCCCTGAGCAGATAATTTTGAATAAGCAACTCATACTGCATACACTCTTTTATTTGTATTTTTATTTGCAATCACAGAATCATTCAATCATGGCTGATAATGTTGCAAAAGACCTTTCAGGTCATCTATTCCAATCTGTCAGGGCACAGCAAAAAAAAATATAGTCTAGTGATTTATTTTTAATCTGTTCTTCTCGAAGTTCTAGACATACTGCCCCATACATTACAGTTTTGTCTAGTTGATTGTATTATCCTAGTGGTTAATGCAATCTTCTGCTTTCCTTCTCATTTGCATAAGTCTATTCACTTTGTTTTGTAATTAGCTTTAAACTATTGTAATAAACCTGTCTCCCTTATCATGAGTTAAGAAGGGATGGGCATGAGGTTAAAGTGTGGCTCCAAATTAGTAGTATATGACTGCTTTCTCTTGGGAAAAGGAAGTGCATTTCTCAGTGACCTTTATTTGATCAGCAGGATTTAATGTTTTTATCTAAACTGGTAGAAAGATAGAAGTCAGAGAAAGTGATCATCCATTCTTTTCAGCAAAAGGCACTGCCCTGATCAAATTGTTGCAGAATTAATTTAACCACAGCTTAATTCCAATTTGTGAAATAAAAACTCCCTGCACACAGATGGTTTAAAAATTGTTTTTTACGTGATGTGTAATTTTTGTTTTGAATATAGGTAGAAGCCAAAGTACTGTTTTAGTTTGAGAACATTTCTAATTTTTAAATATGCTTAATAATAATCTGTATCTCTAAAATAAATGCCAAGTGATCGAATTCAAATTTAAAATTGGGCTATTTAAGACTAAGTAATAGAATAAAATAAAGATTCTGCAAGAATTATTCCACAGTCCAATCTGTTGTTTAGAAAACAATCCATTCCACCATGTTGATCTGAGGCTGGCTCATCTTGACTTGTTTTCAAATAAAATTAGATATTGGAAAAATCTGGATTTCTCCCTTTCCATTATCTAGTATGAGAAAAACAGAAAGAACTATAACCTATACTGTTCTCATTACACAAAATTTTGTGGAGAATTTGGAACATCAAATTTAGAATAAGGAAATCCAATCATTTATCAAAACTGGTGTACGTTTTTAAAGCTAAATTGGGTTTTATTGTTTTTACTTTCCAATATTACTATAATGGACATTATTAGAAAGTCAGATATTTATTAATACTCAGATATGACAAAAATTTGAAAAAAACAGTGAAAGAGTTTCCAAATTGTACTTTAAATTCTTATTTTATTTTGAAAAAATACTCATAAAAATTCTAAGACAGAATGCAATGAAATGTATAGTTAAAATTTGTAGATTTTCTAAAATTTTCAGCTAATTACAGAATCCGAAATATTTTTGTTCAAATAAAAGTTGATTGCATCCATTTCATTTGCATTTGTCTATTCAGGTAGTTATATAATTGACTTTAAACTACTGTAATAAACCTGTCTATTTATTAGAAAACTGTAGTGGATAATTAAGCTGTACATATTTTTGAATAATGTTGAGAATGTCTTTTTACAACTTCCAAAGACAGGTAAAGGAATTGAACAGCACTGAAGAGACAAACAGGTAAGCTGATAAGAACTCTATCCTAAATTATCATTACCATTAGCTTAATGACAGTTCATGACAAAATCACTCTGATTTGAAGGCAGACCTTTAAATCACTAAATCCAATTGTTCCATTTGTTTCTCATATAGCAATGCTGAAATGTAATATCTATGTGGAAATTTCTTTTTTCAAAATATTGATGTTCATTGCTTCACTTTTCTATCCAACATAGCTTATAATTGGAAGCTGAATTCCATAAAAGATTCTGTCAAAAATTCTGCTCTGCTTTAAATGAATTAAGAATCACACTGAATTGATTTAATTCTAAATTAAATCTTAATATCACATCAAAATACAGTCCTAAATATATTTTAGAATATTTATATTTTAGACATTACTATTCCACTAAGACAAAATTCTATCAACTACTACTTTTACAGCAAAATTTCATAATTTAGGAATTGAGAAAGGGATTTCTCATTATATTACTTATTTTGGAGAAGACATATTTATGCTTCCTTCTATTAGAAGGAATCACCACTGTATTTAAATATTTAAAATAAGTTGTAATGTAGGCAAGTAGGAACAAAGCTAAAAAAAATTCAACTAATTGGATTTGTTGTTGTTGTTTTATTTTCATTTGTCTTCAGAAACTGATGGGAGTCAAATGGGGGACAAACAGCATTGCTCAAATGAAGTTGTCAACATTCAAAATTTTATTAAGTAAATATAAAGAACTGGGTTTGGAAATATATTTGAAAAATAAAAATTAATAGTTAAATATATCTTGTTCTGCCTAGCACAAAACTGTACCAAAATAGGAAAAAATAAAATTCAGGGGTCAAGATAGTTATAGACCAAAGGCTGTGTGGGAAAGACTAAGAAACTCAGAGTTGTCAAGCAACTATTGTTCCAATTAAGAGGAATTGAACACTTTCTTTTCATGATCAGTTATTATTCAATGGAAATTGTCTTGGAGTATTTTATAATGAAAAGACTGTTACAGATGTATAGCCCATCATCTGACCATTAATTAACCCTCTGTATTTTGTCTTCTATGGTTTCTAGCACCAAGTTATCATCCAAATGATTTTTTTTTATGAAAGGTGAGAGAAAATAAGAGGAAAAAGATTTGTCTTTGTGTAGCTCTGGAACCTTTTGTCCATTTTATCTCTGAAAGAAGCATCAGTGGTTGCAAGTTAGTTCAAAAGGTAACATCAAATTGATTTAACTAATGAGGCTAGAGGTCACCTAGCACATGTATAGAAAATCTGAATTGTTCTGAAAGATGCATCATCAGAATGCATCTCTCAGAATAATTCAGGTTCTCTCCATTTGAGTGTTTTGACATCTCAGGGATCTGGCAGGTACCCACCTTGTCTTCCCTATCCTCAATGCTTGTCGAATTTCATGCTGTCATGTTAACTTCCAATAGCTGGACATTATTTTGTATGTGTCATTATGCCCTGTTTCTTTCCATATATTTATCAGTTTATATGACAGTTAAACAAGTTGGTTATCTGAATGCATAATGAACTTCAGTGCATTTACATTTTCAGGGTAACAAGTCCAGAGTAGCTCTCCATAGTATTCTTTGATACAAAAAGTTGATAATAAATTAACTTGTTATAAAAATGAAGTTCTTATTTTATTCCAATTATATTGAATAACAATTATTAATAATTAATATACCACATTTATAAGTACAAAACACATAGACACACATATATGAATATCCTTGACAGTGAACTATATTTTGTTGAAACCTAGTTGTAAAACAATTATTACTGCAAAAGAGAATATTTATTATCTGAATGGTTTGAAGCAATTACTGAGTGTCCCAATTAGTATAAACCATTTAACACATATTTTATAGATGACATTCATTTAGAAAGTCATAATATAGTTATGATTTGTATACAGTAAATGGTCTAGACTGAGTATGCTTCAATGTATTTTTTGAATAATTCTTTATTGACCATGCAATTACCATGGAATGGAAGGAATTTTCAAAAACAATTTGAGCTGTAATATGAGACAAATGTAAAGGATGTAAAGAGAAGTGTGGCATAAAAATTAAAAATCTTCACAAAATAGAATAGTATATACATTTATCTATTTAAGAAAATGTATATAGTTGCTCAACTCACATTCAGTGATTCCAGGAGTCTTACAAAGATAAGTTGCCATAGAAAATAATACAAGACAGGACAATTATATAGAATAAGGTCCCATAAATAGGAATAATAGGCTAATTGACCTTACAGACAACCATTCATTCATTTATAAAATTAAATGTTAGCCCAACTCACACTTGGTGATTCCAGGTGGCTTACAAAATATAATACAATACAAAAACCAATACCACCCCACCCCCGATAACAATAATCAGATGAGCCACTTGATGAACTCCATTTCACTCTGAGGTCCTCAGACTTGTTGGCCATACCATTTCTTCAGAAAAAATGTGAATATGGATGCCAATTCTATCTCTGCAAGGATTATGCTCCATAGGGAGAAAGACAAAATCACTTGACTTCATTCCGAGTTAGATGCCGGTGTGGTTGCTGTTCCAGTGGAAGCCCCTGAGGCAGGTTCTTGTCCTGTTACCTGGGAACGGTTTGACCCTGTTGCTCCTGGGGAAGTGGACAGGATCCTAGGGAGTATACACGCAAGCATCTGTGTTTTAGATCCATGACTCTTCTGGCTTGTGAAAACTTCCCAGGAAGTGACAGGCAGTTGGACTCTGGCAGTGATTAATGCTTCCCTATAAGAGGGGATGGTATCCCAGCACTTTAAGTCCACCATCTTCTTAAGAAATCATCGCTGGACTCCACCCGGTTCAATAATTTCCAACTTGTCTCCAATCTTCCCTTTTTGGAGAAGGTTGTTGAAAAGCAGCAGTTCTAGAGGTTTCTGGATGAAACAGATTATCTCAATCCCTACCAGTCAGGATTCAAAGCCTGGATTTTGGACAGAAAGAGCAGGTGGCAGTAATGGCCAGGAGGGCTTTTGTGCAATTGTGGGTTGTGCACCAGTTACACCCTTTCGTGGACCAACGGTCCCTACTCACAATCACTCATGCCCTAGTCACTTCCTGTCTTGATTATTGCAATGCACTTTACATGGGGCTGCCCTTGAAGAATATCCAGAAGCTCCATTTGGTGCAAAATGCAGTGGCCCACATGGTTTAAATGCAGACCCCGGTGTGCACATATTTCACCTCTCCTGTAGGAGCTGCACTGGTTGCCAATTTGTTTCCAGGTGCAATTCAAGATGCTGGTTGTCATCTTTAAACCCCTTCATGGATTGGGACCAGGTTATCTGAGGAAATGTCTCTTGCTGGTCACATCTACCCAATTTATTAGAGCAGGAAGGCAGGGAATGCTGTAGGTCCAATCCCTGATGGAGATATACTTGATGCGACCCAGAAGAAGGGCCTTCTCCATGGTGGCTCCCTCTCTCTGGAACATCATTCCCCAGAGATTAGAATGGCCCCTCTCTAATACTCTTCCAGAAGGCACTGAAGACCTGGTTCTGCCAGCAGGCCTGAGGAACCCAGAGCAGGATGGAGCCCATCAAATAGCTAGTGTGATCTGCTGTCACTGGGGTAATGGAGACTAGAGAATAAATGAAAGATGCTCTAAGCATGGCCCAAACTCAAGAATTTGAAGATTCCAAATGTTTGAACTTGAAAATAAATTTGGAAACAGAGGCAGGCACTTTCCAAGATTTGT
The DNA here is from genome assembly GCA_023653725.1 of Bungarus multicinctus. Lineage (NCBI taxonomy): Eukaryota > Metazoa > Chordata > Lepidosauria > Squamata > Elapidae > Bungarus > Bungarus multicinctus. The sequence goes on from CM042848.1 coordinate 33,286,863, forward strand.
GTTGAAAAACAAATTAGGAAACGTCATCTTAGGGTGTAGTAAACCTCGAGAGTCCTCTTGACCTAAGGCCATAAGAATGACCTTCTCAAGTTAGGAATTGCATGATAAACTCAGCTTGGCACGACACATAGGCAAATAGCTACAGGAACTAGCTGACCACAAAATATCTTGTTAATAGATAATCACGTTATCTTAGCACACAACAGTGGTCGCATCCTGCCATGGCGCCATTAGAATTATACTTCCTTGCTCCTCTTCACATATGTCTCGCTCCCCCCGCCCTGATAAAACTGCAAAATAAAAGAGGGTGGTGCGTTGCAATTGGGGGACTTCTTCATCTACCCCGGGCACAACGTGCTCTCTCACCTTGAGAAACTATGGTGTCTGTGTCAATTATTGATTCTAGTACTTAAGTACTCACCCTCGCGAGGGTCCCTCTAAATTTCACCCCTGCGGGGGCTCTACAGGCTGATCAGAGAACCTAAGGACAACGAGCAAACCGCGACAACGTGACAACTGGGGGCTCATCCGGGATCTCTCACTTCTTCAGCTCCACGGCGTGACTTCTGTCTAGAGGTGCGCTGCCTTCACTCCCGTTGCTACGCACCTGGCAAAGGCTCTGTACAATCGTAAGTAATGGGCTCCTCACTCTCCAAAGTTTCGTCAGTTCATAGGGACGAACTTTACCAATTAGTGAAGAAGGCTAATTGTTTGCAGAAAATTAACGGCACCACTGTATATACCTTGTCTAGAAAATCTATCACCTCCTTCTTGCTTTATGTGGAGCAGCACTGTCCTGCTTATCCGGCTAGGGCACGCTGCGTCGCACTTCGTGGGAACGCTTGGGAAAATATCTGTATGATGTCCCCAGACCTCCACCGGACATTCTTATGTCCTGGCGTGCGATAATGGCTGCGCTCAATACTATCTACCCCTCCACCACTCTACCCGAGTCTTTATCTCTTGCCTCTAAAACTGCTAAGCCTCCTGCTGTTCACTTTGATTCTTCTCCCCCACCTTACCAATCTGTCGCCTCTTCGGATAATATTCCTCAGCTTGCCTCTGCCCCTCCTTTTCACTCTGACACTCCACACAATCGTCTGCAGCCCTCCTCTCCTTCTGTCTCTCCTATTCCTACTGATTCTCCGTCCCCATATCCCTCGGGGGGAAATATTACTGCTATCCTGGCTTCTCCTTCCTTCACCTTAGAATCTTGTGATATACCTTCTGCTTACCCTATGACTCTTGTTCCGGGAGCCCCTGGCGCTCCTGTTCATACCAACATAGAGTTAAGAGTGCTGAAAAATTTAAAAGAGGCTGTAAATATGTATGGACTGCAATCCACTTACACTCGTGGCATGCTTGATTCTCTCGTGTCTGCTAACACTGTAATGCTGTTATATGATTGGAAGATGTTGTTTTCTATGCTTATGACTCCTGCCCAGTATGTTGTTTGGCAGTCTGAATATGAAAAATTAGTAGATGCTGAAATAAGACGAGGCCTCCCTAATCTGGTCATTGCTGATCACTTAAAGGGAACCGGATTATACTCCACCCTGATTCAGCAACAAACTTGCCCTCGCCGTGCCTTTGCAATCATTCATCTTTGTGCGATGAATGCCCTGAAACGTGTGGATGACTCAGACTCTAAATCCACACACACCTTTTTGAAGGTAGTGCAGGAGGTTGACGAGTCTTACTCTTCATTCGTTAACCGTTTGCAAACAACTCTGGAACGCCTCGTGGCCAGTCTCGGGGTACTGCACCCTATGCTGCCAAGCCAAAAACTGTTTGCCCTCGTTGCAGAAAAGGTTTTCATTGGGCTTCCCAATGTCGCTCTAACCCTCCTCCTGCTCAGCAATCGGAAAACTAGGCATGGGGTGTTCAGCTAACCCCGCTACAAAGGCTGAAACTTCTCTTTCCTCTTCTCTTTCCTTTTTACAACCTACTTCTTTCCCTGTACAGCTGACAGAGGACATCGTTTATGATGATCCTGGTTCGGTCTTCACTCTCCCTCTTTCTATCACTGTTCTGAAGCCACTTCCGCCTTCCTTGCCTGTTTTGCTCATACCTAACTCCTCCCTTACCATTGAAGGCGTAGTCGCTGCACCCTTTTTGTACAACTCCTCTTCTCTGAAAAATCTCTCTCTCGCTGCCATTGGCGACCGGTGCTTTTCCCTGAAAGCAGGAACGATTGTGGCTACTCTCATTCTTCTTCCCTCTCCTGAACCCCCTTCTTTGTTTGCTCTACAGCAATCTGTTCAAGCCTCCAAACCTATGTTAACCATATTGCTGAATGGCCAATCTTTTGCTGGCCTGATTGACACCGGAGCTGACGTCTCTGTCATTCGATCCTCTGAGTGGCCATCCTCTTGGCCCCTTGCTGAAACAACTTCAGTACAAGGCGTCGGTGGAGTGCAAGCAGCAAAGGTTAGCTCACTTTGGCTTACTGCCTCTACGCCTCATTCCTCTGTGACTGCTTATCTTAAACCCTTTGTCCTTCCATTACATTGCAATTTGTGGGGCCGTGACCTGCTATCTCAACTCCACACTTCTCTCTACATACCTTGAATTATGGCTATTTCTCCTCTTTCTCTCACTCTCAAATCAAATATTCCTGTTTGGATTGATCAATGGCCTCTTACAAAAGAAAAATTAAACGCACTTCACACTCTCGTTCAACAACAATTGGCAGAAGGTCATATTGAACCATCTACCAGCCCATATAACACACCAGTGTTTGTAATTAAAAAGAAAAGTGGCAAATGGCGCCTCCTACAGGATCTCCGTGTTCTGAACGCTATATTGCAACCTATTGGCCCATTGCAATGTGGTCTTCCAAATCCAAATTTAATTCCTGTAAAATTTGATCTCATAATCATTGGCCTCAAAGATTGTTTTTTCTCCATCCCGCTGATACCAGAGGACAGGATACTATTTGCCTTCACCGTTCCTGAGTTTAATAATTCTAAACCTACAGCTAGATATCAATGGAAAGTTCTTCCCCAAGGAATGCTCAATTCTCCTACGATGTGTCAATATTTTGTAAATAAAGCTTTACAACCCTATCGGGACAAATTTCCTGAATTTTTAGTGTATCATTACATGGATGACATCCTGATTGCAGCTGATGGTCCTAAAGGTACAGTATGTAAAACTTTTCCATGTCTTCTCTCTCTCCTTGCTCTTGCAGGACTGCATGTAGCACCAGAAAAGGTGCAGTCTCATTATCCGTTACAATATTTAGGACACAAGGTTTTAGCCTCCACAGCTTCACCTCACCTTCCTGTTCTCACACTCCCTCAACCTGCAACCTTGGTTCAGTTACAGCAATGCCTGGGCACGCTCAATTGGGCACGCCCATATCTTTCCATTTCAACTCATACTCTCTCGCCATTATTTCAAGCATTGGTCGGCCTTAAGCATCCAGCAGATCTCATTTGGCTGAATGAGCAACAGCTTAATGCTCTTAAAGAAATCAACAGCGCCTTGCATACCCATTGGGTGGACCGCTCATTACACAATCATGCACTCTCATTGGCGCTTCTTCCCACACCCACACTCCTTACAGCAATCATCGTTCAAATCTCGATTTCAAAGAGACTACACATTTTAGAATGGATTCACCTTCCTCATACCCCAAAAGCATCAATCACCACAAGAGCTGCACAAATGGCTCTTCTTATAGAACGGGGGAGGAAAAGAGCTAGAGCCTTGATGGGTGTGGATATCTGCACGCTTTACACTCCCTGCAGACTAACACAATGGGAACCACTCTTCCAAAATTCTGATGCGTTACAAGATGCGTTGGAAGGGTGGCAAGGGAATGTCTCCTGCCATCTACTACCAGACCCACACATACAAGTGCTGAAAACAATTCCGCTCACTCTAGAGACTCCTTTAGTACAACAACCAGTGAAAGATTGTCTTACTGTATTCACTGATGGTTCTAAAACCATCGGGGCTTGTGTGTGGCAAACTGACAATCAATGGCATAAAAAACTTACCACACCACAACCTTCTGCTCAACAGGCTGAACTGTCTGCCTTCAATATGGCACTCACACTTTTTCCCAACCAGCCAATTAATGTAATATCTGATAGTCTGTATGTGGCACAATTGGCCTTGAATATATTTGATGCCTACATTTCTCCTGCAACCCCTTCTCCTTTAATGACGCTTTTTTTACAGTTACAAGACCTATTGAAGGAAAGGAAGGAATCTCTGTTTGTGGCCCACATCAGAAGCCATCAGCATCTGCCCGGATTTCTTTCAGAAGGCAATCACATGGCAGATGAGGCCTGCAAGTTGCATTTGTTACCAATCCTGCAGAATAAGACCTTAACAGCAGGAGAAAGTCATGATTATTTTCATCAAAATAGAAAGGCTCTGGTGAGACAATTTGGAATTACTCATCAAGAAGCCGCGGCAATTGTTCAACAATGTCCTACATGTAGTCTGCAGGCACGAAGTGTCCCAGAAGGAGTAAATCCTAGAGGCACCGAGGCCTGTGACACATGGCAAATGGACGTTACTCAGTATCCATCCTTTGCGTCCTGGAAGTATATTCACGTGTCTGTAGACATTTACTCTGGGTTCATCATGGCCACACTGCAAAGGGGGGAGACTACTAAAAACACTATCAATCATTGCATTCAGACCTTTGTAACACTGGGATGTCCAAAAATTTTAAAAACAGACAATGGTCCTGCATACACGAGCTCCTCCTTCTCGGAGTTCTGTCATCATTGGTCCATTGTACACAAATTTGGAATTCCATTCAATAGCCAAGGCCAAGCTATTGTGGAAAGAGCAAATTTAACACTCAAAACGGCCCTTGATCGATACATGGGGAAAAAAGGCGTACGCCCCCCGAACCTCCCAGCGTTACAGAATGTGTTAAATGTATGTTTATATACCTTGAACTTTCTGAATCTTACTGGCTCTCCTTCTTCTACGGCTGCTTCTCGTCACTTTACCACACCTCCTGTCCCTACCTCCAGACCTCTTGTTTATTTCAGGCAGCTTCCAGATCCGAAGTGGAAGGGACCTGTGCAACTGATCACTTGGGGCAAAGGATACGCTGCTGTTCAACTTCCTGATCGTGTTCTTTGGGTGCCTGCGCGCTGTGTTCGACCTTATCATGGGGAGGCTAAGGACAAGTGTTCCTCTCCTAGCCCTTCTGATTCTGATATCTCCTGTCTTTTCTCAGTTTCGGGCTGATCCTGCTGTTATCTTCGCCCCTCCGTTCACACGCATTACCTTTACCTTTGAAGACATCTCTCTTTCCGCCTGTAATTATGCCTTTCAACATCAAGGCCGTGCCTTGCATCCCTCACCTCACGTCTCTCTTCTGTATGGCTACCAACCCTGTCGGGTCTACCTACATGTCTATGTCACTGCGAATACGGTGGGACCTTATTCCTGCTTAGGCTTTCTTGCTTCCCGTCAATCCTTCAATCATACAGTTTATCTCTTTTCCATTTTCTCTGTAACTCGCCCCCCACTACCCTCTATGTTTCTTTCTTGGCTCCTTTTGTCTCAATCTTCTCCTCAATCTTTTTCCCATACCCTGGTGCGCCACTTCTCCTGCTGCCAACCTCCCTGTGATACCACCAGCTGCCTATGGGATACACCTGGCTCCCATCTCCCTGACCGCTATCCTGGTTCCTGGTCACCGCTCCGCGGGCAACGAATTCGTAGACAGCTTCTCGAGTCCTCTCCACATCCTAATTTCAACTCCTTGATTCACACGCACCGTTACAACAATGAGGGAGCACTGCATCTTCGCTCTCAGGCCCTCTCCTGTTACCAGAGGTCTCCAATCAAGAAAAAGGGAATCATTTGGCGCTGGTTTTTCAACAATACCATATATCTACAAGACTCACCCAAATATACCATCAATTATCATTTTAGAGCAACTCATCTTTCAGTAACTGATCTGACCCTCTCAGACTTTGGTCTATACCAATGTGAAATTACAAAAATGGTACGAGGCTTTGCCACTTCTTCTCGGCTGACATTATCCCTACAACAAAAGTTTATCCCCCCCCAATGGAGGACACGAAGTGCACTCACCTCCCAAGATGCCAAACATTGCACCCCCTGCTTGCAAAAAACTCAACAGGGGCTGACCATCAGAACTACATTAATATATCACACTCATTTTATTTGCACCAAACCATCCACGCACACCTGTGTGTGGAATAGCACGACGTATAGTATTTGTGAAGATAACAACAAACAAACCTGTTATGACCCCACAGGCCCCACTCATCGCTACAACATCCTCATCACTGTCGGAGCCGGCTCATCGAAAAAGACACTGGTCAATCATGACTTTTATAATCCGAAGGTATCCCAATCGGTCACTTTTGATGCCTGCGAAGCCATGGACTATGACACAAACGAATGCGGCTCACTTGTCTGGCGACGGACATATTCCAGCAACGAAAAGTACATCTGTGCCAGAACTTCAAATCAACACGACCCCTGTGGCAAAGGCACCTACTGCAATGAATGGAAATGTGTGGACTTTCAATCCAGAGGGCTCACAGTGCGACCCGACACCATACCCAAGAGGGATAACCTTAAAAAACTCTATATCACCCGTCTTAGAGTTCCCGATCCCAACTGTATGCAACATCAGTGCAATCCCATCAATCTCACGTTTCCAGTACCGGAAAATTGGCTTTCCTTCCAAACATGGAAAGGTACTGACAATGACTATGGCTTGGGTATTGATGGGACAGGAACTAACCCTTCAGTAGCCATCAAAATAATAGTAAGCAAAATTTCCATCGACTCAACCAGACACTTCTTATTTCATTCTGTTTATTCGGAATTGGCAAAATTGACTCACCTGACCGTACCACATGAGGTGCGCAACACCTTTGTACACCTTGCAGAGACTATTGCTAAATCATTGCAAGTTAAAAATTGCTTTAGGATGTTTTCTGCTACCCTGTTTATTACCTATCTTTATTTCAATGATCAAACGTAGTTTAAATGCTATTGCCGAAGCTAAAGCTGCTGCGCAACTTAATCTCTTAATGCAAAATCATGTATATATGGCAATCCCAACTGAGGAGTGCAAGGCTCCGCTTTTGCACTTATGTTCTGATGACGACTCTGATAACCTGCCCTTGAACGAGGTTGTGCAATCGGATCGGGATGTCCCGGAGGGTATGTCCTTATTCAAGCACTATGATACTCCAAAGGAGAAAGGCTTATATTTTGAATCGGATATCGCGGCACCTTAAAAACAAAGAAAAGAGGACTTGTAGTAAACCTCGAGAGTCCTCTTGACCTAAGGCCGTAAGAATGACCTTCTCAAGTTAGGAATTGCATGATAAACTCAGCTTGGCACAACACGTAGGCAAATAGTTACAGGAACTAGCTGACCACAAAATATCTTGTTAATAGATAATCACGTTATCTTAGCACACAACAGTGGTCGCATCCTGCCATGGCGCCATTAGAATTATACTTCCTTGCTCCTCTTCACATATGTCTCACTCCCCCCGCCCTGATAAAACTGCAAAATAAAAGAGGGTGGTGCGTTGCAATCGGGGGACTTCTTCATCTACCCCGGGCACAACGTGCTCTCTCACCTTGAGAAACTATGGTGTCTGTGTCAATTATTGATTCTAGTACTTAAGTACTCACCCTCGCGAGGGTCCCTCTAAATTTCACCCCTGCGGGGGCTCTACGGGCTGATCAGAGAACCTAAGGACAACGAGCAAACTGCGACAACGCGACATTAGGGGTCCCTATTTCAGCCCATTCTATTAAGTCTTATATTTATTTTTCTTAATGTCAAATTCTTTCTGTCAGTTTATGAATATAATTACATATTTTGGTAACTTTAAAAACCAATCAAATACACTTTTCCTATTTGCATGATACTCTTCCTAGCATGCAGCAAACCATGTTATGTCTGCTCACCAAATTCTTGTTAAAATGAGGAGCTTGATAGGAAAAAAAAGAAAGAAAAGAATCTGAAATCCTAATTGAGTCCCACCATCATGGTTGACTACACAAAATACAAACTGAGATTTTAAGGGCTAATTACTTAAACTGTTCTGCCCTGAGGAAGAATCACAGGGTTAATCTACATGTTAGTTTAATTAGTTCCCAATGGACCATTTCTTTTTAATTATACTAGTGCAATTACATAAAACCCCAATATGATTCAAGTGTACTATACAATGACCTACTTCTTCCAGCTGTTTCACAGAGAAATCATCTTTATTTTTATTTTTATTCATGTATTTTTTTCAATTGCTTACAAGATAATAGGTATAAGTAAAAACATAGTTATGAATACATGGATACATATAAGAAAAATAAAAAAAAGAAACAATAGGACAGGGACGGTAGACACATTGGTGCGCTTATGCATGCCCCCTACAGACCTCTTAGGAAAGGGGTGAGGTCAAATGTAGACAGTCTAAGGTTAAAGTTTTTGGGACTTGGGGAAGAAACCACAGAGTCAGGTAGAGCATTTCAAACATTGACCACTCTGTTGCTGAAGTCATATTTCCTGCAATCAAGTTTGGTGCAATTAACCTTGAGTTTGTATCTATTGTTTGCTCTTGTGTTGTTATGGTTGAAGCTGAAGTATTCATTGACAGGTATCTTGATCTTCCTTGACAGTATAGGATTAAAAGGCCTAGTGATATGCTTATTTCTGTTACATGTGGAGAGCAATTTCCAGAGGAAAACTAGTATGAAAAAGGCTTCTAGGTATTTTGTTTAAATCTTGTTCTTATTGTGCTTGAGAATTTCTTTAGAATTCCTCTTGATGGGTTTTGAGCTTAATGTAATGCTAGAATTTTGAAATCAATTCTGTTTTATTTAGTTCAATAAAAATACTTTAAAACATTCTACATTTGTAGCACACAAGTAATTCACTTTGTAGCTTCTACTATAGAAAATACCACGGCATTTTACTTTGCCTTTTGTACAATTCATATTCATGAAACTCCTGAAAGTTTGGACTGGATTATTACTAACATGCCCGTAATATTCTCTTCTACTTCTGTTTTCTACTTAAATTGGGAAAGATTTAAAGTCAGTATTTTAAATCAGTTAGGAACTCTATGTGGTATATCAAAAACTTTTGGACCTGAAAAAAATCCAGATGGTCTCGCCACCGGATAAGAAACATATTGAGCAGATCTTTTTCTCTTTTACGTTCTCATTGCAAAGCATAAGCAAGAAATTGCCATGTTCTCCCCAAGCTTTTGTCCTTATTTAAGATATGTATGTTTTGAAGTTTGTCTATTCAGTTCATAAAAATTATTCTCATATATTCCAGATATTAACTAAATAGCTTATTATGAACACCACAACTATTCTATTCCAACTTTCCTGAAATCCTATACATATGATATTGAGATTTAAAGATCCTTGTTTTCCGTGTTGATCACTTCTTCATAATTTATTTTAAATGAAACATTTCTCTGTTGATAATAAATAAATGTGACTCAGAAAAAGACAGTCTGCAGTGAAGAATATGTATATAGATATATCACTCTCTCATAATTTCTTTGCATTTTATTTACAAAGAATACATTTTCAACTTTTTCTAATAAATTGATCTATACTTCACCAGCTATTATTCTGTCAGAAGCAAATATATTGTTACTATTTAGACTCTTACCTATTAATTACAGTTTTTCATGTGCATTCTGCCAAAAAAAAAATTCTCTTTATATTTCTATTCCTAGAACAATAGTAGATGAAATCTTTATTATGAGACTAACATTTAGCATTTGATTTTCTCTATTTATTTGAAAAGCCCCTCTCTTTCTATATTTAGGAGATGAAAAACAACAATATGGAAATTAAAAAGTTAAAATTTCATCCTTACAGTAAACATGCATTGAAATTGCAATAAAATACATTTATTTAATTCTGGAAGGAGCATTATTATCTATGCTAGTTCTGGAACATAGAGGGTGCTATTACATTAATGAACCTTACATTCTACAATCAAAAGGATATAGAACATTTTCTAATATGATAGAATAAGCAAGGCGATAATGCGTGTTACTCTACAGATAATGAAGCATCATTATCAGACATTAGCAAAAAATGTAAATAAAAGATTCCATGGAATTTAACATAATTTTATCTTGAATGAAGTAGAAATGTTAAAAAATACATTCAGATAAATTACAAAAAGATGCTTATTTGCTCCCCTACCCTTTTTACTCAAAGTTTGGTAAATACAACATTTCTAAGACACCTTTAATGATATCACATATAAATATCAGTTGTAACTTAACATTTCAAAAATGAATGCTTTTCTCATTTCTTCACTTATGTTGAACTGGTTGTAAAGAGGACTCAACCTAACATACTAAGAAAATAAGGGCAGATAGATTCAGATATATTTTTATATTTGGGAATTAAAAAGTGGAAAGTGTTAAAATTAGCCATAGAATCATTGGTTTGATATGGGTATCTATGGCATATGAATAGGATAAATAAATAAAATATTGCTGAAAACATCAAAATATCATATGGCACCTTAAAAATTAACTTGTTTATCATGGTGTAATTATCTCTGAAAGTTTATCCTATGATAAGTGTTGATTTTTAAGATGTGGCTGACCAATCACACTCAACATGTGGTCTTCAATGGAACTGTATCTATATGGAGGGAAGTATGCAGTGAGGTATCACAAGGCTCTGTTTTAGGGCCAGTACTTGTCAACATCTTCATCAATGATTTGGATGAGGGGATAGATGAAGAACTCATCAAATTCACAGATGACAACAAGGTGGCAACAATAGCCACTACTCCAGAAGATAGGCTTAAGATACAGAAGGATCTTGACAGATTTGAACATTGGGTACTATCTAACAAAATGAAATTCAATGGTTGAAAAAAGTAAGATTATATATTTAGGCAAGAAAAGCCAAATGCACAGGTATAGTTCAGATGGTACCTGGCTCAATAATAGTAACTGTGAGAGGGATCTTGGAATCTTAATGGACAATCACTTAAATATGAGCCAGCAATGTGCTGCAACTGCCCAATAAGCCAACACAGCTGTAGATTGCATTAACAGAGGAATTAACACTTGAAATACTGCATCCAGTTTTGGTTACCATAATGTAAAAAAAATGTTGAGATGCTAGAAAGAGTGCAGAGAACATCAACAAAGATTATTATGTGACTGGAGGCTAAAACATATAAAGAACCGTTGCTGGAATTAGGTATGTCTAGTTGGATGAAAAGAAGGAATTAGGATGATATGGTAGCAGTGTTCCAAAATCTCAGGGGTTGCCACAAAGAAGAGGGAATCAAGCTATTCTCCAAAGCACCTGAAGACAAGACAAGCAATGGATGGAAACTAATCAAGAAAGAGAGGCAACCTAAAACTAAGAAGAAATTTCCTGACAGTTAGATTAATCAGTGGAAGATAGATAGATAGATAGATAGATAGATAGATAGATAGATAGATAGATAGATAATTTAATAAATATTTGAACTAATAATATTATTTTTATTTATTTATTTATTTATTTATTTATTTATTTATTTTCAAACTTTTATACCGCTCCCTCTCCCAAAAAGGGACTCGGGGCGGTGTACAGCCTACTAAAAAAACATACAATAAATATATAATAAATACGATTAAAAATAGATTAAATAATTAGATCCGGCTGTCTATTCAAGATTCAATTAAAAATTAAAAGCTAATAAAACCCCAATTAAAATTAATTAAAACCAAAAACACAGTTACTGGGCCAGGCCAGCCTGTTTAAAAAATAGGGTTTTCACTGCGCGCCGGAAGGTCAGAATATCCGTCATAGCCCGTATCTCCGGGGGGAGATCATTCCATAGGGAGGGAGCTCCCACAGAGAAAGCCCGAACTCTCAGGGCCGTCAGCCGACAGCGGCCAGGCGGCGGTACCCCAAGTAGGGCAACCCTGTGGGAGCGTACTGGGCGGCGGGAGGTTGACGATGGCAGTAGGCGGTCCCGTAAGTACCCAGGTCCCGAGCCATGGAGCACTTTAAATACCATCAGTACCACCTTGAATCGAATCCGGTAGGCCACAGGAAGCCAGTGCAGCCTGCGGAGAAGCGGTGTAACGTGGGAGCTCCGAGGGGCACCCACAATCACCCGCGCGGCTGCATTCTGGACCAACTATAACCTCCGGAGACTCTTCAAGGGGAGCCCCATGTAGAGAGCATTGCAATAATCCAGGCGGGAAATAATGAGGGCGGACGTGACTGTGTGAAGTGCGCCCAGATCCAGAAAGGGCCGCAACTGGTAAATCAGACCTATCTGATAAAAAGCCCCCCTGGTGACGGCTGCAATGTGCTCTTCCAAAGACAGCCGTACATCCAGGAGGACGCCCAGATTGCACGCCCTTTCCATAGGGGTCAAAACCTCTCCCCCCACGGCCAGCGAAGGAACCAGCTGGCTGTATCTGGGCGCAGGAAACCACAGCCACTCAGTTTTGGTCGGGTTGAGACGGAACCTGTTACGACCCATCCAACTCCGCACCGCCTCCAGGCACCGGGACATCACTTCGACGGCTTCGTTGGGGTGGCCCGGGGTGGAGATGTACAGCTGAGTATCATCAGCGTACTGATGGAACTCCACCCCGAAGCCACGGATGATCTCACCCAGCGGCTTCACATAAATGTTGAACAGCAGGGGCGAGAGAACCGACCCCTGAGGCACCCCACACAATAGGGGCCTCGGGGCCGACCTCTGCCCCCCTGTCAACACGAATTGCGAACGGTCGGAGAGGAAGGAGGTGAACCACCGCAACACGGTGCCCCCCACTCCCAACCCCTCCAACCGCCGCAATAAGATACTGTGGTCGACAGTATCAAAAGCCGCTGAGAGATCTAATAGGACCAGGACAGAGGAACAACCCCTGTCCCGAGCCCTCCAGAGATCATCAACCAACGCGACCAAAGCCGTCTCCGTGCTGTGCCTGGGCCTGAAACCCGATTGGAGGGGGTCAAGATAACTCGCTTCATCCAGGTACTGCGGGAGCTGACGTGCCACCACACTCTCAACAACCTTCGTGACAAAACGAAGGTTGGAGACAGGACGATAATTAGATAACAATGCTGGGTCCAGGGACGGTTTCTTGAGGAGGGGCCTCACCACCGCCTCTTTCAAGGCAGCAGGCAGCAGCCCCTCTCTCAAGGAAGCGTTTATAATGCCCTGGAACCAGCCTCGTGTCACCTCCCGAGTGGCCAAAACGAGCCAGGAGGGACACGGGTCCAACAAACAGGTGGTGGCATTAAGCCCCCCCAGTATCCTGTCCACGTCCTCCAAAGTAACAGGGTCGAACTCAACCCAATTGACCTCACCGATATCCACCCCCACCCCCCCGCCCGGAGATGCCCAATCGGAGTCCAGGTATGTCTAGTTGGATGAAAAGAAGGAATTAGGATGATATGGTAGCAGTGTTCCAAAATCTCAGGGGTTGCCACAAAGAAGAGGGAATCAAGCTATTCTCCAAAGCACCTGAAGACAAGACAAGAAGCAATGGATGGAAACTAATCAAGAAAGAGAGGCAACCTAAAACTAAGAAGAAATTTCCTGACAGTTAGATTAATCAGTGGAAGATAGATAGATAGATAGATAGATAGATAGATAGATAGATAGATAGATAGATAGATAATTTAATAAATATTTGAACTAATAATATTATAAATAATCACAACAACAGCAGTATAAACTTCTTGGATAGTCCCATTACTGACCACTTTGGATAACCCTAAATTAAACAGATGTTGCTTTAGCATTGATTAGGATTATCTCTTAATTCTTTTGATTCATGCATACTATATTCATTTGCCTTTTTTTACTGTAGGCTACCATGCCAAATATACAGTTGCCTGAAGATAAGGCCCATTGGCAATTCCATTGAATTCTTACATAGTGAAGTTGTGAATTTTTAAATATATTGCACCATAAAAATAACATGATGAATGTACATTCAGCTACATAATGTTCATAGCAGGGAAAGTATTATTTATCAGAGAAATCTAAAATAGTCCTCAACTTTTTTACAGCTCTGAATGTTGGGACAATGTTTTGAGGTTTATCACAAAATTGTTGTCCAGCACACCACAGTAGATGGTTCCAAACATAAAATACTTCTTTCACAATTTATGTAACCTAAATTTACAATTTACGCAATCTAAAACCATCTCTATCTATTGGACTGGACAGAATATGTGCCTACCGTATTTTCCGGCGTATAAGACGACCCTTGATTTTTGGTTGACTTTTTTCAAAGTCATCTTATACACCAGAAAATACGGGTATTCAAAATTAAGCTGCAAGGATTTGTAAATGCTTCTCCTTCCTTCGCGCTCGCATCAGCCTTCCTCCTCCGGCCCCAGGGCGCTCGCATCAACCTTCCTTCGCGCTCGCATCAACCTTCCTCCTCCAGCCCCAGGGCGACTCTCTCTGTCTCTCTCCCACACACACGGAAGACGACCAGGCCTCCCGCGGAGCATGATGGGCCGGCAGAGCGGCCGCCGTCTTCTCTTTGGGAAGGGGAGGAGCGTCTCCCGGCGACGCCCGTAATATTTTCCGGCGTATAAGACAACCCGGCGTATAAGACGACCCCGGATTTTAGGTTGTCTTTTTTTGGTTTCAAAAGTCGTCTTATACGCCGGAAAATACGGTACTTCTTAAAAAAGCTATCCACTGCCATAGCCAAACCTCTAAAGCTTTTAGGACCAGCTCCTTGCCAAAACTATCGTCACAAGCCATGGTCAACCCCATCTTCAAAAAGGGAGACCCCACCCTAGTTGAAAATTATAGACCAATCTCTTTATGCTACGTCACCTGTAAAGTCATGGAATCAATTATTAACCAGTCCATCACCCTCCACTTAGAAACAAACAACCTACTCTCTAATTAACAATTTGATTTCAGGAAAAAACTATCCTTCAATCTGCAACTCTTACACTGCAAAGACATATGGACTACACAACTCGATCAGGGCAATGCAATAGATGCAATCTACATAGACTTCTGTAAAGCCTTTGATTTAGTGGAACACGACAAACTAAAATTTTATGGTATCTCTGGACAGTTGCATAACTGGATAGAAGCATTCCTGTCAAACAGACAACAAATGGTCAAAATTGGGAGTGTCCTATCAAATTCTGTACCTGTCAACAGTGGTGTCCCCCAAGGCAGTGTTCTAGGACCAACTCTTTTCATACTCTACATAAATGACCTCTGTGATCGTATTAAGAGCAACTGTGTTATCTTCGCTGATGATGTAAAGCTATTCAACACCACAGACAATACTGCTACCCTTCAAAAAGACCTTGACTATGTATCAGAATGGTCAAACAAATGAGAAATTCAAATTTCAACAAATAAATGCTCTGTCCTGCATATTGGCAAAAAAAAAAAAAATCAGAAAATAAAATACAGGCTGAATAGTCAAGACCTTGTTGATGATCCAAACTCTGTCAAGGATCTTGGAGTACTCATCTCTAATGATCTAAGCGCTAGAGCCCACTGTAACTACATAGCCAAAAAGGTGTTAAGAGTTGTAAACATAATCTTACATAGCTTTTTCTCTGGTAATATTACACTAATAACTAGAGCATACAAAACATTTGCTAGACCAATACTCAAATACAGCTCATCAGTCTGGAACCCACATTACGTATCTGATATTAACACAGTTGAGAAAGTCCAGAAATATTTCACAAGAAGAGTTCTCCACTCCTCTACTCAATTGCAGAATATCTTATGCCACCAGACTTGAAACTCTAGACCTAGAAAATTCAGAACTACGCCGCCTTTGGTCCTATCTAAGTATAGTATATAAAATCATACATTGTAATGTCCTATCTGTCAATGAATACTTCAGCTTCAACCATAACAGTACAAGAGCAAACAATAGATACAAACTCAAGGTAAACCAGACCAAACTTGATTGCAGGAAACAGAGTGGTCAATGTCTGGAATACTCTACCTGACTTTGTGGTTTCTTCCCCAAGCCCCAAAAACTTTAACCTTAGACTATCTACAGTTGACCTCACCCCTTTCCTAAGAGGTCTGTAGGGGGCATGCATAAGCACACCAACGTGCCTACCATTCCTGTCCTATTGTTTCTTTTATTTTTTTATTTTTCTTATATGTATCCATGTATTCATAACTAGGTTTTTACTTATACCTATTATCTTGTAAGCAATTGACAAATAAATAAATAAATAAAAGTTCTGATGAGACTTCATCTGCCTGATAGTTCAGTGTTTCATCCCAATACCAATAGGGCAGCAGAGAAACTGAATGCCATGGTGGAATGGTATCTGAGGTATTACATCACCTATCAACGAATGGATTGGGCAGACCTCCTTTCATTTGCAGAGGTAACATACAACAACATGTTGCACAGTAGCACAGGATTCACCCCTTTTCGAGTCTTTAACGGGGTGTATTTTGTGCCCATTCCTGAGTGGCCTCGAGCCCCTCCTCCCTCCAGTAACCTAAGCGAGTGGGCAAAGAAGATACAGGACATATGGGGCACTGTGAAGATGGTGTTAAAGAAAGCAGCCAAGACCTATAAGACTCAGGCTGACAAAAAAATGGGATTCCCACAAACTATTCCAGGTGGGGAACCATGTGTACCTTTCAACTAAATACCTCACAAGAAACTGGCCCCCAAATATCTGGGCTCTTTCCAAATTGTTCAGGTGATCAATCCTGTTACTATAGAGTTTAAACTCCCATCCTTGCTAGGAAGGATTCACCCTGTGTTCCACAGCAGCCTCCTAAAACCTGTGAAGGTCTCCAATATCTGGCCCTTTCCCGCACCACTGTGTCCAGTAGCAGGAGACCAGTACAAAATAGATCAAATATTGGACTCCCAATTCCATAGAGATAAACTACAATACCTGGTATGGTGGAAAGGATACCCCTCCATTGATGCCTCATTGGTGGCAGAGCAGGACGTAATGGCTTCGTGGTTGCTTAGGAAATTCCACTGGAGATATCCTCACAAACCAAGGGGGGATGCAGGCTCTGTTACTCTGTCTAATGACTCTGTCTCCTGTCTTCCAGATGCAGTCCTGTCGAGCCCTGATCTGAGGTTCACCATGCCTGGGGGAAGGTCCATAATCAACCAGTGAAGCAGCCACACAAAGCCAAGGGAGCCAAGAGAGTGATGGGTGAAACTGTGGATGCAGCAGTGGGACTTCCAGATGCTGCTCTCCACCGCTGCTCACCAGCTGCCCACTCACCAGCTGATCATCATGGATAGGGCTTCTGGTCGGGACGGAAGGTAGCTGTTGCTGCTGCTGCTGCTACAAGAGGTCCCAGGTGCTTGGGAAGCACTGGCCAACTGATCAATTACCAGCTGGTCACTTAGATGGGCAAGGAGGGACAGCTATTGCTGCTGAGGGTGCAAGGAACCGGAACACGGCTCCAGCAGGGGGGATATGCTGCTGCTGCTGGAAGAAAGGGAAGGCTGCAAATGCTGACTACCAAATGTTGAGTGACTGGGGGTTTGTGGCAAGAGGGTGTGGTTCCTGGACTATAAAGTGTGCTGGGAGGTGGAAGCTCCCAGCACTGAGTTTGCAAGGGACTTTGTTGTTCCTACTCACTGTGTACCAAGGCTCCGTACTGGCTTTCAAGATTAAAGATTGGTTTGCTATTCTGTTGCTTTGCTATTTGTTATGAGTGTGTGTGCTGTGGTCCTTCCCCAAGTCTGGCCTTGGACCTTTGAGATAAATTTTATATTTATAGTCAGAACCAGTTTTAAATGAACTCCTAAAAAAAAGGGAATACCTAATTTAAAGATAGATATTCCATAATATAGCAATAAACCCCAAATTCTTAAATTCTATGGTGCAAAAACAGTTCCAATATTAACACATGTAGAATTATGAGGTTTATTAATGTTCCTATATTGGAACAAATGTAATCTCCATTTCTGAAATGTTTCCTTGGTGGGCTAAACTCATGCCAATCTCAGTAGCTAGGGCCAACCTGGGAATATTTGCCATACAAATTCATCTTATAATTAAAGTATCTAACTCATAACTAAAATATGTTGAAGATCCAATGAACTGAAATAGACAGCTGTACTTGGAATAACAGTCCTGGCACACATTTCAATGTACTTTGGCTTTCTAAAATCCCCAAAAAATGTACTTTGGCTTTCTAAAATCCCTTTCCTTAAAAGAAGGAATTTCAATGCAATTACTGCAATAAATAGACCCAAATATTAAGAAAATTGTCAAACAAAGTATTTACTGTATGTTGATGATATTCAAGTGGATATTGCTTAAATGGGTTACATGTTTGAAATGGCTGGCTAGACACAAAATTATATTTCATGTTGAAAAATATTTAACAATCCATATACCCCAACACCATGAGGTTTGGGATGGTTTGTAGCATTGAAAGAATTTGTATATGTAGTATAAATGCCATACTTTATATTATTTATTTAAATATAAATGACATGCTATAGAATGAGCCAATCAATACATGAAACTAAAGTACTTTTGAAAGTCCAAGGTTGCATAGTTTCACTTGTTGATCATTGGTTGCCACCACTTTTATAGAAAAATACTGCAGAAAGGGAAATAGCACCTAGCACAGTTTGGAGTTATTGTAGAGATTGTGAAAAAAATGACTATAATTAGATACTAATTATAGTTTTAATTGTGATGCAAACATTGTATCTCACTATGATATCTTATAAAAAAAATTTTTTTAGTTTTGATTCTGTCTACAATCTTCTTGGTCATTATATCATCCTAATATTACTGAACTTCAATTACCAGCAACTACTGATCTATAACAAAAACAGTATTATCTTCTATGTCTTTGTTATCTAAATAAATAATCTTTTCACACTTAACATAAAAATTTCTACATGACATGTTTTATAACTGAATTACTTTTCACTAGCAATGATATTGGAAAGCAAAGCTAAATTCAAAATTAAAATTAAAATGTTCTGTACAGGTGAATCTATCAAATCCACTTTAGTTTAGGCTGTTGAGCCTAATTTTAGAACAGCGATGCAAACACAGCTGCAGAACAGGGTGCTAAAAGTGATGGATTTACCAACAAAATTATCCTAGATATTTTACTCTTTTTCATTTGATTTGATAGAAAATAAAGTGGGGAGGGGACACCAAACAAATTATAGAATTTGTGGATGGGAATTTAGTTAAATGTGGATATGGGTGGATGGGAGTGGATGGATAGTGAAGGAGAGGCAGAAAAATTAGTAATAAAATTTGTCATTCTGATTGATAATCTGTGTTCCAATTAAAGCACAGTATAAAATCCCTAAAGGACTTTTTTGGATCAAGAAGCATGAGCAGCTGTAGAAACTATAAAACAATACAGTGGGTAAACAAACAATAGGGAAGAAATAAAAGCATACTAACCCTACAAAAACATCTGAGCACCACTTTCATATAAAACAGTCTTGAGTGCTGAGTTATGACAGTCTTTTATCATTCTGGATCACTGGATCTTGAATGTTCTGTTGTCTTAGCTGGCCCAACATTGTTTTATTTTATAGGATACCTCCTATTATCTCCTAGATATTAATATTTCTTCAAATTACAATGTAGAGAAAGCACTCTCCCATCCCATAGAGCAGGAGTGTCAAACTGGCAGCCCATAGGCTGGATGCGTCACATGCAGGCTACGCCCATCCCAGTTCCATGAAGGAAAAACATTGCAAAATGTCATGTGATGGCAATGTGACACCGTGAGTTTGACACCTGTGCCATAGTGTAGCCATTTGCCATTTGTTTGACCATTCTGATACATAGTCAAGATCTTTTTGAAGGGTAGCAGTATTGTCTGTGGTGTTGAATATCTTTACATCATCAGCGAAGATAACACAGTTGCTCTTAATATGATCACAGAGGTCATTTATGTGGAGTATGAAAAGAGTTAGTCCTAGAACACTGCCTTGGGGGACACCACTATTGACAGGTACAGAATTTGATAGGACGCTCCCAATTTTGAACATTGTTGTCCGTTTGACAGGAAAGCTTCTATCCAGTTATGCAGGTGTCCAGAGATACCGTAAGATTTTAGTTTTAGGAGTAGTTTGTCGTGTACCACTGAATCAAAGGCTTTACAGAAGTCTATGTAGATTGCATCTATTATGCAAACTTTCAGTCACTGATATATGCAATAGCTATGCCAATCAGTTTGCAGGACTATTGAGGCTATTTAAGGTTCTTCACTTTGAACTTCACAAGAAGAGTTCTCCACTTCTCTACTCGTTGTAGAATACCTTATGCCACCAGACTTGAAATTCTAGACCTAGAAAACCTTGAATTACGCTGTCTTCGGTCTGATCTAAGTATGGCATATAAAATCATACATTGCAATGTCCTACCTGTCAATGAATACTTCAGCTTCAACCATAACAATACAAGAGCAAACAATAGATACAAACTCAAGGTTAATCACACCAAACTGGATTGCAGGAAATACGACTTCAGCAACAGAGTGGTCAATGTTTGGAATACTCTACCTGACTCTGTGGTTTCTTCCCCAAACCCCAAAAACTTTAACCTTAGACTGTCTACTATTGACCTCACCCCTTTCCTAAGAGGTCTATACGGGGCATGCATAAGTGCACCAACGTGCCTACCGTTCCTATCCTATTGTTTCTTTTTTATTTTTCTTATATGTATCCATGTATTCATAACTATGTTTTTACTTACCTATTGTCTATTATCTTGTAGGCAATTGACAAAACAAAATAAAAAATAAAATAAAAAATAAAAATAAAATAGTTTTACATAGCACACTCATCCTACTTGTGAGCCTATTAAATGTGTGATTCAAAGAGTCCCTGCATTTCTGTCTCCTCAAGGATTTACCCAAACAGCTGTTCGAGAAAGTGAAGGGGATGTTGGACTTCAATTTGTTGTTTCCATCCTAAATCAAGATTTTGTAACATAAACTTTCTATTCAAAGATGAAAGAAATAGATGATTTTACTGCATTAAAACATTTATGTTGCTTGAATAGTTTTGCTTGGAGGCTGAAAGCATATGTAGTAAATAAATAAAACATCACCAGGACCAGTTGCTTCAGTTTAAAATGATATAGAAGGTGGATGGAAGATGAGGAAATATGCATAGAATTACCTCTATATGCAGCATAGATGAGAAAATATTAGCAGTGTTAACCTACTCAGTACCATAAAACAATCTTGTGCATATAGCAAAAAAAAAAAAACCCCACCAAAACTCTTTTCTATATTTCTGAAACTCATTACATATCTTCTCCAATTATCACATGCTTTAGGTATCACAGAGTAAAAAACCATTTTTTTGACTATCTGCAGCAGCTCTTAAATCTAAAGAGCTTCTAAAAATATTCCTGTAAAAAAATTAGGATAGGAAGAAATCAGCTACACAGGGAACAAAAGTGTGTTTTTCTTTGTATAATATGTGGGAATCCAGTGGGAAAAGCTTGGGCAGTTTGACACCATTTGGAAGAAAATAATTTCAGGTTTTCCTGTGAAATTCAGGTGGTTCATGAAAGGTGGTTTATTTTTTATCTTCTTGAATGCACGTCTGGAGAAAAATTAGTATATTCAAAATGGTAGAAAAGCCAGCCTAGGACATTCATTTTCAAAAATAAAATACTTCTTTTTTAAAAAATACAAAAATCATGTAATATAAATATTTTATATAGAAAATATTTTTATTATCTTTTCATAAATTTGTAGGATCTTTTTTTGTTTTGTTTTAAGTAGGGATAGATATTTTCTTAAACTTGGAGAATAATTGATGATTTTAGAAAATAGATTAAAAGCTTGAAGACTATTGTTCAATATTTGTGTGTTTGTATGTGTGTACGTGTTCCTATTCTTCATTCACCTAATCCATTTTCATGTAGGTTAAAATATGAAATTAAATCTGATTATAAACCTTCTCCAATGCTGACAATCCTGGCAAATAAAATCTGGAATTTGTGGTGAACATATCAGAAAGATAACAGCTTTGAGAAAAGCTAAATTCCATGCTTTAGAGATAAAAACATTGGCCAATATCACAGTAATATATCACTTGATATTGATTTGGTACAAATCAAATTCAATTGATACTAATGCATGGTTAATCATTGTTTAATGAATAGTCAGGAATATGAGACACATAGAGGGCACTGAGACATACTATGATTTTAGTAGTTGGCATCTCCAGTTACTAAGCCAAAATCAAACAAGCCACATTATGGATTAGTGTCTGTATCAACAATAGCAATGTATATACAAAACTGATTAATTAATAAGTATGACCATTGATTATATTTAATTGTCATAATAAACAATTACATAACTGTATTGAACCTGCTTTATTAGAATAACTTATAATTATTGAAATCCTTATAGCTGGTGACGTTTTTCCATGAGTGAACAACATTATCAATACTATTCCTTTGTGTTTTATTGGTTCATATCAGTGCTGCAATGACTGTCAAAAAGTTTCTAAAAAGATTTACTGATTCTCATTCATATTTCAGGCATAAACTTTTTTTCCTTTTCTAATTCCTTTGTCATAGTTCCCTAAGTATCAGAACGCCTTTTTTGCTTCTGGAAGCTGTTTATAATGTCACATTTAGAAAACCTGTTTTCTTTTTCCTCTTTGTTTATGGTTTGGGATTTTTTTTTAAACCCAAGTACTGGAAATTCATGCAACAATGTCTTCCTTTGTGTGTGTATGTCTGCATTTCTCTACCTCTCACTCTGAGAAGATAATAGCATGTTCTTTTGAAGTGCCCCCTCAAAAGATTAGAAATATTCTCAATTTGTCCTGTTCATATCCTAAAAAAATGGCAGTCCAAGAAAAGTACCTTCCAAGCTGTGGATCAAATTAATGCCAATTTGGACTTTTGTTTTTCTGTTCTTTTATCATAAGAGCCAAAATAATGAATCGCCATTTTCTGAATGTCAAAGGTCTTTCATAGCTTCTTTTCAGGTTTGGGCATGGATCTCAATAAATGTTCTCCTTCTGAAGCCTCTCTTAAGATAAATTAACATTAAAGAACTCAAACTTGATTATGGATGTAATCAAATATTTTTTTTTACTATGAAGTGTCAAACTATTTGTTCATATTTATTTTACCCATTTGTTAAGGATGACAAGAAGGGTACTTTTGAGGCAAAAAGATACTACAAATGATGAACATTTCTTTAGATGTTTGTTAAGAAATTCTCTAGAGGAAGGGAGAGATAGCTTTGGCTTGTTATTTGCAGGACAGGGGCATCTCACTTGCTTTTAATTTACTTCCCCTCCTATTTTCTGTCTCTTTTTAACTATATAAATCACCTTCCTTAACTGTGGTGTATGCAGGTTATTGCAGGATTATGACCTTTTTTACAACTGTGGTCTCATTTCTTGGAATGATCAGGTGACCATGCAATGATGTTAACTGAATCACTGCAACTATAGAAAGAATGGGATCCTTACTTAGACTTGCAAAGGAGGCAGAGACAGAGAGAAACTTTCAGTTGCTCTTGCATAAAATAAGATCCGTTTGAGCTTTATTTGTCCTTTTTTCAACTTTATAGAAGGTATTAAAATCCCAGACTAAAATTTAAAACTTCTAAAATAGCCTTCAGAGTGGTAGAGAATTGCATTGCTATTTCTCCATATTTTGCTATATTCAAAGGGAGTTCTGAGAATTGCTAAAAAAATTGTTTATTGCTTCAAAGTATGTTACCATCTTTATTGAGATTGACTGTTTAATGAAGCATTAATATAATAGGATTAAAACAAAAAAACATTAATGTGAGTATAAACCTCCATTTACAGGTAGTGTAATCTTTATTTGTTTCTAAATCCCTTTCTATAGAGCCACGTGTAGAAAGCTAGCACCCACTCCTCTCCTAGAAGAATGAAATATTCTAGGAAATATTAAAAAAGCAGAATATTATTTTTCCCTGGATAACAAAAGAAGAAACATGGTTTTAAAGACAATGCAGCTTCCTGCAGCTCCCTGCCCTCCCCCCTTCAGCTCCAGGACAATAGGATTAAGACATGGCCCTCAGGACATTTACCCATCTCAACACATGGGACCTGGGAAGATTACATCACCCAGCAAGATTCAACCAAGCTACACCTGCATGGCCCCATGGGAGTCTTGCCACCAACAGGAAGCAAGTTCAAAGAAGTTATACATTTCTCTCCCTCTCTCACCCATGTGCTTTTTTGCCCAGGACCTCAATGGTCTTGTCCATCATTAAAACCATCCTTTCAAGCAATCTCCATGTTTCCAGTGTCTTTCTTCCCACTTGGAACTGAACCCAGATGGACATTGCTTCCAACACGTGTTTTTATTGTTTCTTAAAGCAATAATGTTGCAAGCTATCAGGTAATATTCAGCATTAGACTTTTCAATAAAAGAGGGGTCATGATGGAAAGGCTTCAGCCCAGGATTCTGGAAGACAGTATTCACACTGTGATGGGACTGTCAGCAAGTCCTCTTCTCCAGATATATTATATTGGCAGATTAAACATGAGCCTGCATGCTCACAAAAACAAGGAAAAATGTACTTGGAAAAAGACTGGCCAACTCATCAGAAGGGCTTTCAAAATTGAAGGGGAGGATAGCCAATAATAAATCCCAAGCAGACAAATCAAACAATAAGGTAGGGAATGATGAGAAAAAAGAAAAACTCAAACAACTAGGAGATGCCATGGACAGATATAAAAGTCTTACATGCTTATATACAAATGCTCAAAGCTTGGGGAATAAACATGCAAAAATGAAATCAGAACATGCAAAGTTGAAGTCAAGAAAGCAAAGGCTCAGAATGAACTAAGGCTTATTACAAAAGTCAAACATAATTTTTAAAAAGTTTTTTTCAATATATTAATAACAAGAAAAAAAATCAAGGAAACAGTAGGTCCACTAAAGAGAAAAGATGGCAAGGAAGCAACTGGCAGTAGGGAGAAAGCAGAGATGCTTAACTCATTCTTTGCATCAATCTTCAGACACACGCACAAAAATATAGCCCAATTTACCAAAAATATAACTGTAAAAGACAGGTTAGAAATAATTAAAATAAGCAAAAAAAATGGTAAAAGAATACCTGTCTGACCTTGATGAATATAAATCACTGGGACCTGACAGATTACACCCCAGAGTTCTGAAGGAGCTGGCAGATCTTATCTCAGAATCATTGTACCATATCTTTAAAAAATCCTGGAGTACCAGAGAAGTACCTGAGGATTGGAAAAGGACTAATGTGATTCCCATCTTCAAGAAAGGGCAGAAAAACAGACCCAGGAAACTACAGACCAATCTGTGTAACATCAATACCTGGGAAGTTTCTGGAAAAGATAATTAAAAAAAACATTTAGAAACAAATAAAGTTTGTAGCCAGCACGGGTTTGTTAAAAACAGATTGTGCTAAACCAATTTTATTTTATTCTTTGATAAAGTCACTAAATTAGTAGAGCAGCAAAATGCTGTGGACATAATATACTTAGATTTCAGTAAGGCATTTGACAAAATAGATCACAATCTGCTTCTTGGTAAGCTAGAAAAATGTGGAATAGACAACATCACCACCAGATGGATTTGTAGATGGCTGACAAGCCATACCTGAGTAGTCCTTAATGGTACTACATCCATATGGAGACAATTAAGCAGTGGGGTACCACAAGGCTCTATCTTAGCCCATACTCTTCAATATCTTCATAAACGACTTAGATTAATAAAAGGGGAACTCATCAATTTTATACATGATACTAAACTGTCAGGAATAGCCAACATCCCGGAAGACAAGCTCAGGATCCAAAAAGATCTTGAAAACTTGAACAATGGGTCCTATCCAACAAAATGATTAGGTGAGACCTGGCTCAAAAAGAATAACAGTGAGAGTCCTAGTGGATCGAATCACTTGAATATGAGCCAGCAGCATATAGCAGCAGCCAAAAAACCTAATACAATCCTGGATTGTATAAACAGAGGCATAGTTTCAAGATCATGTGAAATACTAGTGCTGCTTTATAAAACTGTAGTAAGACCACTGCTGGAATACTACAACTAATTTTGGTCACCATACTACAAAAAAGATGTTGAGACTTTGGAAAAAAATTAAAGAAGAGCAACTAAAATGATCAAAGGCCTGGAGACTAAACCATATGAAGAACAACTGCAGGTTTTGCGTTTGGCTAGTCTAAAGACAAGAAGAATTAGGGTTGACATGACAGCAGTATTCCAGTATTTGAGGGCTGCCACAAAGAAAAGGGGGTCAAATTATTCTCCAAAGCACCAGAAGGCAGGACAAGAAACAATTGTTGGAAACTAATCAAAGACAGAAGCAATCTGGAATTAAGGAGAAACTTCCTAACAGTGAGGACAATTAACCAGTGGAATAGCTTGCCTCCAGAAATCATGGGTGCTCCATCAGTGAGATTTTTCAGAAGAGACTAGACAGTCACTTATCTGAAATGTTATAGATTCTCCTGCTTGTGCAGGGGGCTGAACGAGAAGGCCTCCAAGGTCCCTTCCAACTCTATTCTATTTTGTTCTATTCTATTCTATTCTAAACTGCAGGAGATGGTCAAGCAGACAAGTACATCTTGCATCGCACGGGGATATATATTTCAGAGAACTCATAAAAGAACAATTTTAAACTGCATTATTCATTTTTTGTTCATGCTTTTCACTCAGAAATAAAGTCCAATGCACTTGATCTTGGATGCTTATATTTGCAGCTTTGCCTTATAGACTATCCCTATGTGATAATGTGTTTTCTTTCTACTATTGAATCAGAGGAAAGCATATCAATTTAGAATTACTGTCTATACAGCCTACTTTTACCACATCTCATGAATGGGACCATACAGTTTTGCTGTTTGCACACAGTGTAATGTGATTGTTTCAGGGCAAATGATTATTACAGCTCTGCTGTTCTTAGCTCTTCTCTATGTTATTATCAGTTAGAAAAGTTATCATCACTTTCCTGAACCTGATCTGGGACGGGTTCAAAGAGTCTGAGTCCCCTGCAAGTTTTGGTGATTCAAGATTTCTTTTAATTGTACTAGGATCAATATTTGTTTATTTAATTGATTACTTATTTCCTATTATTGTTGTTACATTGAAAAACTTCTTGTTCCCACTTTCATGAGGAATCATGTGTTGTTTGCCACAACATAATCCCTACATTTTATTACCACCCTGACATGGCCCAATTCTTCATTCATTAGCTGTACTCCCATCTCATCAATGAGAGCCACATGCTGAAGCTTCATGCTGCCCCTAACTTCTACTCTTCACAGAATTCCAGGGTGTTTAGATTGTCAGGTCCAAATAACATATATTTGGAAGACAGGATGCACCAGGGAGGTGTCTTGAGCATCTTTTGCTATGAGATGTCAGAGCAAAAATGCCCATTTGACTCACTCAACAAGGCAGTTCTTTGGATGATTTAAACAGGTGGAAGGGTACAGCCTTACATTTAGCATCCAGATTCTCTTTTAAAAAAATAAATTTTATTGTTTTTTCACCTTAAAAATATTGATCATAACATTAACACCACTGTAGAATCACTATTATACATATCCATCTCTTGTAAATATTTACTTTACTATACAATACTATACATTTATCTATAGTTTTCTTATCTTAACTATCTTTATTTCCTATTTTCCAGCCAATTATACCACATATCCCAAATTTCATGGTGTTCCAACTCTTCTTTATCTTTTAATTTTAGAGTCAATCTATTCATTTCAGCACAGTCCAAGATTTTTTGAATTATCAGTTCATCAGAAGGAATATTGTTATGCTTCCAACATTGTGTGTATGTTATTCTTGCCGCAGTCAGTAAGTGTAATAAAATATATTTAATCTTTTTCTTGTATTTCTTTTTAAATATTCCTGACATGAATAACTCAGGTTAGAATTCTATTTGTTTTTTTTTTATTATTTAATTTTAGTCCAATGTCTTTGAGCTTTGCAGCAGGACCATCACATGTGATAGAAAGTGCCTTTTGTCTTTTTACACTTCCAGCATCCTGGGTTCATGTTGGGATACATCTTAGCTAATCTCATTGGAGGTAGGTGCCATCAGTAGAACATCTTATAGATATTTTCTTTATAGGCGAATGATCTTGTTAATTTATAATTCTGATTCCAAATTTTTCTGCTAGATCTATATTGTGTCCTATGTTTTTGGCCCATGCTATCATACAGCCTTTTACTATTTCTTCTTCCAAATCAACTTCTAATAAATATTTGTACATTTTGTTATACATTTCTCATCAAAACCTGTTAGAATTTTGTCTAATTGTTGCAATTCTGTATAAATTCCATCGTCTTCTACATCTTTTTAATATCTATTTTGCAGTTGGAGGTACGGCCACCAATCTATGGATATTCCTTGTTCTTTAAGTTCCTAGTTTCATTTTAATTTTCCTTGATTGTCTAAAACTTCTTTATATCTCACCATTTTACCTATATCCAAAGTATTGGGATATATCATGGCTTCCATTGTGGATAACCATATCGGAATTTTCATGTAATGTTTCTCTCTAATTTTATTCCAAATTTGTAACAGAAAATCTCTTATAAAGCGTTTATGGAAATAGGTTTGTTTCTTAATTTCCTTTTCCCATAAGAAGGCATGCTGTCTCCTCTGTAAGTCATGACCTTCCAGATTTAATATCCTTTTATTAAGTTAATCCATTCCTTAATCCAAGTTAAAGCTGCTGCCTTATAGTAAAGCTCCCAATCTGAAAGTCCAAAGCTGCTTCTGCTTCTACTATCCTGTAACGCTTTAAATTTTATTCTGTTTTTTTTCCTAACCATATGAATTTTGCCATAATCTTGTTCATATCTGTAAAAAAAAATTCTAATTTTATGGGGATTGTTTGGAATAAGTATAAGAATTTAAGTAGGATGTTCATTTTAATCACCACAATTCTTCCTAATAAGGATATTTGTAATTTCCCCCATAATTCCAAATCTATCTTCGTTTGTTGTAAAAGTTTCATGTAATTATTTTCTTTTATTGTTGAACATTTTGCAGTTAACCATATTCCCAGATATTTAATTTTCTTTGTTGTTTGAAATCCCATTACTCTCTCTAATTCTTTTTTTCTGCTCTTCCATCAAATTCTTACTTAACATTTTAGTCTTTTGTCTATTAATTTTAAGGCCTGATACTTCTCCATATTTTTCTAATTCTCAAATTAAGATGTTTCCTGTCTCTATAGGGTCTTCAATAAAAAAATACCAGGTCATCTGCAAAAGCCTGAAGTTTATATTCCTCCTTTTTAATTCTAGTTCCTTTTATGTCCAAATTCTGTCTGATTCGAATTAATAAGATTTCTAGCGTCAGGATGAAAAGCAGAGGCAACAGTGGACAGCCCTGCCTTACCGCTTTCATTATTTTAAAAGTCTCTGTATTCTCCCAATTTAATAATATACTTGCCTTTTGGGTAGAATATATCACCTTTAACATATTCTCAAATTTATATCCTACATTTATATTTTTAATTTGTTGCATCATAAATTGCCAATTCAGATTGTCAAACGCTTTCTGCACATCCAGAAAAGCAAGTGCCACTTGTTTTTCTGGATAGGCCTCATAATATTCCAAAATATCTAATACTATTTTTGTGTTATTTCTAATTTACCATGTTGGGAGAAATCCATTTTGATCCGGTTGTAAATATATTCATTTAATAATCTTTTCAATCTGTCTGCTATTATGGTTGTAAATATTTTGTAATCAGCATTCAGCAACGATATCAGCCTATAATTTTGGATTTGTCTACTGTCTGTACCCTCTTTTGGTATTAGTGAAATATATGCCTCCCTCCATGAACCTGGCAGTTTGGCTTCTATCAATACCTCATTGTACAGTTCTAGCATTAATGGTTCTATCTATTCACCCATCATCTTGTATATTTCACCTGGGAGCCCATCTGGACCTGGAGTTTTATTATTTTTCTGCTTTTTAACTGCTTGTTTCAGTTCCATCATCGTTATTTCTTTGGATAAAATCTCCCTCATTTCTTCTGTTATCGGTGGAATCCCTTCCCCCTTTAAATAATCTATTATTTTTTCTTCCTCTATTTCTTCATTTTAATTCAGGCCCTCAAAGTACTGGTACATAATTCTTTTTTTCCTTTCCATCATGTTTCCTTTCCATGTGTTGAAACTCTCCATTATCATCCTGAAGCTGGTGTATTATCCTCTTCCCTCGTTTTTTAATCTAGGGGACAACCATTTCCCTGTTTTATTTGCTTGCTCAAAAAAGTTTTGTTTTGCTGCTTTTAAATTCTACCATCTCTTCTTGTTCTTGTTGTGTTTGGTTAAAGTCAAATCCCCTTTAATTTTAGTATTCTGTGGTGTTTTCTATAATTGGGCTTCTAGGTTTTTAATTTCTCCTTGTAATATATTCTGTTGTTTCCACTTTTCTTTATTTCTTTTGGCTGTGTATGATATTATAATTCCACATGAATAGCCCTCATGATGTCCCAAAGGTTTTGTATTGATGTATGTTGTTTTGTATTCTCTTTGAAAAATAATCCCAGTTCCTTCATGAATTTTTGGATAAATTCTTTTTCTTTTATTATTTGTGGATTTAAAGTCCATCTTCTTGTTTTCTGTTGACCTCTCCAAATTATTTTAAGTGGATTGTGGTCTGCCCAAGTTTTCAGTAGAATTTCAATCTTCTCCACTTTTTTTCCCATTCATCCAGGCCATATCCATCCAAGGCCAAGATTGGTGTGGATTAGAGTAAAAAGTGATTTTTTTTAATCTAAATTCAATTGTCTCCATATATCTATTAAATTTAATTCTGCTATCATCACAAAACATGCTTTTGGCAATATTTTCTTTTTCTTTTTCTTATAGTCCCCTGTTATGCAGATGTTTCTCTGTCCCATTTGTCCGATGTATATGGTGGGGCAGGACAAACTAACAGAAGAATAAGTACACGCATTGAAGAACACAAGAACTCAATCAAAAAAGAAGAACCGACTTCTTCCCTGGTCCAATACCTTAAAGCCACAAGACATGAGATTGACTTTAAAAGTACCAGAACTATCACCAAAACCAAACACTTCAACAACAGAATAATCAGAGAAGCCATAGAGATAGAAAAATGCCCACACAGCATGAAGAAACGAGATGACACCTCCCGCCTACCAGCCATTTGGAAATCCGCCCTCATTAGCAAACAAGTACCTAACATGAAGAAGGACACAAGACCCACACCCACGAGGGCCACACAAGAACCTACCACAACACTTCCACGTGGAAAGCAAACTCACTCACACAGAAGATGAGACATGACCACGGACCAGAAGCTGCACCACAGCTGCATCACTACTTGCTTCAAACCCCCCCAACCAATACATGAAGCGAACTGACGCCCATCATGAAGATGTGGCACGACCATGAACATGAAGCCAAACAATAGGATCACAGCTCACCAGCTCAAATCCCCCAGCAACTAAGACTAACCTGAGTACAACCAAACCCCCACCGCAACAGAACATACCCCCAGCCAATCAGAACACAGCCAAACCCTCAACCAATGAGAACACCCAATCAGAACACAGCCAAGCCCCCACCCAATCAAGTCACATCCCTACTAGCAGTTAAAAGGAAGAAGCAGCTGCAAGCTCACATTACTCCGAGAAGCACAAGGCTGAAGACACAAGCTTGAAGATGATGAATGAGACTTCATCGAAACGTTGCCTAGAAACTTCCAATTCTACGTGGGAGAAAACACGAAGAACCAAAGATCCACATACAAATACCCGTGAAAACCTCAGAAAACAAATATATATATATATATATATATATATATATATATATATATATATATATAAATAATATGTATATATAGTATACCTAAATATTTCCCGATATCTTAATCCTCTATTGTTAATTATACAAAAATCTTAATTTTGACATTTGATTATAGTCTATTTAGTTGAATAAATTTAAGATATATTCCTCTAATAACACAATTTACTGGTATGATATAGCTAGACATTTTATATCTTATATGTTAAAATATTATAAAATACGTACTATAAAATACTAATTTAAACCTTTATCTATCTGTTCTTATATTTATTATTATATAATCAAGCAATCATTTAGTCTAACACACTCTATTTCAGATTTATAACCAATTCATTAAAGAGTTCCCCTCCTCTCTAATAATAAAGCATAATTATAAATATATATATAGTATAACTAACTATTCCCCAATAGTCTAATTCTCTGTTATCAATTATACAAAGATCTTAATTGTTCACATTAATAATATTATACAATTACTAAATTATTTCATTAATCATTAATCATTTCATCAGACACCTTCACTGTTAAATGTTCTTATCTTGGTTGGATTTAAATTATCAGTTAAATTTACTGTGCAATACATGGTCTTCTTTTCTTTTTTTCTTTATAAATTTTTATTGAAAATTAGATTTTAAAAACATTTGAATGTGATCTTTTGACATATATCAACAGTCTTTATATTGTTACAATAGTAGAATATCATCAAACAATATTAACATTTATGTATATATATCCATCTATATACATATTTACATTGTGAATCTTTGTATCCATTTCTATCTTAGACATTTTATTGCAGTATAAACTCTTTCTTAACTTCTACTTCACATTTTTTTGACTTCCTTTCATATCCCTACAATTGTAATTTTTTTTCATATTTCATAGAATTCTGAAGTATCTCGCTCCTTCAGTTCTAACGTTAAGCTATCTAACTCAGCACAGTGTAAAAAATTTTCTATTATTACTTTGTCGTTGGGTGTTTCTTTTAATTTCCATGTTTGGGCAATTGATAAACTTGCAGCTGTGATAATATGAATAATTAAATATATATCTGCTTTTTTAATATTCTCATTTGTTATTCCTAATAAGAACATTTCTGGTGTTAAATTTATTTTTAGGTTTAACATTTGCTCTTACCATTGCCAAATTTTGAGCCAATGTTTTTGCATTTTCTTGCACTCCCACCACATATGGTAATAGGTACCCCGTTCTTTCAAACATTTCTAACATATCGAAGATTGAGAACTGTACATTT
Source organism: Bungarus multicinctus (assembly GCA_023653725.1). Classification (NCBI taxonomy): domain Eukaryota; kingdom Metazoa; phylum Chordata; class Lepidosauria; order Squamata; family Elapidae; genus Bungarus; species Bungarus multicinctus. The sequence continues at coordinate 33,319,975 of CM042848.1, forward strand.
TAGCTAATCTGGTGGGTGGGAGATGCCATCTATAAAACATCTTAAATAGGTTTTCTTTATAAGATGTGGCTAAGGTAATCTTTTTATTCCTATCCCAAATTTGCTACCATTGATCCAAATTTATATTATAGCCGAAATTTCTAGCCCAGGTTAACATTGGTTCTTTCACCTGCTCCTCATACATTTTATAATCTAATAGATAGTTATATAATTTCTTTATTTATTTCTTTTCTGGTCCTGAAAGTATTTTATCTAATATTATATCTTGACAATTTATCCCCCATTCTTTTTTATCCCTTTCGTATCTGGATATGAATCTTGGAGATATGCCCACCATTCCAACATTAAGCCCTGTTATTAAGTTCAAGTCTTTGTTTTAATCTTCCTTCGTCTGTTAGGATATCTTTGTATGTAATTACCTTTCTTTGGTTATAGAGATTTGGGCCCTTCCTATTAGAGGGAGCTGTATTGTTGGAGAAACATGGTAATATATTGAACTTTTAATAACAATCTGTTGCTTAGAAAAATCTTATATTTCCAAGGGCTTTAGCCGCTAGGAAAGATTAACTGTTGTATGGAAAATTGTTGTGGGTGCACAGGCTGACTTAAGAGATTACTGTTGGCATGAAAACAACAAGAGTGATATAAACCTATACATTTTATATTTGCAGTTAACAAAATTATCGCACTCTAAAAATAATGCTTTGCATTGTTGATTAGTCATACACAATTTAGAGTCCCTCTACATATTTGTAAGTCAAGCTAAAAATTATATAATTCTGTCCTTATTATTCTAAAACAAGTAAACTTTTTAATAGTCTTAGTTTTCACCATAAACTTTTAGTTTTGCTAGTTAGTATTTAATTAGGCAGATATCTGAGCAAAATGAGTTTGCTTATTATCACATCCCTTCTTCTCTTCAGATCTGTAATAGAAGTAAAAAAAATGGGATGTGTATATTAGGTGTGATTTGTTCTGCTGTGCCATAAATTTATCTGCTAATATAGTACACTGTAGCATATGTGACTCATGCACACTAAATCTGTTTCTCTAACATTCCAAGATAATATACCATTGCCCTATGTCTTGCTTGCATTATACTGTAGATTTCTAGAAGGAAACTAAGCATTTAGAGAAAAGACATTTCCTTTACATTACTTTTGTTAAATGTCAGGTAGGGCTATTCAGAACAGAAAAGGTGAACTCTGACAAAGAAGCCTATCTATTGCTTATTTGAAACATCCTGCAAATGTCTGCAGCCTATTGCATCAGAACAGATAGCATGCTTGGAAAGATGTCAATAGTTATGCCTAGAGATATGGAAGTACTACATATTGTCTAATCTGAAAAAGATTATCAAGAAGAAACCATTCAAGTAAAAAAATTAATTGTCCTCTTCCTCCTCCTGCTCATTAGGCCTTTTTTCCTAATTAAATTTCCTATGACTCTGTAGAGTACTCTGGGGAGAAAAGGAACGTATTTGTCAACTATTTGTTCTCAGGTCTTGTTAGAGCATTATAAACAAAGGATTCCATTTTAATATTTTTCTTTCCAATGTTTCACATAGAGTCTATTGTTCAGGTCAACCAAATGTTGATCTATTGATTATGACAGGAAGTGACCAACCAGCTTGTCACCCAAGCCTGGTTACCATGATCTGAGAGAGAGTGACTTGCTCAAAATTGTCCAGCCAGCTTTCGTGCCTAAGGCAGTACTACTGGTTTAGCTTCATGCCTTAACTATTATACCAAACTTGTTGGGGCGCTTAAAATTATATAAGCCCAGTCTTTAAAAAAGCTACTCATAGTGATTAATAAAATAATTATTGTAGTCTTTTAAGCCCAAATTGTATGTCTTTTTGTAACCTTGAAAATATGGAATCTTCTAGGAAGAGTAGTATATATTATCTTTCCTAATTTTTTAATATGAGTTCCCTTGTATCACTGTCTTGGTTAGACATAGTCATGCTTTGGCCTTATTGATTTCAGTGAGCATAACACTAAACTTAACTGGATCCAAGTTAAAGCAAAAGGGCTTTATTCATGTTTAGACATACTTTTGTTTAAGATAACAGCTTATCTACTGTATTTTAATTGTAGTTTTATTCTACAGCTTTGAGGAAAGATTTTGGTTGGGGCTGAAGCATTGGAAGAAAGGGGAATATAATATTTCCTGTGATTATATGTCCTGATCTTGATCTCCCTTCTGTCTTCAGCTGCTTTTTACAGAAAGAATTACATGCTCCATGGAATCCAGCATTTAACATCCTATATGTTAACATCCTGTATATCCATATATATATGTTTGTGTGTGTGTGTTTTCTTATGTTTTTGCAGGTATTTATATGTATGGCATTTAGGTTTCTTCAGGTATTTTCCCACGTCTTAATATTTGTGCTTTTATTATAGCGATGTTTTGGCAGAATCTCATCTGCCATCCTCAGGCTTGTATGTTGGGTTCTTTTAAATCTTGTGTGTCAGGCTTGGCAGCCATTTTTTGTTTGAATTTGGTGCTGGCTTTCTGCTTTATTTGAATGGTTTTTTTTCTCATCCTGATCAGCTGGGAGTCTAGGTTTGTTTTTATTGTTCTTCGAGTTGCTGTGTTCTTAATTGATTGGCAACATTGTGTTTTGTGCATTGGGATTTCTTAGTGCAGCTTGGTTTCTTGTGAATGGCCGATAATTATTTATTAGGAAGATAGGTTTTATTTGGGTAGCTGGCTGGGGTGTGTTTGGGCTGGAGGTATTAGGGGGGTATGTTTGTGTCCAGGTGCTTGCCTGGATTGTAGTATAAAGTTTTTTTGTTTGTGAATGCAGGCTTCCAGATGATTGATAGTCTGGTGGAGTCATCTCTTCTATTCATACTATTAGGTCTTTTATCAATTTCTATGGCTTCTCTGATGATTCTGTAGCCAGGGTTTTCTATAGTAGCTAGGGTTTGGGTGCCATTGAAGCCGATGCTATGACCTGTGGCTTTCATATGTTAGACTATTGAGGAAGTGTGTTCCAGCTTTTTTATTGCATTCTTGTGTTCTTCAAGACAGGTACTTATCCTTCTGTTGGTTTGTCCTATGTATGTGGAAGGGCATGATATGCAGGGTACTTCATATATCCCTTGGTTTTCTAGGTCAACTTTTATGTTTGGAGTTTCTTAGGATGGCTGCTATTTTTTGCCGTTTTGAAGGCAGTCTTGATGTGATGCCTGCATAGTATCTTGCTGATTTTGTCTGTTGTTCCTCTTATGTAGGGCAGGACAGTTGTTCCATAGGTTTGTTCATCTTCTGTGCCTCTATTGTGTTTCAGTGTGTTTTTGTGGATCAGGTCCGTGATTTTGTTTTTGTGAAAACCATTAGCTATCAGTATTTTGGTCAGGGTGCATAGTTCAGTCTTTATGTGTGCCTTGTCTGCCAGGTGTTTGGTTCTGGTAATTAGTGTTTTGGCTACAGAGTTTATTTGTGCTGGGTGGTGGTGGGATTGAGTGTTTAGGTAGTGGTTGATGTGTGTTTTCTTCTGCTATGTGGTGTGTCCTAGTGTGCTATCTGTCTTTTTGTAGATTAGTACATCTAGGAATGGTAGTTGTTTGTTTGTTTCCATTTCCATGGTGAATTTGATTTTTGGGTATATACTGTTTAGTTGTGTTAGGTTTTCTTAGAATACAGACTGGCCAGGCAGCTTCCTCCCCCCCCCCCACCCAGTAGTTTTAAAAAGGGAGCCATCTATCCATTTTGCCCTTTGAGCAGAGGCAAACCTTCCAATCCAAACATAAGAGAAAGGGAACCCCCTTAGAAGCATGAATGAATGAATGAATCAGCAGGAGAATCCTCTGGGAAGTTTGGCAGGGAAAGAAGGAGGGAAAGAGGGAAGAGTGTCTTTGGGATTTGCCAGGAGAAATCCAGGAGGTGGATTTCCATCCTATTTCTGTCCTTCAAGGAGATGAAGGTGGGGAGTGCATTTAAGGGGGTGCTAAGGGTCTGTAGGATTATTCCCTTTCTCTTATGCTTGGATTGGAAGGCTTGCCTTTGCTCGAAGAGCAAAATGGATAGATGGTTCCTTTTTAAAATTACCATGGGGGGCGGGGAGGAAGCTGCCCAGACAGTCTGTATTCTTAGGGAACTGACGGAGGGAATGAGAATAAAGAAAACTTAAAGAGGGGGGAGCTGACAAAGGGAATGAGAATAAAGAAAACATGGGGGGTGGGGTTCGAGTGGCTGGAGCAAGAGGAGAGTGCCCAATTGTACAGGTGACGAGACCATGACCCAAAGCTCTGGGGCAGGAAGCAAAGTGAGGTGTGTGGGGGGAGAGAAATGATGCCATCACCCTCCCGCTGCCACTTCCACCCACTGAAGCTGAATGACTCACCGACTTGCAGGATGTTGTCGATGCAGCCACTGTCAAGCAAAGTGATGCCCCTGCAGGAGGACAGGTGCTTGTCTTTGGCAGAGAGGTCTGTCCCACCACTGCTGCCACTGTTGTTGGAGATGGTGCTGGTGAGTTAGGGGCCACCACTGGCAGGAACTGTGGAAGCTACGGAGGCGGCTCCCCCACCTGAGAAGCGGCTGAAATGCTGCTGGCAGAGAAATGTGCTTGAACTGTTCTGCCACCTGCTGGAAGGGCCACTTCTCCGCTACAGCCATGCTGCAATGTCCAGCAGGGACTCCGGCCTCTGTGTCTTGCCCAATGGCAGCACTCTGAATTTGGCATAAGCCACAGTGAGGGCAGAACGGAAAGTGACAGCAGCGGAGGAAGCGGCAGTGGTGTAAAGTGCCCTGCCGCCGCCGAGGCTGACATTCACGATGATGATGCCCGCCTGATGACCTGGTCTGCAGCCAGCACCATACCTGGGTCTGCAGCAAAGGTGCTTGGCATGGGTAGGGAGCTCTCCGCACTCCTCCATGATTGGACGTTTTTTTGTGGGGGGGGGCAGCCTTATTTTCTGAGAAACATGGTAGTTGCTTGACAAATGAACTGGCAAAATAATTAAATTTGAGTTTTAATGTAATAAAAACTCTTCTACACTGATTTTGAATGGACTGAGATACCCAATTTATTTGTCATTGTTATCCCTTCTGATTGGGGAGACTGAATAATTTTGGAAACCGAATCAAATTTTCATTGTTTTCATCAAAACATCCTTTCGTATCTGCATTCCCTTCTCCAAAGAATAAGATATCATCTTTATCTGAAGAATCAAGATGCTAAAGAGGCAGAAGAGTAGAAAAGAAATCCAAGACACAGGGTATAAAAGTTACTGTGATAAATTGTAGAAAACTTTGTGTCACACAGTTGCACAACTTGCCTACAGCTTCTTAGAGAAAGAGCGTCCAAACCAAGCACAGTGGTTGCAGAAACTTAATTCAACACTCTTTTTTGTATGCACTTGAATGTCATGTGCAAGTACAAGTAACAGAGACTTCAGATATATGCCACAACCATCATCTTGCTTGTTTTGACATTGAGACTGCTCCCCACCACAATGCCACTGCAACGAGGGGAGTGGGCACAAACTAATCTTGTAGATTCCATAATCAGTATTTATAACATTTTAATATACATATTTTATAAACAAGACAGGTGAATCAATGAACAATATTTAATTTCATATAAAATAGCTAATTATGTACTGCTGGTGAATTATATCTTGCTACATAATTATATATTGTAAATGTTCTTGTCATAGTTCTCATAGTATAGTTTTTTTTTCTAATTGAGCCATGTTCTTTTGCCTTTGTTTTCTTCTGTTCTTTGATATATACTAAAAGTCTAAAACTTAATTCATTTAGGCATGAAAGAATGAATCTATTGAGTTTATTTTCTCTCAAAACATAGTCACATATTTAAAAAAAAAAAACAATTTTAAAAACAGTGGATAATGGCAGAAAGAAATTGTAGGATAAAATAGGAAAGATTTTCCCAGGAACTCCCCAACTACACCTGTCTTGGTATCAGATTTTGAAACTTTGATAAAGTTCACATCACTCAAGGACAAGGCTAATCTGAAGCCTAATAGTTGTAGGGTAAGCTACCTAATGTTTGGGGAATTCTGAGTGAGGAAGTGGGAAACTATGACATTTAAATCAATCATCAAAATTAGCCAACATCAAAATTCTCCTCAAACCATACCAGGGAAAGTGATTAATGGATGTATTTCCTGCTAGTTGAGAAGTTTTCTGGGAGAAGAAATAAAAACAGAGGAATTCACTAATTGCTTTGTTTAACTTGTCTCACTTGTGTATTTGTAAAGACAGCACCAGCTCACTCTCAGTACTGAGGCAAAATAGAAGTTGGGAATGAACAATTATTTTTGGCATACTTTTTCTGCAAATTCAAGAATGGAAGAATACACATTAACATGGCCTTGAGGAAGAGTTTTCAGCTTTATTCATATTATGTGACAGATGAGAAGGCTGTAAAATAAGAAATTTGCCAGGAGAAACTAGGGAATTGGAATATTAATATAGTCTGATATTTGTCATGTATCATGATGATTCAATATAAAATGCAAGATTTACAGTCCAGTCATGTAAAAAAGTTACACTATGTTCAATTGAACTTCCTTCTTACAAAGTACATTTAACTGAGATGCATGGTTTGAGGCACCAAAAATCTTGAAGCAGCCCTCAAAATATTCCAAAATGTTCTTATCAAATTGAAATTTTTAATGGAAAAATTAAAGTGAAATTGTTAAATATCCAACTGGAAAATAATCTAATTGAGTGCATTTAACTTTAATTACATTTGAAATGCAAATCAAATGTAAATGGAAGGGCCTTGGTGGTGCAGGCTGTTAATCATCTAGCACTTAGTGCAAGCTGCCTGCAATTAGTGCAGGTTCGAATCCCACCAGGCTCAAGGTTGATTCAGCTTTCCATCCTCTTGGGGTAGGTAAATTGAGGACCCAAGATTGTTGGGGGCAATAAGCTGACTTTGTAAAAATGCCGCTTGAGGGGGCCAAAAAGCCCTAGTAATAAGCAGGCATATACAATGGAATGAAGGCTATTGCTGAGCACCTAGCATGGTGCTCCATAGACTGTAAGCCGCCCTGAGTCTCCGGAGAAGGGCGGCATATAAATGTAATTAAAAATAAAAAAAATAAAAAAAAATGTAGTTTTTGCCCTAGCCCCCTCCACTAGTTTTTGAGTAAAGTATAGCTTTTTAGATCAAGGCTAAAGGGAGTCTTCAGCTGAAAAATAAGAGTGCACTTCTAGGGTTTAGAACAGCAGCTGTCTGTGGTTTACTAGCAAAACAAAACTGTTTCTGTATCTGTATCTGTATCTGTAAATTCACAGTAGGAAGAGAATATTGAATGCACAATTCTGAAAATACTTTTTGTCCATCATTGCCTTCATTTCACTACCCCATCCCTCTGGATGGGTAGAAACATTTGGAAGACATTGTTTTATAATCTTTAGATCGGACTGGATTCTAGTGAAGCAAATGAAAAAAGGTCAATATTTTTCATATTCTAGGTTTTTGATAAAATACCTGGCTTCAGTTTTAACCAGATTCATATTTTTTATTTGCTCTATGCAGTTTCAGTCACTTAATGAATAAGTGAAGCTGTAAAACCTCTATCCAGATGCTTAAATCCAGTTACATTTGATTGAATATGTATAGCAGCAAATCATAGATATTAACCTGCAATTTATTTTATCTTTTGCCCTCCAACTCTTCAATCCTTGTAAGATATATGGGGACACAAGTAGTTTCATCGCAATCCATATCTTATTCATGGTTGGAATTTTCTGTATCTCTTCTTGTCACATTAGATACAAATTTGTTGTGCTGAAAGTGTATCATTACAAATCATAATATAGTAATCTCACTCTTCTAAGTAGTCAGTGCAAATAGGAAGTATAAATATTTCTTGCCTGCTGCAATGCTGATGAAAATGTATCAAATAGTTACTTGTCTGCAGGGGGAAAAAAAGAATCGGTTCAAATAGGAACTCACCATTCCAGCAAGATTGTTAAGAATGTATACTATGGAAGAGATTCTATCAAAGTTGATATGGAAAGGGGGAAAAGCTATGTTGAGACTATCACATAAATAAGGTGTTCTTCTTGGAAATCTTCTTGATACTGTAGACATAATACTGTATGATGATACTGTAGACATAATACGTGCTTGTATCTACATCAATTCAAGCATGGCTATTACCCGTGGCCATTAAGTAAGGCATCATGTGATCACAATTTGTAATTCTTCTCTTAATTCTGCAAATGGTGATCATGTGACTGTGAGACACTGATACAATCATAAATGTATGCTGCACCTGAATCTCAATCATGTGATTCCAGGGATATTGGGATTATCATAAGTGCAAGTGAACTGATTGTAAATGCCAGCATAGCTTCAAAATAATTAGTTATGCTTGCATGACTATTATAATAGTTATAATGACTGCTAAAATAGGGCAGTCATTAAGCAAGTGAGATTTATATCTAGTGAGAATACAGCAGGGTATCTGTTGTATCCAGTAATGCAATTCATCTTCCCAAAACCCATTTCTTCCCACATGATCTTCCTTAGACCATTTTTTTGGGGGGGGGATGCAGTGTGAGAGTTAGACATTGGGGCAATCTTCTGATGGCTGAGCATATATGTTTTTGTGGTAACTACAATCAAACAATCTCTTGCATTCAACATTTAATAATGCAAACACAGACACTGCTTATTGCCTTTAGCAATTTAATTTATCTTCCTCTTAAATACCATTGTGAGTATATTTTGCTTGTAAAAGTGGGCAGGATGTTTTATTGCTATTAATATTGTGACCTTAATGCAACCGACAGTCAACATAAATCTATCTTGTACTTCTAAATACTGTAGAGTATTCTGTATTATAAGAAGAGAATCTCATCTTGTTTTACAGTAAGGTTTCTAATACAACTGGATTTAAGTGAACAGTTTGGGAGTATTTTTTAGCTTTTATTTATTTAGCTTGGTTGATGTATTTGGTGCTTAATTTACTTTTAAAAATCAGTTCTTCCTCAGGCAAGTGACATATCTTAAATCTTAAATTTTATTATTTTAGAAATAATTTATAATGCATTAGAAAAATAATTTATAATGCATTAGAAAAAAGGTTAGAACATTAGAAAAAATTGTTCACAAACCCAAAAGGGTGTACAGTCTATTTGAGTAAGTGAAAAATACAGAAATAAAGGACACAAAAAGATAAGAGAAATAAAATAGTATTTCATACACAGGGAAATTAAAACTGATTACAAGAGTACACTTAGTAAACCCCACTCGATTCAATGTGGGCTTCCCCGCCAGTAAATATATTTTGGAATGCAGCAATAAAACACAAGGCTTACTACCTTGCAAAGAAGCAATTAACCTTTGCCCTTTTCTATGTCAGCTATGTCTCCTTAGAAGTAAGTTTCATTCTATTTAGTGGGCATAAATCTTATGTTGGACATATTTAAATGACCTGGCTGTTCCAGTGTGTGTGTGTGTGTGTGTGTGTGTATGTGTGTACCTTTGAGTAAGTTTAGATTCCTGGACTGTCTGGGCTATTTTGCAGAAGTAGTGCCATTGCTTCCTTCCTAGGAAGAGAAAGTGACTAGCCCAAAGTCACACAGCTGACTTTGTCCCCAAGACAGGATCAGAATCATGGTCTCCCAGTTTACAGCCAGGTATTTCAACCACTACATCAAGGTGGCTCTTGTCCCAATCTTCCCTTCCCCTAATCAACCTTAGTGTTGCAGCAGCATATGAACAAGAATGGCTAGGTCACTCATTCAACACCTCTTTTTCCTTTTTTCCCAATATCTATAAGAGACAAATGACTTAAGTATTGTAGGTTGTGCAAGTTAGATATTCTTATCTAAAAGTTAAATCATTTTTATGTATTTATAATTTATTTGCTGTATTTTGATTCTTTCTTTCCTCTAGGAAATCAAGAATGGACAAATATTTCATTCTTTCCAATTTTATCATTAGAAGAATATAAATGCAACAGGAGAAACAGAAAAATAGTAACTTTCCTAAGATATTCAACAAATTGTTATCTGTATGTAGTTTTGAATCTGTGTCTAATTAAATACTCTAAACCTCTAGTGATCTAAAGCTAGAGTTATAGTCAACATCATCAATCTGAATACAGATTGCATATGAGAGGGTTCAAGGTTTTATATATTCCTTCTGTTGTTTCAGAATTGGGTGTCCTGGTTTTGACTCAGAAATCTTTCTCATGTTATCAAGTATTTAGCAGTCCATTATTAAACTTCCCCAAGTGAGGTATGAACATGCCCTATAAACCATGTTTTTAAAATGCCGTGTCTTTATGATGTTGACTTGGTCTTATCTGACATTATCTCATTCTCAGTGCAAACACAGGGAAATATATTTTATCTGGTCCAGTTTTAAACCGTTATTTCCTATTTTTCCCAACATGGGACATTATTTAAAATGCCCGGTCAGCAATACAGTTGACAATGTGGTCAAGGATTGGGATCTGCCCAACTCATATTGGTAATTTTATCTTGCTATACTGTATGCACAACTCTGAGGATGTTTTCCAAGATCATCTTGTTTTAGAAGAAGTTCAGTTCTTTCCAACTGTAGTTTCCCACTGACTCCTTCAATTCTGTAGCTGGTTCTCAACTCAGAGACCTTAGATCAGTACAAGCAGCATTTCATTAGTGGAATGTAAGAGAGATTGAATATGGTATGTTTCTAGTGTTTTAGACCACAACATGCTTACTTCTGCAAGCTGTTGGGAGCAAATGTGAAATATTAATAAATATTTCCTTCCAATCAAGAAAATTTGGGAAATATGGCTTTTCTCAAGAGATTTCCAATCACAATAATCAGCATGCTGGGATCAAAGACTGACAGATTAAAAACTTAGTTCCTCTCTTTCTCTGCTCCTATATATATATAAACTTTATATATATAAATATTTATAAAGTTAACAGCCACGTCTCCCTGCTTCTTCTATCTTTTATAGCAGGAAATATATGAAAAGACCTAATAGCTAAAGAGATGCTCTAAGTCAAGGGTGTCAAACTCATGTTATCACGGCAGAGTCACATGATGTATCAGGACTTTTTCCCTTCGCTAAACGAGGTGTGGGCACGGTCAGTGCATGACGCATCTGGTCCATGGATCAGGAGTTTGACAGCTGTGCTCTAAATGTTCTGCAATCTCTCTTAGTTCTGAGCTAAATTACTGTTTGGTGTTAAAATAGTTCATAGAATGGCTGAAGTCAGGAGTGAGGGTGTGAGGAAAAATAACAAAAAGCTCTACACTGAGCAACTATCCCCACACTCCTGGTCTGCTCTTAATCAGGTTCAGCTTCTTCTGCAAGAACACTAACCAGACAGAACACAGTTCTTTCTTGTTTTCTTGTGCTACTTCTGTAGCACCTGCCTTCTCGACTATCTAACATCTGCTGCTGGATTGATTTCCTGCTTCATCTGCTTCACTAGCAGCTACTGTCATGATTGGAAACCATGGCAGAAGAACCTGTCATAATTCAGTCTTTATTTACTTAGTCTTCAGTATGTAAGTCCTTAACTACTTCCAGATTAAAATGTAAATAAGGTAAGCTTCATTCATAATTTTATTAAGGCAAAGTAAGCTCAAGAATCAGAGCAGCCCCCATGGCATGGATAGCAAGGATGTTTAAGAATAAATCGGAGAAATGTGGGAAGTGTCATCAGATACCTGGATCATGCTATCACATGAGGTGGATGTGTGTGGAAGCCAAGAGATACTGGATTAAAATTCATACATGGCTGGAAAAAATGACAAAACAGCATATAGACTTGAAACCAGAGATATCTTTATTAGGTATCTTACCTGAAGGATATAGTAAAGAATTGACATATTTGATTATAAATGTTTGACAGCAGCTAGAATTGTATTTGCCAAAAATTGGAAAGGTAAAAAAAATTCCGATAGAAGTGGAGGTGATTAAGAAAATAATGGAATGTGCAGAAATGAGTAAATTGACATTAGCAATTAGAGAGCAACAAGACAAAAAGTATTATAAAATTTGGGACTTATTTTATCAATGGTTAAATAAGAAAATAGAGAAATAAAATAAAATACAATATAAATACAATATTATAGAAAAGATAAGACAATGTAATGATATGTTATAATCAGAGGTGGTATTCAGCAGTTCTCGGGAAGCGGTAGTGGAAATTTTGAGTAGTTTGGAGAACCGGCAAATGCCACCTCTGACTGGCCCCGCCCCCATCGATTCTCTGTGTCCCGAGTCCCAGCTGATCGGCTGGATCTTCTTTTCTTGCCTTGCATAGGAGAACAGACCTGGAAAGCAGGTTAGTGGGATGGGAAGGGAATAGTATTCTGCAGTAACCTTCCCCCAGGAGTGGGGAGGGAATGGAGATTTTGCAGTATCCATACCCTGCCATGCCCACGAAGCCATGCTCACAGAACTAGTAGTAAAAATTTTTGAATCCCACCACTGGTTATAATTGACTATAATGAAATGAATGATATTATGAACTAGGTTTTGTAAAATTTGAAACTTGCTCGAAAAGGATGATGTGAATTTATAATTAAAGTCTAATAAAGAGTTAATAATAATATAATATAAGTGAAACTCAAAAAATTAGAATATTGTGCAAAAGTTCATTTATTTCAGTAATGCAACTTAAAAGGTGAAAGTAATATATGAGATAGACTCATTACATGCAAAGCCAGATAGTTCAAGCCGTGATTTGTCATAATTGAAATGATTATGGCTTACAGCTCATGAAAATCCCAAATCCACAACATCAGAAAATTAGAATATTGTGAAAAGGTTTAATGTTCTAGGCTCAAAGTGTCCCACTCTAATCAGCTAATTAAGCCATAACACCTGCAAAGGTTCCTGAGCCTTTAAATGTTCTCTCAGTCTGGTTCAGTAGGAATCACAATCATGGGAAAGACTGCTGATCTGACAGTTGTGCAGAAAACCATCATTGACACCCTCCATAAGGAGGGAAAGCCTCAAAAGATAATTGCAAAGGAAGTTGGATGTTCCCAAAGTGCTGTATCAAAGCACATTAATAGAAAGGGAAAAGTGTGGAAGAAAAAGGTGCACAAGCAGAAAGGATGACCGTAGCCTGGAGAGGATTGTCAGGAAAAGGCCATTCAAAAGTGTTAAGGACTTTCACAAGGAGTGGACTGAAGCTGGAATCAGTGCATCAAGAGCCACCACACACAGACGGATCCTGGACATGGGCTTCAAATGTTGTATTCCTCTTGTAAAGCTGCTCCTGAACAACAAATGTCAGAAGCGTCTTACCTGGGCTAAAGAAAAACAGAACTGGTCTGTTGCTCAGTGGTCCAAAATTCTCTTTTCTGATGAGAGCAACTTTTGCATCTCATTTGGAAACCAAGGACCCAGAGTCTGGAGGAAGAGAGGCACACACTGCAAGATACTTAAAGTCCAGTGTGAAGTTTCCACAGTCTGTGTTGATTTGGGGAGCCATGTGACCTGCTGGTGTTGGTCCACTGTGCTTCATTAAGTCCAGGGTCAATGCAGCCATCTACCAGGAGATTTTGGAGCACTTCATGCTTCCTTCCGCAGATGAGCTTTATGGGGATGCTGACTTCATTTTCCAGAAGGACCTGGCACCTGCCCACACTGCCAAAAGCACCAAAACCAGGTTCAATGACCCTGGGATTACTGTGTTTGATTGGCCTGCAAACTCGCCTGACCTGAGCCCCATAGAGAATCTATGGGGCATTGCCAAGAGAAAGATGAGAGACATGAGACTGAACAATGCAGAAGAGCTGAAGGCTGCTATTGAAGCATCCTGGTCTTCCATAACACCTCAGCAGTGCTACAGGCTGATAGCTTCCATGACACGCCACATTGAGGAAGTACTTGCTGCAAAAGGGGCCCAAACCAAGTACTGAGTACATATGCCTGCTTATAGTTTTCAGAGGTCCGATATTGTTCTATGTACAATCCTTGTTTTATTGATTGCATGTAATATTCTAATTTTCTGAGATTGTAGATTTGGGGTTTTCATGAGCTGTAAGCCATAATCATCTCAATTATGACAAATCACGGCTTGAACTATCTTGCTTTGCAAGTAATGAGTCTATCTCATATATTAGTTTCACCTTTTAAGTTTCATTTCTGAAATAAATGAACTTTTGCACGATATTCTAATTTTTCAAGTTTCACCTGTATAATATGCATAGTTGATTTATATAATATTAATTTTAATAATGTATCTAGAAGGGAAAGACTTGATATTATGCACAAGAAGATATGTACCAACCAACACATTGTACAATGGAAAGATGGTTTTATACTTTGTGTTTATGTTTGTATTTGTTTATGTTTGTTGTTAAAAAATAAGATTTGGCAAAAAAAAAAAAAAAGAATCAGAGCAGCCAATTTGATGATGGCATATTTTTTTTCTAATTCCTCATAGGCATTTGAATAGATTTTAACCCAGTCATCTGCCTGTACCTAAGTTAGAACTACCGGTAGGTACAGATGGTCTTTTGAAAAACTCCACCCAGTTTGTGGACAGAGGAGGCAGGTAAATGATTTCTTTGAATTTATGAAGGGGATGGAAAAATTTTGAACAATGAATGATAGAAAAATCTCTCGCACACATATTTTGGACACCTCATTATTCAATAAATACAGAAACACTATCTTTCCCACTGACAATTTATCTGACTTCTTTACTTCTGTGGAGGAATTTTAAAGCAAATTAGCTTATATAACATTATATGACAGTTGATACTGGAAAAAAAGGACAATTTATCTGTCTGACACTTTTGGCCTTTGATTCTCCTCAATTGTTATCTAGCTGGCAGTTATTTCATCAGGTTACAAAGCAGAGAAACAGAAGAGAAGGATGAGTATTCCACTGTATCTGTTAAGAAGTAATCAACCTTTGGTTCTCTTCAATAGTCCTTAGCTGTCAGTTTCAGTTTTTCCATCATTCAAATCTAAAATACCATAACTCCATGATTCTTTTGGTCTTGTTTATAAAGAAATGTATGGTTTTTATTAAAATGTTAATTATAGAAATAAAATAACATTCTGACCCATCTGAATTACACTGACTCTAATATGGACAGATAATCATATTGGGACTATCTATTATTCTGGATCCTTTCAGGAAAAAGATTGGGCAACCCTAATTCAAGAGCATGCATAAGGTTCAAGCCAAGAGATTTATTAAAAGATATGAGCATCTGTAATCATTTTCTACTGCCTAAATCACATTCCTAAGTACTTATTGTAGGTTCAATTCAGATAAGGAATGGCATGCATATCTATTTATTCTACCTCTATACTTCTCTTTTTTTCTCTGCTCTTTTATAACATTTCTATATGAGTGATTTCCCCCCAAGCAAGTTAAATAGAAGATAATGTTATGATTTTAAATTGGCATGGATCATTTTGTAATTTACAATTGTGAATAAAAAGGAATAGAAACCGGACAGTGCAGTTTTAGATACTGTCTACCCAGTGGTGGGATTCAAATAATTTAACAATTGGTTCTCTGCCCTAATGACTGGCTGGTTGGGTGTGGCTGGGTGGGCATGGCCAGAGTGGGCATGGCCAGAGGGCATGACAGCACTCAGCCTCCTGCAGCACTCTGCAAGCCAAAATGGGGCATGGGGGTTAATTACAAAATGTGAGCTTTGCTTTGTGACATCCAGATCCAGCAAGCAAGGGGTGTGAACTGCACAGAAAATACACTTTTGTTTGATTATGAAGAAAGTCCCCAAAGTACACTAAATGTAGACACCTCCCCAGCAAACAACAAATTTTGAAGCTCCAGATAAAGAGGATTCATTTTAGGATGAGTAACTACAGTTTGCATATTGGAGATTCCTAAAGGAATGCTGGGAAACTATGTATTTTAAAGAACATTTGAGGGAGGGGTGCAGAATAGCCCTTCTTTGCCTGAGGCTGTAGAGACCTGGCACCAATCAAAACACTATTTGTGAAACAACTGATCAACACTGATAGCGTAAGCCACTAGTATATGAAAATAAGAACAAACTCCACTCCCTCATAGTACTGATAAAGTTACCTAGTTTGGTAATGAAACATTTGAAAGAAAACCATCAAGCTCAGAGAGCAACAAGGAACCCACAGCTCAACCCTGAGTTACAAATATTATCTTCTATTAATAAACAATTTTTTGGTTAGAGGGACTCAGAGCCTGCATTATATAAGATGTCTTTCAGTGGATTTCATCCTAATTTTGATATGATTTCTGTAAATAAGGAATGTAGAATTATAATGGCTGGGTATTTGAGTATCCTTCATACATCAAAAATACAAAGCTAAGGCAGGGGTGGGATTCAAAATTTTTAACAACTGGTTCTGTGGGTGTGGCTTAGGTGGTGGGTGTGGTTGGTGGTCATGTGACTGGGTGGACATGGCTTGGTGGTCGTGTTATTGGCTGGGTGTGGCCAACTCAATATCACATCGAGGCACGCATCTCCTCGCCTGGCCTCTCATGACTGTGGGGATGCTGCAACAGTCATAAGTGTGAAAAATGGTCATAAGTCACTTTTTTCAGTGCCATTGTACCTTTAAATGGTCACTCCACACAAGCAAAGTACCAGCAAAGGAGGGTAAAAAAAACTCCAGAGATGTTCCTGAGACAGGAAGTCTAGTCCTGCCAAGAATGTAATAAGGATTAATGGAGAGGCATTTTCTGTAAGCAACACCAGAATGTTTCCTTCCTGCCTCCCTTACAAGATTAGGCCAATAATTTCTTCTAACAACTGGTTCTCCGAACTGCTTAGAATGTTAACAACCGGTTCTAGCGAATAGGTGTGAACTGGTAGAATCCCACCCCTGAGCTAAGGGATAAACAAATAAAAACAGATTTGAAAAAATAAAAGACTTAGGAAAGAAAAAAAGTGAAGGTGTAAAAAAGAGAAAAAGAATGATTTCTTTGGTACAGATATGAGTAAAAATAATATCAAACTCTTACTCTAAGATTAACATTTGTCTACATTATGTCCATAATCCCTTATTTAATCATCAAAGCCCAGATCAACTTTTAATAACAGTTTCTCACAAAAAGTCCAGTAATGGTTCATATTGCTTTAATCACTATTTGTTAACAAAACCATAGCTGATTTATTTAATTGCACCGAACTCTAAATAAAACAGGAATTGAAAATCCCAAACTCTAGTGTAGACACATGCTTCTCGACTTTGGCAAATTTAAGGTGCATGGCCTTCAATTCCCAGAATTCCCAGACAGCATGAAATTCACCCATCTTAAACTTGCCAAGTGTCAGGATTCCAGAATGTTTTATGAGTTGACACCAAGACTGAAAAATGCTGATCTACAGATAGGTTTTTTCCATTCCTCTTTTACTGGTTCCTACTTAGTTATGAGTAATCATAATGCAAAATCTCCATTCCCAACTCACCCCACAGTTTAGATCATGCAAAATCCCCATTCCCAAATCACCCCACTGTAATAATCATGCAAAATCCCTGTTAAGTATTCCCTAATATGGTCACAGGAGTCAGACTCCACTCATTGGGCCAGCCCTGGCAGGAGAAATGAATTCCCATCAGTGGCTGAAAGGTTATGCAGCGCTGGCTATATAAGACTTACGGTGAAAGACAAAACCATGGCACACATTTCAAACTGGATGTGGAGGGGGTGGCTGGAAACCATAGATGGGGACGAGTTCAAACCTTTTAAAAACAGGCAAACCAAACTGTCAGTGACCAAGGACTGCCTGTTGTGGGGAGAGAGAGTGATCATCCTTCCACCATTATGGACAAGGGTATTGACATTGCTGCACTAGGGCCACCCCGGGATTGTCCAGATGAAAGCCCTTGCCAGAAGCTATATATGGTGGCCGGGGCTAGACAAGGAGGTTGAGGCCTGGGTCACCACCTGCATCCCCTGCCAAGAGTCCCAACCGGCATCCCTATCAGCAACACCCATGAAGTGGGAGACACTCACAACTCCATTGGCCCAGGTACACGCCGGGCCCTGCCAAGGACAAACCTTCCTAATAGTGATGGAAGCATACTCTAAGTGGTTGGAAGTGATCATTATGAAGTCAACCATTACCGAGGCCACCATAAGGGCACTCTGGAGACTGTTCACAACCCATGGGCTGACGGATCTACTAGTGTCTGACAACGGGCCACAATTCACATCACAGCTTTTCAAGGGGTTCCTAGCAGGACCGGGGATCCAACATGCACTCTCAGTGCCAGCACACCCAGCCACCAATGGACAAGTAGAGAGAATGGTGAGATCCAGCAAAGAAACACTCAAGAGGTTGGGCACAGGGGACTGGCAGGAAAGGGTTGATAGGATGCTACTAGCCCAGCACATCACACCCATGTGACAACACATCGCAGCCCAGCCGAGCTACTATGGGCCAGAGGCTTAGGTCAACCCTAGACAGAATACATCTCAACTACAGCAATGAAACCCCCGCAGACTCCACTGGGAAGTGCAGGCACTTTACCATAGAGGACCCAGTTTTTGTACATAATTACATGGGGAGCCAACCTGGGTCCGAACAGGCCACCATCCTATGAACAAGTGAGATGCACAGGTCTAGTTGCACCCCACGAAGCCCTGCCAACCTGCACAACTATGTGTGACATACGAGCACTGATTGAGGAATGATAACTAGGAGGAAAGGGGTATTAAGTATTCCCTAATATGGCCACAGGAATGGAGTCATTGAGCCAGCGACTGGTGGGAGAAATGAAGTCCCATCAGTGGCTGAAAGGTTAGACAGTGCAAGCCGCTCAGCCACTTAAAACACAAGCTGCTCAGCCGTGGCAAATGCCAGCTTATATAGCCAGAGCTTTCCATGGCTGAGCGGCTTGTGTTTTAACCAACTAAATAAAGGCCTACCTATGATTGCTGTGTCCTGCCTCTTCACTCCACATGCCTACTCAACAATCCCCATTGCCAACTCACTCTAGAGCAAGGGTTTTGAGCCTTGAAGTCCTCCTGCACCACCCTGAAAGCCAAAACAGGATGCAGGAGAGCCGCACAATGCTCCCTGTGCACTGTTTTGGGCTTGGAAGGTCTCCTGAACCACCCTGGAAGCTAAAACAGGGCACATGGGGCTGCACAATACTTCCCCATGCTCCATTTTGAGCCTGAAAGGCCTCTTGCACCAACCTGGAAGCAAAAATGGGATGCATGGGGGAGGATTCCTGGGAGGGGTAGTTTGGGCTGGGCAAGGCCAACCAGAGGTGGGATTAGCCAGTTCTCTGAACTGGGCAAAAAGTTAACAATTGATTCATCTGAACTTATACAAACCAGCTGAATCCCACCTCTGTGTCTACGTTTAATTTTAAAACCAGGTATTGCCAGGTTATATGGCAGGCAGCCCAGGATGAAATGGACATACAGGATAGCTACCATGGATGGGAAGAGAGATAGTGCTTCCCCCACAATGCCCAATGTCTAGATGGAGGAAAGTCGTTGCCTAGAATGCAATTAAATATGGTAAAGATAGAAAAGGCAGACACAGCTTCTTTTTGGTGAATTGGATTCCCTTTGCTCCATAGTGGTATTTACAGTTGTAAATGACAAAGGAGTAGCATAAGTCAGAGTTACTTCACTGGCCAATAGAAAGGATCAGATAAAATAAGCTACTTTTTGATTATTAAACACAATTTTTCAAATTGTATTTTATTTATTTTTTAATGTAAATTTATATAAGAAACAGATTCTAAAATGACAACTTACAAGTCACATACAATAGTACAATATGAATCCCCCTAGAACAGTAATACATCACAGTAAAATTTTTAGAAGATAATTTTTAGAAGATATAGTACAACTGGTTAGGGTAAAAAGCTGATGATGATTTATCAATGTTGCTGAAAAATAGAAGTTCCTCATTTTGCATTTTTATTTCAATCCCTGCCTTCCTTTCTTTTGTGATAGACTACTTATGTTAGTGCTTTTTACATGTGTACTGTCTTCCCTAGTTTTTATATGAACCACCATTAATGTATCCAAATTTGTTCAGTGTAGGGTGGTAGTTGTGTAAAAGGTATATTAATTATTTTCTGCTATCTATAGTAGAGTTCTATGTAAAATGCTCAAAGAATTTGTAAATTTCAATTAAATATATAAAACAATCCTTCTGAGATTTAGTTAAGAGAATTTAAAAAGTAACACCTACTAACAATTCAAATGTAATATGAAAGTGATAACTTATAAATCTAGGAACTAAAATTCATCAGCTTGCTGAAGACATTTATAGGTGATATCTTCCATTTTTAGTATGTGATAGAACAATTTCATAAACTCGCTTGCGTTATCATCCTTTTGTTTTGATATTTAGAGTAAGGAGAAACAAAAAATCCACACTTCGTAAATGTATGAGTAGCATAAACCATATGGACAAAAAAAGTGTGTAAAAATATTTAAAAGGAAGTTCATACACTCAAGCTGCAAAATCAAGCCTGACTCTTTTATGAAGTAACATGAAACCACACACTACTAGGAATTGGAATGGGACAACTTGCCACAGCTATCTCATCATGGTCAACTCACCATGGCCAACTTGCCATGGGACAACTCACTGCAGGACAATTCAACAATTCAATTTAATTATTTAAAATAATTAAAAAATATTTTTATTTTTGTCATTCACCATTTATTTTGTCCTCCTTTAGCATTCTTTTTTAAATGATTCTATTCAACTATTTCTTCAATATTCATATAACTCTTGTCCCATAGCAACTTGTCCTGTGATGAAGTTGTCCATGGCAAGTTGGCATGGCAAGTTGACCATGGTGTGTTATCCAGACCATTAGGAATATCTACAGTGGCCATTTTCTTGGATTTCCATAGCTTGCTAGCCATACAGATCCATCCTAACCATCTGAATTCAGTCTGAAACAAAGCCAACACCCCCCCCCCCCCCAAAAAAAAAACCTTGGAAAACCATGGGGATCTGTTAATTCTTTCCCAATCTGAATGAATGCCTCATTTTTCAAACCCTAAAATTGCAGAACCCTACCAACCTTACACTTCTTCTAAAATATCCTTTTGTTGGATGAAGTTTTGGTAGGCTGCCTTGTATAGCCCATTGATTACTAGGAAGAAAAAATAAATAAAACAAGAAGAAAGAACTATTGTTAAGAGAGTGGAGTTTCTTTCTCTCCCCCAAATATAGAATGAAGAAACCAATATATGTAGAAGAAATCACTGTAGTATGAGGAAACATAGTTTTGTAGCTTTTGGTGGGGAAGAATCTTATATTCCAAACAATACACGCAATATTCATTACAGCCACCTGGTAGATTGTATCAACTTTTTTTCTTCTTTCTTTTGAATCAAATGAATATATTCATCTAGATTCTAGAAAAAGCTGCTGTGAGATCTTTGCCATACAAAATACCTTGTGTGCATTTTGTTAGATTTTGTAGAAGATTGTCCATCCATGCAAAAATGTGCAAATATCAAATCACAAACCAACCAAATTAAGAAATAATGCAATGAATCCTAATTTCCTTTCTCATTCATGCTAAAAGGACTTTATTCCCGAATCCTTAATGAAAATATATAAGAATTCTTGATTATAGTGGCATCTGTTAGAAAGCCTAAAACAATTGCTAGTGACAAGCATTGATTATTTATTTGGGGTATATGCATAAACTAATATGTTTATACTTATGTAGCAATCACCTGCCATAGAACATGGAGAGCCACAAACCAAGTATCTGAAAACAATTTAATTAGGAATTATTTATTTTTGCATTTCTGCCTTGCAAAGCTTAATGCAAAAAAAAAAAAGTTTCTCAAACACCATTGACAAAAAGGCAACAGTGATGATAATGCCACATGTAATTGTACTTCTCTTTTTAGTAAGCGTTGAAAATAGAATTTCATTTTCTTTCATTGCAGTCATGATTAAGGTAGATACAATTTATAAACTGAATATTTTCTCTTTAAATCTAGCAGGATTTTCAGAGTGCTCAGCCTTATTCCGCCTTAATGGTTTCCTTTTCATTAGCACAAACAATAAAAGCCCCTATCTCAATACAATGCACAGGATCATTCCCTGGCCAATGTCTTTATTACAGCAGTTCTACAGACCTGCAGTAGTTCTACAAACCTTCAACATTTAATCTGAGTTGATTCCACAACTGGCAATTAACAAAGGGAGAGGATTATTTGGGCTGTCAAAGGACTGTTGGCATCTCAACCAACATGGATAAAGAGAAGGTGGCCGATTTATCAAGAAAGAAATTACCCAGTGAGTAAGTAGTTCTTCTTTCTTTGTTAGAGCCCAAGGGTGAAATCCCAGCAGGACAAAATATTTCAGGAGAATAACCTTATGCTTTCACATTGTTCACTATTACTCTCTCTGATACTAAAGACAAACACCCAGTTTATTTATTTATTAATCAGATTTCTATACCGCTCCCTCTCCCAAAAAGGGACTCGGGGCGGTGTACAGCCTACTAAAAAACACACAGAATAAATACAATTTAAAACTAGATTAAATATGCAAATCCGGCTGAATCCCATCCAACTACAAATTCGGACATTTAAAATCCAGGATTAATTAAAAATTTAAAAATTATAAAATTTAACAATTAAAACCCAAGTTAAATTTAAAACCCATAGACCATTTACTGGGCCAGGCCGGCTTGCTCGAAAAATAAAGTCTTAACTGCAAGCCGGAAGGTCAGGATGTCCGTCATGGCCCGTATCTCCTGTGGGAGATCATTCCACAGGGAGGGGGCTCCCACAGAGAAAGCCCGCACCCTTGGGGCCGCCAGCTGACAACGATCAGGCGGCGGCACCCCAAGGAGGGCAACCCTGTGAGAGCATACTGGGCGGCGGGAGGTTGTTGATGGCAGCAGGCGGTCCCGTAAGTAGCCAGGTCCCGAGCCACGGAGCACTTTAATTACCATCAGTACCACCTTGAATCGAATCTGGAAGGCCACAGGAAGCCAGTGCAGCCTGCGGAGAAGCGGTGTTACGTGGGAGCCCCGAGGGGCACCCACGATCACCTGCGCGGCTGCATTCTGAACCAGCTGCAGCCTCCGGAGACTCTTCAAGGGGAGCCCCATGTAGAGAGCATTGCAATAGTCCAAGCGGGAGATGACGAGGGCGGAAGTGACTGTGCGAAGTGCGCCCAGATCCAGAAAGGGCCGCAACTGGTGAATCAGACGAATCTGACAAAAAGCCCCCCTGACGACGGCTGCAATATGTTCTTCTAAAGACAGCTGTACATCCAGGAGGACACCCAGATTGCGCGCCCTTTCCACGGGGGTCAAAACCTCTCCCCCCACGGCCAGCGAAGGAGCAAGCTGACTGTATCTGGGTGCAGGAAACCACAGCCACTCGGTTTTGGTCGGGTTGAGACGAAGCCTGTTACGATCCATCCAACTCCGCACGGCCTCCAGGCACCGGGTCATCACTTCGACGGCTTCGTTGGGGTTACCCGGGGTGGAGATGTACAGCTGAGTATCATCAGTGTACTGATGGAACTCAACCCCAAAGCCACGGATGATCTCACCCAGCAGCTTCACATAAATGTTGAACAGCAGGGGTGAGAGCACTGACCCCTGGGGCACCCCACACAGTAGGGGCCTCGGGGCCGATCTCTGCCCCCCTGTCAACACAAATTGCGAACGGTCGGAGAGGAAGGAGGCAAACCACCGTAACACGGTGCCTCCCACCTCCAACCCCTCCAACCACCGCAATAAGATACTGTGGTCGACAGTATCAAAAGCCGCTGAGAGATCTAACAGGACCAGGACAGAGGAACAACCCCTGTCCCGAGCCCTCCAGAGATCATCCACCAACACGACCAATGCCGTCTCCGTGCTGTGCCCAGGCCTGAAACCCGATTGGAGGGGTCAAGATAACTCGCTTCATCCAGGTACTGCGGGAGCTGACGTGCCACCACACTCTCGACAACCTTCGCAACAAAGCGAAGGTTGGAGCCTGGACGATAATTTGATAGTAATGCTGGGTCCAGGGACGGTTTCTTGAGGAGGGGCCGAACCACCGCCTCTTTCAAGGCGGCGGGTAACAGCCCCTCTCTCAAGGAAGCATTTATAATACCCTGGAATCAGCCTCGTGTCACCTCCCGAGTGGCCAAGACCAGCCAGGAGGGGCACGGGTCCAAAAAACAAGTGGTGACATTAAGCCCCCCCAGTATCCTGTCCACGTCCTCCAGAGTAACAGGATTGAACTCAACCCAAATGACCTCACCGATATCCACCCCCGCCCCCCCGCCCGGAGATGCCCAGTCGGAGTCCAGCTCATCCCGGATCTGAGTGATTTTGTCCTGCAGAAACCTAGAAAACTCCTCAGCCCGCCCCTGCAAGGGATCCTCCCGCGCTCCCACCTTCAAGAGGGAGCGGGTCACCCTAAACAGGGCGGCTGGGCAGTTTTCCATGGACGCAATAAGGATGGAGAGGTAAGACCTCCTCGCCATCCTTATCGCCACTAAATACGTCTTAATATGAGATTGTAGTAGTGTTCGGTCAGACCCAGAGCGGCTAGCCCTCCAACTACTCTCTAGGCGTCTTTTCCGGCGCTTCATCTCCCTTAGCTCCTCAGAAAACCAAGGAGCCACCTGGGATCGGCACCGGGTCAGAGGCCGCAAGGGCACGACCCGGTCAAGGGCCCCAGCAGCCACCCTATCCCAGGTGGCGACCAAGCCCTCAACCGAGTCGTGTGTGTGAGCTTCGGGAAATGGCCCAAGCTCCGTCAGGAACCTATCTGGGTCCATCAGGCGCCTGGGGCGGTACCATTTTAGCGGTCCCGCCTCCCTGCGGCCGGGGGGTGCGGAACGGAAGTCGAGCTTCAGGAACGAGTGATCAGTCCATGACAGGGGTTCTACAACTATATCCCCTACACCCAGATCACTCTGCCACTGATCAGAGACAAAAACCAGATCCAGGGTGTGACCTCCCAAGTGAGTAGGGTCCCGAATTAAGTGGGTCAGGCCCATGGCTGTCATGGAAGCCATGAACTCCTGAGCAGTCCCCGAGGCACCGCCGGCAGAAGGCAGGTTGAAATCCCCCATGACCATAAGCCTGGGGGTCTCAACCGCCAAGCCGGCTATGACCTCAAGGAGCTCAAGCAGGGCCGATGCCACATAGCAGGGAGCCAGGTATGCGATCAACAAGCCCACCTGTACCCTGGGACCGAACTTCACAAAAAGAGACTCACATCCGGTCGTCTGAGAAACAGTGGATTCCCTCGGACACAGATCCTCCTTGTTCTACTTGTTCCTATCCCAACACTTTTTCTTTCTCCTGTTCCCTCTTACCTACAACACTCAAACATAGTTATTTTATATGGTTCTTAGTTACTTCATGGAATATCCCCCAAAGTATCTTCTTTCCTTGATCCCATTGCTACTTTCTTCTGAAGGTATTGACCCCTCATTCAGCTTCTATTTCCTCAGAGCAACAAAGATGATTAGGGGACTAATCTAAAACATACAAAGAACAGTAGCAAGAATTGGATATGTCTAATTTAATGAAAAGAAGGATTATGAGTGATAGGATAGCAGTGTTCCAATAACTAAAGAGCTGTTATAAAAATAGTATCAATCTATTCTCCAAAGCCCCTGAAGGCAGGACAAGAAGTAATGAGTGGAAACTAATCAAGGTGGGAATCAACCTAGAATTAGGGAGAAATGTCCTGACAGTTGGAAAAATGAATCAATGGAATAACTTGCCTCCATAAATTGTGGGTGCTCCAACACTTTTAAAAGATATATTGGACAACCATTTGTCTGAAATGGTATAGGGCTTCCTGCTTGAGCAGAAGGCTGAACTAGATGACCTCCAGGGTCCCTTACAACTCTGTTATTCCCTCATTATCTGTCATTTTTATATTAATAGTACCAATTAAGATAAGCTCCAGGTCTTAAAAACATATCATTTGTTCAATTTGTCATTGCTCATTTTTTTTCTCTCCTCCCTCCCTTTAATGCTATTACAAATTACTTTGTGGAGGTTTGGAAAAAATGTCATAGCATTTCCCCTAAAAACTCTTCTAAATGCTTTGAATTCAGTTACTTTTATTTGTTTATTTTCAATCAAGGCATCCTTTCCCACCAACAAAATAGATAGAGGGGCAGAGAGAGAATTAAATATCAAGATATACAGTTAACAGAGTTTTATTTAAAGCATCCAGTGTAACAAAATAATATAGAGATCCTAAAGCTGAGTTAAAACTATGTTTTCTGGGGGGCAAATGCAATAGAACAGAATTTAACTACTTTCATGGGAATAGTAGTGAACCAAATATACTACCTTTTCTTTAGACTGACCTAAATGTTAAGAAGGATGATAGTGACTTGGAGCTCCAGCAGTCATAAAAAATATAGAGCTGCAATATATGAGCAATTGCTATCATAGGCATGAACATAAACTTTCTGAAAATGGGGCACAATTTTATCTTCCTCCAGACCCCTAGAGGTTAAGACATCAAGCCTTGCTACAGTGAAGTAATTTATCTATCTTCTATTTATCTAGGTCTCTATTGCAATGATTTTTGGTCTTAATTTTATCTTTCTGTAGATTAAAATCAAGGACTCTGCTAACCTTCATAAAGCTTTTCAAGGGCAAAGGTCAATTGACAAGCCACAATAAGTTAAATCCTTGGCTGTATCTATTTTAAGAGAGACTCTTTCAGAAAGAAGATTGAATCAGGATCATCCACAAAAACTAATTTTATCTGATATTTTAAATTGTACTTTTCCATGTGAGCATTAACAAAGGTAAACAAAGCTCCAAATGGACAAATAAATTGTGCACCCAGTAAAAGATACAAAATGTTTGTTTTTTATAAAAATTGGATTGATTTGATTCCAGAGCCCTCAAGTTTTGTATCCTCAGCAGGGGACTTAGGACTTTGCTCTGCACAGTTTGGCAGCAGCTGAAACAATTACTGTTACATCTTGCAAACTCATCATGGCATTTCAACTCATTTGGGCATAAACTTAGAGATTACAAAATGGATATTTCCACAAAGTGAAAGATTGAAAACAGACTTGCAAGTATTTGAATACCCTGCTCTTAGTGATGGGATTCAAATTTTTTTACTTCCGGTTCAGTGGGCGTGGTTTGGTGGCATGACAAGGGAAGGGTACCGTAAAATCTCCAGTCAGAGGTGGAATTTGCCGGTTCTCTGAGCTATTCAAAATTTCCATTATCGGTTCTCCAGAACTGGTCAGAACCTGCTGAATACCATCTCTGCCTGTTCTGTTCTATTTGAATGTCACTGATACAAGGTTGCATGACAGTTTATAAAGAGAAACATTTCTTTGTTTTAGAATAGTTGATTTCAAGTTCTTTGTCATGAAAAAAATGTCTCAGAATTATTTATCTCATAGGACAATTAAAAATAGGAAAAGTGTTTAATGGAAATCTGATTACCACACCTACTTTACATATATTGATCAGTCCTTGCAGTTACCTAAAGTATGGCGACAATCAATAATAATTCCAATTTTTTAAAAATAGGATAGAAACTTAACCCAATCAATTAGTGCCCATCCAGTCTAGTAAGTATGACTAGTAAACTGCAAACTAGACATTTCTACATTTCTATTGATTGCCTGATGCAAGAAGAGCTATTAACTGAGAAACAAGTTCATATAAAGATCATATCAAGAGCAACTGTGTTCTCTTCGCTGATGATGTAAAGCTATTCAACACCACAGAAAATACCGCTACCCTTCAAAAAGACCTTGACTACATATCAGAATGGTCAAACAAATGGCAACTTCAGATCTCAACAAATAAATGCTCTGTCCTACATATTGGCAAAAAAAAATCAGAAAATAAAATACAGGCTGAATAGTCAAGACCTTGTTGATGACCCAAACTCTGTAAAGGATCTTGGAGTACTCATCTCAAATGACCTAAGTGCTAGAGCCCACTGTAACTACATAGCCAAAAAGGCGCTAAGAGTTGTTAACCTAATCTTACATAGCTATTTTTCTGGTAATATTACACTAATAACTAGAGCATACAAAACATTTGCTAGACCAATACTCGAATACAGCTTATCAATCTGGAACCCACATTACGTATCTGATATTAACACAGTTGAGAAAGTCCAGAAATATTTTACAAGAAGAGTTCTTCTCTACTCGTTGCAGAATACCTTATGCCACCAGACTCAAAATTCTAGACCTTGAAAACCTAGAACTACGCCGTCTTCGGTCCGATCTAAGTATAGTATATAAAATCATACATTGCAATGTCCTACCTGTCAATGAATACTTCAGCTTCAACCATAACAACACAAGAGCAAACAATAGATACAAACTCAAGGTTAATCGCACCAAACTTGATTGCAGGAAATACGACTTCAGCAACAGAGTGGTCAATGTCTGGAATACTCTACCTGATTCTGTGGTTTCTTTCCCAAACCCCAAAAACTTTAACCTTAGACTGTCTACTATTGACCTCACCCCTTTCCTAAGAGATCTGTAGGGGTGTGCATAAGCACACCAATGTGCCTACCGTCCCTGTCCTATTGTTTCTTTTATATTTTATTTTTCTTATATATATCCATGTATTCATAATTATGTTTTATTTATACCTATTATCTTGTAAGCAATTGACAAATAAAATAAAATAAATAAACAAGTTGGCTTTTTGAACTGGACAGTCAACAGTTTTTTCATGTTTAAAGGAAAAATATTTCAGCCATTTAAAAACATGTAAGCCAATTTTATTGGTTTAAAGGAGGCTTTTAACTCAATTTTTAGAGTAAAACTGTGGTAAAGAAAAGACCAGTATATTCAGTACTTTGTCCTCTATCTAGTCATAGAGGAAAAAGCAGTATCCATTTGTATATGAATACAATTTTTGATGCATATACTTTTTAAAAAGAAAAACATAATCCTGGTAGGTTTAGGTATGAACTAGGATTGGGAATCCAAGGTTCTTCTCATCTCTTAAGCAAGGAAGCCAGCTGGATGAATCATACACTCTTAGCCAAATCAGCTCTGGCTCAAGATCTGTATTTCAAAGCAGAAGTAAAATAAAACTTATTGCATTATGCATTGATTGCCATGCTATGTGAACTTCAGTGAATGTGGTGGAAAGCAAGGGGACACTTGCAACTAAGCAGGGAAATCCCTAGGAAAAAACAGAGCAAAACAATTGCTAGAAAAAACAACTCTAAATTGCAATGATGGGGGAAGGAACCATTTTTAAAATGTGATTTTCTCTGATATTTGGTTGGTTTTCAGTTAATAATGCTCCAAAGCCAATAATTTCCTTTTCTACAGATTACAATCCAGTGTTTAGTGTTTCTGAAGGCATCAGTCTTTCCTTTTAATGTATAGCTTAGCTAATGGATTTGAATATTTGCAGCTAAGTGTTTTATAGATACATTTTATATGATATACTCCCATTATATTGATTTTTGTGAAAAAGAATGCTTATCATCTATATGACAAACAGGTAGAATTGTGGATATTCATCTGTTGCAAAATTAAATGTTGCCTTTTTATTATTAAATTGAAAATATACTGTATTAATCCTAAATAAATATTGGGCTTTCTCCACCAAATATTCAGCAACAATATGGTAATGGAGGCAGAGCAGTTTTTGTAAAAATAATTGTAGTAATTCAGATTCCTTTTGTTGTGAGATAAATGCACAGGTTACATATTCTTACATAAGCTTATTTTATTGTCCAGAGTATTCTAAAGCTAATAGGCACTTTCTTTGTGTGAGTTATTGGAAATATAGAAACATATTAATTATGTATTAATTAGTATTAGGCCTCAGGAAATCATTCAGAGCTTTCCTCTGCCAGCAAGAAAGGTGTTCATCTGGTTCTGTTCCTGAAAACCATAAAGCTGTTTTGTGGATGTGTCTTCTGGCAAATAATACATTCATGTGCAAAAGATCTTGGGAAGGTCCAGGAACTGATGTCCAAGTTTGTGAAGAATGGTGGCTATATTGTCGCTTTGAGACTCAAATCCTGTGGAGCTCATCACTCATGAGAGCATCTCATTGAATGATTTGCACAGGGCTATGAAATATTCAGTCAATGCTTATGCTCATTTCATCAGAAAACTAGATGATGTAAACCTCTAGACTTACACTGGTTCATTTTCTGTAAATAGTGCATTGATTTTTCAAAAAGGTCTTCTACTACAAGACACAAACTTTTAAAATCACTTAAGATCCATGAAACTTACTGGAAATTTGTTTATCAAATTGTAGCAAGTGTGCTGATTTACAAAATTTTATGGTACCCAGGATTGCATTGTTCATCTTAATTTGAATTTACCAAGGTTGAAATACAATATCAAATTTCTCTCCCTAGACACTATCAATTATTAAACTGCACATGCAAAGCACTGCAGTTTCATAAAGGAATTAAACTGCAAAAATATTAAAAAGTTAAAATTGCAATGTAAATTTATGTCCTGTTTACAATTTACTACCCTGTTGAAGGTAACTGTGCTCTTTGATGGAATAAATAGCCATTTATTTATTTATTTATTTATTTATTTATTTATTTATTTATTTATTTATTTCCCTCTATCTATCTATCTATCTATCTATCTATCTATCTATCTATCTATCTATCTATCTATCTATCTATTATTTTCAAAGTGCATATCCATTTTAACAGTGCTGCATCAAGCATTTACATATTTTTACATTTATTTTCCATATTAAACCTTATTTCTCTTCTCTAGCCATAAGTACAGCATTTCCCATACCTCATAAAACTCTGACTCCTCTTTACCTTTCATTTTCCACGTAAGCCTATCCATTTTGGCACAGTCAAGTATTTTATTTATTACCATATCCTCAGAAACAACATCTTCTACTTTCCAGCTCTGGGCATAAACAATCCTTGCTGCTGTTATTATTTGTTGTATGATGTATTGGATGTGTTTCTTTAAATTTCCTTTAATCATTCCCAATAAAAATATTTCTGATTTAAATTCAATACCAAATCCTGTAATTTTTTGTATTCATTTCCTCAATTTTTCCCAATATGTTTTGGCTTTAGGGCATTGCCACCACATATGGTAAAATGTTCCATCTAAGCTTACATTTCCAACATTCCGGTTTCATGTTCGGATATATTTTAGCCAATCTCACCTTTGTCATATGCCATCTATAAAACCTCTTAATTAACCTTTCTTTTTTGCCATTGATAATGTTAATTTGCATGTTAATAATTTTAATCCAAATTCTTTCCCAATCTTCTAGCTGTATGCTATGCCCGATGTTTTGCGCCCATGCAATCATGGGGCCTTTTACTTCTTCTTTCTTTTTTATGCCTAGTTTGTATCTGTGAATATGGCCACCAATGGACAATTATGCCCTGATCTTTTAGTTCTTCATTCGTTTTTGAATTTACTTGGTTATCTAGTAATTCCTTATATCTGATCCTCTTTTTTTCCTCCATTGTATTTGGGTAAATCACTGCTCCATTGGTGACATCCAGTCTGGTAATTTCATATAGTGCTTTTTTATTATCTTCCCCATATCATTATTAGTGAGTCCCTTACTTGAAGATGGTGGAAATATGAATGTGTCTTTTCTCATTTATCCCACAGGAAAATATGCCATCCTATTTGAAAATCATGTCCTTCAATTGTTAATATTCTTTTATTATCTAGGTTTATCCATTCTCTGATCCAAAGCAAAACCGCCATCTGATAATATAGTTCCCATTTTGAGAGTCCTAGGCCACCTGCATTTCTACTATCTTGTAACATTTATTTTTTACATTTATTCGTGCTTTCTTCCCCATCCATATAAATTTGAGTAACATTCCATTTAATTCTTTGAAAAAATTTTGGTCTAATTTTATAGGGATTGTCTGGAATAAATATAACAATTTTGGTAGTATATTCATTTTTATTGTGGCAATTCTGCCCATCAACAATAATTGCAATTGTTTCCAGTTCTCTAAATCTTTTTTAATTTGTAACATCAGTTTCTTATAGTTATCTTCCTTTATAGTCGAACATCTTCCTGTGAGCCAGATCGCCAAATATTTAATCTTTTTTTCCACTTGTAATCCCAATTCTCTTTCTAATCTCCTCTTTTGTTTTTCTATTAGGTTCTTCACTAACATTTTTCTTTTTTCTTTATTAATTTTCAAACCTGCCACCGCTCCATATCTTTCCATTTCCTTTATCAAATTTGTCCCTGTCTCCATTGGTTCCTCAATTAAGAACACTAGGTTGTCCGCAAATGCTTGTGTTTTGTATTCCTGATTTTTAATGTTTAATCCTTTTATTTCCTCATTTTGCCTTATTTGGGTCAGAAGCACTTCTAACATTAATATAAAAAGTAGAGGTGACATAGGACAAACTTGTCTTACTCCTTTTTTAATTCCAAGTATCTTGGTGTAGTCTCCATTTACTATCACTCTAGCTTTTTGGGTGGCATCTCATACTCTTAATTTGTTGGAACAAAAACTGCCAATTAAGGTTATCAAATGCCTTCTGGGCATCCAGCAAGATTAGTGCTGCCTGTTTTCCAGGAAGTGTGTGCCTTGTAATATTCTAAAATATCTAAAACCATTCTTGTATAGTTTCTAAATTGCCTCACCAGCAAAAATCCATTCTGGTCTGGATGTATTATTTAATTTAATACTATTTTCAATCTTTCTGCAATTATTGCGGTAAAAATTTTATAGTTGGCATTTAACAGTGAGATTGGTCTATAATTTTTAATTTGTTTGTGGTCTGTGCTTTCTTTTGGAATGAGGGAAATTTAAGCTTCAGTTCATGATTCTGGTATTTTTGATACTTCCAATGTTGTTATACACTTCCAACAATATAGTTTCAAAGCTTTCATAAAAACATTTATATACCTCTGCTGAGAGTCCATCTAGCCCCGGAGTTTTATTGCTTTTCTGTTTTTGTACCACAGTTTGGTAGCTATTATCCCTCTATTCAATAATTTTTTTTGATCATCCTTTAATTCTGCTAAACTATTTCTTTGTAGGTATTGTTCTATACTATCTATATCTATGCTATCTTCCTCATGTAGTCTTTGAAATAGTTCTGGATTAGTCTCTTCTTTCCTGCCATCTATGCTATCTTCCTCATATAGTCTTTTGGAATAGTTCTGATTAGTCTCTTCTTTCCTGCCATTCTATGCTTTATCTTTCCGTTTTCATCTTCCAGTTCCTGTATCAACCTTTTTTTCTCTCTTTTTAATTTGTGGGCCAACCATCTCCCTGATTTATTGGTGTGTTCAAAAAATTTTTGTTTTGTTACTTTTAGCTCTCTCACCCTCTCCTCTTGGTTCACCAATAGTTAATTTATGTTTAGCTAAAACCATATCTTGTTTCACTCTTTTGTTTTGGGGTTCTCTTTGTAGCTTACGTTCTAATTCTCTAATCTCTATCATTAATTTTTCCTGTTGTTGCCTTCTCTTGAGATAATTCCCTGTTAGGAGAATGAGTGCATACAGGGAGACATAGTGAGAGTAATGTTGAATAACACACATACAGCACACAGCTACACTGTATAGTAAAATGTAGGTTTTACTTCCAGTAAATGATTAAGCAAAGTCCAACAAACAGTCCAAGTCATACATGGTTATAGCAGTCAGTTTTCAGTCCAGGGATAATCCAATAAATCCAGTATCAAAAACAGTTCAGTAATAGACTCATATCAATCTAAGAATAATGACGATCAGCAACAGTCAATAGGGAAATGTAGGAAGCAAACACAGCGAACATCAGAACATTGACCAACTAGCAACTAGTAACACTCTCTGGGAAACCAGGTTTCTGGCTCCATCTTATGGCCATTTGAGGAACCAAACCCAATTACAATTTTAGCATTCCCTTAAAGAGACAGTATTAAAATGTCTGTCCTGGTTTATATATTTCCAACCCAACTGTTAGGTGACTTACATTCCTAACACCTTCTTTCCCTATTTCTTTTTGCTGTATATGCTATGGTAAAATGCCCCTGAAATACGCTTTTGCCATGTCCCATACTCTCTGAAATAAGGTCTGCTGGTTTATATTTTCTTTAAAGAATATTTCCATTTCATTTTTTTATCCTTAAAGTATATTCTTTTTCTTTTAAAATTTTGAAATTTAATGTCCATCATCTCCTTTCATTTCCATATCCTTTCCAAATTATTGTTAAAGGGTTTGGTTGGCCCATGTTTTCGGCAAAATTTCTATCCTATCCACCTCATTTCCTAATTCACCATTCATCCACACCATGACCTGGTGGGACCAGGATTTATGTGGGTTTAAATAATAGGTATATTCCCATCCTTTAGGGTTTATCTACCTCCATTGGTCAGCCAAATTCAATTCTCATGTCATCTCAAAAAAGGAGATTGTAGTGTTTTCCTTTTCTTTTAGATACATTACCTACATAATTTTTCTTCAGGTCTACCACTGCATTATAATTTCCTACAATACATATGTTTCCATATCCTAATTCTACAATTTTTTCATGTAGTGTCCTATAAAATTCTTTTTGATTCTCATTTGGGGCATAAATTATTACTAATATCATTGATTTTTGTCCTACCTGTAGTCCAATTATCAAAATCCTTCCATTTTCATCTGCATATTTTAGCTTAGTTTCTAACCTCTCATTTATATAAACTGCTATCCCTCTTTGTTTATGTTTTGCCAGGGCAGTATATAGCTTCCCTAATCTGGGGTATTCTAAACAATCTCTATGCTGGTCCTTTATGTGCACCTCCTGTAAACAAGGAATATCTGTTTTTTCTTTTGCCAATCTTTTAAGTGTCTGAATTTTTTTGGCTGGGGAGTTTAGCCCATTAATATTTATTGATATTAGCTCAATTTCTTTATCCATCATCTTATTGGAAGTTTGGCTTCTGTCTCATATTTATTCTAGTTTCTCTTTGTGTTTGTGTTCTTAGTTCTCTTCCCTCTTTTTTTCCTGTCCTTCCTTGCTTCCTCCTTCTTACTCCTGTGGCTGATCGTCCTAGCTCCTAGATTCTAGTTCTTCCTTACTACTACTCTCTTCTTCCCCCTAATATTTGATTAAAAAATTCCTTATCTAAAGTATCCACTCTAATCTTCCTCTCCTGCCAGGATATCAGCATCCCTTTCAGTATCAGCCATTTAAAAAGTATATTCTGCTTCATCAACTGTACTGTTAAGAAGTGATAATCTCTCTTTGTTTCTCTTACTTTTTTCAGAATTTGTTTTAACGTTTGGATTTCCTTATCTTTATAGTAAAGTGGTTCTTCCCTTGTGATTTTGTATGTAATATCTGTCACTCTTTTCCTAGCAAACCTTACATGTAGCTCACATGGCAGTTTGTGTTGTCTAGCATAGTTAGTATGCATCTGGTAGGCTTTGTCAATTTCATTAACAATTCCCTGCCTGTCTCTCTGCAAGGCTCCTACAATCAAATTTGCCATAATTGCACCCAGGTCTTCCTTTTCCTCTATAATATTTTGAAAATGCAAGTAATAGGATGCTCTATCCACTTCTAAATGTGTAATTTGCTCTTCCAGCTTCTTTTTTGCAGCCACAAACTTTTTGTCTGCTAATTCCAACTTTTCCTCTGTCTGTTCTGATCTAGTTTCCACCAATTTTATTCTTTGTTCATTTTTCTCCATTGCTTGTTGTATTGTTTCTACCTTATTATCTACCTTATTTATATCTCCTTTCAAATCTGCATGATTTTTAGACACCATCTCTTGCATTTTTAACATAGTTTCTTGGATGGACAGTAATGTAGTTTGCATCATCTGTGCATTTACCGTTACAGTCTGTTTATGCCCAGCATTCCCTCAATTGATCTTTGACCTGATGGTGATGGCACAAGCAATGCTGGATTCAATGTTGTTTTCTTTCTGGCTTTCAAAGTTGTCATAGTAATACTTTTCATATTCCTGTAACCTCTAATCCAATCCATCTACACTACCATTAACTTCCTACTTCACTAAGACAGATAGTAGTTATTATTTTCCCAAATCCAGTTGTTCAATAATATACTTTTCCAAATTCCTAAAAAAATTCCATATTCATCTTACTTTAGAACCATGTAATCTGTATACCCCCTCCTATCCTCTATTCAATATAATCAATGTAAATCAATTATCCAACATATGTTATATTACATGTTAATAGTATCTCACACGTACATATAAATTCTTGATAAATATTGCCCCTACTAATAACTATTTTATCAAATATCAAAATATATTATATATTATCTTTATTAATCCAGATATAACTACAGCTGTAGGTAAGTAAATCCACCAAAATACAATGTTTATAACATATATATATAACATAGTTTGAATTCACATTTCTGTCTATATATTCAATTACTATCTTCTTTATTATCTGTGTCTCAATATCTCTGATTATATAGATCTAAATGTTAATGTTAACTCAAACAATCTAGATATCTATATAAAGACAGGCAAGTAAGTGAGTTTAAGTAAGTTTAAGTATAATATATTACTTATTATAATCTCAATAAATTAACTTAGTTCCTTAATTATCTTTTATTTTAAATTGTTTTACTTTATTTATCTATATTAAATCCTTTTACCACTTTCCAATCTCTCTGCTTCTTCTCTATCCTGTTGATGCACTTCAGCTTCCTCTCTCCCACTTCTCAGTCTCCTCCAGTTTCTGTTTCAAAGTGTCACCTCTTTCCTCTGGCTTCTCCTGCCTCTTGTTCCTTTTCCATCTCCACACACAGCCAATTCACAATCCACAATCCATCATCCACTTTCCTTTCCTCTCCTGTCTCTCACCATCTGCCTGGCCCACCAAACTCATTCTGCAATACTCTCTGAATTTCTTCATTCACTCACTGCCTGTCTGATACACTGCTCTCTCTCTCTCTCTCTGCACCAACTTCGCTGTCCTTTCCCTTTTGTTCCCATCTTTCCTTCCTTCAACGACATCCACTTCTTTTTTGACTTCCTCTACACACCAATTCAGTCTACTTTCCAATCTCTTTACTCCTTCTCTGTATTGTTGTTATTCTTTGAATTCCATTCTCCCGCTTCTTGTCTCCTCCAACTTGTGCTTCGAAGTGTCACTTCTTTCCTCCAACTGCTCCCACCTGTTGTTTCCTTTCTGTCCCTGTTCACAGCCAAATCCCAGGCTCTCTGGATCTCAACTTATGCTTCGAAGTGTCGTTTCTTTCTTCTGACTTCTCCCATCTGTTATTCCTTTCCTGTCTCAAATTGCAAATGATTCACAGTCCACCATCCACCATCCACAATCCACTTTCCTTTCCTCTCTCATTGCTCACCATCTGCCTGGCCACCAATCTCCTGCTCTAACACTCTCTGTGTTTCTTCCTTCAATTACTATCATTTCTTCCTCCAACAGCACTCAAATCATATTTGACTCCCTTCTCAGTTCTCCTTCTACCCTCTACCAGTTGACTCACTGCTCTTACGTCACCATTCCATGTCCCCTCACTACCTTTTGTACTTTTGTAATTTCTCTTTCTTTCTTCCTTGTTCGCCACGCTCCAACACTTTCAGTTCCAGGCTTTCCCTCCGATCTCATTCTGTTTAATTCTTCTCCTCTTTAAGAAAATTAAAACTTGAACCCGAAATCTTCCTATTAAGCATGATAGATACAAACATGGAGAAAAAATACCAATATTTAATTTTACATATTATAACTGCGGCTAGAATAATGTAGGCACAAAACTGGAAAACATTCCTCACCCCCTTAGATGATATGGTAATTTTAAAAATACATGAATGTGCTGAGATGGATAGCTTAACTAAATTGCTGAAAAACAAACAAAATAGTGAATATTATGAAATATAGAATATTTGGTATGAGTGATTAAGAAAAAGGTAATATCTGATATTTGGATAAACTATTGAAATGATAGTAGACGTGCGTTTAATTAAAAAAAATGAAGAGAAAATGTAATATCAAAAGAACGAAGGATTACTTTAACAAGGTAGATCACATCAATGATAATGATAAAGAAAAGAGAAACCATTGTTCAACATATGCTGTAAAATTTATATATTTATATGTATGTGTGTGTGTGTGTGTTGATCTGTCTGTTTTAAATGTACGTCATATAAATGTTTATTAAAAATTATTAAAAAGAAAGAAAAGTTACAGAGGTGAATATACCAAGTGTGCATTTTAAGATCAGTTATATTAGTTTATTTATTAAAATATTTCCTACAGGTTGCCTTTTGTGACAGATGTCTGGATAAATATATTTACGATATATTAAAAAAAATAAAAATAAAATAAAAACATTTCCCTGTTCAGTTCCTATATTTATTTTTATAACATGGATTTTTTTGTGTGTGTTTTTTGCTGCAACTACAATTGGTTCCTTCGAGGTATTCTTTGGGAAAGCTGGCTGATTAATTAACTTGTAAAGAACTTCCATGTAACATTTTTCTCAGCCCATGACCTTCATATCTATGGCTCACTGTCCAGAATTCTTTGGCCAACCAAACACATGACTACTCAGAAGTTGGGGAAGGCTGCTTAAAAATACCTTTTGCAATAATGTGGATACTATTCCTCAATAATATTCCTTTATAGATCTACAACATACACAGCAATAGCAGAATCATATGTTCAGCTCTGCATTTTCTTTATTGTTTCAATATTTGGCCAGGTAAGGCTCAAATGATAGTATTTCAGACACATTATATGAAAACCTATCTTTCTGGAGAAGGCTTTAATGTTGGGAAAACTGAAAGGAAAAGAAAGAAAAGGATGACCAGCAGCAAAGTGGATGGACTCAGTTACACTGGCGAAGGACCAGGGTAGGATGGATCATCATGGAGAAAATCTATCTGCTAAGAGTTGACACTGACTTGATGACATGTAATCAATCAAATCTCAGGTGAAAATGACCACAAACTTGCTTACCTCTATGATTATTTTTTCCCACACGTTAGATTCACATTATAAAAAATCATTTTGAAAAGCACCCTAGTATTCAACCCACTCTAACTGGATGAAAAGTAGGAAGGAAAACTTTATTTTCTAAGACAGATAAAATGTAAATATGAGGCAACTATAAGTACATAGATCTTTGAATTTCAGTTAAGCTCGGTGCAGAAGAAATTTGTAAACAATATTGGTTTTCTTTACAAAAGCTAAAATCTACTGTGTTGGTCATGTAAAAGACTTAAGGAATTCAAATTTTCATTTACCTTAAACCTCAGGATGATTACCAGAAGAACAGATGTTAATTTCAATTGCTTCAATCATCACCTTTAAAAACATTTCATTTTATTGTTCCAGTAGAAGATGAAAAATGAATAAAGCAAAGATTTATGTCATTGAATGTCAGAGCTGATTATTTTCAGAAATGAAAGAAATGCAATTTTTATGCCTTTTTTTGAACAAAGCTATTTTTCATACAAAAACAGAGTAGTGGCAGACAGGTTTAATTTTTATGTATCTATCATGCATTGGTAT
Source organism: Bungarus multicinctus (assembly GCA_023653725.1). Lineage (NCBI taxonomy): Eukaryota > Metazoa > Chordata > Lepidosauria > Squamata > Elapidae > Bungarus > Bungarus multicinctus. The sequence goes on from CM042848.1 coordinate 33,359,386, forward strand.
GAAATTACAAATTAAGTTGCATCCTCAAAATGATGATTTTTGCCAAGGAATTTGATCAATAGAGCACTGAAAATTTTGATTATATTTTTCAACTCCATTAGTGTAATAACATTTTCTTTGTCTAATATGCACAACATGAAGAGGCATTCAACAGTTTCCTTTTCCAGTAACTTTTGACAAATTATGTCCTTCAATTCTGCCTGAAACTTATTAAACCTCTAAGAAATTTGTGTGAAAGGATTATATTACCCTACCCACTAAAATATAATTGTTGGATTACAGAACACATGTAATATATGTAGTTATTATAGCCTTTATATCATAATTACTTATTTGACTACTGATGCCTAGTTTGGCAGGAGAGAAATTTATTCAAAGGAAATAACTTCAAAGAGCAAATGCCCAGTTTAACTTTCAGGGTAATCAATTGTGAACATGATTAATTCATTGAAATGAATGCTATGTATTTTAGATTCAACTAAACATGATATTTAATAGTTTCCCTTTCCTTCAGGATAACCCTATACTGAATTGCAAATGTCAATCATATACATTTGGCAGAACTGGTTCTTGTCAGTCCATGGAAAATTGAGCTGACTGCACACATGAAAGGCAGAGGTAAGGTAAGGAACCTGTGTTCCTCAAAGTAAGGTTGTTTATTTTATTGGTTTTAATAAATTTAATTTGGATTCAACTTTTCTAGAAAAAAGCTGAAACTTTTGTTTAGCTTTCTGTTTCTCTCCCCCACCACACACACACATACCCTAAGAACTTATTAAGCCTCTAGAGTAATTTCAGACCATTTGTATTAGAAATGCTAGATAGAAATTACATTCCACTTGTTTTTCCCCATTTCTGCCACCACAGTTTCTGTTCATTACCAAGAACAGACTGAGGCAAGGCTTGGAAATAACATTGTTTATTGTGCTAACAGAGTTTGCTAACCATGGCTGCTTGGCTCACAACAATAGCAGCCCCTCAACCCATCTGACTGCCCTTTTATACTTGGCTGTCAGAGTCATCAACCAATTGGAATGCTTCTCTGTTCCCATTAGCGGAACGGACCAGAGTGAGAATAGGACACCTCACTCCTCTCCTATTAGTCAGCACATGCTTAGTCCTGGAAGTAGGCAGGGTGGTGTCAGGTCCTCCCAGATCTACATGGCTCAGTGAAAACAGTTGGAGGCAGCAGATGGATAGCTGTAGCCCCTGGAACGGCCAGAGACTGCACTAATACTTTGGCCATGCTGGACCAATGCCTGCTTCCTTTGGTAAGTCTATTTTTTGCCTTGCATCGAGTGCAGGTTCACCTCTAGGTAGTTCTGCATCAGTTGGTAAACTTCAGAAGGTATCAGCAGGACTGGCCTCGTAGGATCGTTGGTGAGATCTGGCGTCCTGCCAGCCCTTAACTGGCCAATGTGGCAATGCCACATTTGCCCATTCTCCAATGCTATTCTGTATGAATGAGGCCCTGTTATGTCTAGAATTGTCCCCACTAGCCATAGTGGGTCACCCAAGTAATTTCTCACATAGACAAGGTCCCCCTTGTTAAAAACCCGTACCCTTGCAGTAGAGTCCAAAGGTTTTTTTGCATAGCCAGGGTGCAACCTGTCTAAGTTTGTCCTCAATCTCTTGCCCATCAAAATCTCAGCTGGGCTGTGGTTTGTCTCTGGACATGGGGTAGCATGTTGCATTAATAGGTAGGTAGCCACGTTAGCAAGCCAATCTCCTGGGCCAACCTTGCTAAGGCTTCCTTAGCTGAGTGAACTGCTCGTTCTACTAGGCCATTGCTGGAGGGGTGAAAAGGGGCAATTAACACATGTCATATTTTCAGGAATATTTCAAATGGCCCTGCAATCAGCTAAGGTTCATTGTCAGATATTAACAGATCCGGTAGGCCATGGATGGTGAATAGTGTTCTAAGGGCCCAATAGTGTTCTAAGGGTCTACCACCTTCTGAGGTGGTAGACGCCATCAACAACTTTGAATAGTTACTAAACGAACTGCTGTAAATTGAGGACCAGCAATGTTTAAGCCATGAAACATTTACCTATTACACACACACATGCACACACACATACGCACACAAACCTGATTTTTGAAATCAGAAGCTATTTCATTTTTTAAAAAATCAATTTTAAACTATTTTTGGTCTTGTCTCAGAACTACTGAATTATATTTTTCAAAGATCCTGGAACTCCAGGAATTATCAGAGGACTGGAAAAGAGCTGTTGTAGTTTCCATCTTCAAAAAATGGGGAAAAAATAGATCCAGGAAGCTACAGACCTATCAGCTTATTTTGATAGAGAGCTACCTCCTAGCAATTGCTTGTTTTAAAGAGGTCATGCCCCCATGACATCTTGCCGTATGTTAACTTGATAGTTCTCCCCCCGTAATGATTGACTGTGTGCTAACTCAGGCCTGATCATAGTGCACCATATTATAGGAAAATAATAAGAATATTTTTTAAAAATAAAAATATTTCCTACATGAATAGGAGGGAAATTTGTTGGTTATAGGAGTTTAAAATTAAGATATTAAAGAGAGAGAGAGTCTCACAGCTAGGAGAAAAATAGGTCCAGTGGGATGTAAATGAAAAATGTGTCTATGGTGAAGACTTTTCTTAACATGCTGGCCTTCTCATATTATGTAGAAATGAGTAAGGAGTTTTTTTACCATGAAAACCAATTACTGAAGAATGTTTATTCCATGTAGCAAGTTTATAAGGTGAAAATACTTAACCTGGAAACCAGTTTATTTTTTTCTTCTTTTTTTTTAAAGGAAGAGCCTATTAATTTCATTCCCACTGGTTTATTAGCTTGTCCTGGTTTTTCATTGTTCCTTTAATAAAAATTGTCAAAGGAAACCATCTTGACAACTAGCCTATACTATACTTTATTGTGCATATATAAAATGAAATCAAAATCAGTGGTTTTTTAAAAATAATAATGGAAAAACAGATGTATGTTTCTATTCAACTATACACTAATGCACCTGCCTTCTTCCTAAAACATTAATCAACCCACGGAATGGAAATCAATACAACCCTGAAACATACTGCTGCAATACAGAAAAATAAATGTAGGAAAAAACCCAGGCTCTGCAACATATTCCTAAATGTTTTTGAGATTTGTGCTAACCTAGCAAAGTGCAAGTGTCTGGACTGTTCACTTTTGCAGACAGCTAAGGATATCAAATTTAAATGACACAGTGAAAGGATGTATATATTCCCTAATAAGAACTACCAAAACTTCAGAGCTAGATCTGAATAAGCAGTTATTGTAATGAAAATACAAACAGTATGTATATCAATGTATATCAAACACAATGGTGGGATTCAATTTTTTTATTACCGGTTCTGTGAGTGTGGCTAGGTGGTAATGTGACTGGGTGGGCATGGCTATGTGGTCATGTGACTGGGGGGTCAAAAGTCTTTTTTTCTTTTCTTTTTTTCGTGGCACCCCCCTGTGCCCTGTTTTTGGCCTACTGGGACTCAGGGAAGCCTCCTGGACTCTAAAAAAAGAAGCATTTTGAAGCCTTCTGAGGTAAGTAAAACAGTGAGGGGAGGGATCAGGGGAGGGATTTAGATTAGCTAGAAAACAAGAAATCTGATGATTTCCTACTTTCTAGTTAATCTAAATTGTGTGGCACAGCTGATCGTTGTCCAGCCGATCGTCCGAAATACTAGTTCAGCTGAACCAGTGGCTGTCAGTGTTCCAGCAAACCTGTATTCCAACCAATAACTCTGAGACAGACATCTCTCAAAAGTTCCTTTTATTTGGATAGTAACTGGCACAACTGTGGAATCCCGAATCTGAAAGTTCCAGGCTTCCTGCAATAAGTAAAAACTACAAATCCATTCCCTACACCCATCATTGCATCACATGGCCCAATCACCATCTGTCCCAAAGAAAGACTTCCTTTCACTATGCGCAACACGACCTGACCTTGAATCAGAAAAAGAATTTTATTATGTCTAACTAAATATATGCCAATGAAGTCTCCCTTCCCACTTTCCCAGGCTCAATTGTGGCAGCATAGGAGCATTGGATTTCAATATGGCTTCCAAAGCTGACAGGCATCCCCCTTGAAAAAAATCACGTCCTGGAAAAAACAATAAGCAAAACACAACCAGGGGTTAATGCAATGCCCTTAACCCCCTCTCCCCACTCCAAGGGGACCCTTAGCTTGTCAGGGAATTGTCCATGGAATTGTTGTATCAATCTATCTGCATTTATATCCCAACTTTTCACCCAAGTAGCCTTTCCATAGCACCAGATATTGCAATCATCCTTGGTGTAATCTAGAATCGAGGATTTTCTTTATTTCATAATGTGTCTCACCCTATAGAACCAGAGGTTTGGGGGGAGCTGCTGATATTGGCCTTAGATTAGAACCTATAGCAGGCTTCAACAAGCTATTATGGAATATTGGGTGTTTTTCCCCAACAGTCAAAGGAGGCTCAATTGGACCGTCACTGGATTGATTATTTTAGATATAGGGAATGGACCCAAGAATTAGGGCCTAACTTTCTACTAGGAAGTTTCAACTTAAGATATTTAGTTGACAAAAACACTTTGTCCCCCACTTTAAATGGTGGTTGGAGGGATCTATGTTTGTCTGCTTGTTTTTTATATTCCTCAGCAGCTTCAGCTAGAGCTTTTTTAATATCTTCCCAACCTTTCTTTAATGATTCCATCCACTCTGTTAAAAACATGGATGTTGGGGGTTCCCTAGGCAGCTCTGGCATAGGGACAAAATCTATGCCAGTGTTGATTTGGAAAGGAGTTGAGCCTGTGCTTCTGTATACTGCATTATTGTAAGCAACTTCTGCAAATAGTAACAGTTCCGCCCAGTTCTCCTGTTGATAATTCACATAACATCTAATGTATTGTTCGACATAGCGTTTGTGTTTCCTACGGTGCCGTTACATGCAGGATGGTACACTGAGGAAAGCCCTTGGGATGACCCAATGGACTTCAAAAACTCCCTCCAGAACTTGGCAGTAAACTACCTCAATCTGAGATTACTCAACGAGACACTCTGTGGAACTAATGAATATGCTTCACAAATAGTTTCACCAGTTTCTTAGCCAAAGGTAGCTGCAGTAAAGTGGGCTTGCTTAGAGAATAAGTCGATAACAATCCAAATCACAGTACTTCCTTCACTCTCTGGTAACTCTACTTGTTGAAGGAGGCCAAAGGTTTTTCCAGTTCTGTGTTTCATCATGGCACAAATTGAGCAGTTTTTCACATAGTCTTCGATATCAGTTTTCATTTTTGGCCACCAGAACTGTCTTCTGACTAAATGTAGGGTTTTTAGGAACCCAAAGTGTCCCCCCAACTGTGAGATGGCTACGTTTTAGCACCATCAGTCTCAGGGTATTGGGTACACAAATCTTGGTTCCTTTCCAAGCCAATCCTTCATTCATTGTCAAATTGGTTTGATGTTCAACAAACCATAGATCAGTTAAAAGTACTGCTTTCAAATTGGTTGTCAATTTGTCTTCTGGGATTCTGGGGCTGTGTTTGGCTTGGCCTCAGGTCGTTACTTGGCCTGTGTGTTGGGTTTCTGTTATCATAGTTTCCACTACTTCCTCCCAGTGACTGTCAAATTGGGTTTTTCTTGACAAGGCATCCTCCAATATATTTTTTCCTCCTGAGATATATTTCATGTTAAAGTTGAATCTCTTGAAGTATTGAGCCCAGCAAACGTATTTAGGAGAAAGCTTTCAAGATGACTTTAGAGCCTCGAGGTTCTTATGATCAGCCCACACCTTGAAAAGCTACTTCGCTTCTTCCAGGAAATGCCTCCACGATAATAAAGCACATTGCATGGCAAATGCCACTTTTTCCCAAACTGCCTCCCTACATTCTGTGTCTGTCTACTTTTTGGATACATAAGCGCAAGGCATCAGCTGGTCTTGAGAGTTATTTTGAAGAAGAATCACTGCAACAACCACAACACTGGCATCAGCTTGGACTACAAGAGCTTTGGTTGGGTCTGGGTGCTGAAGGTAAAATTTTGCTCAATGGCAAAAAGGCATTTTAATGTTTCAAAAGATTTCTGATAGTTCATTGTCCAAGTAAGGTGTTGATTGGGTTTTGGTTTGGTGGAGGAAGGCCCAGTTTTCAGTAACTCTGTGAAAGGTAGGGCAACCTCGGCAAATGAAGGAATAAATTGCCTATAGAACAATTCTTGTAAAACCCAAGAAGCTCTGAAGTTGTTTACATGTTTTGGGTAGTTGCCAGTCTAGCACTGCCTTCACCTTTCCAGGGTCCATTTCAGTCCCCTGGTTAGACACTCTGTAACCCAGGTAGTCCAAAGTCTCTTTATGGAATCCACATTTTGATAGTTTTGTGTATAAATTGTTGGCTAAACCTTTTTTCAGTACTTGCCTGACTAATTTGACATGTTCTCCAATGGTTTCGCTAAATATAAGAATGTCATTCAAGTGGACAAGGACCCTTTGCAGAGGTGTGGATGTAACACTTCATTGATTAGTTGCATAAATACAGCAGGCGCCCTTGGAGTCTGAAAGGCATGACTCGGAATTGGAAACTACCCAGAGGGCAGTTGAAGGCAGTTTTCCACTCGTCTCCCTCTTTTATGTGGACTTGGTAATAGGTTTCTCTCAGATTTAAGTTGTCTTTAGAAAGGTGATTTAATAAGTCCTTCATGAGGGGAAGGGGTATATGTTTTTTACTCACACCCCATTAACCCCTAAAGTCAACACATAAGCGTAAGCCACCATCTTTTTTTTCTTTAAACAGTACTGGGCTGCCAACCTAGATTTGGTTGTTTCAATGAAGCCTCTGTCTAAGTTGGTAGTCATCTTAGCTGGTGTCATGGAATATATCTTTGGTTTGGCAGTTTTGCCCTGGTCCCAAATTGATGGCACAATCAGTGGCTCGATGAAGGGGTAAAATGTTGCATTCCTCTTCACTAAAAGCCTCTGTCAAGTTCCTGTATTCTTTAGGACCCGAGGCTTGCCTGGAGGAGAGTCTGAAGCAGTGGCTGCTGCTTCTGGCTGTGGATCCCTGTTGGATGGCAGTCTCTTTGAAGGAGGAACCGGGGGCAGCGGGCTGACACCAATTATGATTTTCCGGTATCTATCTTCCTATTTGATGGTAGGGGCCCATTTATCAAGCCAAACAAGTCCCAATATGATAGGTTCTGACATTTTTGAAGCTACTACAAATTGTATAAGTTCACAATGCTGCCTATCTCTAGTTTGATTAACTCTGTAATTTGGGTGGCTGGGACTCCTCCAATTAACATTCCATCTACCTGTTCAAACCTGATTGGGTGTTTTAGGGCTTTAGTGTTTATCCCTAATTGCTCAACAATAGGGAGCCCAAAAAGGCATCTGGAACACCTGGTATCAATTACTACTTCTACCTCCCCTTCCTCCCCCATCTCAGGTACCACCAACTTCAATTTAACTGTTAAAGGGGGAATGGCAGCACTCACCATGGGGTCCACTTCTTCATGTGCCTTTTTGGGGAGAATTTCTTGGTCTGAGGTTTCTTACTCTCTGTGGGGGAGAACCTCTACAGTGTGTCTAGCAAACTGGCTAGTGTCTGGAGGCTTTAGTAGAGTTCTTCAGCCTCTGGCAGCTGTACCAGGCCTGTACTAGAAAAGGTGCAGAAGCCAGACATTCAGCTGCCCCATAACCAACCTGGCCAAGTGTGATTGGACTCACAAGGAATTTGTTTTTGGTGCATATGCTCTCAAGGAAAAAATACCATGTTCATCAAGAATCATAAGATACATCATTTAGTGTTAGTCATAGGTTACTAATAAGCAATCAAATCATACTAGGAAACAAATAAAACAATATAAATTGTAAAGATACAAGCAACACGGATATAGTCATAAATGGGAAGAGATAAGTACTAGGAACTGTTATTAAAATTTAGTAGTAGGGGAATAATAGTAATACTTTAGTAAATAAGTTGACAATATTGTGGGAATTAGCTGTTTAGCAAAATGATGGCATTCGGGAAAAAACTTTCCTTGTGTTTAGTTGTTCTGATGTACAGTGCCCTATAGAGTCATTTTAAGGGTAGAAGTTGAAACAATTTATGTCCAGGATGTGAGGGGTCTATAGATATTTTTACAACCCTCTTTTTGACTCATTCAGTATACAGGTCCTCAATGTAAGGCAGGTTGGTAGCAACTGTTTTCTCTGCATTTCTAATTATCCATTGAAGTCTGTGTCTATCTTGTTTGTTTGCAGAGCCAAACCAGACTGTTATAGAAGTGCAGATGACAGACTCAATAATTCCTCTATAGAATTGAATCAGCAGCTCTTTGGGCAGTTTGAGCTTTCTGAGTTGGTGCAGAAAGAACATTCTTTGTTGCGCTTTTTTGATGATGTTTTTGATGTTACGCATCCATTTTTAGTCCTGAGATACAGAGAGAAGCAAGCCAGGTTGAATCCTCCTCTTCTCTGCTTGCCTGGGAGCAATTTCTGATGGAGGGATTCAGAATCCTTCCACTGTGTTATTTATTTATTTATTTAAATAAGTTTATATACCGCTCCCTCTCCCAAGTTGGGACTCGGGGCGGTGTACAGCCCAGCTAAAAACAATACAATTACAAATATGAAATTTAAAAAATAGATTAAAATAGATTAAATAAAGGCTGAAAGATTAAAACTATAATAAAATGATAAAACAGGATAAAAAGTTACAAAAATTAAAACCATTCCAATGATACTAGGCCAGACCGGCTTGTTGAAAAAGATAGGTCTTCAGTGTGCACCGGAAGGTTCACAGGTCGGGGATCACCAGCCAGCATTGCCCAGCTGGCGGCACCCTGAGGAGGCCCACCCTGTGAGAGCGCACTGACCAGTGGGAGGCCGATGGTGGCAGGAGGCGGTCCCGTAAGTACCCGGGTCCCAAGCCATGGAGCGCTTTGAAGATGACCACCAACACCTTGAATCGCACCCGGAAGGCCACCGGAAGCCAATGCAGCTCGCGCAGGAGCAGTGTAACATGGGAGCTCCAAGGAGCTCCCAGAATCACCCACGCAGCTGTATTCTGCACCAGCTGAAGCCTCCGGATGCTCTTCAAGGGGAGCCCCATGTAGAGAGCATTACAGTAGTCTAGATGGGAAATGATGAGGGCAGAAGTGACTGTGCGAAGTGCGTCCAGATCCAGAAAGAGCTTCAACTGGCAGATCCGACGGACCTGACAAAAAGCCCCCCTGGCGATGGCTGTTATATGATCTTCTAACGACAGCTGTACATCCAGGAGGACGCCAAGATTGCGCGCCCTCTCCGTGGGAGTCAAAATTTCTCCCCCCACAGCCAGCGATGGAATAAGCTGGCTGTATCTGGGCGTAGGAAACCACAGCCACTGGGTTTTGGTCAGGTTGAGTTGAAGCCTGTTTAGACCCATCCAGCTCTGCACAGCTTCCAGACACCAGGTCATCACTTCAACGGCTTCGTTGGGGTGGCCTGGGGTAGAAATATATAGCTGAGTGTCATCAGCATACTGATGGAACTCTATCCCAAAACCACGGATGATCTCACCCAGCAGCTTCACATAAATATGTGCTAGAGCACAGACCACTGAGGTACTCCGCAAATCAAGGGCCTCGGGGTCTACCTATGCCCCCCTGCCAACACAAATTGTGAGCGGTCGGAGAGGAAGGAGGAGAACCACCATAACACGGTGCCTCCCATTCCCAACCCCCCCAACCACTGCAATAAGATACTGTGGTCGACAGTATCAAATGCCGCTGAGAGATCTAACAGGACCAAGACAGAGGAGCAACCCCTGTCACGAGCCCTCCAGAGATCATCCACCAATGCGACCAATGCCTTCTCCATGCTGTACCCAGGCCTGAAACCCAATTGGAGTGGATCTAAATAGACAGCTTCATCCAGGTGCTGAGGGAGCTGTCATGCCACCACACTCTCAACAACCTTCGCTACAAAGCAAAGGTTGGAGACCAGCCGATAGTTTGATAATAATGTTGGGTCCAGGGACAGTTTCTTGAGGTGGGTCCTCACCACCGCCTCTTTCAAGGTGGCAGGCAAAAGCCCCTCACTCAAGGAAGCATTAATAATACCCTGGAATCAACCTCGTGTCACCTCCCGGGTGGCTAAGACCAACCAGGAGGGACATGGATCCAGTAAACATGTGGTGGCATTAAGCCTACCCAGTATCCTGTCCACGTCCTCTAGGGTCACAGGATTGAACTTGCCCCAGACGACCTCCCCAAAATCCACCCCTGTCCTCCCGCCCAGAGCTGCCCAGTCAGAGTCCAATTCATCCCAAATCTGAGCGATTTTGTCCTGCAGATATCTCGAAAAATTCTCGGCCTTGGATGTGGGATCCTCCTGCACTCCCACATCCAAAAGGGAGCAGGTCACCCTAAAAAGGGCGGCTGGGCGATTTTCCGCAATAAGGGCGGAAAAGTAAGACCATTTCGCCGCCCTTATTGCCACTAAATAGGCCCTAACATGGGACCGCAATAGTGTTCGGTCAGATTCGGAGTGGCTGGTCCTCCAACCACTCTCTAGGCGTCTTTTCAAGTGCTTCATCTCCCTCAGCTCCTCAGAAAACCGAGGAGCTAGTTGGGATCGGCACCGGGTCAGAGGCCGCAAGGGCACGACCCGGTCAAAGGTGGCCACCAAGGTGGCCACCAAGTCCCCAACCGAGTCATGTGTGCGAGCCTCGGGAAAAGGCCCAAGCTCCATCAGGAACCTATCCGAGTCCATCAGGCACCTGGGGCGGAACCATTTTATTGGCCCCACCTCCCTGCAACGAGGGGGTGCAGAACGGATGTCTAGCCTAAGGACCGAATGATCAGACCATGACAGGGGCTCTATAACAACGTCCCCCATACCTAGATCATCCTGCCACTGGCCAGAGACAAAAACCAAATCCAAGATGTGACCCCCCGTGTGTGTGGGATCCCAAATTAATTGGGTCAGGCCCAAGGCTGTCATGGAAGCCAAGAACTCCTGAGCAATCCCTGAGGTCGCGCCGGCAGAGGGTAGGTTGAAATCCCCCATGACCATAAGCCTGGGGGTCCCCACCGCCAAGCCGGCTATAACCTCAAGGAGCTCAGGCAGGGCCAATGTCACGTAGCAGGGAGCCAGGTACGTGATCAATAGGCCCATCTGAACCCCGGAACCACACTTCACAAAGAGGGATTCACATCTGGTAGTCTGAGGAACAGTGGATTCCCTAGGACATAGATCTTCCTTAATAACCACCGTTGGGAAACTTTTGCTCTCCCAAAATGCCCCTTTAAGTATGATGGGACCTTACAATGGGACCGCTTCAAGCATGATGGAACCTTGCAATGGGACCCTGTAATGGGACCTTGAGCACTCCCCACCCCAGCCATCACCGATCCACTGGGAGATGCTTTCGGAGGGCTGGGGCAGTGGGTGCTCACACTTATAGCGGCAGGTTTTACAGCGGCAGGCAGAATTTAAAACAGCATGCTTAAAGAGGCAGGTGTGATGGGACTTTGCAATGGGACCACTTTAAGCGTGAGCTCCCACTGCCCCAGCCCTCTGAAATCATCTCCCAGTAGACCAGTGATGGCTGAGTGTGGGGTGCTCAAGGTCCCGTTATAGGGTCCCATTGTAAAGGAGAGCAAAAGTTTCCCAAAACAGCAGAAAGATTCTGAATCCCCCCAGTCAGAATCTGCTCCTGGGCAAGCAGAGAGAAGAAGGATTCAACGTGGCTTGCTTCTCTGCTTGATCAGGATCTGTTTCTAATGGAAGGGGGCAGGGGTGGAATTCTACCAGATCACACCTATTCGCTAGAATCGGTTGTTAACATTCTAAGCAGTTCAGAGAACCAGTTGTTAGAAGAAATTACTGGCCTAATCCTGTAAGAAAGGCAGGAAGGAAAATTCTGGTGTTGCTTACCGAAACTGCCTCTCCGTGAACCCTTACTACATGCTTGGCAGGACTAGGCTTCCTGTCTCAGGAACTTCTCTGGAGTTTTTTTCCCCTCCTTTGCTGGTACTTTGCTTGTGTGAAGTGACCATTCAAAGTTACAATGGCACTGAAAAATGTGACTTATGACCATTTTTCACACTTACGACTATTGCAGCATCCCCACAGTCATGAGAGGCCAGGCGAGGAGATACGTGCCTTGATGTGAGTGATATTGAGTTGGCCATGTCCAGCCAATAACATGACCACCAAGCCATGCCCACCAACTAAGCCACGCCCACAGAACCAGTTGTTAAAAAGTTTAAATCCCACCTCTGGAAGTGGGTGGACTTGGAAGCTTTCTACTGTGCTGGGGAACTCTTGCCTCCCATTAACAGCAGCAGGAAGGAACATGTGGATGCTCATGGAGGCTTGAGCCAGGTTAGCGGCCACTTGTATTTTATCACCTGCTGCTGTTTTGGGGAGAGCAAAAGTTTCCCAAAACAGCAGAAAGATTCCTAATCCCCCCCATCAGATACAGCTTATGGGCAAGCAGAAGAGAAGCAGGATTCAACCTGGCTTGCTTATCTGTTTGCCCAGGATCCATTTCTAATGGAAGGGGTGGACTTGGAAGCTTTCCGCTGTGCAGCAGCAGGTGAGAGAAACAGCCGCTGATCTGGCTGGATCCTATTCCAGTCTTTCCATGTTTTCCTCGGCAGAAGGCAAATGGTGGGGGAAAGGTGACCGGCGGCGGCGGCAGAAGGCAAGTGGGAGAGAGGTGACTGGTGGTGGCAGCAAAAGTCAAGGGGGGGAAGGCGACTGGTGGAGGTGGCAAAAGGCAAGTGGGGGGAAGGCAACTAGCAGCAGCAGCAGCAAAAGGCAAGTGGGATGGGGATTGGAGGTGGCAGGAAAATGCAAGTGGGAGGGGAGGCGACCAGCGGTGGCAGCAAAAGGCAAATGGGGGGGGGGGGAAGGCGACTGGGGCTTGCAGAGCCTCACTGACCCAGGGAGATCAGTAAAGGCAGGACCACAGTTGAAGGCAGGCAGCAATGGCCTGGCAGGCGGGCAAGAGCAGGCAGCAGTGTTGCACATTTATGCAATGTCACACATGCTTGATAAGGACTGATGGGCAGGCAGCGAAGAAGTGAGGAGAAGTGGGTGGAGAAGGGTGGGGCCAGCCAGAGGCCCAATTTACCAGTGCTCCAAACTACTGAGAACAGTAACAACCGGTTCTATAGAACCAGGCTGGACGGGTAGAATCCCACCCCTGCTTACACCCCTTTACATGCAAACCTTCTGCATACTGGTCCATCTTTTGAACAACTTTAAAGGTGGAATGACCAAGCTTTCTGTGCAGAAGATGAACACATTAATCATGTTTTGCAACATTGCCAAATGTTTGTGCACATTGAACTTTTTGTCCCTGTAACATCTTGTTTTATGCCTTTTGCACATATTATGCCATAGTGCTTTATGAGACACTTCCCATTTACAAATGTGGTCTCAAATCTTTACTTGTCTAAAATAGGGACACTCAGCAAATTATGTTCCATTTCTGGCACACATAAAACATTATTAAACCTTGTTTCCAAATATGGAATTTGCACACTGTCTTTTCCAATGATTTTAGCTTTCTTGCCATTTGCCAAGGCCACTGTGTCTCCTGCAGCTGCATCCATCCTGTAAAACAATTTAGCATTATTAATAATCATTTGGCTAGCTCCACTTTCTATCAGCCATTGATTTCTTCCATTACTATTGCAGGCTTTTGCAATAGCAATCTGTCCATCAACCTGTCCTTGCAAACTTCTTCTGTCTTGCAAGCAGGCCTTCTTAAATGAGTAGTGTCACCACAAATGAAACATCGTTTCTGGTGTTGGCTTTCTGCTTAGCTGTAGTCTCATGTCTTCTGCTCTTCTGTTGGTCTCTGGTAACTGCAAGGCTCTTATCTCTCTGCTGCTCTCTGCAGACAGCCTGGCTGTAGAAATTTCCACTGCTTCTCTTGGGCTCCCTCGTCAGGAATTTTTTCTCCTCAAGCCTTTTTCTATAATGGCGTTTCTGCTCTTCACTTATCAGACACCCTTTCAGAGCTTCCAGACTCAATTCCTGCTCTGGTTTGCATTCAAACACTGCAGACACAATGTCCCAAGTTTTATCTAGGTTATTCAAAACCAGTAGTACTTTTTGAGATTCCAGAATCCTCATCCCATGTTGTTCTAATTCCACAAACAAAGTTTGCATATGAACAAAATGCTGTTCCACTGAATCTCCTGGCTGCAAACAAGCTCTATATAACTTTCTTGATAATTGTATGATTTTGCATGCAGATACACTCACATGAACAGTCCTCAATTTATCCCAGACTTCCTTTGCAGTCTTTAAATCAGATACATTGATAAACTGATCATCTTCTAAACTTAAGATGCTGTAAGCAAATGCTCTATCATGCAGCTTCTGATCTGCAGCATTCATTGGTGTCTGGAGTGGATTTTCAACAATATTTCAAAGCTCTTTAGCCTTCAGGAAACATTCCAACTTTGTAGCCCAAATAATATAGTTCTTCTGACCCAAACAGGGTTGAGAGCTCTTTAATTTTTTCAGCCATCCTGCAAAGCCTCTTGCCTTGTTTCTTACTTTTAACACAGGCAGTCTCTCATAACCTATTCAAAATTTTTGTAGTGTTAATTCAGCACCAGAAAAATAAACACAGGTGGCTGATGCTTCATTTAACATCTTTATAAACATAATAAGTTGATTTTACAAACCAGTTCTAGATTTCTCCAACATGGAGCAAACTCAGACAGCAGCAAACATGTTACAAGTTCAGAGCTTCAGCAGCAACTTCAGCAACTTCAGCAGTTCAGAAACAGAGATCAGTTTCACTTTAGTTTAGCAGGCAAGCATTATATACAGCAGGGGAGAGAAGCAGTTTCATTTCAATAGACAGACTCAGAGCTCAACATAGCTTCAGAGCTGCAGAGCTTAACATAGCTGCAGAGTTGCAGAGCATAATGTAGAGCCATGCCTAGGCTACTTCTAGTTTCAGTTTCCAAATAGTTCTCATTGTTTGATTTAGTTGCTATGCCTATTCATTGGCTGACCTTGTTTCCATGCTCTATTCCAATTCATGAATATACTGACAGTATTGTCTAGTATTGTAGGAGGTGACTGTATAGAAGGGTTTCTTCTAAAATCTACCACCATCTCTATGGTTGTGAGTGCATTTGAGTTCAAGCTTGTTCTGGTTGCACCACAAGGCTAGTTGTTCAACCTCCCATCTGTATGCAGATTCATCATTGTCTCGAATGAGACCAATCAACCTGTGGCGAAGGCTGTTGAGAGTGTGGTGGCATGACAGCTTCCCCAGCACCTGGATGAAGCTGTCTATTTAGATCCATGCCAATCAGGCTTCAGGACCAGATACAGCTGGAGATGGCGTTGGTCGCGTTGTTGGATGATCTCTGGAGGGCCTGTGACAGAGGTTATTCCTCTGTCCTGGTCCTGTTAGATCTCTCGGCGGCTTTCGATACTGTCGACCATAGTATCTTATTGCGGCGGCTGGGGGGGTTGGGAGTGGGGGGCACTGTTTTGCGGTGGTTTTCCTCCTTCCTCTCCGACCGTTCACAATTTGTGTTGGCAGGGGGGCAGAAATCAACCCCGAGGCCCCTGATCTGCGGGGTTCCTCAGGGGTCGGTGCTCTCACCCTTGCTGTTCAACATTTATATGAAGCCGCTGGGTGAGATCATCCGTGGCTTTGGAGTAGAGTTTCATCAGTACGCTGATACTCAGCTGTACTTTTCTACCCCAGGCCACCCCAACGAAGCCGTTGAAGTGATGACCCAGTGCCTGGAGGCTGTGCGGGGTTGGATGGGGAGGAACAGGCTTCAGCTCAACCCAGCTAAGACTGAATGGCTGTTCTTTCCAGCACCCCGATACAGCCGGCTAGTTCCATCACTGGCTGTGGGTGGGGGAAATTCTTGCCCCCACAGACAGGGCATGCAATCTGGGTGTCCTCTTGGATGTACAGCTGTCATTAGAAGAACATATAGCGGCCGTCGCCAGGGGGGCTTTTTATCAGGTCCATAGGATGTACCAGTTGCGGCCCTTTCTGGATCGGGATGTGCTTCGCACAGTCACATCCACCCTTGTTATCTCCCGCCTAGACTATGCCAATGCTCTCTATATGGGGCTCCCCTTGAAGAGCACCCAAAAGCTCCAACTGGTGCAGAATGCGGCCACGCGGGTGGTTTTGGGGGCTTCTCGGAGCTCTCACGTTATGCCACTCTTGCGCAAGCTGCATTGGCTCCCGGTGGTCTTTCGCGTTTCAAGGTGTTAGTTAACATCTTTAAAGCACTCCATGGCTTGGGACCTGGGTATTTACGGGACCGCCTACTGCTACCATTGATCTCCTGTCGGCCAGTGCGCTCCCATAGAGTGGGTCTCCTCGGGGTGCCACCGGCTGGACGGTTGGCGACCCCGAGGGTGTGGGCCTTCTCTTTGGGGGCACCCTCCTTCTGGAACGAATTACCTCCAGAGTTGAGGATCATCCCTGACCTTTTGACCTTCCGGCGCACATTGAAAACTTATTTATTTCATCAAGCTGGTCTGGCCTAGGGTTTTATGGGGTTTTAAATTCGGTTTTAATTGGTTTTAGTCCTTATTTTTAAACCCTTGTCTCGTTTTTATTATTCAGCCATGATATTTAATCTTTTTAATTGTTTTTAATTATTGTGTAATAATTGTATTTTTAATGGCTGTACACCGCCCCGTGTCCCGCAGGGAGAGGGGGCGGTATATAAATCTTGTAAATAAATAAAATAAATAAATAAAATCACTGTTGTATCATCTATGAGCAAACTTCAGTACTTTAACAGAGGGATCTTTTGAGATGCAGTCATTGGTATATAGAGAGAAGTGGAGAGAGCACACAGCCCTGAAGGGTTCCTGTGCTAATTATACAAGTATCTGATATGATTTTACCTAGCTTTACCTGTTGCTTCCTGTCTGTTAGGAAGCTTATGATCCATTTACAAGTGTGGTCAGGTAGTTTAATTTAGTTAGAAGAATATCTGGAATGACGATATTGAATCCTGAGCTGAAATCTACAAAGAGGACTCTTGCATAGGTCTTTGGAGATTCAAGATGTTGTAGGACGTAGTGGAGAATCATATTAGCAGCAGCATCTGTCAATCTATTTGCTCAGTAGGCAAATTGCAAGGATCCTTGATGGTTTTCAGGTGGGCCAGAATTAGCCTTTCAAAGGTCTTCATAACTACAGATGTTAGAGCAACCAGTCTGGAATCATTCAGTTCCTTGATGGAAGGTTTCTTCAGCACTGGGATGATTGTAGAGCATTTGAAGTAAGAAGGAACATAGCACATTTCCAGTGATTTATTAAAGATGCTGATGAAGATGGGGACCAGTTGATATATTTTTCTTCATTGTATCTAATAATTATTATTTTTAAAAGACAATTCAATAATGGTCATATCAATTGGCCTTGAAAATCAAGATTAATGTAAGAAACTATGGAAAGAATAAGAAGAATAGGAAGGGCCTTTCTTAAAACATTATCTTTGAAATATGCATATCACATTCATGAATTTCAGGCATTGATTTTAGTGATGCCAGTTTCTATCAACTTGGATATTCATCTTTTAAAATTGTGGTGAATTATACATACATACATACATCAAACACACACACACACACAAACACACACAGGTGAAACTCAAAAAATTAGAATATCGTGCAAAAGTTCATTTATTTCAGTAATGCAACTTAAAAGGTGAAACTAATATATGAGATAGACTCATTACATGCAAAACAAGATAGTTCAAGTCGTGATTTGTCATAATTGAGATGATTATGGCTTACAGCTCATGAAAACCCCAATTTACAATCTCAGAAAATTAGAATATTACATGCAATCAATACAACAAGGATTGTACATAGAACAATATCGGACCTCTGAAAAGTATAAGAATGCATATGTACTCAGTACTTGGTTTGGGCCCCTTTTGCAGCAAATACTGCCTCAATGTGGTGTGGCATGGAAGCTATCAGCCTGTAGCACTGCTGTGATGTTATGGAAGACCAGGATGCTTCAATAGAGGCCTTCAGCTCTTCTGCATTGTTCAGTCTCATGTCTCTCATCTTTCTCTTGGCAATGCCCCATAGATTCTCTATGGGGTTCAGGTCAGGTGAGTTTTCAGGCTAATCAAGCACAGTAATCCCAGGGTCATTGAACCAGGTTTTGGTGCTTTTGGCAGTGTGGGCAGGTGCCAAGTCCTTCTGGAAAATGAAGTCAGCATCCCCATAAAGCTCATCTGTGGAAGGAAGCATGAAGTGCTCCAAAATCTCCTGGTAGATGGCTGCGTTGACCCTGGACTTAATGAAGCACAGTGGACCAACACCAGCAGGTAACATGGCTCCCCAAATCAACACAGACTATGGAAACTTCACACTGGACTTCAAGCATCTTGCAGTGTATGCCGCTCCATTCTTCCTCCAGACTCTGGGTCCTTGGTTTCCAAATGAGACGCAAAAGTTGCTCTCATCAGAAAAGAGGACTTTGGACCACCGAAGCAACAGATCAGTTCTATTTTTCTTTAACTCAGGTAAGATGCTTCTGACGTTGTTGTTCAGGAGCGGCTTGACAAGAGGAATATGACATTTGAAGCCCATGTCCAGGATCCGTCTGTGTGTGGTGATTCTTGATACACTGACTCCAGCCTCAGTCCACTCCTTGTGAAAGTCCCCAATACTTTTGAATGGCCTTTTCCTGAAAATCCTTCTAGGCTGCAGGCATCCCTGCTAATTGTGCACCTTTTTCTTCCACACTTTTCCCTTCCACATAACTTTCTATTAATGTGCTTTGATACAGCACTTTGGGAACATTCAACTTCTTTTGCAATTACCTTTTGAGGCTTTCCCTCCTTATGGAGGGTGTCAGAAAAATCATGCTGTTAGGTCAGCAGTTTTTCCCATGATTGTGATTCCTACTGAACCAGACTGAGGGACCATTTAAAGCCTCAGGAACCCTTTGCAGGTGTTATGGCTTAACTAGCTGGTTAGAGTGGGACACTTTGAGCCTAGAATATTGAACCTTTTCAAAATATGCTAATTTTCTGATATTGTGGATTTTAGGTTTTCATGAGCTGTAAGCCATAATCATCTCAATTATGACAAATCACGGCTTGAACTATCCTGCTTTGCATGTAATGATTCTATCTCATATATTAGTTTCACCTTTTAAGTTGCACTACTGAAATAAATGAACTTTTGCATGATATTCTAATTTTTTGAGTTTCACCTGTACATACATACAATTTAGTTTCATTTGTGGTGCTAGTTTAATTACTACTATCTGTAAATTACTTTATAATAAAAAAAATTCAAAGACTGTTAGACTTTTCAGCAGAAATTCAAATCCAGAAAGCACACACAGATGACTGATTCAGTAGGATTCATTACGGTGCTTGAACCATGTAAATTTCTTTCTCTAATTCTGTATTGAGGAATGCTGTGGTTTCTTCCCCAAACCCCCAAAACTTTAACCTTAGACTGTCTACTATTGACCTCAACTTCTTCCTAAGAGGCCTGTAAGGGGTGTGCATAAGCGCACCAATCATGCCTACCATCCCTGTCCTATTGTTTCTTTTTATTTTTCTTATAAGTATCTATCACATGTATTCGAACTATGTTTATTCTTATAAATGTATCTTGTAATTAATTGACAAATAAAAAAAATAAAAAAAAATATGTCAAAATGCCAAATGTTATGTGCCGCTGCCAATGCTAGTGCCAGCCTGTTGCTTTCACTCTTTACGGTAGGTGTGAAAACCTCATCATAGTGCATATTTTTCATCTGTGAAAACCCTTGTGCCACTAACCTTGCTTTATATTGTATCTCATTGTTGGGCAGTACTGTCTTCTTGTATACTCACTTGCATTCTACAGTTTGCTACTCATTGGTGTGCTTATGCACGCCCCTTTCAGACCTCTTAGGAAAGGGGTGAAGTCAATAGAAGAAAGTTTAAGGTTAAAGTTTTTGGGGTTTGGGGAAGAGACCACAGAGTCAAGTAGAGTATTCCAGACATTGACCACTCTGTTGCTGAAGTCGTATTTCCTACAATCAAGTTTGGTGCGGTTAACCTTGAGTTTGTATCTATTGTGTGCTCTTGTGTTGTTATGGTTGAAGCTGAAGTATTCCTTGACAGATAGGACATTGCAATGTATGATTTTATATACTATACTTAGATCAGACTGAAAGCAGCATAGTTCTAGATTTTCTAGGTCTAGAATTTCAAGTCTGGTGGCATAAGGCAGCGGTTGCCAACCAGTGGACCGTGGCCATCTAGAACTATGCCGTGGCCCACTGGTGGGCCATGAGAAAATTTTGGTGGGCTGCAGAGAAATCTCACCCCAAGAGCACCCCCCAAAGCAATTAATCCATGCTGTGCAGGAACACAAGTGCTGCGCTGCCCACATGGCCCGTAGGAACTCTCCCCGCCCACTTACTCCTTACCCTGCAAAATTTTTATTTTTCCTTTTTCCAGCCATCATTTGTTCTCTGTGCTGGGAGATTTAGATTAGCTAGGAAGCAGAAAATGGTTGGATTTCTTGCTTTCCAGTTAGTCTTTAGATCTTCGGCTCTGCTATTAAGTACAGCCGAACCTCCCTTAGGAAGGAAGGTTTGCTTGCAAATAAATTCAGCGCAGACTCATGGCAAGCAAATTTGAGAGACTGAGCTAGCCGATGGCAGATAGATAGATAGATAGATAGATAGATAGATAGATAGATAGATAGGTAGATAGATAGATAGATAGATAGATAGATAGATAGATAGATAGATAGATAGATAGACGGATGGATGGATAGATAGATCATTGAATGATTATGTGAGCAACTCAATCTGCCTGCTTTGCCTGATTTTGGGTAAAAGTTGCTCTTTTATTTAAAATAAAAAATTCAATATTTACATGCATGGTGTGTTGTGAGTTAATTTTGTGAGTTTGCTTGTGAGCAAGTTTTATGTGACAGACTGAGCTAGCTGATGGCAGATAGATAGATCTCTGAATGAATCTGTGATTCTGTGAGCAACTCAATCTGTCTGCCTGCTTTGCCTGATTTTGGATAAAAGTTGCTCTTTTTTAATAAAAAAATCAATATTTATATAAATATTTATAATATTTACATACAAGCCATGCCCAGCCAGTCACATGACCACCAAGCCACACCCACAAATTAGGCCACACCCACAGAACCAGTTAGTGGTCCCTGGAATCTAAAATTATGAGTTTGGTAGTCCCTGAGGTCCAAAAGGTTGGCGACTCCTGGCACACAACGAGTAGATGAGTGAAGAACTCTTCTTGTGAAATATTTCTGGACTTTCTCAACTGTATTAATATCAGATACATAATATGGGTTCCAGACTGATGAGCTATAGTTATATTCCAGTATTGGTCTAGCAAATGTTTTGTATGCTCTAGTTAGTAGTGTGATATTACCAGAGAAAAAGCTACGTAGGATTAGGTTAGCAACTCTTAATGCCTTTTTGGCTATGTAGTTACAGTGGGCTTATCCTGGTTTATTTAACCAGATTATCCTGGTTGCAGACTAGCTCTGTGTAACTTTCTTGATAATTGCACAACATTGCATGCAGACACACGTGCACACTTCTCAACTTCAGCTAGACCTCCTTTGCAGTCTTTAAATCAGCTACATTGATAAACTGTTCATCTTCTAAATTTAAGATGATATAAACCATTGCTTTATCATGCTGCCTCTGATCTGCAGCAGCTAATGGCACTTGGGGTGGGTTTTCAACAATATCCCACAGCTCTTTCGCTTTCAGGAAATATTGTACCTTTGCAGCCCAAATTATATTGTTTTTCTGTCCCAAACAAGGCAGAGAGTTCTCCTTAATTTTCTCTGCCATCTGCAAAGCTTTTTTCTGCCTGGTTTTTCCTTTTAAATACAGGCAGTCTCTCTTAACTCAAATTACAAATTACATGTGTTCTGGGCCCATAACCTGTTAGATTTTGCAGCAGAAATTCAAATCCAGAAAGCACACACAGATCACTGATTCAGCAGGATTCATTAACTTCTTTATATACATAATAATATGAGTAAAATGTACAATACCAATAGTAGATTCTTCCAACGTAATACAAGCAAAACACAAGCAGCAGCTTCAGAGTTCAGAGCAGAGACTAGAGTCATACCCAGACTACTTCTAATTTCTCTTTCCAATTCAGCTCCCATTGGCTGGTCTATAGCCATGTCTATTCATTTGCTGATTTTGTTACTAAGCTCTATTCCAGTTCATGAATATAGTTTGACAAAGGTAAATTAGACTGGTAGCAATATAAAATTTGCTTAAAGGCAAATTAGGCTGGTAGCAATATAAAAAACATTATCAACTAGGGAATCTTGAAAAGGGCCAGCAGACAACAAAACATCAGATGAAGTCTAGAAAGACATAAAATGTCATATAAATTAATTAAGTGCTGACTTTTGTTTTTTAGTCAAGATGTGACTAAAAGCACACTGCTAAGTTGGTTTGCCAAGTTGCCTTACAAGGATTCAATTTATGATTTTTCTTTGACCAGTTGTGTTTAAATGCTTTTCACTTAACTGCCTGTCTACTGAGATGTCACCATTGACCAATTAAATTGATAAAAGATGAGAAACTGTTGAAGAGCAAAGACAAATATGTCCTTTATAACCATTTTCAAATTAATACTTTCTAAGCATTTAAGTGATTCCTGGTAAAACTGTCTTTAAACACTGAAACCGATTCATACATACCAGATGTATGTTCTGGTGTCCCACGTCAAGAAAATCCAGCAAAACAGTTTGGTGTGGTAACTTTTATCTGGAAAATGCGAACTCGGCATGGAGTGACCAACCATAAAGTAATCAAAGTTTGTGCTACCATGGTTTACTTCACCACCCCTTATATTGTGCTCCGCCCTGCCCCATGGTCCTACCCCTTCCCCACCCACCTATTGCTTATTGCCAATATGGCCACCGCAGTCTGGCAACGCCCCAGCCACCTAACCCAGGGCAGCACACCAAGCTCCCTGCGCCTGCTTGCGATCTGACAGTCAGCTGTTTCATTGCAAATCAGCTGTAATCAAAGTCCAGGCCTCCACTGGGCATCCGATGGCTCCGTGGATGCAGCAGGATCCCTGCGATGTGCCATCCACATGGTAGGCAGGCGTGCACCTGGGGTGGCCATTGATGGCGAAGGACGTGTGTCCCTGATGGCTACTCCTCCCTGGCCAAATGGTAGACCCGGGTTGACATTAATATAAAGTATTAAAAATAAAGTTTCTAGAGAAAAACTCATGCCCTAAAAATCATATTGACATATTCATGTAATTTTCTGCAAAAGAATACAGAATGATTCTTCAGTATTTCCTTAAATATAGTCTATTGCCTTGACATTTTGATGGTTTTCCATTCAAATGCTAACCAGATGTTAACTTTTTAAAACAGCCAATTAAATTGCTGCCACCTAAGTGGATTACATATGATATTATCATCAAATATTATGTGAGTTTATAACTTATTGGCTCTGTATTTTAGCAAAATCCCTGTCTATCAAAATTCCATACATAATTAGCATTGATATGACTGTTGAGATATTCAATGAGATATTCAAGAAAAAAAGCAGCATAAATATTCTAATTATAAGTTGAAATAGAGCTATCATTCCATCAGGTCATGTCAATATTTTTCTATTACCAGAAACATTGTTTAGTTTTTCCATGAAAGATTGAATGAAGGCTATCAGAGGGAACCTTTTGGATTTGTAAGGTAAACCAAATATTTTATTTCAATGATCAACAGCATAACATTAGCCTAACAATTTGATTAAAATAAAATATTCAAAACCAGAAATGTTGGACTTGAATATGAAGTAAGTCAAATAACAGACTAACACTAAATATTTATTTCTGCTAATACTATAATTCTTAAAATTAAAAACTATTACTAATTCTGATATTATAACTTTGTGAATCCTATTAAATGTGTACTTCTGGATACAAACTGACATTTAGACCTAAGAATCATAAATTAAGAAGAAATACTTAAATCTAAAATTATCACATGCATGACACTGGAGAAGCAATCATTTCTGCATGCCTGCTAGCTAGTGATGGGATTCAAAATTTTTTACTACCAGTTCTGTGGGCATGGCTTAGTGGGCATGGCAGGGGAAGGATACTGTAAAATCTCCAGTCAGAGATGGTATTTGCTGGTTCTTCGAACTACTCAAAATTTCCGCTACTGGTTCTCCAGAACTGATCAGAACCTGCTGAATATTTATTTTATTTATTTATTTATTAATTGCATTTATATACCGCCCTTCTCCCAAGGGACTCAGGGCGGTGAACAGCTCATCTAAAAACCCCACAAAAAATACAAAAGTTAAAAAGTAATTAAATTTAAATCAGCTGCATAGTAAAATTAGGAAAAACCCCCCCCACCCTTAAAACCCAATTTAAAATTAAAAATGGAGATCAAATTTAAAATCATCATCTCAGCCCAGGCCGGCCTGCTCAAAGAGCCAGGTCTTTAACGCGCGCCTGAAGGCCCTCAGGTCCGTGCCGGTACGAAGTTCCGGTGGCAGAGTATTCCAGAGGGCGGGGGCACCCACAGAGAAGGCCCTACTCCTTGGCGCCGCCAGACGACACATAGCGGCCGACGGCACCCGGAGCAGACCCTCCCTGTGGGAACGCACCGGCCTGTTGGAGAACGTTGGCAGAATGCGGTCCTGAGGGTAACCTGGTCCCATGCCATGGGTCGCCCTAAAGGTCAAAACTAGAACCTTAAAGCGAACCCGGAGAGCCACCGGCAACCAATGCAGCTCGCGCAGGAGAGGCGTCACATGGGCGCTACGTGACGCCCCCATAATCACCCGCGCGGCTGCATTTTGCACCAACTGGAGTCTCCGGATGCTCCCCGCAGGGAGCCCCATGTAGAGGGCATTACAATAGTCCAGGCGAGAGGTGACAAGGGCCTGAGTGACCGTGCGCAAGGCGTCCCGATCCAGGAAGGGCCGCAACCGGTAGATCCGACGGATCTGATGAAACGCCCCCCTGGAGACGGCCGCGATGTGATGTTCAAGCGACAGCCGTACATCCAGGAGGACTCCCAGGTTGCGAGCCCTCTCTGTGGGGGGCAAAGCTTCCCCCCCAATAGCCAGCGAAGGTGTCAGCTGGCTATATCGGGGCACCGGAAACCACAGCCACTCGGTCTTGGATGGGTTGAGCCGAAGCCTGTTCCCGCCCATCCAGTCCCGCACGGCCTCCAGGCACCTAGACATAGCCCCCACAGCATCGTTGGGGTGGTCCGGAGTGGAGATGTACAGCTGGGTGTCATCTGCATACAGATGACACCTCACTCCAAGACCACGGATGATCTCGCCCAGCGGCTTCATGTAAATGTTGAACAGGAGGGGAGAAAGGACCGACCCCTGAGGCACCCCACAAACCAGGGGCCTAGAGGTGGACCTCTCCCCCCCCGCCAACACGAATTGCGAACGGTCAGAGAGGAAGGAGGAGAACCATCGAAGGACGGTTCCCCCAATCCCCAACCCCCCCAACCGTCGCAATAAGATACTATGGTCGATAGTATCAAAAGCCGCCGAGAGATCTAATAGGACCAGGACAGAGGAGAACCCTCTGTCACGAGCCCTCCAGAGATCATCGACCAACGCGACCAATGCCGTCTCAGTGCTATGTCCAGGCCTGAAGCCCGATTGGAACGGATCGAGGTAAGTAGCTTCCTCCAGGTACCGGGGGAGCTGACGTGCCACCACACTCTCAACAACCTTCGCCACGAAGGGAAGGTTGGAGACTGGACGATAGTTGTTTAAAATAGCTGGGTCCAGGGAAGGCTTCTTGAGGAGGGGGCGCACCACCGCCGCCTTCAAGGCGGTAGGGAGCACCCCCTCTCTCAAGGAAGCGTTGACAATCCCCTGGAGCCAGCCTCGTGTCGTCTCCCTGGCGGCCGAAACCAGCCAGGAAGGACACGGGTCCAATAAACAGGTGGTGGCATTCAGACCCCCCAGCAACCTGTCCACACCCTCGGCGGTCACAGGATCGAACTCCCCCCAGATAACACTCTCAAGACCTGCCCCGGACACCTCCCCCGGGACCACCCAATTGGAGTCGAGCCCCTCCCGAATCTGAGCGATTTTATCATGCAGAAATCGGGAAAACTCCTCTGCCCTACCCTGCAAGAGGTCATCCCGCGCTCTCGGTTCAAGTAGAGAGCGGGTCACTCTAAACAGGGCGGCAGGCCGATTTTCTGCTGATGCAATAAGGGCGGAGAAATACGAAGATTTCGCCGCCCCTATCGCCACAAGGTAAGTCTTAATATGAGATCTCACCTGTGTTCGGTCAGACTCAGAACGGCTCGCCCTCCAAATGCCCTCTAGACGTCTTTTCCGGCACTTCATCTCCCGTAGCTCCTCCGTATACCACGGAGCCAAATGGGATCTGTGCCGGGTCAGAGGTCGCAGAGGCACAACTCGCTCTAGGGCCCCGGCGGCCAACCCATCCCAGGTGGCCACCAGGTCTCCAGGCGAGCTGAGAGCCAGATATTCAGGAAATGGCCCAAGCTCCCTCTGGAACCGATCCGGGTCCATTAGGCGCCTGGGGCGGAACCATCTAAGTGGCTCCGCCTCCCTGCGGTGGGGGGTAGCGGAACAGAAATCCAGCCTAAGGAGGGAATGATCTGTCCATGACAAGGGTGTAATAACTAAATCCCCCCAATTACAGTCATTCAACCACTGCCCAGAGACAAAAATCAGGTCCAGCATGTGTCCTCCTATGTGAGTGGGGGCAGAAACTAACTGGGTCAGGTCCATGGCCGTCATGGAAGCCAAGAACTCCCGGACCAACCCCGAGGTTTCACCGAGCGATGGCAGGTTGAAATCCCCCATGACCAAAAGCCTAGGGGTCTCAACCGCCAGCCCGGCTATTACCTCTAGGAGTCCGGGTAGGGCCGATGAGACGTGGCAGGGAGCCAGGTACGCCATCAAAAGACCCATCTGTACCCCTTGCCCCCACTTCACAAATAGAGATTCACAGCCAGCCGTCTGAGGGACAGTGGCCTCCCTAGGACAAAGGACTTCCTTTATAAGCACCGCTACCCCACCACCCCTTCCCTGAGCCCTAGGCTGGTGAAATGCAAGGAAACCTGGTGGGCACATCTCAACCAGAGGGACACCGCCCTCTGGGCCCAACCAGGTTTCGGTGACACCTACCAGGTCCGCGGCCTCCTCCTGAACCAGATCATGGATCAGGGGAGCCTTATTAACCACGGACCTGGCATTGCACAACAACAGCCGGGTATTCAGGGCCTGAGATTCCGGACAACCAGGGCTGCAGGATGGGTAAAGAGGGTCGGAGCGCGCTACCGCTTGCAGACATCGGGAGCGCGATCCCCTTACCGGATATGGCCCTCTACCCCCAGCATATCTACCTCTCCCAGTCACCGTGCTAATAAAATTAGCCCCCCGCTGCCCACCCCCTGTCTGCCACCCCGACACAGGAACCCCCGAGGCCCCCCAGGCGTGCGTGCCAGCCTGGCTGCCCCCAAATCCATGCGGGCTGTCTCCCCCGCCCGCCCTGGATCCTTCCAACCCCTTAAAAAATCCCATTAAAAATTTAATCACAGGTTTAGAACATTTCCTCCGGTTTCTTCGGCCCCACCATCGCTCCGGATCCCAGGATCCCTCATCACAAAAGGTCTTAGAGAGTCTTGGAGGCCACCTGAGGGAGAGGGGGGCATCCCTCAGGGCCCAGAGCTCTGCCCTCGAATAAGTCCGTGGTCCCGGCCACCTCGACAGTCTCGGAGTGCCTGCAGTCTCTGCCATCCTCTGGCCGCGGAAAAAATCCAGGTAGGCTGGTGTATATGCCGCCTTCCCCCAGTCGTCCCACCTCTGCCACCGGTGGGGCCCCCGGGGGGGAAAAGGTCACAGGCAGAGCTAATCCCCCCCCTGGGCCCACCACCTCTGCCACCGGTGGGGGCCCCAGGGAAAAAAGGGGAACAACCATGGCTCCGCCTAAGCGGCCCACGGGGGCATCGGCACCACCACTCCTCAGCCGAGCTCCTCCGTGGGTCCCCCAGCCTCCGCGTCGTCCTCGGGGCCATCAAGGGTGCCCTAGGTCCACTCCAGGGCCGAAACTGCAATAGGCCCGTGTCAGGACCAACCGGAGCCTCCCAAGACCGCCCCGGCCCAAGTGAGGTCGCCGAGCCTGCCACGCCGCCGTGCCTCACTGGGGGCGCCAAGGCCTTTTCACCGCCCCTTGGAACTCCGGGGGTGTCACGGCCGCTGTTCCAAGGCCTCCGCGGCTGTAGCAAGGCCGCCGAGGCCAGTCCAAGGCCCTCCAAATGGCCCCCCCGAATCGGCCCCGCCCTGGGGAATCCAGGGCCGCCACACTCCTCAGGGGGCCGCTGGGGCCATGCCGTGACATAGTCTCTGTAAAGGACGCCGCCACAACGACCCCAGAGGCAGCCGCCGCCGCCACCGCGGCCACCGCCGCCGCCACCGCGGCCTCCGCCGCCGCCGCCGCCGCCGCCGCCGCCGCCGCCGCTGCGGCCGCCGCCGCCAGGCGCTCGTCCACAGACACCCCGCTCCGCTGACCGCCGACTTACACCGCCGACCGCCGACCGCCGGGAAAGGCCTCCGGGGCCTCCACGATCGACTCGGAGCCGCCAGGGCCGTCGCGACCACGCCGCCCTCTGCACCGGTCCCGCGGCTCCAGCAGACCCCCGACCGGTCTTCAGATGTCCCGACCGGCCTCCCCCGATCCTCCCTCGCCTCTGCCACCGGCGAGGGGACCTAGGGGACAAGGGGGGCCGCAGCTGAGGCCGTCTAGGCCGGAGTGAGTAGCGGCGGAGCACCGCGTCGGCCATCTTCAAACCCGTCTATCAATCCACTTGAATACCACCTCTGCTGCCAGCTGCTGCTCATATGGCCCAGTTATGAATAGGCCACAGCCTGGTGCTGGGCTGCTGTCCGGTGACCCCTGATCTAGATGATGCAGTTCCCAAACTTCACTATTTTAAACAATAAAGAAGCATAATTAAAAATTAGAGCAGGTTAAATGTTATAATTTCTAGACAAGTGAAATCCATCCATGTTATAGATTCTTGGCACAATCTACTTTTATATTTATTTATATACAGTATATTTATTATATCCTGCCTTTTCACACTGGAGTACAATACTTTGACATAGGAATATATCTTCTGCTTTATTCTCTTAAGCAACTATCCTGTATCAAGAGATATTGATATTAATTTGGCAAAATGACTTCTTTTATTTTAACTTTTACTTATTAGAGACTAATTTATTCTTGTTTTCCAAGAATCAGGTAATAACAATAGTCTTCAATCAGTTTGATAGCTAATCAGATAATCTGTACGAGGAAACAGAGTTGCAGATTGGTATGTTAGATTTTAACTCAGAAATAAAAAGAACTATAATAAAAATAAAAAGTACAGCATATATTAAAAACTTAATGGCTTAAGCTAAGAACTTTGTTTTTCCTTGCAACACCAGCACATTCCATGTATTTTGACAACTAGAATACAAATGGTTATAATAAATAGAATCTGTCAGGCTACGGAACTTCTTCCCATTCAAACAATAAGAATGAACTTCTGATAACCAAACTTATCAAAAGGAATCCTTTATTGAGATGAGACAGTCCAGTAGGAATACAAAGCAGCGTCTGAGGTCCCTCAGGCATACAGTGATAGATAAGGGAGTTTAGAATCCCCCCCCCCCATCCCAATGTTTACTTAGGGAAACAAAAGCCAATATGTTAATTCCCCTCCCAGCCCCTCTGGGAGGGGATCCTTCCCTTTTTGGAAGGTTTTTTCTCATGTAGCTTTCCCAAGACGTACCTAACTTCCTCCCCCACCCCCTTTTTAGAACGGACTGTTTTTGGAGATTTCCCAGAGCACTTCATTGTGGAGTTTTATGGACCCCTCATCTCCTGGCTGTGCCACTCTGAGGTGTTAGGTTCTGGCCATCTGGCTTCTCCCCCCCCCCCATTGTATCATGTATGGGTGTGCATATTCGATATAAGGTTAAATATATTCAGGTTACATCAAGAAAGGATTTCTTTATCAGTTCCCCCCCCCTTTTCTTCTTCCTCTGAAGAAATGACAGATACACGGATCTGACATCCTGCCCTCCTTTAAAAAACAGATAGGTCTACCTGGAAAAAAAGAAAAATCATGCGTTACATGTGCAGTTCAGGATGGTTTATCAGGGTATTTTAGGTGGAACTTTCGTAGTAATGTGGGTGCTTTCACATGTCTTTTGGCTACCCACTCATTTTCTGAGGAAGGAAGGTGTTTCCAAGCTACTAAATATTGTGTGGATCCACGGTAAGTGCGTGAATCAAGGATGTCTTTAATTTCAAAATGTTGTTCCCCATGTATCATGATGGGGTTGGGGGTGTGGGAAAGGGGGGTCTGAGGTTTGAAGTGATCTCCGGTTTGAGCAAGCTACAGTGAAATACTGGATGAATCTGCCTAAGAGTTTTTGGAAGATGAAGCTCTACCGTCACGGGGTTGATAATTCTGGAGATGGGGAATGGCCCAATGAATTTTGGTCCTAATTTCTTAGAAGGTTGTAATGATTTTAAGAATTTTGTGGACAAATATACACGGTCTCCAATCTTGAAAGGTTTAGGTTCACAGCGTTTTTTGTCTGCTTGAGTTTTGTAAACTGCTCTAGCTTCCTGTAGAGATAATCTTACCACTGGCCACATGGCTTGTAAATTATCCATCCATTCCTTAAGGGAGGGGATTTCAGGTTCTTTGGTGGGTAGTTCCGGCATGGGGTTGAATTCTTGGCCCGTGGCTACGTGGAATGGGGTGAACCCTGTGCTACTATGGACTGAGTTATTGTATGCTACCTCTGCAAAAGGAAGAAGGTCAGTCCAATTGTTCTGCTGGTGATTAATAAAACATCTTAAATATTGTTCTAATACACAATTCACTCTCTCTGTTGCTCCATCCGTATGGGGATGGCTTGAAGACGATAATCCCTGGGTGGAGCCTAATAGGTTTAAAAACGCCCGCCAAAATTTGGATGTGAACTGAACACCCCTATCTGAGATAATTCGTTGGGGGGCTCCATGAAGGCGATAAATGTGTATTAGGAACATCTTTGCCAATGACTTGGCAGTTGGGATCTTTTGGCATGGAATAAAGTGAACCTGTTTGGAAAAAAGATCAGTTACAACCCAAATGACAGTATTCCCAGCACTTTCGGGAAGTTCCACTATAAAGTCCATAGAGATCTCTTTCCAGGGAGCAGAAGGGTCTGCTACTGTTTGTAAAAGTCCAGGATATTTTCCTTGTCTTCTCTTTGCAGCAGCACAGATGGGGCAGCTCGCAACATAGTTTTCAATGTCCTTTTTGAGGGACGGCCACCAAAATTGTCTTTTGATGAAGTGCAGGGTTTTTACAAAACCAAAGTGTCCTGCTATTTTGGAGTCGTGGCAACGTTTCATGAGTTCCATTCTCTGGCTTGCAGGGACATAAAGCTTGTTTTCTACCCAAGCCAGTCCATCTTTGAGTAAGCACGTGTTTCTGTTAGCCTGGAACCAATCATCTTTAAGTAGTGCCTCCTTAAATATTGACGTCGTTGTGTCTTCAGTTAGGGATGATGATTTTTTTTCCTCTTGTGCCCGGGTGATTACCTTGGCTGCTAGTTGGGTCGGTTGGATCATCGGTTTTATAACTTCAATCTTTTTGCTGTTGTATTGGGGTTTCCTGGACAATGCATCTGCTAAAAAATTCTTTCTCCCAGGAAAATATTTGAGAGTGAAATTAAAATGTTCAAAATATCGAGCCCACCTTGCTTGTTTTTCGGAGAGTTTCCGTGGATTTCTTAGAGCTTCCAGATTTTTGTGATCAGTCCATACTTCAAAGGGGATTTGGTTTCCTTCCAGGAAATGTCTCCATGTGAGCATTGCCCACCGCACAGCATATGCCTCTTTCTCCCATACGGCCCATCTTTGCTCAGTTTCCGTCAGTTTCTTAGATGTATAAGCACATGGTTGTAGTTTCATTCTTTTGGAGGAGGACTGCCCCAACTGCAACATCACTGGCGTCTGCTTGGATGACAAAAGGTTGTTCGGGATCTAGATGCTTAAGGACTGGTTCTGCTACGAACAGACATTTGAGTTTCTCGAATGCTGCTTGGCATTCCATTGTCCAGATGAGGGGTTGTCTAGGTTTGGGTTTCTCCCCCCCCCCCTTCGTTTTTAGCAAGTTCGTGATAGGGAGGGCGATGTTTGCAAAAGCTGGAATGAATTGGCGATAAAAATTTGCAAACCCCAGAAAACTTTGCAATTGTTTGCGTGTGTGGGGTGGATCCCAGTCCAATACAGCTTTCACCTTCTGTGGGTCCATCTCTATTCCTTCATGGGATATTCTATACCCCAAATAGTCAATTTTCTCTTGGTGGAACTCACATTTGGAGAGTTTTGCATATAGTTTAGCGTCTAAGAGTTTTGTGAGGACTGCACGGAGTAGCTTGATGTGTTCTTCCATCGTTTCCGTGTAGATTAAAATATCATCAAGATACACTAAAACCCCTTTAAATAAAAATTCATGAAGGGTTTCATTGATCAATTGCATAAACACTGCAGGCGCTCCTTGCAGTCCAAAAGGGAGCACCTTAAATTGGTAGCATCCCAATGGTGTGTTAAAAGCTGTCTTCCACTCATCCCCTTCCTTTATTCTGATGCGGTAATATGCCTCCCGTAGGCCTAACTTTGAAAAAAATTTTCCTTTCGAGAGGTGGGCTAACATGTCCTTCATGAGGGGGAGTGGATACATATTTTATATGCAAATGCAGTTTAATTTTTTATAATTCACACAAAGACGCATGGAGCCATCTTTCTTTTCACGGAATAACACTGGGGCCGCTATTTTTGGTCTGGCGGGTTCGATGAAACCCCGTTTTAAGTTTTTATCGATAAATGCTCTGAGTTCTTTCAGTTCTCTGGGAGACATGCAATACATTTGTGGTTTTGGGAGTTTGGCCCCTGGTAGGATTTCGATAGCGCAGTCTGTGGCTCGATGGGGTGGGAGTTCATCACAAGCTTCCTCACTAAATGCTTGGGCCAGATCCTGATACTCATTGGGGATGTTAATGGGTTTCACAGACTGTCCAGTCATGGCTGATTCTCTGTTCTCTTTCCCATTCTTTATCCTTTCCTCAGATCTTTTTGCAAATATTGCGTCTCTCTGGAATTGTATGGTTCCTGTCCTCCAATTTATTTTTGGATTCCATTTCTGTAGCCATGTGAGACCCAGAACTAGTGGCTCTTCCATCCCTGGGGCTACAATGAATGTGAGCATCTCCCTGTGTTTTCCTAGTCTTATTTTCAATGGTTCTGTGGTAAACCTGGCTGGCTCCCCCCCTGCTATGGTTCCATCTAATTGGCAGAAAGCGATGGGATTTTCCATTTTTTTCAGTTGGATTCCCAATTTATCTGCAAGGGAGGGTTTGATTAGGCATCGGGTGCATCCCGAGTCCAGCAACGCTGTAACTTCCTCCCCCTTCCCTTGGCTGGGGATAAACAGTCTCAGGGGTAGGGTGATTGGTTCAATTGGATTGCTTACCAGCGGGTCATCCTCTGGATCACTTTCGGACTGGCTCAGGTCCCCTCGGAGCGTTTGGGATTCTTCCTCAGGTTTGGGAGGGGGTCGGAATCCCACATCTACTCGGCCTCTCAGGCCAGTCTCCTTCCCTTGAGGGCTGGATGTTGTGGGTTTCCTCCCTGATGGGTGGTCTAGCTTTCTGGCAGGAGTCTTCGAGTGGCATTCTGCTGTGTGGTGTCCCTCCTTTCCACACTTAAAGCAACCAGGCATTCTTGGAGTCATGGTGGATTGGGGTTTGAAAACTTTCCATTTCCCCAGGGGTGGCGATCTTTTCCAAAACTTACCAGCACGGTACCGGTTTCGAGTCATGTCTATCTCTGCCTCCTCTGCCATCATGTACCATTCATGCAAAAGGTTTGAGGCCCCATGGGCCAGGCAGGCAGTGTATAGATCATCATTTAGTCCATCTTTGAACCAGAAGACTAAGATATCCTCTGGCCAATCTACCCGGCCGGCCAGGTCACGAAATTCCTCGGTGTATTCTGCTACCGGGCGACGACTTTGTTTCACGACTCTGATGCGGTCCCGGGCTTTTCTATAGGCAAGCGGGTCCTCGAAACGGTGGCGCAAGGCCGTCATAAAGCGATCTAAGTTTCTTAATTCTGGGGCATTGACGTTGTGGAGCGTTACCATCCATCTGGCTGCCGCCCCTTCAAGAGCTAGGGTGACAATTCGCACCCGGGACTCTTGGGTTGGGAAATCCTGTCCATATTCTTGCATGTAGGTGAGCACTTGTGCCAGGAAAAATCCCAATTTCTGGGGGTCTCCATCGAATTTTACCCCCAAGGGCGGGACCTTCCTCTGTAATTGTATGTTTCTGGGTTGGCCAGGGTTAATTCCCTGATCCGGGGTGTTTAATGGTCGGGTACCTGGTGTGGCTGCTGGTTCTTCAGCTTGTCCCTCTTCCCGCTCAATCTCCACTGAATCCGGGGTGGCGGCTCGGGTTCTCTCACCTTCTGGTTCCCTCGCTCTCCTGCGTTGTCGTCTTTGTGCATCCCCCATGTCGAGGTTCTCCAGGGCTTCCCTCACTAGGCGATTGATGTACCGTCTCATTCGGTCATCGGCTGGTGGCTCCTCATCCCATTCTTCCTGATTCGATAGGGCCTCTTGCTCCAATTTCCACACGGGTTTGCGATATCCTCGGATGAGGGTTACTCCCCTGGTTCTTCCATTCCAGGTGTCTCTCTTTCCTACACCTATAGACCACCGGGGCTTGGTGGAGGATTCGCAGGCAGCCTCGCTGTCTTCGATGGGGCACATTGAGTCAGTATCTGGCTGGGTAACTGTTGATGTTTCTCCCCAGCATTCGGCTCCCCCTTGCTCCTTGCTGTATTCAGACATTTTTTTCTTCTCTTGCAGGATCCCCTCGGTAGAGTGAATTGTTTAAAAAAAAAATTCCTCTCCGGGTTGATCTCTATTGTAGACGCTGCTTTATGTCAGGCTACGGAACTTCTTCCCATTCAAACAATAAGAATGAACTTCTGATAACCAAACTTATCAAAAGGAATCCTTTATTGAGATGAGACAGTCCAGTAGGAATTCAAAGCAGCATCTGAGGTCCCTCAGGCATACAGTGATAGATAAGGGAGTTTAGAATCCCCCCCCCCATCCCAATGTTTACTTAGGGAAACAAAAGCCAATATGTTAATTCCCCTCCCAGCCCCTCTGGGAGGGGATCCTTCCCTTTTTGGAAGGTTTTTTCTCATGTAGCTTTCCCAAGACGTACCTAACTTCCTCCCCCACCCCCTTTTTAGAATGGACTGTTTTTGGAGATTTCCCAGAGCACTTCATTGTGGAGTTTTATGGACCCCTCATCTCCTGGCTGTGCCACTCCGAGGTGTTAGGTTCTGGCCATCTGGCTTCTCTCCCCCCCATTGTATCTTGTATGGGTGTGCATATTCGATATAAAGTTAAATATATTCAGGTTACATCAAGAAAGGATTTCTTTATCAGTTCCCCCCCCCCCCCTTTTCTTCTTCCTCTGAAGAAATGACAGATACACGGATCTGACAGAATCTTAATATAAAATATAGACAGAAGGTTAATTATTTAAAATCTAGGCAGTTTTGAAATCTCAATATTCAGTAAATTTTATTTCACATCAATTCTTAGTTATGTTTAAAAAGAAATATATTGGCCAAGCCTATCTCAAAACTAAACCAAATATTACAAAATTTTTAAAAGAAAAATTAAAAATTCTCTACACATCCATTTTACTTCTGACAAAATACCACTTCTGAAGCTGCTCTTTGTTCCTTCATTATTTGCTCCTGCTCCACTCTGTTTTCAGCATGTTCTAGGATTCATCTTGGAGAAACAGCTGTGTGGACATATATACAATAATTTTTCACTTACATTAAATATCAAATAAGGAAATATTACAGCTCTTTTTCTAGGGTCATTCAAGGGTCACTGAAAATGAAATAAAGAGCCATTGAAAATGAAATGATTTCCAAGCAATTATATTAAACATGTTTTCACTCTAGCAATAGCAATTCTTTCTAGTTTATGAAGCATTATCCTATCTGATTCTTTTTTTTTCCTGCTTAGATGAAAGAGCATAAACCAGATCAGCAATAAGGATTAACAAGGCATTGTAAGCAAGATAGGTCACGTTTCTGAGAAAAACAGGACTGTATTAGCTTATGAGAAAGTATATACAGTATTTTCTTCTTATCTCTCATATTGAAAAATATCTTTTTCAAACCAATATGCACAATAAACAATTGATTCATAGGGATGGATGTAAACAAAATGGTCATTTGTTTAGATTGATATGAACAATAAATGACAAATGTTCAATTTTTAGACTACACAGCTAGCATAATTCAATTCTTTGAAACAATTGTTATATGAAGAACGGCTGAATTGAATTGTTATATGAAGAATGGTTACAGGAACTGAAATGGCTAGTCTAAGTGAAGAGAAGGACCAGGGGGGACATGATAGCAGTTTTCCAATATCTGAGGGGCTGCCAAAGAGAGGAGGGGGTCAAGCTATTTTCTAAAGCACCTGTAGGCCAGACAAGGTGTTGTAGAGCGGCGGAAATAGTCAGGCAGAGACCAGGGCAAGGCTTCAGCTCAAACTTTATTTCTTTGAATAAAGGGTTACCGCTACTGCCGCGCTAACACGGCAGCCAGCTGGAGCGGCAACAGCTGATGCCGTTTGACAGCCGCCTTTTATAGCCAGCTGTCAAATGGCAACAGCCAATGGAAGAGGTCCGTGCTTCCCGCTTAAAGCACGGACCTGAGTGAAGACTCAAGTCAATACACAACACTCCTCTCTCCCAGTGAGGAGCATGCGTAGTCCTTCAAGTAAGTTGGGTGCCTGCGTACTCGTCCGGATCTTCTTGGCTCGGTTGAAAATGGTGCCGGGTTGCTGTCTTGTGCCTTCTGCGTGTCTTCTAATGACGGTGAGGCTGCTGGACTGTCTGGAGCTGGGTCAGGACCTTGGTCAGCTTCTTCATCAGGTAAGCTGTCGTTCCTCGTGGGCTGGAAACTGGTTTCTTCGGATGGTGGGGTTGCTCCTGTGTGGGGACCGTCTAGATGACCTCTGGGTGCAGTGCTCCAATGCCTCCTCAAGTGGTCTACGTGGCACCACCAGATACGTCCATCAGGTAACTGGACTCTATAAGACTTAGGACCAGTTACTGCTACTACACGACCTGGTAACCATAGTGGTTGCCCAGCAAAATTCCTGACAAACACTTTGTCATTTACTAGGAACCCTCTGTCTTGGCTGTTTGACCCAAGGGGAAGCAATGGGGCATAATTTGGGTGCAGCCTGTCAAGAGTGGTCCTCAGCCGGTGTCCCATTAACACTTCAGCTGGTGACCTATTTGTGGAGGCACAGGGTGTAGTATGTTGGCTCAACAGGTATTGGGCCAGCTTGGCATGCCAATTTACGGGACCCAATGTCTATAGCACCTCCTTGGCAGATC
Organism: Bungarus multicinctus; assembly: GCA_023653725.1. Lineage (NCBI taxonomy): Eukaryota > Metazoa > Chordata > Lepidosauria > Squamata > Elapidae > Bungarus > Bungarus multicinctus. The sequence continues at coordinate 33,396,960 of CM042848.1, forward strand.
TGACTGCCATCTCAGCCAGCCCATTGCTAGCAGGATGAAAAGGGGCTACTAATATGTGTCTGATGCCCAGGCTTGCTAGAAACATCTCAAACTCACAGGAGGTAAATTGGGGGCCATTGTCAGATACAATGGAATCAGGAAGGCCATGTGTGGCGAACATCCTAGTCAGTACCTTGTTGACTGCTTCAGTAGTGGTGGAGGGCATTAAGGTCAATTCCACCCATTTTGAAAATGAATCCACTACCACCAGGAATGTGCGCCCATGGAAAGGGCCTGCCAAGTCTATGTGTATTCTGGACCAGGTGCTGCCTGCTTCCTCCCAGGTCCTAGGGGTGGCTGCTGGTGGTAATGCCCTGGTGGCCTGGCATGCCTGGCAAGAATTGACCCAGTTAGAGATTTGGGCATCCATGCCTGGCCACCATACGTAGCTGCGGGCGAGGGCCTTCATTCGCACTATTCCCGGGTGATCCTCATGCAGCACCTTCAGTATTGAGGTTTGCAACTTGTGGGGAATGACTACTCTGGTTCCCCACAGTAAACAGCCTTGCAAAGAGGAAAGTTCCTGTTGGCGTAGTTTGTAGGGTAGGAATTGTGAAGGATAAGGGGCTGTAGGCCACCCCCTCCCTACCCAGTCAAGGACTTGGGAGATTACCTGGTCCTTGGCCGAATGGGCAGCGATGTCAGAAGCGGTGACCGGCAGCCTCAGTTTGTCGTTGAGGAAAACGGTAGTTGCTGGTGCTGGGTCCTCGACTGGAACTGGCAGGGACAACGGCTGAGTGCATCAGCATGGCAAAGGCTTTTTCCGGATCGATGGATTAGAGTGTAGGAATACGCAGCCAGAAAAACAGTCCATCTGGTCATCCTTGGGGACAAAATTTGGGGAGTTTGTTTAGTGCCGGATAAAATACCTAACAGTGGCTTGTGGTCAGTTATGAGTTCGAAGTGATGCCCGTAGAGAAATTCATGGAACTTCTTCACTGAAGCCACTGCAGCCAAGGCCTCCTTATCAATCTGGCTATAGTTGCGTTCAGTGGAGGATAGTGTCCTGGAAAAGAAAGCTATAGGTGCTTCTGCACCATTAGGCAGTCTGTGGCTCAGAACGGCCCCAATTCCGAAGGGAGAAGCATCGGCTGCTAGAATTAGTGGTAAGTCTCTATTGAATTGGATTAATACGGCTTTTGACGTTAGCAATGACTTGACTCCTTGGAAAGCAATAGTCTCCCTTGGTCCCCAGTGCCATGGTGATTTCTTGTCTAAAAGCCTGTGAAGGGGCTCGGCAATTGAAGCTTTATGGGGCAGGAATGAAGCATAGAAATTCAAGAGGCCCAGGAAAGCTTGAAGCTCAGTTTTGTTACTAGGAGTAGGCGCGTCGTGAATGGCCTTGACCTTTGACTCAGTTGGGTGAATACCTTTGGCATCAATCTTGTAACCTAAGAATTCCACTTGTGGAGTGGCTATGGTGCATTTCTTCCTCTTTAGTTTAAGACCAGATTGTCTAAAACGGTCAAGTACACTTCTGACCCTTTGTAGTAATTGCTGTTGACTGGTGGCAGATACCAGAATATCATCAAAGTATGGCACAACGCCTGGCAATCCTTGCAAAATTCTTTTCATAAGGGACTGGAAAATTCCAGGGGCAACACTAACTCCGAATTGTAGGCGTGTGCATTTGAAAGCCCCTCTGTGAGTTACTATTGTTTGCAGTTCAGCAGTTTCATCATCAACAGGGAACTGTTGATATGCCTGGGACATATCTAACTTTGCAAAAATGGAGCCAGGCTCAAGGGAATGGAGTAGATGTTGTACCACGGGGACTGGATACGCGCTGACTTGTAAGTATTTGTTTATCGAAGATTTATAATCAGAGCAGATTCTCAAATTTCTGTCCTTTTTTAGAGGCGTCACTATAGGGGTTTCCCATTTTGAAAAGTCTGTAGGTTGCAGTATGCCCTGCTTAATTAATTTGTCAAGTTCCTTGTCAAGTTTAGGACGAATTGCAAAAGGAACTCTACGGGGCTTCAAACATATTGGTACTGCCTGGGAGTCTACCCTGAAGGATATTGGGGTTCCCACATAGCAGCCTAGGCCTTCGCTGAATACGTCAGCATAGTCCCTGAACAGGGAATCAACTTCTGAACTTGCAATGGCGTGGATTCCACCTATGTGGAGGCCCAGGACAGGGAACCAGTCTAGTCCCAATAGGCTTGGGAGGACGCCATCCACTATCACTAGAGGCAAGTGACCCTTAAAACCTTGAAAATGAACTAGAAACTTGCCTTTTCCGATGACAGGGATGGCTCTGCCTTGGTAGTCCCGAAGCGTTAGATTGCAGGCTGGAATCTTCTGTCTTGATATCCTGGGGAGTAGTTTCTTCAAGGTGTCCCACGAGATGATGGATAATGCAGAGCCGGTGTCTACTTCCATTCTGCAGGGTCTACCTTCTATAGAAACAGTGACACTAATTTTGTTAGATTTGTTTTTTTGTATCTTAGATTGATAGCATGTGAAACAGTCCTCAATTTGTCTTGGATATTGAATGAGTTTCTGGGGCCTTTGTGGCTGATTAAAGGTTTTTCCTGCCTGACATATTTTGGCCAAATGGCCCTTCTTTTGACATCTTAAGCATATGACATTCCTGAATCTGCAGGATGCCCTGAGATGGTTGCCCCCACAGCTTAAACAGGTAGTTTGTATACGTGGGGTTTGGCTTATACTTTGCCTGAACTCTCTTTGATTTGTGTTGGGCTGTCTGAGGCGGTTTATCTCAGTAGCCTCTTCTAAACCTTCCTCTGTGGAGGCTTCATCAAAATGTACTATTGGATTTTCTAGTCTGCTTGGGTTTCCCTGTATTTCAGCTGCTGAGAGTGCTGATAGCTCAGCAGCCTGGGATTCTTCTATGGCTTGCTTTAAGGTTAGATCCCCTTTAGCTAATAAACGTCTTTGTAATTTGGGGTCTCTAACTCCACATACCAGCTGATCTAACAGCATATCATCGAGGTAATCTCTGAACCCGCAATGTAAGGCAGCTGTTCTCAGTGCTACCATATAGTCACTAATTGTTTCTCCCTCTGACTGAATACGCCTTCTGAAAGCATGGCGCCTAGCAATTCTGGAAGGCTTAGGGGAGTAATGATTTGAGAGAATTTCTTGCAGATCCTCCCAGGGAATAGTCTTAATAGATCGTGGGGCCAGTAATGCTGTTGCAGTGTCAAATACCGTGGCTCCGCAAAAGCTTAGGAAGTAAGATTTTTTCCTATGCTCAGAAATTTCTGACAGGTCTATAGCGTCTAAAAAACAGTCAAACCAGTTCCTGTATGATTCCCATGTCTCTGCCGTCGGTCTGAAGGGCGGGAATGCAGGATTCGAAGTCATCTTTCTGTCAGCTGTGCTGCTTCTCTTGAGGCAAGTTAGAGATGGCGCTTCGCGAACAGTGACAACAACTCTGTAGCGATTTCAGCTCTCGGCTAGTGATTTCGCTCTTTTTCTCTTCCATGCCTGGCTTGCCTTTATTTAGTATAATAATGGGTGGAAACTGAGAAGAAATTTAACCTGGAAATAAGGAGAAACTTTCTGACAGTGAGAACAATCAACCAATGGAACAGCTTGCCCTTGGAAGTTGTGGGAGCATCATCACTTGAGACTTTCAAGAAGAAATGGGACTGCCATTTGTCAGAAATGGTGTAGGATCTCCCGCTTGGGTGGGGGGCTGGACTAGATGACCTACAAGATCCCTTCCAACTCTGATTATCTGTCTATCTTCTCTCTATAACAAATTTGTCCTTCAGACTAAATAATCACCTAAAAGTGAAAGCAATTTTGGAAATTATAATAATGATGGGCAGACCAATTCTATAGCCAAATTATCCTAAAAACACGGATATTTAGAATGATGAAATGTATTCCATTTTCTCCATATTCTAGTTGGGAAAAAGGGAAAAATATAAATGTTGCAAAGGTTGTTGAAAAAATATGTTACTCCACCAATCTGTAAGTGCTTGAAAGACTGATTCAGCATACACTAAAATGCACAAGATAGCATAAAGACTTTTTTTCCACTAGCATGATTAGCAGTAAAAGAATTATTCCCATAGGCAGTAGTCTGAACATCTTTACATGATTCAACTATTGCTAAAATGCTGATAAAAATATGTACTTTACAGAAATGAAGTAGCCTAGCATACGAACCATTTCCTTATTTCCAGTATTTCTAATCCTTCAGCTGAAACTAAAATTGAACATAGGATTAAACTTTTTGGGGAACATCAAGTTTTGTATGTATGTGATTCTTCTTTCAAAAATTTGATTCTGGAAGGAGCTGTGTATGGGGTCACCTAATTAGTGTAGCACATTGATAATACAGATGAGGTAATACATGGACAGACAAAAATTAACTGGAGCAGGGATGTCAAACTCAAGGCCCACGGGCCAGATCCAGCTTGCAATTTGGTTGGATCTGGCTTGTGGGGCCATCCTGGTCTGCCCAATGTGAAGAGGAACCATGCCAGCAGTTTGGGGAGTAGTGTCAAGCGGAAAACTGTCTCAGAACGCAATACTCCTTTCTCCCAGAATGGAGCATGCATAGTCCTTTAAGTAGGCGGGGCACCTCCACAAACACCCTGATCTATGCAGTTCAGCTTGAGGCATCAAGGCAGAAGGATCTTCTGCTGGTCTCTGCTTCTCCGAGGGCGGCAATGAGGGAACCTTGGCCTCCAGTGACCCAAGGCTTGGTGTGGACATCTCCCAAAGTAGGTCAGCTTCGTTGTTGGGTCTGCAGGGCCTCACATCAGTAGACTAGGGATCCTTTGGTCTGGTTCCTTTGGGCTGACAACCTGTAGTAGTATTCCTTTGGGCTGACAACCTGTAGTAGAAAGAGGCCTCCTCCTGCCTTACCCTCCCAGGACTTCTTTCGTGTTCAGTTTGTTTCCGAAGATGGCGGCCGCACGCCTCCCTTGGTGTTTTCTCCGGCTGTGGCAGCTCCGGACGCGGCCCCCCATGTCCCCCGGGTCCCCCCGCTGGTGGCAGAGGTGGGGGAGGACCGGGGGAGGCTGGCAGGAGTCATCAGAGGCCGGTCGGGGGTGCGCTGGGGCCGCGGGACCGGCGTGGAGGATGGCACGGAGGGCGGCACGGATGCGGCCCCGGCGGCGCCGATGTGGCCCCGGCGGCGCCGAGTGGATCCTGGAGGCCTCGGAGGCCTTTCCCGGCGGCCGGCGGTGCTGGATGAGGCCCCCGGCGGCGCTAATTGCTGCAGTGGTTACGGTGGCTTTGGCGGAGGTCGTGGCGGCCGCGGCGGCAGCGGCGGCGGCTCCAGCGCTGAGGGCGGCCTCGGAGGTCGTGGTGGAGGCCGTGGTGCCCTCGGCGGTCGTGGCGGCGGCGATGGCGGCCTCGGTGGTCGCGGTGGCGGCAGCTTCGGCGGCGGCGGTCGCGGCGGCGGTGGCCTTGATGGTGGTTGCGGCGGCGGCGGCAGCCTCGATGGCGGTGGCGGCGGCCGCCGCAGTCAGGATGGTGACATCTTTAATGCTTTGGATGCCGATGGACCCAGCGGTCTCCGGGGTGGGGAGACCGCCGCGGCATGGCCCCGGCGGCCCCCTGGAGGGAGCGGTGGCCCTGGATTTCCCGGGGCGGCGCGGACCTGGGGGAGCCGCCTGGGGGGCCCTGGACTGGCCTCAGCGGCCTTGAGACCGCTGAGGCCATGGAACAGCTGCCACGGCAACCCTGGAGTTCCAAAGGGTCATGAAGAGGCTCTGCTGTCCCTGGCGAGGCACGACAGTGTGGCAGGCTTGGCGGCCTCGCTCGGGCCGCGGCGGTCTTGGGGGGCCCCGACCGGTCCGGAGGTGGACCCGCTGTGGACATGGCGGGCCCGGTCTGGACTCGGGGCAGCCCCTATGGCTTTGAGGACGACGCGCAGACTGGTGGTTGCACAGCGTTGTGATCGTTCTCCCCCCCTCCTTGGGGCCCCCACCTGTGGCAGGGGTGGTGGGCCCGGGGAGGGGGGGATTGACTTTGCCTGTGACTCCTCTTCCCCCGGGGGTCCCATCAGTGGCAGGGGTGGGGCGGCCGGAAGGGAGAGGGGTTTGCCCCAGTCTGCTTGGACCTCTTCATCACAGAGATCACCACAGAGACCATGGACGCTGCGGGACCGTCGGGGTGGGGTGGCTGGGGCCACGGATTTACTCAAGGGCGGAACTTTGGGCCCTGAGGGACGTCCCCCTCTCCCTTAGGTGGCCTTCAAGACTGTCGAAGATGTTCCGCTATGAGGGATCCTGGGATCCGGAGCGATGGTGGAGCCGTGGAAGCCGGAGAAATGGAAAGAGGAAGCGCGGGAAACCTGGGATTGGCAGTTTTTTAATGGGGTTTTTTAATGGGATAAATGGATCCAGGGTGGGCAGGGGAGACAGCCCACATGGAGTTGGGGGCAGCCGGGATGGCCCGCGCGCCTGGGGGGCCTCCTGGGTTTCTGTGTCGGGGTGGCAGACTGGGGGTGGGCAGCCGGGGGCTAATTTCATCAGCACGGTGACTGGGAGGGGTAGATATGCTGGGGGTAGAGGGCCGTATCCGGTAAGGGGATCGCGCTCCCAATGTTTGCAAGCGGTAGTGCGCTCCGACCCTCCATACCCATCCTGAAGCCCTGGTTATCCGGAATCTCAGGCCCTGAATACCCAGCTGTTGTTGTGCAATGCCAGGTCCGTGGTTAATAAGGCTCCCCTGATCCATGATTTGGTTCAGGAGGAGGCCGCGGATCTGGTAGGTGTCACCGAAACCTGGTTGGGCCCAGAGGGCGGTGTTCCTCTGGTTGAGATGTGCCCACCAGGTTTCCTTGCATTTCACCAGCCTAGGGTTCAGGGAAGGGGTGGAGGGGTGGCGGTGCTTATAAAGGAAGCCCTTCATCCTAGGGAGGCCACTGTCCCTCAGACGGCTGGCTGTGAATCTCTATTTGTGAAGTGGGGGCAAGGGGTTCAGATGGGTCTTTTGATGGCGTACCTGGCTCCATGCCACGTCTCATCGGCCCTGCCCGGACTCCTCGAGGTGATAGCCGGGCTGGCGGTTGAGACCCCCAGGCTTTTGGTCATGGGGGATTTCAACCTGCCATCGTCCGGTGAAACCTCGGGGTTGGTTCGGGAGTTCTTGGCTTCCATGACCGCCATGGACCTGACCCAGTTAGTTTCCGCCCCCACTCACATTGGAGGACACATGCTGGACCTGATTTTTGTCTCTGGGCAGTGGTTGAATGACTGTAATTTTGGGGAGTTAGTTATCACACCCTTGTCATGGACAGATCATTCCCTCCTTAGGTTGGACTTCTGTTCCGCCACCCCCCACCGCAGGGAGGCGGAACCACTTAGATTGTTCCGCCCCAGGCGCCTGATGGACCCGGAGCGGTTCCAGAGGGAGCTTGGGCCGTTTCCTGAGTCTCTGGCTCACAGCTCGCCTGGAGACCTGGTGGCTACCTGGGACGGGTTAGCTGCCGGGGCTCTAGATCGAGTTGTGCCCCTGCGACCTCTGACCCGGCACAGATCCCATTTGGCTCCGTGGTATACGGAGGAGCTACGGGAGATGAAGTGCCGGAAAAGACGTCTAGAGGGCATTTGGAGGGCGAGCCGTTCTGAGTCTGACCGAACACAGGTGAGATCTCATATTAAGACTTATCTTGTGGTGATAGGGGCGGCGAAATCTTCGTATTTCTCCGCCCTTATTGCGTCAGCAGAAAATCGGCCTGCTGCCCTGTTTAGAGTGACCCGCTCTCTACTTGAACCGAGAGCGCAGGATGACCTCTTGCAGGGTAGGGCGGAGGAGTTTTCCCGATTTCTGCATGATAAAATCGCTCAGATTCGGGAGGGGCTCGACTCCAATTGGATGGTCCCGGGGGAGGTGTCCGGGGCAGGTCTTGTGAGTGTTATTTGGGGAGAGTTCAATCCTGTGACCGCCGAGGGTGTGGACAGGCTGCTGGGGGGTCTGAATGCCACCACCTGTTTATTGGACCCGTGCCCTTCCTTGCTGGTTTCGGCCGCCAGGGAGACGACACGAGGCTGGCTCCAGGGGATTGTCAACGCTTCTTTGAGAGAGGGGGTGCTCCCTGCCGCCCAGAAGGCGGCAATGGTGCGCCCCCTCCTCAAGAAGCCTTCCCTGGACCCAGCTATTTTAAACAACTATCATCCGGTCTCCAACCTTCCCTTTGTGGCGAAGGTTGTTGAGAGTGTGGTGGCACGTCAGCTCCCCCGGTACCTGGAGGAAGCTACTTACCTCGATCCGTCCCAATTGGGCTTCAGGCCTGGACATAGCACTGAGACGGCATTAGTCGCGTTGGTCGATGATCTCTGGAGGGCTCGTGACAGAGGGTTCTCCTCTGTCCTGGTCCTATTAGACCTCTCGGCGGCTTTCGATACTATCGATCATAGTATCCTGTTGCGACGGTTGGAGTTGTTGGGGATTGGTGGAACCATCCTTCGATGGTTCTCCTCCTTCCTCTCCGACTGTTCGCAATTTGTGTTGGCGGGGGGGGAGAGGTCCACCTCTAGGCCCCTGCTTTGTGGGGTGCCTCAGAGGTCGGTCCTCTCTCCCCTCTTGTTCAACATTTATATGAAGCCGCTGGGCGAGATCATCCGTGGTCTTGGAGTGAGGTGTCATCTATATGCAGATGACACCCAGTTGTACATCTCTACTCCAGACCACCCCAACGATGCTGTGGGGGCTATGTCCAGGTGGTTGGAGGCCGTGCGGGATTGGATGGGCGGGAACAGGCTTCGGCTCAACCCATCCAAGACCGAGTGGCTGTGGTTTTTTGGCGCCCCGATATAGCCAGCTGACACCTTCGCTGGCTATCGGGGGGGAAGTTCTGCCCCCCGCAGAGAGGGCTCGCAACCTGGGTGTCCTCCTGGATGTACGGCTGTCGCTTGAACATCACATCGCGGCCGTCTCCAGGGGGGCATTTCATCAGATCCGTCGGATCTACCGGTTGCGGCCCTTCCTGGATCGGGACGCCTTGCGCACGGTCACTCAGGCCCTTGTCACCTCTCGCCTGGACTATTGTAATGCCTTCTACATGGGGCTCCCCGTGGGGAGCATCCGGAGACTCCAGCTGGTGCAAAATGCAGCCGCGCGGGTGATTATGGGGGCGTCGCGTAGCGCCCATGTGACGCCTCTCCTGCGCGAGCTGCATTGGTTGCCGGTGGCTCTCCGGGTTCGCTTTAAGGTTCTAGTTTTGACCTTTAGGGCGACCCATGGCATGGGACCAGGTTACCTCCAGGACCACATTCTGCCAGTGATCTCCAACAGGCCGGTGCGTTCCCACAGAGAGGGTCTGCTCCGGGTGCCGTCGGCCGCTATGTGTCGTCTGGCGGCGTCGAGGGGTAGGGCCTTCTCTGTGGGTGCCCCCGCCCTCTGGAATACTCTGCCACCAGAGCTCCGTACCGGCACAGACCTGAGGGCCTTCAGGCGCGCGCTGAAGACCTGGCTTTTTGAGCAAGCCGGCCTGGGCTGAGATAATGGTTTTAATTTGGTCTCCATAGTATTTAATTTTAAATTGGGGTTTTAAGGGGGGGGCGGGGTCTTTTTAGTCTTATTTATCAGCCGATTAATTTAATACTTTTTTAATTTTTGTATATTTGTGGGTTTTAGATGGGCTGTACACCGCCCTGAGTCCCCTGGGGGAAGGGAGGTATATAAATTTAAATAATAAATAAAAATAAATAAATAAATAAATAAATATTCCAACATCCCCTTAGCTGATCAATATGGCGGTGCCATATGCGGCCGTCCTGAAGTTACACAAGGGGTTGCCAGCAAAATTCTTGGCATAGACCAGGTCATTTTCAACAAAAGATCTGGTCCGGCTGGTGGAAGTTAAGGGCACATTAAGGTGCATAATTTGGGTGAAGCCCGTCCAGAGTAGTTCGCAACCAGTGGCCCATTAAAAGTTCTGCTGGGGAGTGGTTGGTGGTGACACTTGGGGTAGTATGCTGTATTAATAAGTATTTGGCCAGCCGGGTGTGCCAATTTAGTTGCAACTAAATTTCTTAAGCTTTAAGATAAAAATGGAAAAGAAAGTTGAAAGACAAAGGAACAAGTTAGCAAATAGCATAATAAAGCATACCAAACTTTCTGATTTCTGGCAAAAGAAATATGTGTACTTAACAGCTTCTTGCCTTCCATTGCTACCTGTGGGAATCTGTTTGTATATTTGGTTTACTGGATTTACAAAAGAAAAACAAGAAAGCATAAAAAAATTGGATAATTGTTGGAATAAACTAAAAAAAGGTAGACATAAGGGAATAAGAGGGCAGGAAAAAAAGAGAAAAACCTTTCAAGCTTCATAAATATTGTTTTGTTTATGCTTACCTTTCATTGTATATTCTTGGCAGATATCCTATATCTTTGAAAAACCATATAAAAGATTACAGACTGCTGGAAAGACTGAAGGCAAACTTCAAATAGAAAGAATAATGGTCTGTGCTAAATAATTGAGGCAGAAGGAATATTTGAAATCTGACCTTATTTTTTAAGGTATGGTGTTTGTAATGTATTCTATATGTATAATTAATATCTATTAACCTGGCTTGAGCTTCCTTCCTTTCTATTTCCAATAGACAAGTTTCTTATATGTTGGATATAACTGTCACAATCTAGTTTCATTACTAAAAACAAGTTACTGAAATTAAATGAAAATATTTTGTTTCATTAATGCTGTTGGGGACATCGGTAGAATAGAAAAAACAATTACTGGGCCTATTTCAGCTATTTTCTATTACCTTAATATTTCTATTATTAGAAGTACGGCTACCATTGGGCCACAAAATCCACCTGACCATTACAAGGCAGCCTAAAAGACTTCTCCTAATCTTTCTGATCAAATGTAAAAGCCATGGTGCCACAGTGGTTAGAATGCAGTTTTGCAGGCTAATTCTACTGACTGCCAACTGCCAGCAGTTCTCACCAGCTCAAGGTTGACTTAGCATTCCATTCTTCTGAAGTCGGTAAAATGAGGACCCAGTTTGTTGGGAGCAACATGCTAACTCTCTAAACTGCTTAGAGAGGACTGTAAAGCACTGTGAAGTGTTATATAAGCCTAAGTGCTATTGCTAATGGTTCTCTGGACTTTTGCAAATTAAATTTGATAGCCTTACTTTAAAAATGTCTGCTTTCAAATCACCATGCATATATTTGTACAGTAGAACCTCAGGTCATGAGCATAATCTATTCTAGGACTAAAGTTACAACCTGATTTGGTTACGACTGGAAGCACAACTGTCTGTGCATGCACGGACCAACCCTCCCCCCAATTGGTGGTGAAGGGGAAATGACCATGGCAAGGAAAATCGCCACAGTGATTTTCGGGTTAGTTTGGTTACCACCCGGAGATCTGTTCATGACCAGAAGCAAAACTGATCTGAAAATTCTGGTCGTCACCCGATTTGGTCGCAAACAGAAGCATTCACAATCTGAGGTTCCACCGTATGTGAATAATATGCTAATTATACGCATTCCATTCTATTAAATCAAGTTAGATCAAGTCTACTTATATCAAAAGGATTAAAGTCTTACTCATGTAAATAAACAATGTATTGTGTATTATTTATATTCTAATATTATTTATTAATTATATTTAAAACCCACTGTAATCCTATAGGATTCTTGAAGGCTTTATAGTAATGCATATGTTAAAACAACAACAAAAATCCTATAAAATAGACAAATTTGAAAATCTGATAAACAATCTAGAAAAATAGCTATCTGTTCCCAGTACTTACCTGAAGAGTTCCACCTTCTAGAAAATAGGAAAAGTTGGATCAATATACATTCCAATGGGACACCTTTCTAGAAGTCTAGTTCTGTTAAAGAAAAATAAGTGTCTCTATATATCAGCCCCTGCCTCTCCTTTTTTTGTTACCAAGAACAGGTCCATTTTAATAAATAATGCACTCCTGAAAGTGACATGGAATCAAGCCATACAGAGCTTTATAGGTTAACAATAACACATTATGTGTGTTACTAGTATGCACTTAGAATGTTATAGGAAATCAGCACAGGGCCTATAGAACAAGTTTAATGTCTTCCCAATGCTGAAGACATTAATATGCAAGTTGCTACATTTTTCACCAAATGGAGCTTTCAAGTGGTTTTTAATAGAATGCACTGCAGTAGTCTAACCTGCATATATTTGCTTTTACTATAGCTTACATTGCTTTTCATTGCTAACAGCTCTACTTATGCAAAGAATAGAAAATTAACAAATTCATGCCTAAATGAATTAATTCAAATAAATTCGTGCTCTATTAAATGTTAAAACACATCTTCTATGAAGTTAACACACTGCTTTTCTATCAATACAGTCAAAATGGCTAATACGGATAGCTAAAAATAAAACCAAAGTATATTACAACATAATTTTAAAATGACAGTATAAAAAAGAATAAAAGAAACCAAACCAACAAAAACTGGTTCATTATACTTAAAAAAAAACTGCAAGCATTGGTACCAGACATTCCTCAAAGGGAAAGTATTCTACACTATAAAGGACATTAATATAAAAAATTGCTTCTACTGTATATACTGTGAGGTTAACAAGCTAGCATTGAAAAGAGAAGATATTCTATGGAGAACTTTACATAATTCTTATGGCTCAGAAATATTAGTATTGAAATAGTATTTTGTTATATTTTTGAATGCAAAACATGTATTATATAAATTCCAAATCTGGAATAAATCAAATCGCCAAATCATTGGATAGACAACTAGACAGTTCAAAGGGGCTAGAAGGAAAGATCAAGGGTGGAAATAATCAAAAGACGAAAAACAGAAATACTACACATGTCTATGATGGGTCACATCAGGTAAGGATTACATTCAATGGGAGAAATTTAGAAGGAACTTTGCAATGGTAAATATAAAAGCAAGCAAGCAAGGAACGTGCTGATTTCTACCAGTAGATTGTGTTTATATGTGTTTTCCGCCATCACTGATTGAAATAAGCTTTTTCTTTCTCTGTGTTATAGCAAATCTTTGGTGAATTCTTGAATGAGGTAGTATGTTCAGTTATTTACACTGTATCGGTGCAAATAATATTACGATAACCTGATCCTTAGAGATAAGACTGAAATGCTACAGTGCCTTTTATCTGCTACTAGTAGGAAAGGGCAGACTTCTACATCCCAAGTCTGCTGTGATATTCATGCATATTTGATAAAGTGGAGTCCTAATGGATGGTTCTGATTTATTCAAGCCACACAGCTTAAGTGAATTTGCCTCTGTACAAACAGGGCTGGTAAATTAGCACTATCTAGGATCATTATGTTTTACATGCTGGTTTGTATGGGCAGGACCCATTTTCCAAATCCCAGTCTTCCCTTCCCTTTTCCCAAGTAACACTAGACAATGCAATGTGCAATTTTGTTTTTAGCAGTACTTGCCTCTTCTAAAAATCTCCTAGTTTCTTCCACATTTTTTTAGCATCCTGCAATTCTGAGATTTTATTTTATTTTTCCTTTTGTCCCATGGAATGCTGTTGAAATTTAAATAAAATGAAGAACTAATGGTATGATGAAAGTGGTGGAAACACCAGTCAGAAGAGAAATTCCTATACAGCATTCTTTATGTCTCATTTTATGTCTTGCAGTATTATCATTATCAAGGAAATATATCAAGGAATTTGATGAAGTTGTGTTTCTTTATTCCTTACTTTAATGATAAAACCCTACCTCAGACATTTAAAAGCTACAGAGCATTTTATCTTTAACACTAAAAGAACCAGTAATGTAAATATTAACAATAGGACATTAAGATCATGGATCCACTGTTAGATCCCATGCAGTTTGCATACCGAGCAAATAGATCGACAGATGATGCTGTTAATATGCTTCTGCACTACATCCTACAACACCTTGAATCTCCAAATAGATTTCAGTTCAGCATTCAATACCATCATTCCAGACATTATTCTAACTAAACTAAAGCAGCTAGGGTACCTGAACACACTTGTAAGTGGATCATAAGCTTCCTAACAGACAGGAAGCAACAGGTGAAGCTAGACAGGATCACATTTGATACCTGCGCAATTAGCACAGCCCCTCAGCCCACCCCTAAGGCTGTGGGCTTTTTCCACTTCTCTTCTCCCTATATACCAATGATTGCATCTCAAATGATCCACCTGTTAAAATACTGAAGTTTGCAGATGATACAACAGTGATTGGTCTCATTCGAGACAACGATGAATCTGCATACAGACAGGAAATTGTACAATTTGCCTCGTGCTGTAACCGGAACAATCTGGAACTGAACACACTCAAACCGTAGAAATGGTGGTAGACTTTAGAAGAAACCCTCCCGTACTACCACTTCTTACAATATTAGACAACACAGTGGAAACCTTCAAATTTCTAGGTTCTATCATACCACAAGACCTAAAATGGACACCTAACATCAAAAACGTCATCAAAAAAGCATGACAAAGAATGTACTTTCCGCGCCAACTCAGAAAGCTCAAACTGCCAAAGGAACTGATGATATAGTTCTACAGAGAAATTGTTGAATCTGTAATCTGCATCTCTATAACTGTCTGGTTTGGTTCTACAACCCAAAAAGACAGACACAGACTTCAGAGAGTAATTAGGACTGCAGAAAAAAATCTCAAAAACTCAATCTACAAAACAAGAAAGAGAGTGTAAACCCTTGCTCACTGGTTGTTTTCAAGAGGAAAGAGGAAAACAGCTTGAGTAGGACTTGAAAACGTTTCCTCCGTTCATGTTTTAAAACTGCTGTTTCTCCAGCCCAGAAAAAGAGGCCTCCTGCCAGTTTATTAGAGGTTATAAACCTATTCTCAGATATCAACAACTAGCAAAGCAATAACCCTTTACTTGCTGACTCTCAGTACTACTTCATTACTTTCATTATCTCAAAACTTATAACTTTTTACCTCAAGACCTATATCAAAGATAAGAAAATGATTAAAGAAATCAATTTCTTTAAAATAATTAATTTTTATCAAACGATTAATTGATTTATTGTTTTTATTAATTTAGTGAATGAGTGTTTAGTGCATAAGTGTGATTATTGAATATCTGATTAGTAAAATCAGTGATTTAGTGAATTTAATTGACCAGTGTGTTTAGTGATTAATGTAATTAATTAGGTTGTTTGTTGCTTAGCAAAATTATTTGATTAGAGTGATTTGAATAATCGATTGATTGATTTTTAGTAAGAAGTAACCTTACTTTTGATTTGTTCTCTAACATATCAATTAACATTTATTAATTACCAACATTCATTAAGTAATTGTCTGCCTATCACATTAACTAGCTATTGTAATTGTTTAGTGTACTATTGCCATTGACCATGCCAGCCAAAAACTCCAAACCAAAACAACAGAAAAATATCTCTACCAATGACCTCCCAAACACTTGCACATGTTTCAGATGTCTTGAAACCATCAATGAAAACGAAAATTACATCAAATGCCTCCTATGCAACAATCTAGCCCACCCTGCCTTAAACGCAAACAAAAGCCTAGTTGATATGGTTAAAAATTCAGGTACATTCTTTTATCTATGTCCATCATGTTCTCCTAAGCTAAACAGAGTACCCTACCTGACAAGAGTTGAAAGCATAGAATCACTCATTCACTCAATAGAAGAACGCTTAGCAACACATTTTGAAACAATTATACAAACAAGCCTAATTTCTCTTGAAAAAAAAAATACAGCACAGATAAGTGACTACCTATCAGTTCAAAATCAAATCCCACAACAACCACAACCACTACCTCAACTACAATCAGAATTACAACCAAAAATAACCACCACACCACAGCCATAAACACTTACTATCCCATCAAATAATTCCACAAATAATATCCCCTTAATCATCAAAGACATCATGGAACGTGAACAGAAATGTCCAAATGCCATCTTATTTGGTCTCGAAGACACCAACAAATCAGATGACATCACCAAAGTTTGCAATATCATAAGTATCTCAAATACAACAAGAATCTGTCCTGAAGATATCATTGAAATAACCAGAGATGGCCCTGACTTCAAATACAATGACGGCCCCAAGATTTTGTAGAGTTGTATGCAAAAATGAGTTCAGCAAACGCATATTCATTCATACAATAAATGCCATTGCAAAAACCAATCCCACCCATAAAAAACTTCACTCAAGACCAGATTTATCCATACTGCAAAGAATCCACTCCCGTGAACTCCATGCAGAACTCAAAAACTATCTAGACAATGGAGAAAAGGACCTATACATTGACTACCATGCTGATTGCATCAAAAGAAAGTCAGACAACCCACAACTCCGCATCCAACCCCACCCTATCTAATCCAACATCACTCAAAAACTAGACATGCATGCCCCTAACTACCTCTATTCCAACCACAACTGGCCTTAAATGCAAGCTACTCAATGCAAGAAGCCTTGTAAATAAAATACCTGAATTTCTTCTCTTACTAAATATGGTTAAATTTGACATTATATTTGTCTGTGAAACATGGCTCAATGCATTTCCTTCTGACTCCATTACCACAGTAATAGACTATCATGTTTACTGATCAGATCGTGAAATCTGTAGAGGAGGTGGTGGTGTTATCTTCTATAAAAAGTCCCTACGTCTAAAAAACATCCAAGTTACCCAGAAGCTTGCTATTCCTGAGACCATCAACTGTGAACTGTCCTTAAATATCACATTTTGGTTCTTACTATGTTACAGAGCCCCTGATTATGACATCAAACATGCAAACAAGCTAAATACATTACTAACATGGGCAGCATCCTGCCCACATGCTTTTATCTTTCTTGGTGATTTCAATCTACCTCATATTAACTGGACTCTTAATGAATGTACAAATGAACCTACACATGCAATCTTCTACAATGCAGTAACAAATCTGGGACTAGAACAACTAGTAACCAACTGAGGGAGCCAGCATTGTTCAAAGACCATTTTTGTGGTCATGTAGTCAGTATGGCTATATGCGAAAGGCACAAAGGCCGAAGGCACATGGAATATTGTTAACTTCCCTATTAATCTACTGTACTTGCATTTGCATGCTTTCAAACTACTAATTGTCATGAAAATTTTCCTTACTTCTACATTGGTTCTCTCCTTGATTAGTTTCCATCCATTGCTTCTTGTACTGCCTTCAGGTACTTTGGAGAACAGGTTGACTCCTTCTTTTTTGTAGCAGCCCCTTAGATATTGGAACATTGCTATCATGTCATATCTAATCATTCCTTTCATTAAACTAGGCATACCCAATTCCTACAACTGTTCTTCATATGTTTTAGCCTCATATCATCTTTGCTCTTCTGTGCACCCTTTCTTTTTATGTTGTGGCAATCAAACAATGCAATATTACAAATTTGGTTTTACCAAGGCATTGCAAAGGTATAATGCCAAGATATTAACACTTCATGTGATCTTGATTCTATCCAACTGTTAATGCAGCCTAGCATTGTGTTGGCTTCTTATTGGCAGCTGCAGCACATTGCTGGTTCATATTTAAGTGATTCTCCACCAGGACTCCAAGATCCCTCACATAGTTACTACTTATTGGACATGTAGAACTTGTGAAATTAACTTTATTGGTTCTACTGTTTATTAATGCTAGTTAAAAATTATTTCAGAGCAATGAAGGTTAATTTGAAATGCAGCTCAATGTTTCTTCTTTTGTTTTTGACATTGTATCAAAGTGTTCTCATGAACAGTGCTTTGCACATTATTTCCAAATATTAAATGAAATAGTTTTAGGTCATCTGAATAATCAAGTTGTCTATGAATCCATCATTTCCAAGCAATTAATCAATTCTACTTCACTTACTTTTCAAACCAGCAGTTACCTGAAATTAACCCCTTTTTCTGTATTACTGAAGTTGAAGTTCCTTATGTGTCTGTCTACCAAGAAATTCATTTGTAACAAATGTATACAGGATCACAAATCTTTATTTTGTATTATTTTAATTATTTTAAATTTGTTTTTACATTTATGATGTTTATCATTCAGTCACCTATTGAGATGTTTGGCTTATAAAAACAGAAATAAATGAATGAATGAATGAATGAATAAATACATAAATATCTGGATTTTATTTTTTAATCACCAAATTTTATCAGATTTGCCTTATTTTTGATAAGCCAAAAACAATCATAGCACCAAGAAGAAACCAATGTGAATGCCTGCAATCACGTCTATTTCCCTAGAGCCAAAATGGGGCGCCTGGGAGGGGCTGTGCACCACCTTGTACTCTGTTTTAGGCCTAGGAGGTCTCTCTGCACTTACCTGGGACCCAGAATCAGGTGCGTAGGGAATCCTGTGAGGGGAGGGGCAGGGTGGGGCAAAGCCAGCTGGTCTTCGGAACTTAGGTCTTAGGTTTTAATACTTATGAACTTCATGATTTTAGTACTATGTTCACCTTTATTTCCATCCCCATCCTTTTACCATTTTTTGAATAACAATTTTAATATAGAATAATAGAGCTGGAAGAGACCTTAGAGGTCTTCTAGTCCAACCCTCTGCTTGAGCAGGAGACCCTATACCATTTCAGATAAATAGTTATCCAGTCTCTTTTTGAAAGCATCCAGTGATGGAAAAGCCACAATGTTTGAAGGCAAGCTATTCCATTGGTTGATATCTGTCACTGTTAGGAAATTTATTTAGCTCTACATTGCTTCTTTCCCAACCAGTGTTTCTTGTCTTGCCATTTGGAACTTTGGAAAATAGTTTGACCCCCTTGTCTTTGTAGAAGCCCCTCAAATATTGGAACACTGCTATCATGTCACCTCCTAGTCTTTCTTTTCATTAGACTAGACATACACAATTCCTGTAACTGTTCTTCATAAGTTTTATCCTCCAGCCCCCTATTCAGTTTTGTTCCTGTTCTCGGCAGTCTTTCCAGAGCCTCAACATATTTTTTATATTGTGGTGAACAGAACTGGATGCAGCATTCTAGGTATGATCTTACAAGGCTTTGTAAAGCGGTACTAGAACTTCACATGATTCTATTAATTGATTATTAATTATTAATACTATTCCTGTATTAATGAGGATTGCATTGCATTTGCTTAATAAACAGATTTTAGATTTCAAAATATTGCACATAGTTATAATGAAATATATCAAATGAATATATAGTAATTAAAAAGGAAATAATCCTACTGAAAAATCTTTTTTTTTTTTTTTTGTAATTAAAGGTTCTCCCAATGTATTGGGACTAAAATTGCCAGAATTCAGAACAGGAATTTGGAGACTTACAGTTCTAGCACATCTGGATTCCACAAGTTAGAAAATGATTGTTTGAAATTAAATATTCATCTTTCTGAAGCTATAATTCTATCTTTACTTCATATGGGAATTGAATAAAGAGCTGAAATGACTAGCATTTTTCTCACTCCTATTGTATTACTCAGCAGAACAATGTGTTGTACTGTGTACATCTATTTTCAATTAGTCCAAAATTATTCATTTTTTTCCTTTTTGTAAGGGAAAATAACAATATATTCCACAATATCTTCATTCATAGCAATTAGAATTGTGGCTTTGGGGTCATGTTTTTTTAACTAATCTGTCCACATTTTGATACAATGCTAGCCTGGCCTGGATTATTTTCCTATTCATTCTGCTGTGACTTATTTCAGTAGTCATGTTTGAAAATAAAAAAATCATTTTAGCATGACTTTTATATTAAGCTGTTCATCAGTCAGATAGTTCCAGATGTCAAATAAATAAATAAATAAATCATGCAGTAAACAGCAATATGTCCACAAAAGTTATTGTCTGATAAAAATATAGATGCCATTTCAAATGTGATCAATCTCTATGTGTTCCTCCATATTTTGTCTTTAGTCCAGGTACATTTCAACAGTAAACTGGCCAGTTATGTATTTGGTCCCATGTTGCTCATAAGTTGTTGTATCTCTGCCTTTTCTCTTCTTTGTCTGAGTGCCCCATTTCACTCTCCAATGTAAATGCATCTCTTTCCTGTTCTGTCTTATGCTTGTTCTTAGTGCCCATAATAAGCATTCTCAGAGGACACAAGTGGGGTAAATTATGACATTTGTGATGACATTATCATGTAAGGGCAGCAACTTACACAGACAATATGGTACAAAGATATAACTATGACATTATTATGTCATTTTAACAGCTTTGGGTTACCAGAGTTCTTAATATTTCAATAAGAATTTTTATGTTAAACTATACTTCATATCTTTTTCTTCCCCCTTATCTACTGTTTAATGCCACTGTATGACCATAAAATTTATTGGGAGTTATTTATTCTGATTTGGTATATCCACAACATTCTCTATCCTAGATAAATCAGATTTAATTGAGAACTTTTATGCTTCATATACTTGCCAGTTCTATATTCTACTTTGCCTTTCCAAATTGGTACAGAAATCTTCTGGTGCCTCATTTGATGACTTTCCTTTCTGTTTTTGACATTAGATTGTTATTAGTTGGTGATGTAGGGAGATGACAGTCTTCAAATGCACCGAACTACCCACCTAGGTGAGGATCTAATTACTGTTCTATTGGACATCAATACAATCAGTAGTGGGATTCAAAATTTTTTACTACTGGTTCTGTGGGAGTGGCTTGGTGGAGTGGCTTGGTGGGATGGCAGGGGAAGGACACTGTAAAATCTCAATTCCCTCCCCACTCCTGGGGGAGGGTTACTGCAAAATCCCATTCCCTCCCCAACCCACTAACCTGCTTTCCAGCTCCTGTGCAGAGCAACAAAATAAGACCCAGCTGATCAGCTGGGACTAGGGAGGCAAAAGAATAGATGGGGGCGGGGACAGTCAGAGGCGGTATTTGCTGGTTCTCCAAACTACTCAAAATTTCAGCTACCGGTTCTCCAGAACTGGTCAGAAACTGCTGAATACCATCTCTGAAAACAATCCTTCCAGTGATGCTGACAACTCATTAATTGCCATTTAACATCTATGCCAGGCCCTTTCAAAATTGGTAATGGATGTCCAATCCATTGGACTCCTAAATCATTCTTCAATAGAGAACTGTTTGCTTTTATTCTTTGAACAATAGGAATTTAAGCAAGACAACAAGCAGAAATAAATGGCAGCAAAATCTTCACTTTTCTTAATTGGGCTCTTTAATCTCAGATGGAATTGAGTAGCTATTTGACTTTATTAATTGTAGATCCATTCCATTATTCAATATTATTAAATATCTAATAATATATTTAAATTTAAATGTTTACATTTTCCAGTAATTACTGTTTTCTTCCTAATTCTTACTTTTATTTATTCAGTTGGTATCTTGCCATTCTTCCTGTTCCTAAATCAGAAGAACAATTAAAAAAACATGAATAGATAACACACAGTTATATTTTGAATAGTCATGTGTTTTCTGGAATCCATTAAAGAGATGAGAGTGACAGTTGCTATGCAAAGAAGCTTAATGCTGCCCAAAGATAGCATTTTTACATCAAGCTTGGGGCTCAGTTAACAAAGCTAAATTAATACAGATAAAACCAAATTCAGGTGTGTAATTAATGTACTTCTATAACTACTAGCTCCATTATTATGCTACTAAATTATGATGACCTCTGATTCCCAATTCAATCAGCCGCCTGTACAATATAATTTGGTGACTCTTTTCCACAGAGGAGTTTTTAAATTAACTTTTGCTGCCACCAAATTAACCTTTATTTCAATGTTTAGCTATATCAGGGACTTGTGGACTCCAAGACACTTCCTTGTCTTTGAGGAGTATATTTCAATTGTTATTGTTAGATTATTCCTCTTTGCTTTATTAGATCTGTTAGTTCAATTACATTTGAACCACCAGACATTCAAAAAGGAATAGTATAAAGTTCTATAATCAGAGATGGAAAATACTAATTGAATCAGCCTTGAAACTGCAATTCTTAAGAGAAATTCTATTTGCATAATTCTGAGTTGCCTATTTTAATGAAAAAAGTTTATCAGTTAATTCAAATTTAGTTTAGTTTGGTGTGCATTATTTCTTTTAACAGTAATAATGACTTTTAGCACAGTAAGATGAGACTAGCAGATAAAGGTTCAGGATTTGTAGGCCTTAACATTTTATATTCATGATTCCATCATTCCTTTACTCTTTTTTTAATTTTAAAATATCTTTATTAATCAAATTTTACAATTAAAAACACATTTCCATTCATTTCAGCGTGTTTGTAGTGGTGTTCACTCTCACTGACATGTTCTTAAGTATGTAAATTCTTACTAAATATTATTACAATTATTTTACATTCAATTTATAACATATAGTCATATATTTACATAGTTATTTACATAATTATACATAGGTAGACATAATTATACTTAGTCATACAATATTGTTTCATCTCACCATAACCTTTCTTTCATTTATCTATTTTATGTCTACCTTGTAGCCAATTGTACCATAAATTCCAGATTTCATGGTACTTTGATTATTCTCTCTTTCATTTTCATCGAAAGCTTATCCATTTTTGCACAATCTAAAACTTTTTTTATTATCATAAAGTTGGAGAGGATACTGTCACATTTCCAATTCTGGGCAAAGGCAATTCTGGCTGTGGTTATTATATGTAATATAATATACTAGAATTTCTTACTAATTTTATCTCTTAATATACCCAATAGGAATGTCTCTGGTTTCAATTCAATTTTCTGTTTTCTAATTTCCTCCAGCCAATTCTTAATTTTGAGCCAATAATTCTTATTTATTTTATTTATTTATTTATTTGTTTGTTTGTTTGTTTGTTTGTTTGTTTGTTTGTTAGACTTATATACCGTTCCCTCTCCCAAAGGGACTCGGGGCGGTGAACAGCCAGGATAAAAAATACACATACGGAACACATGTACAATATGACAATATTAAACATTAAAAGAATTAAATACAGTTTGGCTCTAATTAAAAATTTAAAACAAAAAGTTAAAAGAGATTAAGAACCAGGTTAAAATTTAAAAACCCCTAGGCCAGTCCGACTTGCCGAAATAGATGAGTTTTAAGTAAACGACGGAAGGTCATGAGATCAGGGACGGCCCTCACCTCCAGGGGTAATTCATTCCAGAGAGGGGGTGTTCCCAATGAGAAGACCCACATCCTTGGGGTCGCCAGCCGTCCAGCTGGCAGCACCCCAAGGAGACCGACTCTATGGGAGCATACCGGTCGGTGGGAAGCCGATGATGGCAGGAGGCGGTCTCGCAGGTATCCCGGTCCCGAGCCATGGAGCGCTTTAAAGATAATAACCAAGACCTTGAAGCTCACCCGGAGGGCCACCGGGGCCAATGCAGCACGCGCAGAAGTGGCGTAACATGGGAGCCCCGAGGAGCTCCCATTACCACCCTCGCGGCCGCATTCTGCACCAACTGGAGCCTCCGGATGCTCTTCAAAGGCAGCCCCATGTAGAGAGCATTGGCATAGTCTAGGCGGGAGGTCCCCAGGGCAGAGGTGACCGTGCAAAGCGCGTCCCGATCCAGAAATTCTTAGCTAATTCTTAGCTAATTAGCTAAGCTAATTCTTAGCTTGGGAACATGTTCACCACATATGGAAAAAAGTTCCCTGTTCATAATTAAATTTCCAACAATTTGCCCGTCTATTGGGGAACATCTTAGCCAGTCTTGCCGGAGGTAAGTGCCATTGGTAAAATATTTTGTATAAGTTCTCTTTGTGAGCTGATAAGGTTAATTTATCATTTACTTCCCATAATTTTTCCCAATATTCCAAACTGATGCAATAACCAAAAATTTTTGTCCAAATTATCATAGTCTCTTTTACTATTTCTTCTTCCATTTGGTATTTTAAGAGGTAAATATACATTTTGGTAATCATTTCTTCATCTGTCCCCTGTAATATTTTGTCTAATTCCTGTTGATCTTCATATATTCCTTATTCTTCTATATTTCTCTTATATCTTGTTTGAATTTGCAAACATGGCCACCAGTCTATTTTTATCCCTTGTTTCTTCAATTCTTGATTGGTTTTTAATTCTCCCTGTTCATCTAATAACTCTTTATAGCTTACTATTTTGTTTAAATCTAGGACATTAGGATACACCATTGCTTCCATGGTGGATAACCAAAGTGGGATCTTCATGTAATGGTTTCTCTTAAATCTCATCCAAACAGATACTAGGGTGTCTCTAACTTTATGTGTCTGAAAGTATGAGTGCAGTACATTTTCCCTTCCCACATAAACGCATGCCAACCAACCTGCAGGTTGTGCTCCTCTATTGTTAATACTTTTTTGTTATTCAAATTTACCCAATCTTTAATCAATGTTACAACTGCAGCCTGATAATAAATTTTACTGTTTTATTACTACAGCTGCAAGAAACATTTTCCTTTTTTTTTCTTTTGGAAGCTCAAATTGATCATAGGCATAGTTTTGGGTTATCCCAGGTTTCTTGCCTCAGGAATTTCAGTGTCCATACTGAGACTGTCCAAGCTCATTGATATCATGTCCTCCATTATTCTGCTTGAACTATTACTAGTCTATGCTTGTAGCAAGGCACATGTTAGTTTGGTTTGCTTGATAATGATATGAAGGTAGAAAAGTCACATGTAATTCAACTGTGCTGAACAGATTATTCTCTGGTCACTTTTACACATCAGTTAGCTGACATCTAATCAAAGTTGCAAGAATACAAGCAATATGCTTATAATATCAGGGAGTAGACAACATGATTATTAGGGAAGGATCACCAAAGTTGAAGTTATAGTATTTCAGTCAGTTTGTAGGACTAAAAAGAGTCAAGATAATTATAAGATAAGCCAGTCCAAAATCAAAGTCCAAAGAAGTATAGGAATTCACTGAATTATAGAATGGAAAGGGCTATTTAAACCATATTCAATATGGGGATTCAAATCAATGAATAAATGTCTTGAATTTCTGTTAATCAGAAATTTCTTGCCTGAGGAATTCCAATGTCCATACTGAGACTATCCAGACCAGAGCAATTTATGGATGTCATATGCAATTAAATGAAGTTTATCAATATTCTGGATCATTGGTGCCCTTGTCAAGAATTCTTACAATTAGGAAGTAGTTTTTTTTTTCTTATATTCAATTAAAATCTACTTTCCTGTTAAGTTAAATCCATTATTCCACATAAAAGAATGGAATGAGAGAAAGGCCTTGACTTGTCTTTTATGACATCCCTTCAGTTATTTGAAGAGTGCTGTCATCTTTCTTTCAGTCATCTTTTCTGAAGCTTAAGCATATCTACTCCCTCATCATTCATTTCTAGTGTACCTATTCTACTCTAAACTTTTTGTGCATACATTAACTTTTCCTTAAATTTGGTTGTCTTGTACTAGACACAGTACTAGATATGATTTTAATAATTTATTTGTACAGAATGCCATATCATAAAAAGTTGCATCTAGTCAAACAGTTTGTATCTGAATGCCAGTTATCTGAAAGTGTAATTTGAAAACATTTTTCAGCAGATATATGCATATTTGAGCCTTAAGATGCTAAGGTAATTCCTAGACCCTGGGCTTAAAGCCTTTGATTTCAGTCCTGTACAAAAGGAAACCTCAATTGGAATTACTTTTTTTTCACAAACACATGGGGAGATGCTGCCTCAGAATTTTGCATCTTAGCAAAAAGACAAATGTAGGCAAAAATAGTTTAGAACATTTCTGACATTTACAAAATTCAGTAAGATTAACAATCCTCTAATAATTAATGTTTAGAAAATGTCTTAAGAAAAAGAATTAATCCATATGCCATCACATTGTCTAATCCTGGCTCATGAACAACAGGTTCATTTTTAAACATCATTGAAATAATGCTTTCCTTTATGTTCATTAGCCATTAAGATAATTCTTTAAAATAAGACTACTGGGCTTTAAAAAAATTATACATTCATGTAGTTTGTTCTATTTAAAAAATAAAATAGTAGAAGAATGCTGCTCATAATCAAATTAATTTTGATTGCTACAAATGCTATTCATTTGCTTTACAATCAAATAAAAGATTCGGGCAAGTAAAGGTACCAAATAAGAATAAGGATGCAAGATCTGTAAAATGGGCTGAAATATATCCAAACAGACAAAATTATCTTGGTTTTGGAAAATAGAACAAGTACCTTGTCCTCCCTTGCTTTAGCTGTTTCATGTTCTGTATTTTTTTGGAATGCTGGTAAACTTTGGTTCTGCTTTGCAATCACCTGGAAAGAGTTTGAACAGGAGAATTAGATTCAAGAAAGACTATAACCTGATGAAATTTACCTAGTTTAGTAATGAAACTAGGACACTGCAAGGAAACAACCAAGCTCAGAAAACACCAAGGAACCCACAATGTAACTTAAGGTGTAGCTGTGTAAAGAACTGAACAAATTGTATGTGTATTGTATGGAATCCTGTTTTCAAGACAATCTTAAGATATCTAATGGATGAAGTACACATAAGGTAGTTTAGAATATTCTCAAGAATCAGATAAATGTGAAAAGGTATCTTTATTATAGACATCAACCAGAAAAATAAAGAAGAAACCACATTTAAATGCACAGTTCCAGTGCAGAAATATAATTTATACTTCTACACACTCCCAATAATTCATAATATATATATAATCCAGTTCTTTGTTGGGTAGATTTTCTGGGTTATACAACTGAATGTGTCAACCTTAAAAACATTGTACTACTTGAATGTGATCATAATAATTTAAAACTATTTCTTGCTTCATATCATTAACTTGGATATCAGAAACATCATACTGGTATTAGTGCTAGTAGGTAATTCAAACCAAAAAATCAAGGCCCAGCTAAACTATATAGTCAGCACCACTCCATAGGGGCAAAACTTCCTCTGCAGTGATCATTTCTATCTGGAGAAAAAATATGTTGACCATAGTAACAATGCTCTTCCATTTTGGCATAATTTTAATTTCAACTATAATTCAGTTATGTTGAGCCACTTTATCCCAGCTTTCAAGACACTTGCTTCTTACTACAGCATTGCATTAGCAATTCAGCACTGAATCTGGAATAATTTATTCAATAATATAAAGTCCTAACCCTCCAATTTCCTGGGTTAAACATAAAAACCTATTTGTGCCTCATTTAATAATTGCATCATTATAACTGTGCAGCTAATACAAAATCACTTGAGTATTACTACTAGAGTAGAAAGAAAGGTAGAATGATGGTTAACCTTTGGCTATTCACAATTTAAGTGAGTTGTTCTATTCTTGAAAGAATATGCCCTGTCATTTAAAGCAACAGAATTGTTCAAATATATGGACCTTTATGATTGATCCAGAAATTGGCACTTAACACATATCCTATCTTGACATAATTTATTCCTAAATCCTACTCTTTACAGAAAAATCAACAAACTTACAAGACTTAGATTAAACCAATAGGAACCCACAAAAAACCAAAAAGACAACGCTAATATAAAGCAAAATAGTTATATATTTATTTTTCAGTAGTTAATTTTGAAAGACTATCAGAACATAACATACAGGCCCAATTATGTGTAAAATACATGTACAGATACACGTTTTTACTGGTTTCTTTCAGCAGAAATTTAGGAATGTTTTTAAAAATTAAATCAGATTTTGAAAACTTGGCAATGAGAACAATACATACTTGTTTCAGTTTGCAAAAAATCTTCAGGGAAAGTTCTTAGAATATTTATTTGTATAGTTCAAAAGATACATACATCTACATAACAAAAAGGTATTTCATATATTTAGAGGTCAGTGCTTCTAGACAAAATGATTCTGAAACAGTGAGATACTGTCAAATTAATTTTATCCCACAGGAAAATGCAAACAGCTTAAAGAGCCATTATATTTGCTTTGAAATATTACCTCTACATCTGAGTCTGCAGAATAAGTTATTAATGCATTTGTCATGATTCAGTTCTTTATTATTTTTTCTTTTAAAAAAGGAGACATGGTCCTAAATGATATGGTAATGGCTATAGTAGAAAAACATTTTTAAAAAGAAATAATGATATATCTTATTAAGTACCAAAAATATAAGGATTGCTTTACATTGCATTACAAAAAATAAAAAGCAGAGAATTTTAGAAATATTTTCAAAAATCAGACTTTGTCTGATCTACATGCTACAAAATCAGACATCTGGTAGCACAGAAAAGTAAAAATATCAAAAACTGCTCAATATAGTTTTTAAACCTGTGTTACATATTTTTGAGATCTTTGATCCCAAGTGTCATAATAGTTGGGGAATAATAGTGGAAGATCTTCTTCAAAAGACTTCTCTGCATGCACATCAAGTTAGTTCCTATTCTTGAATTAGGAAGTGAATAAGGCAATGCTTTGAATTTAGTCTGATGTACATCATTTGCAATAATAAGTAGAATCCTGTAATATTAAGCAACATTTTAGCACTATTTATCCCTTGTTTACCTTGGATACCTTGGAAAAAAAATGGGAAAATATAGAAGGCTTGATTCATTCTCTGATGCTAATTAGTGATGTTTGAAAGACCCATACAAGTTTAGGCAGTCTAGTATAACTTGGCATAATTCCCAAACCAGATGGATTTGATACATGCTTTTATATTTCCTTCCAGAAAATCTGCAGTATGACAAGATTTATAAAATGTTGTATGAGGATAAAGTTGAAGAAAATAATGGTAGCCTAGAACGTTTAGTCAATCAATTCTCTGAATATTTAAGAATTGCTATTTCCATCTTTAGCATATCTTTTGAAGTATTAATATGATGAAATTTAAATTCACACAAGGATAAATATTATATATCAGTGTTTAAATTTTAAGTTCAAATATATTTAGGTTTTGTTTAAATACATTTGAACAGGATAGGACAGGGGTTTCAAACTCACAGGCCATGGGCTGGATGCGTCACATACTGGCCCCACCCCCACACAGTTTAGCGAAGGGGGGGAGTCCTGATACATCACATGATGTCACCATGATGATGTGAGTTGGACACCCCTGGCATAGGATAACTATAAGCATGTTTCAAACCTATCCTATTGAAATCAATTAGATTTAAAGTTCCTCAAATTCCAATAGATTATATCCTAATTTTAGATTTGTTACAAACTAAATCCACTGAAAGTTCTCATTAGAAGAGTTCACTTTAATAAAACACATTTAAGTTTATTCCTACTCAGCAAAATTCATTGCTATGATTAAATTATGGAGAATTTCTATCTGTCTGTAATTTCTATCTGTCTGTAATATGAGCAAAATTTAAAGTGATGCATTAGTGAAATTAAATGTGATAATTTACTAGTGTTATTTAGGCTGACACATTCATATTTTGGAAATGTATAAACCTGTCACATTCATTATTAATATAAAATCAATAACACAGTTGTGTTTAGATATTGTGTTTATATTATTACAAAAGAATAAATTATTCAGACAGGTGTTCCATTGGATTCAACTTGTACAATTGAAAACAATTACATAACTGTGCACTATCCTGTTTTGCTTTCTTAATCAAGTTTAGACAATTATAAAGAAGCTGAATAAGTATTCTTTTTATAAAAGTGCAGAATGGTAAATTTTTCATTCTTTTACATCATGCACCATCTTGCTATTTAACTGAATAAGATTGGATCTAATTTGGGTGTTATGTTGCAGGTGTATGTTTGTTTGAATTCAAAATTTAAAATCCCAGAGCACTTCAGCTTCTTCATTTACTATTTCATGGTCCTACCAGTTCTTGCTTGCAGGTAAATGGTATTTCTTGTAGATACTCCAATCTATCATCATTGCTATTTTGTCATGCCATTGTGTTTAATTAGTTTGAGGGATCTTTTTGCAGCAGCTAACCAGGTGGTCCATTGTTTCTTCAGCTTCTTTGCAGAAGCAGTATTTGCTGTCTGTTGCTGTCTTTTCAATTCTGCTTTCTATGCATTTGTTCTTAATTCTTGGTCTTGTACAGCCAGAATTAGCTCTCTGTCTCTTCCTTCATTTCCTTCTCTTAGCTGTTCCCAGATCTTGTTCTTATCTTCTTTTGCTTGGCTTTTTATTTTAATGTACAGGCCATGAAATTTTTTTTGCCTTTCTCTGTCTCTTTTCTGTTTTTAGTTGGGTCTTTCACGAAGACCAGTTTGGTCTTTCCAGTATTCCATAAACTTTCATAGTATACCAGCTTCAGTTCCTCTTCATTAGTGTTGCCATGTACAAGATGCACTGTGTACAGAAAGATCTGCACAGTGTAGAGGCTAGACCCTCCCAAGTACAGATGGAAGATCCACAGAAGATCATGGCAAATAAGAGGGCTAAGATTCTGTGCAGCTTTGTGGTGGAAGACATTGAACAGAAAACAGCGATGGTGGTAGATATACAGGTAATCCTCAAATTATGACCACATAATCCAAAATTTATGTTGCTATGCAAGACATTTCTTAAATGAATTTTGTCCTACTTTATGATCTTTCTTGCCACAGTTGTTAAGTGAATTATTGCAGTAGTTAAGTTAATAACATGGTTGTTAAGTGAATCTGACTTTTCCATTGACTTTGCTTGTCAGAAGGTAGCAAAAGGTGATCACATGATTTATTTATTTATTTGGTGTGTCAATTGCTTATAAGATAATAGGTATAAATAAAAAAATAGTTATGAATACATGGATACATGTAAGAAGAATAAAAGAAACAATAGGACAGGGATGGTAGGCACATTGGAGCACTTATGCATGCCCCCTATAGACCTCTTAGGAAAGGGGTGAGGTCAATAGTAGAATAGAACAGAACAGAACAGAACAGAACAGAACAGAACAGAACAGAATAGAATAGAATAGAATACTTTATTGGCCAAGTGTGATTGGACACACAAGGAATTTGTCTTGGTGTAAATACTGTCAGTATACATAAAGAAGGAACATTCGTTAAAAATCAAAAATCATAATGTACAACACTTAATGATAGTCATAGGGTACAATCAACATCAAATCATACTAGGAAACAGAGGATACAAGCAACAACGTTACAGTCACAAGTGGGAGGGGATGGGTGATAAGGAGTGATGAGAAGATTAACAATAATAGTAGTGTACACTTTGTAAATAGTTGAACAGTGTTGAAGACAGTCTAAGGTTAAAGTTTTTGGGGTTTGGGGAAGAAACCACAGAGTCAGGTAGAGTATTCCAGACATTGACCACTCTGTTGCTGAAGTTGTATTTCCTGCAATCAAGTTTTGTGCGATTAACCTTGAGTTTGTATCTATTGTGTGCTCTTGTATTTTTATGGTTGAAGCTGAAGTATTCACTGACAGGTAGGACATTGCAATGTATGATTTTATATACTATACTTAGATAGGACCGAAGGTGGCGTAGTTCTAGGTTGTCTAGCTCTAGAATTTCAAGTCTGATGTCATAAGGTATTCTGCAATGAGTAGAGGAGTGGAGAACTCTTCTTGTGAAATATTTCTGAACTTTCTCAACTGTGTTAATATCAGATATGTAATGTGGGTTCCAGACTGATGAGCTGTATTTGAATATTGGTCTAGCAAATGTTTTGTATGCTCTAATTATTAGTGTAATATTACCAGAGAAAAAGCTACATAAGAGTAGGTTAACAACTCTTAACACCTTTTTGGCTATGTAGTTACAGTGGGCTCTAGCACTTAGATAATTAGAGATGAGTACTCCAAGATCCTTGATAGAGTTTGGATCCTCAACAAGGTCTTGACTATTCAGCCTGTATTTTTTTTCTGATTTTTTTTGCCAATACTGTATGTAGGACAGAGCATTTATTTATTGAGATTTGAAGTTGCCATTTGTTTGACCATTCTGATACATAGTCAAGGTCTTTTTGAAGGGTAGCAGTATTGTCTGTGGTGTTGAATAGCTTTACATCATCAGCAAAGAGAACACAGTTGCTCTTGATATGATCACAGAGGTCATTTATGTGGAGTATGAAAATAGTTGGTCCTAGAACACTGCCTTGGAGGACACCACTATTGACAGGTACAGAATTTGATAGGACGCTCCCAATTTTGACCATTTGTTGTCTGTTTGACAGGAATGCTTCTATCCAGTTATGCAGGTGTCCAGAGACACCATAAGATTTTAGCTTTAGGAATAGTTTGTTGTGTGCCACTGAATCAAAGGCTTTATAGAAGTCTACGTAGATTGTGTCTATTGCTTTGCCCTGATCAAGTTGTATAGCCCATATGTTTTTGCAGTGTAGAGTTGCAGATTACAGGATAGTTTTTTTTCTGAAACCAAATTGTAGGTTGTTTGTCTCTAAGTGGAGGATAATGGATTGTTTAATAATTGATTCCATGATTTTATAAGTGACGCAGCATAAAGAGATTGGTCTATAATTTTCAACTAGGCTGGGGTCTCCCTTTTTGAAGATGAGGATAACCGTGGCTTGTGACCATAGTTTTGGCAGGGAGCTGGTCCTGAAAGATTTTGTAAAGATTATGCTTAGAGGTTCAGCTATCTTGGGATACTGCAACTGTCATAAGTATGAACCAGTTGCCAAACATATGAAATTTGATCATGTGACAATGCTGCAATGGTCATAAGTGTGAAAAATGGTAAGTCACTGTTTTCATTGCCATTTTAGTTTTGAACAGTCACTAAACAAATGATTGTAAATCATTTACAGTCAGTAGAAATTCCAAGCAACAGCAATATCAGGAAGGAGTATGGAAAGCTAGAGAAACACAAAAGTCTGAAGGAGGAACTAAAGACAATGTGGAAAGTAAAGTCCAAAATAGTCCTAGTAGTGGTAGAACCACTCCGAACTGTGACTCCTAAGCTAGGAAAGTAGCAAAGATGATGATCTTCAAAGCAGATTACACCTGCTAAGTTCCAGCTGAATACTTGTAAGAGTTTTATCACAATATCTTTTAAAACATCCTCCCTAGATATGTTAAAGATAACAAGGATTGGGGCAGGTGGGAGGTGGGTCAGAATAGCAGCCTTTCAGTTATTAGAAGCCAATACTGGCTTCATAGTTTACTTAGACTGAACAGTACATATATCAGCTGACCGAGGAGTGTAATTTCTAGGGGTTTTTTCCCCCTTACTTTAAAAACATGAACTAGATAAGACTTTGCAAATTATAGGTCAATTAACAGTTCAGTAAGTACAATGAGCAAATTGTATGTAAGATATCCATGCTAGAAGTTGAACAATGAAATATTATTGATCATATACAAGTACAGTATGTTTTAAAGGGAGCCAGTGGAGCAGAGATCACTGCTGGAGTTGCAGCACCTAGCTGACAGATGTCTGGGTAAATAAAACTTGCCACTATTTGTGGTATTTGTGGATTTTAAAGGAGTCTGTGCATTGATCTCCAAATCCCACTCAGGGAACAACTAAACTCTTCCACTAATGGATTACCTGTCTTGATTTACTTCTGATTTTTAAGCAATGTACCGATACAAAACTTAAAGTATAGAATCACCAGGTTGGACAAGTCTCCAATTCAATTCCAAAGGATATAGGGATAGAAAAAGAATGCACACTGGCTCCATTTTCTTGGCTCAATATTTGTATCTCTAAAATATGTTTACAAGATCTAAACCTGCATGTACTGAAATTTGCAGAAAAGCATTTGCCAAACCTGTTAAATGCAAATGATGATGCAACATTATAACAAAAAACAATTGTTCATAAATAATCAAAACATTAAAATAATGGTCTTTTTCAACTGCCTTAAGATTCATTGCTGCTAGACTAATAATCAGAATATAGAGTAGATTAGAAGTATTATGGGTAAGCATTTAATTTTCTGGAAACAAAACCATTCAGATAAGTACAAAAGAACATGACAACAATCCTAATGTTACATAGGAACTAAGGAAGAACATATTTACCATAAGTCAAGTAATCTATAAGATTTAAATTATCCAATTTTCTAAGCATATATTTCCTATTAAAAAGATAAACTTAGAAATAAACTTTGATTCTGTTAGGTGTTAGAAGAAGTCACAGTCCTGGATGTATAGATTCATAGTAACCATAAGAAGATCTTGGATGCAAAGATATATCTAAGATAGAGTTCAACTTCAGAACTTAAAATGTAGTAGAGAAGAATATATATAGCTCTGGGTTGAACAGTAGAATCCTTGGTGCTTGGTTGTTTGCTTGCAGATGTTTCGTAACCAAATAGGTAACATGAACAATACAAGTGACAGTCGGGTTTGCTTCTTAGTTATGTACAGTTGCTTATGCTGCCAGTTTGGTGACTCCAAGGACTCCATAAAAATGTAGTAAAATATGAATTGTGCACTTTTTAACAGAATTGAAACCTATCAGTCTATGATTCTAAAAGTAATGGTAGCTAATAATACTATATGATTCTAAAAGTAATAGAAGCTAATATTACTATAATGGTGTAGAACGTTGATAATCAGTTCTGTTTATATTTTTAATCATTAGTTCTTAGAATTAAAAAAAAACACTTAAGGCCAATTCACAGACATATAAAACTGCAAGTGAGAGGAACATCTTTGAGAAAAATTAGTCATTGGACAGAAA
The DNA here is from genome assembly GCA_023653725.1 of Bungarus multicinctus. NCBI lineage: Eukaryota > Metazoa > Chordata > Lepidosauria > Squamata > Elapidae > Bungarus > Bungarus multicinctus. The sequence continues at coordinate 33,431,397 of CM042848.1, forward strand.
AAAACCAATATCACAATCATATTATGTAGTTATTTGTAGCTGTTTGAAAGATTCCCATGTTTGGAACAATGGTGGGATGCAAAATGTTTTACTACCGGTTCTGTGGGCGTGGCTTATTTGGTGGGCATGGCTTGGTGGTCATGTGATTGGGTGGGCATGGCTTGGTGGTCATATAACTGGGTGGGCATGCTTGTGGGTCATGTGACTGGTGGGCATGGCTTGGTGATCATGTGACTGGGTGGATGTGGCCAACTTGACATCACTCACATCAAGGGGTGCCTTGCCTGGCCTCAAAGAGATACAATTTCCCTCTCTATTTATTTACTACTAATGAACATCCAAAATACACCATTTAATCCTATGTATATATGCCATATGTGTACATATATATTACATAGTATAGTGTGTGTATAGGCACACAAAAAGATACATTATCTACTATTATACTTTATGTGTATGTACACACACCCACACAGTTCTTCTAAAACTGTACACATTCAACCTTACTGCATTTGGGAAAACACATCCATAGTACACTTTCTGCCACACATTTAACTATAACTTCTGTACATTAGAACATTGCACACGCCTTCAGATTTACTTCCCTAGCCTGCGCATGACTGTTAGACCCAGGAGATATCATGGATGATTAAAATGTGGTAAAACCCACTTAACAATGCTCTTGCTTAGCAACCAAAATTTTGGGCTCAATTGTGGTCATAAGTGAAGGACTATCTCTGACTTCCTCCGCATGGCAGCCTTGTCCTAGTAAACTCCTCTGCCAATTTTCCTCTCTGTTAGAGGTGGCAAAATAATCCAGATTCCAGATAATATAAGGTCTGCTGGAGCAGGGATTGGACTAGAACAGGAGTCTTCAAACTTGACAGCTTTAAAACTTGTGGACTACAACTCCCAGAATTCCTCCTCCTTCCTTCCTTCCTTCCTTCCTTAGCTCAGCCCTTGCCAAGTTTGAAGACCCTTGGACTAGAAGATGACTTCTGAGATCTCTTCCAGCCCTAGATTGCTGTGCTGTTTCAAAAGTCTTCTGAAGCCAGGGTTTGTGTCCTTCCTTTCCTTTTTTTCTCCCTCCCTCCTTCCATGTATCTATCTATCCATCCATTCATCCATATTCACTTTCTCCTCCCTCCCTTCCTTTTTCTTTCTCTCCCTTCCATCCTATCTTTCTTTGTCTATCCCTTTTCTTCCTTTCTCTCTCTTTTTCTTTCTTTCCCTTTTCTCTTTCTTTTCTTTCTTATCTCTTCTCTCTCCCCTTCTCTCTTTCCCTCTCTCTCTTTTCCCCCTCTCTTTCTCTGTTTCCCTCTCTCTGTTTCCCTCTCTTTCTATCCCTTCCCTTCCTCCTTTCCTCTCTCCTTCTAAAGCTAGGAGAGGAGACCCACCTGAAACAAACACACGTGCGCACACACACACACACACTTCCAAGCACCTACCTGAAACACACACACACACATACGCTTCCAAGTACCCACCTGAAACAAACACATGCACGCATACACTCTTCCAAGCGTCCAGCAGCATTGCTCATTACGAGGGTTCTTCCCAGCCAGTGTCCGGTCCCACATTGCCCAAAAAAGCCATCAGGCAAGGCTTCCGGGTCCAACAAAGGGGCCACTTTTGGGGCTGGGAAATTCAAGCGAGGCATGTACTGCAGCCTCGCCCACCCCACTCTCCAGCAGCTCTGTGCTAGGCAGCTTGGGTTTGGCTTTCCCAAGTGCCTGAAACCTTACCTTCCTTCTGCACGCCCGCAAAAATGATGCGGCAGCTACAGGCTTTTTGCAGCGGCTTTGCTCCACTTCTCTTTTATTGTATTCTTGATTTATAGAATTACTCCTTTTTTATTTTGTTGTGCCAATGAAATGTATAAATTCCCAATTCTAGGATAATTCAATACGTGAGCATGTTGCTTTTTAATATGAACTTCTTGTAAGTAGATTATATCTAGTTTTAATTCTAATTTATGAATTTTTTTTTCTTTTGATGGCTGAATTCAGTCCATTTATATTTATTGCAATCAATTTCTTTTTTTCCATTGTTTACACTTTATATGTAGGGTTTATTGCTCTTGTTCTTTGCTGTCTTGCTTCTTTTGGTTCCACCCTTCCACCTACTTCTTCTTCTCATATTCTTTCATCTGTTTTTTCTTTTTCTCTTACTTCAACCATTTCCTCTCATAATTTAACTATTTCCATGACTTTTATTCTCTCTTCTTTTCCTCTAAAATATTCATCATAAAATAATTCTGCTTTCTCTATTGAGCCCAATCTGTGTCTTTGTTTTTGCCAAGTAAACATTAAACCTTCTGGAATCATCAATCTATAATTCACTCCCTTCTTAATTAGAATTTTTGTGAAGAATTGATACTTCTTCTCCAACATGCCGCTGCAGCCACATTCTAGGTGTTGGCCATGGCACGCAAGTCCACCCCATTGAGCCCGCTGCACCAGAGGGACTTGCCCAAGCAAGTCTGAGCAGAGTGGTGCCGCACTCTAAAAGAGGTGACTGGAGTCCGAAAAAGAGTCACCTCCAGCTGCCCCCTTTACAGCGCAACCAGCCAGCTGTTCTCCTCCTTCTTTGCCTGTTTGTTCTATATGGCTGAGGAGGAGGAAAGCAGCCAACCAGTTGGGAGAGGCTTCTTGCGCTGCAAAAGAGTGGTTGGAGGTGACTCTTTTCAGTCTCCAAATCCTCTTTCACAGTGCAAGAAGCCTCCCACAACCGGTCAGCTGCTCTCCTCCTCCTCGGTCACACAGAACAAACAGGCAGAGAAGGAGGAGAGCAGCCGGCCGGTTGGGGGAGGTTTCTTGCACTGAAAAAGGGGCGGCTGGACATGTGGCCACCTGCTGGCTGGCTAGACCAGGCCTGGCTGGAAGAGGCATGTCCACTGGGAGAAGGAAGAAAGCATACTCTGGGAGGCCGGGCAGGTGGGAAGATGCCCTGGGGCTGCTGCACATGTGCACTGCATGTGTAGTGACTGCACACACAGTGCACATATGTTGCAGCCACAGGTCATCCACCCGAGCTGCGCCATGGCCACCACATGGTAGGGAAAGTTAGGAGAGTGACTGGGGCAAGTGAGTAACAGGGTGACCAGGCAACTAGGTCGAGGGCATGACCCACGTCAAATTACCACTACCAGTTCATCTGAACAGTGCGAACCAGTTGAATACCACCTCTGGTTTGGAATTTTTATGTACATCACCCCTGCTGAACTTCACAGAAGGGAACCAATATCTTTCCAATAGAACACAATTTTTACTGTGCTCATACTAATTAGAAATTTAATAGGAGAAGGACCATCCAGGTCCATTGTTCAAAATAGTCAAATTTGTTGACTTTGCCAAGTCAAAAAATCCCCTTATGTCTTAGAATGCTATGTAGATGAACCTTATAGTTGTACATATTTACAAATTAAATCAAGATTCAGGGGGTGACATTACCACAGTAGCCAAATTAAGAAAGCTAATTCAGGACCCGGCTGAGCAAGGGCTGTCTATGGCACTGCCTAATGGGTCCCACAACCTTGGTGCCAGAGCAGAGAAAGGCTCTGGTTCTTTCTAACCAAGCACTTCACATTAGTCTTTCCTTGCTTCTTTTCCTCCTGGGTTGAAGGGCTTGAGAGGGGATTGGGGCAGCCCTGGTGGGATCAGGCATCTTGCAGGGCAGCCTAGGGGGCGGGTCCTTACCCTGGCAGAAAGTGAGGGGGGAGAGAAGAGCCTGATGGAGCTGGAGCAGCCGAAGCGGAGACCTATGTTTACCGATATCTCCACTTCTGCAGCTCCAACTCCTTCAGGCTCTTCTCTCCTCCTCACCTCTGGGCTGCCTTGTGAGACACCTGATCCCAGCAGGACTGCCCCAATCAGTGAACTCTGGTGATCTCTGTGCTGGGGCGATGGTGCACGTGTCCACAGAGAGTGTGTGGTTTGTCACCCCTGATATAGGATCACCTGCTTGAGCAGAGGGTTGGACTAAAAGACCTCCAAGGTCCTTTCCAGCTCTATTCTGATTCTGAAAACAAAGAAACTAAAGTGTTCTGGGACAAGCACCTGTCACATAGCACTCTAGAGTTTAAATTCTTGATAAGAAAGATAAAGAAGTCTTGATTAGTGAATATGATAGTGCCAGAAAAGAGCAGAATGGAAGAGAAAAATTACAAAACACAGTCATGCAACTAGAAGACAGATGACTATGGCAAAGGAAAGCAAAGATAGCACCAATATTGATAGGCATCTTGGGTACAATCCCTAAATAACTGGAGCACTGTGCTTGAACAATGCTGACATTGACAAAATCACTGACAGTCAATTGCAAAAGGCAGCTTTACTTGGAACAGTTTACATCTTAAACAATACCATCAAACAACACCTGTCTACCCCTGGTCCTTGGGAAGGTCTTGATAGTTGCATAAAAATGCCACATGCGGTCTAAATATTTAACTGTCTGTGTGACAAATCATAATGATAACAGTTAAAATATTCTTGCTGTACATGATAACATAAACTGAGAGCAACAATTGTGAATATAAAAAATCTAAACTTTATATATTTATTTTCTTTGTTTTTGTATATTGGTTTTTCTTAATTTTCTAATATTCCTTCTATTTTTTCCACATCATTTTACTTATTATTTATATTTATAATATATAATTTATTATTTTATTTTTAGCTTATATTTTAATTGTTTTAATTATAATTTTAAATAAAATTACTATAAAACAGTAACCATTTCTGCTTGCTTTAGAAGCAGAATGGATGAACTTGACAGTAGCATTCCTTTGCAGGTACTCTAAAAGCAAACCTAAGTAAAAAAGCCAAACCACATTCATTATTAATAATAGATACTTATTCTGAATTAGTGAGTATAGACTATAGGCTTAAAAGGAAGTTCTTTGCAATATTGATTTTGACTTGCTGTATCAAGACTGAAAGCACTAGAAGCATAATGGAAATCAGTCACATTTATTAAGAAATTTAAGTAATTGTAAAGCACACATGATTCAATACTATCCTTAATCATTTTTTTGCAGCATAGAGAAAACATTCTTGATTTTTAAAAAAAATTACATTCATATAAATTAAAATAATGTGAAGCTGGACTGGAAATTAACACTGCTTTGAGGGATATCTCCTATTTGTGAATAATTAAAGATAGCCTCTGTAATAAACATTACTTATTCTCAAGAAAAACAATATAAACAGTGAAAATATTTCTTATCATCTTTAAGGAAGTACTTTTAGCTGGAACAGTATGAATTGAAGTTCAAAAATTGTTGCTGGTGGGAATCATGGCAGTATTAGGAAAATTAGATTTCTCCATTGAGCCGAAGGGAGAGTCCAAGCTGGGTAATCTCTAATCTCCTAGCTCTGCAGACCGAGTTGAAAAACTGAGGACACACCCCCTGGTAATGGTCCCCAGTTCTTCACTCGGTCTCAGCGAGTTCAGACCACCTCTTTAGGGTTCTGAATAGCTAGGATTTTAGAAGAATTCCATCCCCTGGACTAAGGTTTTTTTCGATAGAGAAGACCAAGATCAGGTTTGACATTTAGCCAGTTTCCCGGCTAGTCCTTTTAATTTTCGCGCCTTTTCCGGCTCGCATTTTTTTTGGCTAATTTTTTCATTTCTTTTAAAATTTTTCCTGGTGGACGACCAATTTTTTCGTTGGGGACAGTCTTGCAACTCGCCTCCAGGATTGTCCCTTGGGGGGGGTGTCTTGGCCATCAGGAATTAATTCCTGGGCCCCTAATCAGTCCCCAGATACCGCGGCAGCGGCAAGTCGTGTAAGCCTGCCTGGAAGTGTGGTGCAGCCAGCGCCAGGGCTCTCAAGCCTCTGACCTGTCAGGGCTTGCTCCGATTCAAAGAGTCAGGCATTTTTCACCTTGTTTTCTTCTGACTCTGCCTTGGAATCGGGAGCTGAGCTCACCACTTTGGGTTGCAATAGCCTCCTGAAGTGGTGGACAGCTGCTGTGGCAGTAGCAGACAGCTCAGGCCAGGAATTTTTCTTTTCTTTTTCTTCCTCCCTGTCAGTGACAGTTATTTTTGGCGGGCTCAAGATGGCCACCAGAGAAACTGATCAAGGCTTATCAGTTCCTCAGCAGGGCACAGAGAAGGCTGCTAAGGGCTCTCTAAGCCCAGATCTGCTAGTCTGGAGGCAGCAGCCAGGATTAGAGCCAGAGCTTTAGCCCCCAAAAGACCCTCCAGGGCTGAGGATAGACAGACCAGACGTAGACAAAAGGCCATGGACAAACAGTTTGACAGGGCAGTGAGGTCCAGAATGATAGATAGCAGAGCAACCCCTCAAAATTTGCCTCCACAAGAAGACAGACAATCAGACCAACTGCCAGATAGGCAGTACATGACTGCGTGGTCTCCTGGTGGCTCAAGTACTCAGGATTTGCAGGGAAAACTCCAAATCAGGGCAGAGACCTCTCATAATTTTTCTGAGCCACCCCAGGGGAATTTGATGGCAGCTCCTACAAATCAGCTCCCTAGCAGATCCAGACCGGTGCCTGCAGCTACTTTTACACCTACAGCAGCAGGCTTATGACCTGAGGAGACCCAGATGCCAGAAATGCCATCCTTTATGAGGGCCTGGATCTCCCAAGCAATAAGACAGGAGTTGCAAGCAGAGGTCAGCCACCTGTGCCAGCTGTCTTATTTCGACACTAGCAGAAGCGCCTTTCAGAAGCAAGGGCAAGCCACGATAGAACAGCCTTCCCACTTCAGAGAGCGCTCGGCCTCCCCTTCTGAAAGCAGCCAATTTTATGGCTCCAAGAGGGACCTCCCTCCAGAGAGGGATTTTTCAGATGAGGAGTCAGAGGTAGCAGGGTCCCCTCCCTTTAAGGACCTTTTCCAGCCGGCTCTTTTCAAGACTCTGCTGGTTAAGGCTAAGACCACAGCCAATCTTAAGAAGGACACGGTCACTCAGAATCTTCCCATGGAAGGAGATGATCAGGAGGATTTCCTGTTCACGGAGAAAACATCTGTGGTGGATGCTGTACCTGTGCCCCAGATGTTTCTGAACCTGATAAAGAAGCAGTGGGAGGCCCCGGGGGTGTATACCCGCCTCACTGGATCTGAGGCTATCTTATTCAACATAAGGATACTATGGAAGTGCCAAGGGTAGATGGCCCAGTGGTAGCCCTAGCTTCCTCATCTGTCATCCCACCTGATGTGGTGGACGCCTTAAAGGCAGAGGACCGGAAAGAGGAGCTGGCGCTCCGGAGAGCTCATCAGGCCGACACCTGGGCCATCAGAGCATCAACGACCGCATCCTTTTTTACTCACGCATCATTGAGGTGGCTGAAACAGCTTCAGGGCAGAATCCCACCTGAGGATCTCAGGATGCACCAAGACCTGAACAAAATTATAGTGGTGGCTCAATTGACTGATGATGCCACCCTGATGTCAGCCAAATTCGCTTCCAGAGCCATGGCCTCTTCCATATCAGCTCACAGGCTTCTCTGGTTGAGAAATTGGCAGAACATCAGAACAAAATGGAAGCTGGCATCTGCTCCATTTAAAGGAGAGAGACTCTTTGGGGAGGCCTTGGATCCCTTTTGGACAAAGACCAGGGACAAAAGAAAGATCCTGCCCTCCGAGGGGAGGCGCTTTGATTCCAGGACTCCACCCTACTATAGGAAGCCCTCCTTCAAGCAGGGGGAAGCTGGGGCAGGCTTTTCCCATCAACCTAGGCCCTTTTTCCAGAGAGCATCATCCCAGGCCAATAGACAGGCCTTTACTGCGAGAAGGCAATAGAGGCAGGAGGGCAGGAGGGCCTTTAGCGGTTCCAACAGACCCTTCAGGCGCAACAAGTGGCACCCATCCCTCAGTCCCCATAGGGGGCCATCTGGATCTGTTCTGGAAAAGGAGGGAATGGACCACAACAAACACTTGGGTTCTGTCAACCTTATGGTTGGGTCTCTCTCTGGAGTTTCTCTCCTCCTCCCCGAGGGCCTTTGTCTGCTGCCCCATCTCCAAGGACCTCTCCAAGAGGGATCTCATGGAATCGGCGATCCACCATCTTTTGGACATTTGAGCCATACAGCCAGTTCCAGTAGACCAGGAGAGACAGGGGTTCTATTCCATATTGTTTGTGATCCCAAAGGCCTTAGGAGGGTGGAGAGCAATTCTCAACCTGAAAGGGCTCAACAGATATATAGCATATTGAAGGTTCAAGATGCACTCCTTCCACTCCATTCTTCAGGGACTGTGGGAGGGAGACTTTTTGACCTCGATAGACTTGACGGAGGCCTACCTCCACGTGCCCATTCACTCCAACCACTGTCAGTTTCTGAGGTTTTGTATGGCGGCTACCATTTTCAACATAGGGCTCTTCCATTTGGTCTATCATCAGCCCCTCGCACCTTTATCAAGATCCTGGCGGCAGTAGCAACATTCCTCAGAGCCTTACCCATAAGAATCCAGTGCTATTTGGACGATATCCTGATAGCATCCTCTTCCCGTCCTCAGGTAGAGGAGGATCTGATTTCAACAATCAGAATTCTTCGAGAGCACGGGTTCTCGATAAACCTGGACAAATGCCACCTAGTACCATCAACTCGACTTCTGCATTTGGGGGCTGTCATAGACACCTTGACCGGGCAGGTTTTCCTCTCACAGGAATGTCGAGACAGTATCAGGGAGATCACATCACTGATTCTGTCTGCCAGAGAGGCACCTATCATCTTGCTATCCCAACTCCTCAGCAAGATGATATCGAGCATCGGAATTGTCCCATGGACCAGATTCCATGCCCGAACCCTCCAGTGGTTCCTGCTCCCTTATCAGAGGGCGAACAAGAGTGACTCCCCAAGGAGGGTTTGCTTCCCCTGCCAGTCCATAGGTCTCTCCATTGGTGGCAGTCCAAAGCCATGGATCAGGGTTGCCTATTCAGGGAACCTCAGAGAATCACCATCACAACAGATGCCAGTCTGCATGGTTGGGGGGCCCACATGGGAGTCCAGGTCACCCAGGGGATGTGGTCCCGAGAGGAGCTCACCCACAATATAAATTGGCTAGAGCTCAGGGCTGCCCGCCTAGCATTCAAAAATCTAAGACAGGAAGTGGTGGGGAGACATGTCTTTCTCCTCACAGATAATGTGGCTACCAAGGCCCACATAAACCGGCAGGGGGGCACTCGCTCCAGACCTTTAATGCAGGAGGTGACTCGATTGTGCAGGTGGGCAGAGAGACACCTTTTGTCCCTACAGGCAGAGCACATCTTGGGAGTATCCAACGTAAGGGCAGGCTGGCTGAGTAGGGCCTTGGTCGACCAGTCGGAATGGCGACTACATCCCAGCCTGTTCCAGGAGATGACAGAACGCTTCAGTCGACCGATCATGGATCTCTTTGCTTCCCCAGAGAACACCCAGCTCCTGAGGTTATTGTCTTGATTCCCAGCCCAGGGAGCAGAAGGGGTCAATGCCCTCTAGTGCAGGTGGCCTCAGGGACTATTACATGCCTTCCCCCCTCTTCCTCTGATTCCGGGGGCAATCAGGAAAGTATTGATAGAGAGGGCAGAGGTGCTCTTGGTAGCCCTTTATTGGCCCAGGCGCCCTTGGTTCGCCGACCTGGTGGGCCTGTCAATTGCCAGACCTTGGAGAATTCCCTCGCACAAGATCTCCCTCAACCAGGGCCCAATCAAACACGCAGATCCAGCCTGGTTTTGTTTAACCGTCTGGCGCTCGAGCGGGGGATCCTGAAGCAGGAGAAGTTTTCTTCTAACGTCATTCAGACCATCCAGGTGGCCAGAAGACCTTCCACAACCAGAATATACAATGCAACTTGGAAAATTTTCTGCAGTTGGTGTGCTAGTCATCAACTGGAACCCATTGTTGCTTCGGTTCCTGCAGGATGGGTTGGATTGAGCTCTCGCTCCCAATACCTTGAAGAAGCAAGTGGCAGCCTTGGCCTCGGTGATTTTGGTCAGGGGCTCTTCTGCTCCGACCCAACTTCCTGGGGTGAAGGCCTTCCTTAGAGGAGCCTCGAATTTGAGACCTCCGGTAGTCCACCACTATCCCACATGGGATTTACCTAAGGTCCTGCAGGCCCTGACTTCTCCCCCATTTGAACTCTTGCATAAGGTCAGCCTTCGTTTACTCTTGTGCAAGGTGTCATTCTTGGTAGCCATAACCTTGGTTAGGCGTATCTCGGAGTTGGCGGCCCTATCCATTAGGAAAGATCTGTGCATATTCCATACAGACAGGGTGGTTCTGCGGTTGGACCCTACCTTTCTGCCCAAGGTGAACTCCTTATTCCATCACTCGCAAGAGTTGATTTTGTCTAACTTCTGTCCAGAGCCTTCCCATGCACTGGAGAGAAAATGGCACACCTTGGACATTAGGAAGGCCCTCCGTATCTACATCAAAAGAACCTCCCCCAATAGGAAGACAGAGGCCCTGTTTGTTTCCTTTTAGCCATCAACTTGGGGCACAGGGTGACATCCTCCACAGTAGGTTGCTGGCTCAGAGCCTGCATCGCAAAGGCCTATGAGTCACAGAGCCTTCCTGTACCCAGGAGAATCACTGCTCACTCAACCAGAAGTGCAGCGACCACTGCTGCCTGGACGACGCAGGCATTGATTCTGGACATTTGTAGAGTGGTGACCTGGTCATCGTTGACGCCATTCATTAGGCATCACAAGATTGACTCCTTTGCCTCAGAAGAGGCTGCCTTTGGAAGGCGAGTACTGTAGGGAGTTCATGCAGAAGTGGGGACCTCCGACCAATCCAGTTCCCACCTGTAGGACTGCCACCAGCCAGCTTTGGTAGGTCCCAGCCTGGACTCTCCCTTTGGCTCAATGGAGAAGGGGCATTGGTCTTACCTGAATGCTTCTTCTTGGAGGGGGGGGGGGCGAAGGGAGAGTCCAGTCCCATCCTTAATCTGTCAGGTTGGAGTAGGGAGGAAATGTCCCTTTTTTTTGCAGTATCCACTAAGAATTTTCTTGGAGGACGAGGAGCAGCTGACTTCGCTTCAACGTCATTCAGAACTGGGGACCGTTACCAGGGAGTGTGTCCTCAGTTTTTCAACTCGGTTTGCAGACCTAGGAGACTAGAGATTACCCAGCCTGGACTCTCCCTTCGGCCCCCCGAGAAGAAGCATTCAGGTAAGTCCAATGCCCCTTTTCATCAATGAATTAATATTTTGGGGAGATAAAATTCACACTTTCATTCATTCTCCTAGTTAAGGTTGATCTCTTACTTTTAAAAAGAAATGTATTTATATTTGGTATTTTGAGTATTAAATTCACCATTTATGAAGACCTATACTATCATGCAAGATTTGGATAATATGCTAATTAATGACACTGAATTGATTGATGATTCATTGTTCAAGATGTTTAAAACCTGCTCAAAATCTTGGGCCAAAATAACTATGAAAGTTTATCTGCTAAAAAAAAATTGAGTTGAGGTAATATTTTTGAAATATTTGGTGGGTTTGTAATATTCTTTGAAATTTACTCAAATGCTATTTGCAGCTTATATTACATAGATATATGGAAAATATTCTGAAGGCGTATTGGTGTGGAAAGGAAGGAAATATTTATTTATCTAGTTGAGAGAAAAAGGGGATTAGATTTATAGTTTAATAACAAGGTTTGCTGCATTTAAAGTGTACAAAGCATGTTCTAGTAACCTCTGTATATTGCAAAAACAATATAGCATATAAAAATGTGACTTTTTCAAGAGCCAACTTGGAATGAGGTCAGCTCAAAATTACCATGTAGTTCAACATTTGATTGAAATTGAACATTTCATTTTAGACCTTAATTTAGAGAAAGATCAAATAGGCAGTGCTACCCAGCCATGAATAAGAGGGGGAATACACTGTCTGAACCTGAAAAAAAATTACCCGTACATTTTAAGAATATGCAGAGATAGATGGAAAGTTAGATAGTACTAAATCAATAAGCTATTATAAGAATTTGGGCTTATTCTAAAGTAATTAAGAAGAGACAACTCTAATCTTGTTCCTGCCTAATTAAAAATACTATTTTATTTCATGTCTTAAGATAGGAATTTTTTTAAAAAAAATACTCAATTAAAATATAAATTTAAATTTTCACTTCTCCATTTATAAATTAATATTTTATTAAAATTCAGTAAACACATTTAGCTTTTTAAAAAAAATTCAATTGGAAACATGTTACACTGTTTTTCAGATAAACATTTCCAACATTATTTTTAGAATAATTCTTTTAAAAGCTACCATAAAACAAACTGCAAGAAAGAATCTAAATAACAATAGAGATGACACATCAAACAGTAAAAGCTAAAGATATTTTCATAAATAAAGTTAAGTTCAATCTTCCATTCTCAAGAAATGAAATAGTCATCTTAGATACAGGAACAGTGATGGAGATGGAACCTGCAGAGCTTCAGAATGCAGTTGTAGGAGAGGAGTCAATGGATGTAGAAGATCATCAGATGGCAGTGATTATCTTTGTTAGATTGGTGGTACCAGTGTTTCAGCAGGGATGGCTTGGCATAATATACATTTTTGTATTCTAATTTTTTTTTTACTGGCAAAATTGTATAAATATATATATATGAAGTTCAGTTTAAAATTCAATGTTTGCATTTCTTTTCTGGCCATTATTATAACTTGATTAAAGCCATCATTATAACTGAAAATAATTTTGTTTCATAGAAAAGAGTGGGGGGGTTAAATGATCTGTTCTGGATGTCAAATACACAGAATACAGCACTGTGAAATAGCACTTCGAATATTACTTCTAGTAACAGCCTTAACCACTGAACCATTGGCTTCCTGCTAATGATTAATAAATCAATAAATACTCCTAGACTAGGAACATGATCCTTTACCAAGCAGACAAATCACCCCCACATCCCCAATTATAGTTTTTCTCTTGAACCATTCTCCAGTACAATCATTACGCTATTTTCATAGAATTAGTTTATTTATAACTTTCATTTACTCTCACTGTCTCCAAGCAATCTTTGGCTTATATACAGGTAAAACTCGAAAAATTAGAATATCATGCAAAAGTTCAGTAATGCAACTTAAAAGCTGAAACTAATATATGAGATAGACTCATTACATGCAAAGCAAGATAGGTCAAGCCGTGATGTGTCATAATTGAGATGATTATGGCTTACAGCTCATGAAAACCCCAAATCCACAATCTAGATTAGAATATTATGAAAAGGTTCAATATTCTAGGCTCAAAGTGTCCTACTCTAATCAGCTAATTAAGCCATAACACCTGCAAAGGGTTCCTGAGCCTTTAAATGGTCTCTCAGTCTGGTTCAGTAGGAATCACATTCATGGGAAAGACTGCTGACCTGACGGTTATGCAGAAAACCATCATTGACACCCTCCATAAGGAGGGACAGCCTCAAAAGGTAATTGCAAAAGAAGTTGGATGTTCCCAAAGTGCTGTATCAAAGGACATTAATAGAAAGTTATGTGGAAGGGAAAAATGTGAGAAAAAAAGGTGCACAAGCAGCAGGGATGACCGCAGCCTGGAGATGATTGTCAGGAAAAGGCCATTCAAAAGTGTTGGGGACTTTCACAAAGAGTGGACTGAGGCTGGAGTCAGTGCATCAAGAGCCACCACACAGAGACAGATCCTGGACATGGGCTTCAAATGTCGTATTCCTGTGGTCAAGCCGTTCCTGAACAACAAACATCAGAAGCATCTTACCTAGGCTGAAGAAAAACAGAACTGGTCTGTTGCTCAGTGGTTCAAAGTCCTCTTTTATGATGAGAGCAACTTTTGCATCTCATTTGGAAATCAAGGACCCAGAGTATGGAGGAAGAATGGAGAGGCACACACTGCAAGATGCTTGAAGTCCAGTGTGAAGTTTCCACAGTCTGTGCTGATTTGGGGAGCCATGTCATTTGTTGGTGTTGGTCCATTGTGCTTCATTAAGTCCAGGGTCAATGCAGCCATCTATCAGGACATTTTGGAGCACTTCATGCTTCCTTTCGCAGATGAGCTTTATGGGGATGCTGACTTCATTTTCCAGTAGGACTTGGCACCTACCCACACTGCCAAAAGCACCTAAACCTGGTTCAATGACTGTGGGATTACTGTACTTGATTGGCCAGCAAACTCACCTGATCAGAACCCCATAGAGAATCTATGGGGCATTGCCAAGAGAAGGATGAGAGACATGAGACTGAACAATGCAGAAGAGCTGAAGGCTGCTATTGAAGCATCCTGGTCTTCCATAACACCTCAGCAGTGCCGCAGGCTGGTAGCTTCCATGCCACGCCGCATTGAGGCAGTAATTGCTGCAAAGGGGGCCCAAACTAAGTACTGAGTACATCTACATGCTTATACTTTTCAGAAGTCCGATATTGTCCTATATACAATCCTTGTTTTACTGATTGCATGTAATATTCTAATTTTCTGAGATTGTGGATTTGGGGTTTTCATGAGTTGTAAGCCATAATCATCTCAATTATGACAAATCACAGCTTGAACTATTTTGCTTTGCATGTAATGAGTTTATCTCATATATTAGTTTCACCTTTTAAGTTGCATTACTGAAATAAATGAACTTTTACATGATATTCTAATTTTTTGAGTTTCACCTGTATTGGAATAAAAGAGAGATAGAACCAGGTGTCATATTTGTTATCAACGACTCAAACATTAGAGTTAGGGTTAGGGTTCTTCAGCTGTTCTTCACAACAAGCAGCCATACTCCTATTTTAGTAGGTTCTCCCAGGGAGGGCAACATGAGTCCAAAAGAATCAATATATTACAATATCTCTTATTTCATCTGCTGAAAGATGAAAATTTGGATGAGAACATCTTTGGATAGAAAAGCATGATTCAATAATCTGGCCAGGACCACTGAGTCAAGTACAATGTGTTAAAAGGTTATCTCATTACTCAAGTATGCATTCATAAAAAAATTCTAGCCTTTTCCAAGGTTTTGAGCCTCAGTCGAGAAAACAGTCAAACTGACGAGGGCTATTTTAAGTATTGGTGAAGGTCTAAAATTCAGTGGGGCCATATTACTCATGAAAGTGAGAAGCATTTAGGGAAGAATTTAATTTAGGGAGTGTTATATGTGGAAATCAATCTCATACACCTAAGAATACAGGTGACATAGACTGACATCATTTTTGTTCTTTATCTGAACTCTTTAGAGACCAAAAAATTTATGCAACATGTTTACTGCTAAAAGTTATGCAGAATTGCAAAATATCCTGTCCTTGGCTTAGTTTGAGATTCATAAGAGGTTGCCCTGACATTGGAAGTTATTAATGATCTATTGTGTAATCTTTTAAGTGAAAAACAGGATATCTGATGATAATGATGTCCATGGATGCATGGCATGGGAGGAGTTTCTTATGAAAATCTCTAAAACGTCTATGTATGAAAAAACAGGAAGTGTTATGTAATCTTCTAAATGTGATAAACCTATACTGTATAAGGCTGTAAATATTGAAAGGGATTGTCTCCTTTCTCCTAAAATGGTTGTTTTGGGGTTAGGGGTCCGGTACTTCAATACCTTATATAATAAAGTTCTATGGGCTCTGATTATCATTATTTTATTTTTGGTAGATTCTCACAGGGAGTCTTAATGTTTTAAGCTTGGATATAATGTTTCTATGGCATGCATTATTGTTTTCATAGATACCACAAAATGATATGAAATGGTGCGAACATATTATAGTAGTCAGAAAGGTGACTACTTTGGTCAGAAAAGTTGTTGAGGTTTCCAGAAAGTAAACATGTAGACTCCAGGATGCTGGTTGCTTTTCCATTTCTTACATACTGAGAATTTAATTCATACTTAATTACATTTCTGAAGAAGTCCATTTATGCAAAATGGGCTGCATTTTATTTATTATTCACTTTCTATCCCATCTGTGTCTCCTTCCCCTCACCCCAACCCCAACTGTTGCTTTCCATTGCAGGCTTCAGAAAGTTTTTGCAAGGTACAGCTGTTTTGTTCTTAAATATAGATGTTTAAATGTAATGTATGAACTGCCAACAAACATATGCACATACTTATACTTTATAAAAATTGATAACATTTGCACAGTTAACAGATAATAAAATCCTAGATACTGACCATAAAAGAAACATCCCAATAATTTATTTATTTCTTTATTTTATTTGTCAATTGCTTACAGGATAATAGGTATAAGTAAAACCTAGTTATGAATACGTGGATACATATAAGAAAAATAAAATATAAAAGAAACAATAGGACAGGGACAGTAGGCACGTTGGTGCGCTTATGCACGCCCCCTACAGACCTCTTAGGAAAGTGGTGAGGTCAATAGTAGACAGTCTAAGGTTAAAGTTTTTGCGGTTTAGGGAAGAAACCACAGAGTCAGGTAGAGTATTCCAGACATTGACCACTCTATTGCTGAAGTCATATTTCCTGCAATCAAGTTTGGTGCGATTAACCTTGAGTTTGTATCTATTGTTTGCTCTTGTGTTGTTATGGTTGAAGCTGAAGTATTCATTGACAGGTAGGACATTGCAATTTATGATTTTATATACTATACTTAGATGGGACCGAAGGCGGCGTAGTTCTGGATTTTCTAGGTCTAGAGTTTCAAGTCTGGTGGCATAAGATATTCTGCAATTGAGTAGAGGAGTGGAGAACTCTTCTTG
Organism: Bungarus multicinctus; assembly: GCA_023653725.1. Taxonomy (NCBI): domain Eukaryota; kingdom Metazoa; phylum Chordata; class Lepidosauria; order Squamata; family Elapidae; genus Bungarus; species Bungarus multicinctus. Next base: position 33,448,018 of record CM042848.1, read on the forward strand.
TGAAATATTTCTGGACTTTCTCAACTGTGTTAATATCAGATACGTAATATGGGTTCCAGACTGATGAGCTGCATTCGAGTATTGGTCTAGCAAATGTTTTGTATGCTTTAGTTATTAGTGTAATATTACCAGAGAAAAAGTTACGTAAGATTAGGTTAACAACTCTTAACCCTTTTTGGCTATGTAGTTACAGTGGGCTCTAGTACTTAGATCATTTGAGATGAGTACTCCAAGATCCTTTACAGAGTTTGGGTCATCAACAAGGTCTTGACTATTCAGCCTGTATTTTTTTTCTGATTTTTTTTTGCCAATATGTAGGACAGAGATCTGAAGTTGCCATTTGTTTGACCATTCTGATACATAGTCAAGGTCTTTTTGAAGGGTAGCGGTATTTTCTGCGGTGTTGAATAGCTTTACATCATCAGCGAAGAGAATGCAGTTGCTCTTGATATGATCACAGAGGTCATTTATGTAGAGTATGAAAAGAGTTGGTTCTAGAAAACAGCCTTGGGGGACACCACTGTTGACAGGTATAGAATTTGATAGGACTCTCCCAATTTTGACCATTTGTTGTCTGTTTGACAGGAATGCTTCTATCCAGTTATGCAGTTGTCCAGAGATACCATAAGATTTTAGTTTTAGGAGTAGTTTGTTATGTATCACTGAATCAAAGGCTTTGCAGAAGTCTATGTTGATTGCGTCTATTGCTCTGCCCTGATCGAGTTGTGTAGTCCATATGTTTTTGTAATATAAGAGTTTCAGATTACATGATAGTTTTTTCCTAAAACCAAATTGTTTATTAGAGACTAGGTTGTTTGTTTCTAAGTGGAGGATTTAATGGAGTTTGCTTCAGCTAAGCAAGTACCTAGCAGAGGTGTAGAATTTGAAAATCCAAAAGAGTATTCTGCCCATAAAAGTCTTAGATATGATCTCCCTTCCCAGAAATGTTCAAAATTTTTAAACGCTAATATTTTAAATTATAAATTGAATTGGGAAAGTATAGAAGATTAGACAGTGAGCAAGTAAATATATTGTTAATCAAATCACATTTAATGTTTGTTCAGTCCTATTCATTTTGAAGAGTGGTCCTCATGTATCATACAAAAGTCAAGTGTGACACTTAGTCTGGAATAGTTGTGTAACTGGCATAGAACAATGTAACTCAACTGGCTATGAATGTTCAGAAGGCATTTGTTCCAATGACTGATATTAATAAAGGTGTTATACTTTAGAATTTCTTTAACATCTTCTAACTCCCTTTATGTAGTACTAATCAGATGCATATTATGGAAGCTGATTATACCTTTCTCTGACTTGACATGATGTCTTGAAATCATTAAGATAACAATTGCATCTGAGGCACAGATTTTGTTATTAAAGAAACCCACCTGAAAGTATGATTTTAAAAAACTTTTTAATGATTACTGCGAAATTTTGTTTCTTAATTACATCATACATCAATGATTTTTGCATTTGGATTAGTCAATATTCTTGTGTGGTGCTCTGGATCATTTAGGATGCAAGGAACAGCTATCTTATGCTAATAAGGACAAACTGTATGTTTTAACCCAATTGTGACGAATTTCCTGTCTGAGCAGAGCTGTGTATTTGCATTAAAACTCTAGCAATGCTTTTTGATGAAGCTTTGCAGCTAGCATTTATTTCTTAGAGCACCATGACATGTAGCTGTCAGTTTCCATGTGCTGGTGACTAAAGTAACAGCTGTACTATCATCATAAGGTCTTAAAGGTCTAGAGATATTAGTGGTTTCTTTTTATTTTTTAGTAGGTGTTAATGTTTTCATTTTTGAATTTCATCAACACATCCAGCAGGTCTCAGCTACCTAGCTCTGCCTGATTTTCTTCCTTGCTTTAAGCTTTCCTTCACAATAAACTGTTCTATTCATACAGGTATGTTCAAACATGGTTCATTTGACGTTCTAAAGTTAAAAGTTTAATATATTTAAAAATCCCATGGAAAAATCTGCTAATTCCTAATGAAATTAGGAATCTGTGTTGAATGAGAAATGAGAAAAAAAAATATTACAATAGAAATGTAATAAAAAACACCCAAAAGGATAATCATATGATTATAGAATTTGAAGGGACTTTGAAAGTCTTCTAATGTAATCCTGCAAAGACAGGAATCAGACCATCCCAGATAAATGGCTGCTTAATCTTTGGTCAATAATGTTTAACCATGGAACATCTTCAACTTTAGGCAACGAACTGTTTCAATTCTTAATAGAACCTGTGATCAGGAAATGCCTCCTTATGCCAAATTTGTATCTCTGTCTGTTCCATGATGATTCTTATCCTATCCCCCAGGCAACTTTGCATTGATTCTTTTGGAATCACACTACTGGAGTGCTTATCAGGATATTCATATCCTTTTCACAAGTATTATTGTTTAGCCACATTTCTATGGAAGTCAATTGCTTGGCCATGTATGACTTATCTTGTACCTGTGTATCTGGTTTTTCCTAAGGTTAGAATCTTACATTTCTTACTATTGTTCACTATTTTGTTGGCTAGGGTCCCATGTTCAAGATTTTTTTGAACCTTGAGCCTCTTTTCCAATGCAGTGAAGGAACTCAAGGTCTGTGCAGGGCTAATGCTATTCATAAATGATTTAGTAGAGACAATAGAAGGAATGCTCACCATATGTGCAGATAACACAAGATAATATAGAATATTTTATTTTGGCCTAGTGTGATTAGACACAGGAATTTCTCCCTGGTGCAGAAGCTCTCAGTCTATATGCAAAGCAACAAAGTAGTAATAAACATAATAAAAATAATACCAATAAGAGGGGATAGTAAAGAAGATAAGAAGGATAATAATAATACTACAGCCACATGACATTGGTAAATATATTTAAATATAAGATAGTACTATGAGATGGATGTTATGAGGGAAAAAACTGTCCCTGTGTTTAGTTGTTCTAGCATGAAACGCCCTGTAGCAGCATCCCTAGGGGAGGAGTTGAAACAGTTTATTTCCAGGATGTGAGGGGTATGTAGATATTTTCTCGGCCCTCCTTCTGACCCACAAATATACAGGTCAATAGATTAATTAATATTCATGTTTTGAATCTTTTATGTTTTCCCTCTTAAATTTATATATAGTTTGATTGTCTTACTGGGATTTGGTCTTATGGTAGTAACCACTTGCAAATTCCAATACTTTTTTCAGGGTCTGTTTGGGATTGTGGAGAATGGAGGTAGACAGTATTGATACTAGACGCAAAATATACTGATACAAATAATTCAAAAAACTATTATATATATAATAATCATGAACAATGATTGGAAGTTGAATAATAAATACATATAATTTAATGACAGGAATTATTTGCATGGTCATAACAATATGTTACAAAGTGGTACATCAATGTCATGGGGTATTTTAATTTAGAGCATTTAGGGGATTGGGATTAGACAAAAATCCTCAGAACCACGTTCAGGTCCATTGTGAGATGGCATTATATTTTATAAGGAAATTTATTTCTCAAAAACAAACTTGATTTTTTAAAAAAGATTTTAGGAAATATCAACATTCCATTTTTAACCTCACATATAGTTGTCAAAAACTGTAGATCTTTTGAGTGCCTGATGTAGAAGGTTAATTTGCACCTCCTCCCACTTCTTCACATTGTTTCAATTCAATTCAATTTCTATCCATTGTTTTTAGTCCACAGAAGTCAATCCCAAGAAATGGAAAAATGTGGTGAAATGAAATTTTTTTTGATATAAATCCTTTTAATTTAACATTTTAGTCTTATTGTACTACATGCACAGAGAAAGAGACACACATAGAGATGTAGCGGGGTATACTTATATATTATCAAGTATTGAAGTATACTTTAAAGGGGGCCATGTTTGGGATGTGGAAGAGATGTCCTCAGTGCTGCCTTCTTAAACAAAGCTCCTCTGCTGGCTTTGCTGGTGTGTACATATGTATTGTGCTGAAAAGATTTCTTCTTTACTTGAAATACTGGAAATCAACATCATATGGTAGGTACATATGGTGTAATTAGAAAATCTACAGTAGTATGTCAGTAATAACAGTCATTGCTACAATCAGCAGGGATCTCCCCTCAAATACACCATTTTCATTGGAACCATGCCAGGAACTTGGTTAAACTATGTCTCAGATACTAATCTCCTCCAACAATACTGTAGCTAAAGGCAGCACTGTCATGTGACTCCTGAGTCTATATGTTAACTGGCCTAATAAATGCAATTTTAAAATATAATTTCTGCACATAATTACTGACAAATGGTTTCCTTGATTTTAAAAAAATCTACTGATCAGCAATAATGATTTTTCTGAAAACATGATGTTATCTGAGTCTGCGGATGATTTTATTCATTAGATTCAAATAATATTTAAAGAACTAGAGAGGATTCTTGAAGAGAAGAAATGAATGGGCTGAACTTTTTATGAAATTTACATTCACGCATCCTGCTAATTTTAATGAAATAATGGTTGAATAAAGGCTAACTTTTGGGATATTGAGACAAGTACCCAAGACAGATGGATGGACAAATACTGAACATTAATTTGCCAAGAAACCTACATATGAAACCTATAGGTTCTCCTAATAATGTAGGAGTAAGTGAAGTAATAGTCTTATTTCATAAGCGATACAATAGATAGTCATTCTGTTCTCTGTAAATAGGCCATTCCAGATTTTCTTCCTCTTATAAAAACAGAAAGAGCATACTTCGATACATATATAATGAGCATGAAGATGATTTTTCTGTAAGCTGGGGAGTGATGTTGAAAACTTTTTTTTAAAGAATTTTTTATTTATACTCATCATCTAGCCAAATGTATACTTTTTAAAAAGATGTCTGATAGAAAACTACTTTCACATTTCTGGGGAAAAAGTATGAAGTTTAACATTTATGCAGTAAAAAATTGGCAGGTATGCTTGCATTGTTAGTTCTTATTTAACACACAGTGTATATGTAAGTAAGTTTTCTTCCTTTTTTTAACTTACTGGTTATTCAGTTTTAGTGTAATGCTTGTCCTTACTTTCCTTCATCTTTTTATCTTCTACAGTTGGCTGTCATACTTAGGCCCTCACACGTTATCATATTTTGATTGTAGGATGGAATGGAATGCAAACTAAAAATATTGATGAATACATGCTGGCAGATTTTCTTTCTACCACCATGAATTTGATCAGGTGACAAGAACAATGACATTGTTACAAGAGTTTCTTATTCAATTTACAATATCAACTTAAGCCTTAGAGAGTCTACAGAAAACAATTTAGTCCTTGTGTGCTACCTTCAGAAGTAGTAATCCTGTTTTATGGAGTAAACAATAAACTGTTTTGGAAGAATGAATATCTGTATAGCACCTTCTCTCTCTGTGTGTGTCTGTCTCTCCCTCCGACCCTCCCTTCCTCCCACTTGCTCCCTCCCTGAACAACACAGAAGTAGTCTCCTGCCTCATGTCAGAGGTCAGGAAAATAGCATCTTTTTTCTAAACAGCAATTGAACAATAAATTAAACTCAGTTTGAATGAAATGGTGATTCCCACTTAGTTGTGATTAAATTACAAGAGTGAAATAAATTTGCATAGTATATAAATAGATATAGAGTATTTTGTTTCATTGTTACTCCAAATAAAAAAAATACTTTTACTGAGTGTCATTTGCTGACGATAAAAGGATATTTTGTAACTTTGTAGTATTTTTCAATTTCCAATTTTTAAATTAGCCAAGTCAGTGATGTTCAAAATTATTCATATATGTATGAATGTATAAAAATATATGCAAAATCTACTAAGATAAATTTACTATCTTTCCCTTTGCAATTACTATTATTGAGCCACATACCACCTATTCTATTCCTGTGCATTTTATTTTTCTTGTCTAAATGTAGAACATTACTTTTCTCACCATTGAATTTAGTTTTGTTAAAAAGGGTCCAATGTTTAAGTCTATCAAAATCCTTCTGGATCCTGAGCCTATCTTCTGGAGTGTTGGTTATTCCTGCCAGTTTGGTGTCTTCTGAAAATTTGATGAGTTCCCCTTTTATCCCCTCATCTAAATAATAGATGAAGAAACCAGGCCTAAGATAGAGCATTGGGATATTCCATTGCATACTTCCCCCCATGTAGATGCAGTTCTATTAAGGACTGTAGGCTGAGTGTGAATCCATAAGTTGACAGTGGATGCTGGTTTCTTACTTAAAGCTGAACTGAAAGCTATATCAAGAGTGCATACTCTGAGGGGTGCCATGTAACCTACAAGTGTGGTTCCAAGAAGCTAGTGGGGTAGAGATGAACCTGATGGAATTCTGAGAGCATGCCACATAGGAGAGTTGTCCATGGAGTGTGGCCAAATGGTTCAAGAGGGGCAAAGGGAGTACAACCCCAACCAGAGAAGGCAAGGGTCACCAGAACTAGGGAGTCTGTTTTTGTTGTGGGAAGGATGGCCATTGAGCAGCCTAGTGCCTCGCACTAAGCCCAACATCTGCTCCTCCACCTTCCATTCATCCCAAAAAAACCATAATCACCACCACCACCCCAAAAAAAGCTGAAGGAGAACACACATGTAAGGCTGCAGGTCTTTGAGTTCTCTCCCCAGTTCTGTGAAGAAGAAGGAATTCCAACCATCCCCCAAATGGGTCCAACTTTCCATGAGAGCAACAACAAATGGGAAGGTAACCTGATAGTAAATGGTACTATCACCCCTATGACAGCCAGGATTGGAATCATGGTGCTCTCCTTGTGGGTGAGGGGAACCATCACAGCACTGCTGGAGTTGGGTTCACCCAGTGTAGTCAATCTCCAGGTGGTGGAGAAACTGGGGCTGAGGAAACTAAGATGACCATGGCATTTTCCCAACTGGACAGGTTGATAACAGGGGGTGTGCCACCTACTTGCCTGACTGAGCCAGTAAATCTCAAAGTGGGGCCCATGTAGAGACTATTAGATTCATTGTGGTTGCTGGAATGACTGAATCCATGGTCTTGGGATTGGCATGGTGAAAAAAGTAGAACCTGTCTATGAACTGAGACAAAGAAAAGTGCCAACCAGCAAGAGTTTGCAGAGCACAGAGAGCTGGCCATGTGCCTGCAGTTAGGAAAGTGAAAGCAGAGACCATGAATGCACTAAAAGGAGGTGAGAAGTTAAAGCTGAATATCATAACCTAGCCAAGGTTTTCAGCAAGAAAAAAATCAGATATGTTCCCACCTCAGTGACCCATTGACTATGCAATAGAGATCATGCTGGGAGCCAAATTACGCAAGCCAAAAATGTACCCAATGACTCCCAGAGAAATGGATGAACTATGACTGTTCATTGACAAGAACTTGGTGAGACAATTCATCCAGCTAGCAAAATCAAGGATGGCGCTGTTCAAGATAAAAAAGGACTTTGCATAGATTACAGAAGGCTAAACTGTATATTTGTGAAGAACATGTACCCTCTCCCCCTGGTGAAGGACATGCTGGGATATTTGGTAAATGATAATATCTTCCTTAAACTGGACTTGAATGAGGTATCAGGATTAAAGAGGGAAATGAGTGGAAAACCACATTCAATTGCCCCCCTTGGATGATACAGTTCCAAGTAATGCCTTTTGGGCTGCAGAGGACTCCTGCCATATTTATGCAACTAATAAACTAAGTCCTGCATGAGAATTTATACAAAGGGGTATTGTTATGTTTGATTGATATATTACTATACACCAAAACCCCTGAAGAGCATGTAAAACTAGGTCAGGGCAGTATTCAAGAAACTTCAAAGAGCCCATCTCTATGCAAAGCTGTCCAAGTGTGAATTTCACAAAACTTGCTTGTATTATCTGGAGTACCATATCTTTAATGAGGGAGTGTAAATGGTCCCCAGAAAAGCGAAAGTCATGCTGGAATGGGAGCCTCAGAAACCAGAAAACAGTTATATAACTTTCTAGGCTTCATGAACTTTTACCGCCAATTCATTCCCGCACTCACCTAGATAACTCTGCCAACGCTTTCAGCCATCTGCTGAAAACTGGCAGGGGGGAGGGCAAAATCAAAGCTCAGCCAATGCCTGGATTGGTCCCTTGACTGCCAAGCCACTTTTGAAAAGCTGAAATGCCTGTTTGCTGCAGAGCCAGTCCTGAAGTATCCCAACCCACAGAATCTGTTTTTAATACAGGCTAATATCAGCAATGTAGCAATAGGGACAGTCCTACTTCAAAAGAATACATAAGGGAAATTGCAACCTTGCACCTACACATCCCACAAGTTGTCTGACACTGAAAGGCACTGACTGGACTATCTGAGAAAAGGAGCCTTACACAGTCTGGTGGGGAAATCATGTGGAGAAAAACCTTGGAAGTCCCATTTGATTCTGGACAGACCACAAAAACCTAGAATTGCTGAAGACCCCCCCCCCCCCCCCCGGAAACTGTTCCCTAAGCAAGTCTGGTGGACTAAATATTTTAATTGATTCAGTTTCACCCTCTGACATCTGTCTGAAGGGAAGAACTTCTTTGCAGATGCCCTCTTTCACAAGCAACATTACTTCTTTGCAGATGCCCCTCTTTCACAAGACAGTAGTCACTTCTATCATCCCATCTAGACAGCACGCAGCACCAGCCATCACTAAATAGCAAGAGTGTCTTGACCAGAGTCAGCCCAAGATGTAGCACAACCCCAAAAGATGTCCTGGCAAGAGATGAGTGATTCCATCAGCACAAAGACAACCTGTCTCTGAAGGAAAGATTGGGCGTAAAGGGACAAAAGTTTATGTCCCAGCTAGCCAATGGACCTTGGATTTTGCAGAGGAGTCATGACACAAAGGCAGCAGAATATTTTGGGTTTGTAAAAACTCTTCACTTAGTGAAGAGACAGTTTTGGTGGCTAAAGATGAAAAAAGATATAGAGGCATATATAGCCAGCTGCACTGTGTATTCTTCAATGAAACAGACTTTATTGTGGACTTGCCAGAAAGGGCAGAGAATATTTTAAACTGGACCATCATGGACATTTTCCAAGCAGGCACATTTTGTAGCATGCCCAAAGATTCCCTCCACCAGTCCCTGGTGAAGATGTTCATGCAGTATATCTATTGGTTGCATGTCCCAATACACATCATTTTGGACCAAGGGGTAAAGTTCACATCAAGATTTTGGCAGGAATTCCTCAACCTGATTGGTTCCTTAGCTCTACCTATTGTCAGGATCACAGCAGTTGCCCTAATTAAGTCATGAGCCTCAACGACACCTATCAACCTAGTACCAGTGGAGCCTATGAATATATGAACTCAGTTTTAGAGCGGTACCTAAGATGTTACATCAATTATCAACAGACCAATTGGGCTGAAGTGCTACCCTTTGCAGAAGTGGCATACAATAACTCCATGCATAGTAGCACAGGCTGCAATAGATGTGAAGGTAGCTAGGTTAGTGAACAGATTTCATTTCAAATATTCCGGTTAGGAGAGAGACAAATAATGTCTAATGTGGTGTGCAATTTTGTGTTTATTTTCTAGACCTATTATTCCCCTGGAGAGTCAGCATGTGAAAACTGACTCGCTTTCTTCATTCCTGCACCAACTTCCAACTTGAGTTTGTCAAACAAAAATGGAAGAGGGCTTGGTATATTGCTAGGGTGGGGGAGGCTAAGAAATGCATGAGAGCCTTCTGCCTCTGGAGAAGAGATACCCACCAAGGCCAAATGCTTTGGAGCTATCAGCCGGCACAAACTGTTTTCCCAAAACAAAAGTACTGAGTGTAATTGGTTGACAATGAACTAGGGGCAAAAAGCGTTTTTTACCTATATGCGTTTTTGTGGGCAAACCTCAGAGCTGACTTTGCTTCTGCTGAGCCCAAATGGATCTTTCAATAAAGTTTTATTCTTGGTAGTTCCTACGTATCAGGGGTTTTTTTGGATGTGCCAAATGGATTAGTTGACACGGTGTTACTAACTTAATAATTGCAGTGATTTACTTAACAACTGTGGCAAGAAAGATCATAAAATGGGGCAAAACCCATTTAACAAATATCTCACTTAGCAACAGAAATTTTGGATTCAATTGTGGTTGTAAGTCAAGGACTATTTTTAGGACCACCAGCTTGTTTGTTCCAAAACATTAATGTAAATTTATAGATAAAATGTCCTGAAATTATGCTTATTCCATTTCTAAAGAAATATAGATATTAAAAGGCCAAGATTTCTGAGCCTGATATACACAGGTAACTAACTAGAAGTGTTCAGCAGCAGCCCTCATTCTTTTGTTCTTAGAAAATAAAGCTGTATTTTAAAAATGCACTTATAATTTGAGGTTTTGATAATTAGAAAAAACAGCTAATAGAAAAAAGTGAGCTTTTTAAAATCACAAAGTAAGAATTTTGTAATTTTATAATCATACTTACATTTGCTGCAGAGGAAATTGGAAGTTTCTTCTATTTCTTTTTATTCTTTCTCACTACATTTTGATTTTGATTTTTCTTCTCTCTTTCTCTATTTTGCTCACTTTGTATTGATTTGTATTAATTTTTATATTCTCTTTAAAACTTTTAATTAAAAATTTTTCAAAAAAAGAAAATAAGGCTACATTTAAGAGAAATATAAATGTCCAGCAAGAAAACCACTGCACCTTGAGAATAACTTTGGGTAAATATGGCCTCTATTTCTCTTCATCATAAGAAAAATTATCTTTTCAGCTTCAAATTCCATCAGAGTTATTAATATGCAATAACATTTTCATGAGCTTCAAATTAATTACCATTTTAATATTTGATCTTGTATTCAAATATTCTTTATCAATGCTCTGTTGAATCTTTTCCTTCAGGTATGAAATGGAGCCCCTGGTTTTAACTCATACTATGTAGTTTAGTAAAAAAAAGAAAAAGGATCAGAATCTTTAAAATCTGAACAAGAGACCACTGTTATCCATGATATATTTTACGGAATTACATAGAAAGTATAAACACAGAAATACATTTTTCAAAGAGAGAGATAAATGTGGTTTTCAAAAATATTTTCTGCAACATGGTATTATAAGTATACAGGATATATCTCAGAAATGCAGATACAGTGGTTGAGAACCTAGAAAAAGAAATAGATTTTATAAATATTATTTAATTGAATAAGGAAAGAAAAATATCTGGAGGCCTGATTATTCCTCTCTTTGAAAACATCAGATAAAAAATAAATTAGATATATCTAGTTAAGAAAATATTTGTAAAGTCCATTGTCCCTCTTGCAAATCTACTTCTGATTTACTAATTTGCATATTCACTTTTTGTGAATAATCATCTGCTCTTAACTGCTTCTAAAAGGAAGTAGAAGAGTATGTAACATATGAAGGACAGGCCTGCACAGGGATACATTCAGTTTTATTTCAAAATAAAAGGAGTCATCTCTTTATATAAAGGAGGCTGCCATGGACATCAGAATTCCAGATTAACCACAGATTGCCTTAGAAATTATGTACTGATATTAAAATTAATAACATCTCATTTGGCACCGGCAATGATGGAAAAACAGATGAGGAAGCAGACAAGATGATTTTTATTCCATTTGTTGAGTGAACATAAAATCATTGAAGAAAGTAATCAGTGGTCCGATTCAAATAATTTAACAACCAGTTCTCTGCCCTAATGATTTCTTCCAACAACCAGTTCACCAAACTGCTCGGAAAGTTAACAACCGGTTCTCCCAGAGTGTATGAACTGGCTGAATCCCACCACTGAAAGTAATCAGAAAAATATGAGTGAAGCATAAAGACACCATTTACATGTTAACATCTTAATTAATTTTAAAAAGCTTCCTTGTTTTTCTTTTTGAAGTTTTTTAAAAACTTTTTATGAGGCACATCCTGACCTTGAGGGGCTGAACTTTTTGTTTGCTTCAAAGAATACGCCAAGATTTTGTGCCCAGAAAAGAACCAGGGTTTTGAACTGACTTTAAAACTTTGGTGTAAAGCGGCTTATATTTCTTAAGAACTTTTTAAAAAATAATTAACGTTTCTCTTAAATTAGGTGTGAGCTTTAACTGGTGCAGATTTTTTCTTTGATTTCAATTAAAAATAAAGGGAAGAAAATGGACTTTTATTACTGACAAAAGTTTTGCCTGGCCAGGAGAGAGAATTATTATTGCTGAGTAAAGCAAGATTAATCGCAGAGACTAGAATTTGGCAACCTGAATATCTTAGTTGTGAATAGAACATTTTCTTTTAGTTAAGTGTGGCAAAATAGCAAATTAGGCCAAATCTATCATGTGGAATGATTGCTTAAGTGTTACTTCAGTTGAACTTAACTCTTAGGAGCATCTTGTTGACCTATGTACTTGAATCCAAGAATATTTACAGGGCAGCCAGCCACCAAGCTACATGGAGGGACAGTGTCAGCTCATAGGTTCCCTTCCCATAGGTGAAAGGATATATCATTAGATCATTAGATACTCAGAGCAGCAGTTACTTTGTCTTACCTTGAGTAGTAAGTGGTCACCGTTGCATGAGACAGTACCCTTGGAATTGTTGCAGATTTTCTGCTTACATTCTTCTGTGCCTTGATATAATATCATTCTATTCAACTATTAGAAGAAAATAAGACTGAAAAGATAGATAGAATTCAGGATTTCTCACTGTCTTGGAGTTTACAAAACTGTCTTGGGTTTCTTCCCAAATCCCAAAATCTTCAACATTAGGCTGTCTGCTACTGACCCCTTTCCCAGGAGGTCTATAGGGGGCTTGCATAAATGCACCAAAACGTGCCTACCGCCTACGTGTCCTATTGTTTCTTTTTTTCTTATTCGTATCCATTTCATGTATTTATAACCATGTTTATACTTATACCTGTTATCTAATAACTGTTTGACAAAATAAATAAAATAAAAATAAAAAATAAATAAAAAATACAGTACTACATGTCCTGACATAACTTTCCACCCTTGGATAATCTCCTAGTTAACAAAAGATAAATTTATGAGCATCTATATTTATTAATTATACACCAGGATAGAGATATTTCTAAGCTTGCTGTGCTTCTTCCATAGAGGGGGAGAGCAAATGCAAGATTGATAAAGTTGTGATGTCCCAGCATGAAATCAATAGGGAAGTTTAGCAGCAGCAGCAAAGCAGGCATTATCAGCCCACCTCTAATCTGCCATCTTAAAGACAGGGTGTTCTACAATTTCTGCATGTAATTGCTAAAAAAGTACTCTATTTGATATGGGAAGAACATTTACAAAAGCCATTAAAACAGGAACAGGAAATCTTTAGTAAAGGGTCACCAGCAATATAAATAAAATACAATACTCTTTTGAGATATAATTTTAATGATACTTGTTGAGCTGATTTTTCTCAAAAAGAGGATCTGCATTTATATTTTGTTTGTAGCTATGCAGTACTTACTTTAGGGATTAACCTCTAGTTTTCATAGATTTTCTTTTTTGGTGATAGAAGCCAATGGGATTTGGAAACTGCAAAAGAAAAGGTGAGTAGGTCAAGACAAACTCCTTGCTGATGTATCTGATTTAGTTCCACTCACTCACTTTTCATCATCCCTTGTCCAACTATAATTCTTGTGTACCATAAAATTGAGCAGAGTCCCCAGCTGCCAAAAGATAATGTATCCTGCCTTACATAGTCATGCCCATGCAGTAATATGTCAGTTGGATATTAAGCATAATCAAAACTGTATCTCATAGAAGATTGTTCTTGATTAACATTATAGAATCAATTAGAAATAAACCATTTCAATAAGTGTCTCCTTATTCTTTAATATTATTTCAACAAAAGGTAGTTAAAATCATGTCTTCATTTTATTTAAAACAGAACTTCTGTAGCCACAACTTATTATATTAAAGTATTAATTTTAAGCCATCTGAACATGTGGGAGGAGATTTACTTACTTAACTTTACTATGGTCATTAGCCAGTACAAGATAATTGATATTCAAATATCCAAAACTAAATTGACTATGTCAGGATTGTTAAGGGAAGTACAGGTGAAACTTGAAAAATTAGAATATTGTGCAAAAGTGCATTTATTTCAGTAATGCAACTTAAAAGATGAACCTGATATATGAGATAGATTCTCAAAGCAAGATAGTTCAAGCCGTGATGTGTCATAATTGAGATGATTGTGGCTTACAGCTCACCACTGTTACCCGTTATTGCAAACCTTTTCATAGAAGAATTTGAATCCAGAGCCCTGGCAAATGCCACCCACAAACCCAAACTATGGTTAAGATACATCAATGACACATTTGTTATTTTGCCCCCATGGAAAAGAAAACCTAAACAATTTTCTAACACACATAAACAGCACACACTCCAAAATCAAATTTACTATGGAAACGGAAACAAACAACTACCATTCCTAAATGTACTAATCTACACAAAAACAGATGGCACACTAGGACACACCATATGCCAGAAGAAAATACACACCAACCACTACCTCAATGCCCAATCCCACCACCACCCAGTGCAGATAAACTCCATGGCCAAAATTGCCAGAACCAAACGCCTGGCAGACAAGACACATAAAGACTGAACTATGCACTCTGACCAAAGTACTGATACCCAACAGCTTCCACAAAAGCAAAATCACAGGCTCAGTCCACAAAAACACACTGGGACATAATAGAGACCTAGAAGATGAACAGACCTATGGAACAGCTGTCCTGCCCTATATAAGAGCTACTACAGACAAAATCAGTAATATACTACACAGGCATCACATCAATACTGCCTTCAAAACAGACAAAAATATCAGCCATCCTAAGAAACCACAAAGATAAAATTGTCCTGGAAAACTAAGGCACATATGAAGTCCCATGTGCATCATGCCCTGCCACATACATCGGACAGACCAATAGAAGAATAAGTTCCTGCCTGGATGAACACCAAAATGCAGTAAAAAAGCTGGAACATACTTCTTCACTAGTCCAACACATGAAAGCCACAGGTCATAGCATCGACTTCAATGGCACCAAAATCCTAGCCACTATAGAAAACCCCAGCTACAGAATTATCAGAGACGCCATAGAGATTGAAAAAAGACCTGAAAGCATGAATAGAAGAGATGACTCCACCAGACTGTCAATTATCTGGAAGCCTGCACTCACAAACAAAAAAATCACAAGCCAAGCAAACACCTGGGCACAAACAGACCCTCCCCGACACCTCCAGCCCAAACACACCCCAACCAGCCACCCAGATGAAACTTAGCTTCCTAATAAACGATAGCCGGCCATTCACCCGAAGCCAAGCCATGTTAAAAGCCCCCAATACACGAAACACAATGTTGCCAGCCAATCAAGACAAAAAAAAAAAAAACGCTACAAAACAGACAGAAGATATTAGAAACACCAATCAAGCAGAACACAGCAAACTCCAAGACCAATAAACACAGACCAAGACTCCCAACCAATCAGGATGAAGAAAAAAACATTCTAACAAAGCACGAAGCTAGCACCAAATGTAAAACAGAAACGGCTGCAAAGCCTGACACACAGATGAACCCAATACACAAGCCTAATGATGATAGATGAAATTCTGCCAGAACATCATTACAACTTTAAAAGCACAACTATAATGATCTGGGAAAACACCCAAACAAAGCTGAATACCATACATATATGTATATATGAATTTAGAGTTTACTTTTTTGATTAGCCCTTGGGCCATATCAAAGTACAGTGTTCCAGACACAAATTATTACTAAAATCTGATAAAAGCAATTTAAAATGGAATTGGAATAAAATACAGTTTAAAATGAAATTGGAATAAAATACAATAATTTAATATATAGATAAATAAAATAGATAAAATTATATTTTGGTGTCACCCCTATAATCTACCCCAATCAGTCCACATATGCTGATCTCAACTGAACCATTTTGCTTAAGTTCTGTGCTGTGTTAAATGTTATTTTCAGATTCTGACCATACATAAGGTAAGTTGTTTTGATATGGGGATGCCAATTGGTCATTTGTTTAGCATATAGACCAAGGTACCTGTCTCTCACCCTCTTATACAGGCAACAATCAAATAGGATAAGAGCCAGTTCTTCTACCTCTGTCACTCTTCAAATGCAGAGATGTCCATTGTAGAGTAAGGAATGGAATCTCCCATATCTGATTATTGTGTCAAGCTGTTCAAATCTCACTCACATAAATATCTCTCTAAAATGTTTTGGCAGTTGTAAGTTTAAATAGCTGTCTATTGAAAAATACATTTGTATTTGTTCAGCCATTTCAAGTTACCACCTTACTAAGGATAGAGATATCATTTTGTGCTCCAATAAGTGTAGGAAACAGTCCCTTACCAGGAAGAAGCTAATGATGGAGAAGGGGAAAATGGCATTGCTTTTGGTAGCTAAGTTCTGACAAAGCACAGTAAGTGCTAATATTAAACAAAGCTTACTTTTCCATAGTAGGCATTAGAAGGGTGTCAAATTCAAATCATCATAAATTATGTATAAGCAGTTCCTTCTGCCCTTTGTCTAGCAGAGAGATCTTGCTCACTTACTCACAGTTTTTCCTACTCCTTGGCTGTAGCCCTTTGAGGTAGTCAGGATAGAAATACAAACTGAATATTAACACTACCTTTATAGTAAAATAATTTTGAAGTCTAGTGATATTTTTCTCCTTCTTTATATTTATTCTGCAGTGCAAAACGTGTGGTCTGAAAAATCTTTTGCATGAAGGTTGCTTTGTATGCAGGTCTTCCTCCTGCCTCTCAAAATCATACCCAGATATTACTGTATTAGTAAAGAAATCCTTGCAGCAGAGTTGTCTTCCTCCTTAGCTGCCAATTTTTTTCTTCATTTGGGTAGCTCTAGCCTTGTGGTCTATCTTCCCTGGCCAAGCTATATTTTCCCAATTGTCCTGCCCAGAAAGCCTCACACTGCTTGGAAACCCTCATCAGTCATGGAGTTACTAGAGTATAGGAGAGATTCTTGGAGGATCATAGTGTTGAGGGCAAGAAAAAGTATGCGTATTTTAGAATTTTAATCATAAATCCTTTAATGTTTAAGGCAAAATAAAATGCCATAGGTTATAGCTGTTAAAAGTTCTATTATAAAACAATGATGCTTCATATTACAGAAAATGAAAAGCATTTATTAAAGTTCTACTTAGATTTTGTCACAAACCACTTTGATACCTACTATGACATTTTTTATGAATTTATAATGACAAGTCATTTAACATTATGAGGATTTATTTTATGTTTTAATCTTTAGTAATACATTATGAATTAATTTTAATAATACCTATCAAAATGCATTCATTACCTATTATTGTGGGTATAATAAAAAGTCAAGGTGCCATAAGTTCTTTGAATTTGAATGTAATATTATTTAATATGTAGTTTTTATGGCTTGATTTCAATACTCATTTTCAAGATGAAAAGGTCTTCAAGATTTTCCTTAAGGCCCTGATCATTCTTCTCCCAGATATATTAAGGATGTTTAAGAAGCTCAGCCTTTATTCATTGTTATGAATTGACCTGATACATATTTCTTGGATGAATGTTAAGATTATAATAGAACTGTTACATGGATGTGACAATGCATTTTGTGATTCTACCAGTATCAAAATATGTTGTAAAGATAAAGATAAGGTAAAGAAGAACTTTATTGTCATTGTACAAGTACAATGAAACTGTGGGTGCATCCCTGCAACTGTTTGCAATACAATAAAACCAAACTTTATTAAAAATAAAGATAGGAAAAATAGAGTACCCACATCTCCATTTGCAATTTGAGTGCAATATCTACGAATATACACAAAATATACATCCAACATTGACTGTGACGCTTTGCCAAGTGTAATACATAAGAGATGGATTGTACTGTAATATGTTATTATACATTTGAATGAGGTCTTGCAGTCTCACATCTTTTCACATGTTAATATGGTAGTAACTTATATTTATTTGCACTTCGGATGGCCCAGGGAAAGAAACTATTTGTTGATTTAGTGATGTGGGATTTTATTGACCTAAAGCACCGTCCAGACGGCAGCAGATCAAAAAGATAATTGCCAGTAAAAGTCTATTTTGCAATAAAATGCCTATCTAGAGATTCTATTTTATGAACTACAATGCTGGAAATGCCTCTTAGATAGTGGTAGTTGTCTGAATTTGTATGTAGACCAGATTTAAAGAATCACAGATTAATGTGGAAATGTTATTGAGGAGAAAACATACGAAGTAGTTCAAGGGTAGGATTAAATTTTTTTAACAACCAGTTCTGTGGACGTGGCTTAGTTGGTGGGCATGGCTTGGTGGTCATGTGACTGGCTGGGCATGGCCAACTCAACATCACTCACATCAAGGGGCACTTCTTTTCGCCTGGTCTCTCATGACTGTGGGGATGCTGCAACAGTCGTAAGTGTGAAAAATAGTCATGTCACTTTTTTCAGTGCCACTGTAACTTTGAATAATCACTAAATGAACCATTGTTAGTCAAACATTACCCATACAAAATGTAAAAAGCTTCTTCACTTGCAAAAAGCTGCCCTAAATACCAATCATTTGATTAAAAAGACCTGCAAGCTGGAGTTACAAATCAGGCAGGGTACCAGAGCACCTTGAGGAATTAAAATAATTAAAATGCAATAACTATCAGCAACCAACTCTTGCTCATAAAGTGAAACCCTTTAGCAGAGAGGTAATTTAAGCTCTCCAGAAAGAGCACACCCAGGAGAAGCAATCCTTAGATCCATTTGCACCACTTAAAGACACCAGCTGGTTTCACTCACCTCACAAAATATCCTAAAGAAATCATCCAGATTTAAGGAAAGATCATATGTCCCACAGAAAGGCAGTAAAATAATCATTGCCAAGCTTGCATCCTGCCTCTTGGAAGAACATCCCAAAAGGACAGTACCAGTTACCACTAAAGCAGTGAAGGAAGACCCCCTCTCCAGATAGAAAAAGAAACCATGAGGCAGGAAAAAAATTCAACACAATACAAATAATTAAATCACAGCAGTAGCTGTTGCTTGTTAAGCCAATTACCAGAACAAATAGACATAGGAACTAGCCAGATTTCTCAACCCAGTTTCTTTTCAGGAACAGATATTAACCCTTTTCTTCCTAACAAAGCTGAATAGAGAAAAATATCCCATCAATAAACACAGGATTAAATCTCACCAAGTTCAGAATTAAATTTCACCAAAAACTCAGATAGGGTATGTAAACTCATGTTTGAATGTCAACCTTTCTAGCTAGCCAAGAAGCCTTGCTGAATGTCATCTATCTTGGTTCCTTGTCATTAAAAGCTTCTTTCTGGCAGCTCTGCTTCATTATTCAATTATTTCTTGAAAGTGCATCCCAGCTGGAAGAACTCCAACAGGGGAGTATTTCCTCCCAACAATAGTGTAAAAGGCTTAAAACAACCCTTTAAGAAAATCAACCAAAGTACCAGCAAAGGAGGAAATAAATTCCAGAGAAGTTCCGGAGACAGGAAGTCTAGGCGTACTGCCAAGAATGTAATAAGTGTTAATGGAGAGGAAGTTTCTGTAAGCAACACCACTAGAATGTTTCCTTTCTCTCTTTCTTACAGGATTAGCCCTGTAAATTGGAAAAAAAACAAAAGAAGATTTCTTCCAACAACCGGTTTTCCAAACAGCTTAGAAAGTTAACAACAGGTTCTAGTGAATAGGTGAAACCGTAGAATCCCACCCCTGAAGTAGTCTGAGCTTTAAATTGGCCAGGTCTATATTAGAACTATTTCCATGTTTTTCTCAATCTGTTCTTTGAAAATTTACTTTATTGATTACATTATTTATTTGTTATAAAGATGAAAAATTAAGTAAAGATTTGAGTCATCACTTCATTTGGCAGTTCAAAAAGCAATTGTTCACTTCAGTGTGATTTAGAATCCCCCAATTAAATTTGGTTCTACATCTGAATGTTCAATGATTTTCTTTTTTTAGTGCTATAATTTGCTGCTGTTTTACAGATCTTATTACATATATTACTATATTATAGTAATTATTTCCTTTCTTGGACACAGATAATCTAGCAAGTATAGTTCATCTCCTGGCTACTATATTAATGATACTTTAATGAAGTCTATGATAAGTTATTCCCACAAATCAAATGCACAAGCCAAAAACCAAATTCAGAAATATATGATAGGCATATTAAGCTTAAAGGTGTTACTTGTGAAAAAGATCTTATTACGGTGAAATGAAGAATCAGCAGTGTGATATAGCTACAAAAATGGCAGATACAGTTTTCAACATCAACAGTCGGGGTGGGATCCTATCAGTTCTATAGAATCGATTGTTATCATTCCCAGTAGTTCGGAGAACCGGTAAATCAGGCCTCTGGCTGATCCTACCCCTCTCCGCCCGCTCCTCTGCTGCCTGCCTGTCAGTCCTAATCACGCATGCGCGACATTGCACACATGTGCAACACTGCTGGCTGTAGCCTGCTCTTGCATGCCTGCCAGGCCAGCCATTGCTGCCTGCCTTCCACTGCAGCTCTGTCTTTACTGATCTCCCTGGGTGAGTGAGGCTCTGCAAGCCCCAGTTGCCTTTCCCTCCACACTTGCCTTTTGCTGCTGCCACCAGTCACCTTCCCCCCCCACTTGCCTTTTGCTGCTGCTGCCAGTCACCTTTCCCCCCACTTGCCTTTTGCTGCTGCCACCGGTCACCTTCCCCCCACCACTTGCCTTCCGCTGAGGAACACATGGAGAGGCTTGTATAGGATCTGGGCAGGTCAGTGGTTGCTTCTCTCACCTGCTGCTGCACAATGGAAAGCTTCCAACCCCTCCCTCCCATTAGAAATGGCTGCTGGGCAAGCAGAGAAGCAAGCCAGGTTGAATCCTACTTCTCTCTGCTTGCCTGGGAGCAGTTTCTAATGGGGGGATTCGGAAGCTTTCCGCTGTGCTGGGAAACCTTTGCTCTCCCAAAAACAGCAGCAGGAAGGATCATGTGGAGAGGTTCGTGTCAGCAAGGTGACCCTTGATAGAGTCTGGGACAGATGAAAGCAGCTGCAGGGTACAGAGTCTGGAAGCCCTGATGCACCAAGTGTGTGTGTGTGTGTGTATGACTGTTAAAATACCAAAAACAGATCAAGTAGGTCTGGGGAGGTCAGTCGTAAATTAGAACACTTGCTAAGCAACTGGCCATTAAGTGAGGACCACTTATATTTGGTTTGCCAGTCACATGGTCACCTAGCTATGCCCACCCTAGTCACATGGCCACCTAGCTATGCCTACCCCAGTTACAAGACCACCTAGCCATGCCCACCCCAGTCACATGACCACCTAGCCACGCCCACCCCAGTCACATGACCATCAAGCCACACCCACAAATTAGGCCACAGCCACAGAACCAGTTGTTACGAAATTTGAATCCCACCCCAGTCAACAGTAGTATAGTTCCCAAATCATGGAAATAGTGTTTCCACTTAATTCTATATCAATCAATGTCTTGCATGTTGTGTCCAGTTTTGGGTGCCATGTTTTAAGAAAGATTCTGACAAATTTAATTTCAGAGAAGGACATGGTTGTTAAGAAATCAAAAATGAAATCCTGTGAAGAAACATTAAATTAATTGGGAATATCTAGCCTTGGAAAAAAGAAGACAGCAGAGAGGGATATGATAGCACTGTTACAATAGTGGAATCAATTATCCTGAAATGTATCAGGCTTCCCTTACTACATTCCTGCAATGAATAGGAATTTGAATTAATTAATCAATTAATCCACACTTTCATCTTATTATTTCTGTTTGTGTAAATGTCCCTAAGTATGTTTTCAAATATTTACTTCCAAAATATAGACATTTGTATTTTCAACAGAAATACTCTTTTTAAAGAATTGAACTAGATAGATAGATAGATAGATAGATAGATAGATAGATAGATAGATAGATAGATAGATAGATAGATAGATAGATAGATGATAAAGAGAGAGAGAGAGAGATGATAGATGGCTAGATAGATAAATATAGATAAGAGATGATAGGTATCTTTCAAAGAACTACTGCTGTATGCTATACATCTTTAACTATAAAAAGATGGACTTTTCATGTCTTAAAATCTTTGCTACAGCAAAAGCTATTATGGTGGAACTCGTTATAATAGATTCCAGCTTGAGCTGTCTGATTCTTTGATGCCATGATTCTGTTTTGATGATTTTTTTTTAAAGGAAATCGTTAGTAACATTTCTTGGCTAGGAATGTATTTACATGTCAAGCTCTTAGCAACATCTGTTAAATACTATATTTTCTTCTTGGGTTATTAAATAATTATTTGTTATATTTCTATATGATGTTTGTATCATTTCTGGAAATATTGATGGGAGATAGGAATTTCTTTCAAACTAAATTATTTTATAGTTAGCAAGAAATAGGCTAGCAATTTTTAAACCAAGAGGAACAGAAAGGCTTAAGAACATTTATAAATATTTATGAATTACCAATGTTATATCATTTATTAATCATTCAGTTTACCTCATTTATATTAACTAAATAGTTTACATTTTGAATTATGACTATTTTCTTCTAATTGACATCATAACCATTCCAATTTAGCTAATACTACTTTGTTTTGTTTACTTTGCATTTGCTTTTCTATTTCACTTCATAGCTTTATACTTCGATGTGTTTTACTGAAAACGTTTTTGTTATTCATGTCTGTTGACTCTGCAATCTTTATCACTTTACCCTTCCCTAAGCTACTGATTTCCGAAATACAGATTGGGATTTGACATAACACAGGACATGCAAAAATTAAACATTGAAGCATTTCTCTGCAGGGAAATAATACAGTGGGGAAACCTTCAAATGAGGTAACTTTATCTGCCATAAAATGAAAGTAATCTTCAGATACTGTCTGACCTTGCTAATGATATTGTTGCCACGAGGACTCCTCAATGAGTACATGCTGGAAATCACTATTCCACATCATTCTATCACTGTATCTTCTTGAATATAGATTACCCTGACTAAAATCATTTCTCCCTGGCCTCTTTTAGACCTAATTTGGAGATATCAAGAATTAAACTTGTGAACTTCTGAATGTAAAACATATGATCTCAATACTATCATTATTCAAATTAATCTAATTGATAACTATTTGGCTATCAATCCAACTGCAATACTGTGTGAAAACAGAGACAACTCTGGCATACTGTAGTAGAGAGAAGAGTTTCCAAAGCACAGTAGACCAACATATTTTTCTGAATATCATTGCTATAAATGCATATAAAAATAAAAAGACTGAAAAACTACAATCAGAAATCTCAGTAACTAAAAGAAGGTGCCTGGGATGCATCTTCTTTACAGGTGGTTCTTGACTTATGACCATAATTGAGCCCAAATTATTTGCTAAGTAAGACATTTGAACTAAAGATTTTTTATTTTGTATTATCTTTTTGTTTGGGTCCATGTTGATTGTTCCTTTTTTTTGCCAGCAGCACAAAACAACTTTCAAGCCAGTAATAAAAACAGAAATAGAAAACAAAGCTATGTGAAATATACAACTTTATTAAGAAAGTTGTCAATAGATGCAGCCAGCATCATCAGATATCTACTGAATCTTCTGCTCTTTTGTTCTGGAAGGTGAGGATGCTTTGACAACAGGTTCAACAGCAGCTGCCATTCCACCTGTTCTATATAGGTAGTCCTTGACTTACAACCCACAACTGAGCCCATAATTTATGTTTCTAAGTGAAAAAAATGTTAAGTGGATTTTGACCCATTTTACAACCTTTCTTGCCACATTTTTTAGTAAATCACTGCAGTTGTTAAGTTAGTAATATAACTGAATCTGACTTTCCCATTGCTTGGCAAAAGTTCACAAAAGATGATCACATGCCCCTGACCCATTGCCACGGTCATAAATATGAGTCAGTTGCCAAGTGTCTGAATTTTAATTACCATGTGGATACCGCAAGGGTCATAAGTGTGAAAATGGCTCAATTAGGAATGCAGTTAGATTACAAAAAAATAATAAGACCCCGGGATCAGATGGAATTCCTTCAGAATTTTACAAGGAATTTCAAGAAATAATAGAGGAAATGCTGGTAGATTTGTATAACAAAGCCTTAGAGAATGCCAATATCCCTAAAACATGGCAGGAAGCATATATCATTCTCATCCATAAAGAACAATCAGATCCACAAAAAATCCAAAATTATAGACCAATATCACTATTAAATGTAGATTATTAAATAATGGCTACAATACTAGCGGAAAGATTAAAAAGAGCATTAGGTAGAATAATTCATACTGACCAGAACAGCTTCCTTCCTCACAGACAAATAAAAACAAACACAAGAATTATTATGGACATATTAGAATACTATGAAGTGCATTCAACTAAGACAATGGCATTAATATTCCTAGACGCCCAAAAAGCATTTGATAATCTGAATTGGAAATTCCTCATTAAACAATTGGTTGGTATGAAATTTGGTGAGACGTTTACAGGATTTATTAAGACAATCTATAGCATGCAGACTGCAAAAGTATTAATAAACGGGGAAAGTACAGACACTATAAAGATAAGTAAGGGAGTAAGACAAGGCTGCCCTTTGGCTCCCCTACTGTATATATTGGCAGAAGAAACTCTTCTAGCACAAATTTGAAAAAAACAAGAGATTAAAGGATTAAAAATTAAAAAAGGGGAATACAAACTGCAAGCATTTGCCGATGTCATGGTATTTATACTAGAAGAACCTTTAGAAACAAGTCCTATACTATTAAAAGAAATAGAAGATTACGGAAAGGTAGCAGGGTTAAAAGTTAACAAAAAAAAAACAAAAGTATTAGCAAAAAATTGTACAAAAGATCAGAAAGAAGAACTAGCAAACAAATTAGGTATGCAGGTGGTAAACAACGTAAAATATTTGGGAATATTGCTAATTACCAGATGTTCATCGATTAAAAAAGATAACTACGACAAAGGCACTTTTTTCAGTGCCGTTGTAACTTTGAACAGTCATTAAATGAACTGTTGCAGGTCAAGGACTATATGTATAGGGTAGAACAGTCTAAAGTAGTAATTGCAAATGTAGAACTCATGCAAAGGAATATGCCAAGATGTATAAGGTTATCTTAGGAGGCAAGTCTTTATGTTTTTTCTGACAGTACATCCATTTGACAATTAAAAACAGGTGTAAATAAGTCTAAATAATTGACTTTTTGCGAATTGTGAATCTTTCATTTCCTTCATTGGAAAATTTAACAGACTCATTAACAGAGGAGCACATTATATTGATAAAAGCTTTCTTTTTAAAGGAATTTATGAAGGCCACTCCCTATTTATCATTAAAATATAGTAACACAATTTGAAATGTTAATGTATGTATAATAAATCTCAGACTTCTTTAAATGAATTGATAAGGGGAAAACAGTCCTGAAAGTATCTGATATAAGTTTCATATGCAGCATTTGATATTTCTTCCACAAAAGAAATACATCATGCAATTTTACCTTGCGTAAGCAAGTGGTGATGCTGGAATAAATTTCATAGTGAATATAGAATAGTTCCCAATGGATGTTGCTCTTCCTGTGAATAGTTAAAAATAACATGGGCATTTAGGGACATGGGTCCCTAAAGTAATACATATTATCACAAAGTGAGCAAGGAAATTGGAAAACAATGCACTTATTAATTTATGTCACAGATTAGAATTATTTCCATTAGGAAGTTGTAAAATAATCAGATTAGTCCCAGTTTTGCTTAATGTAAACTGGACTAGGTAAAGGGTTTTATTCTGGATTACTGTTGATATGTTTTTACAAATGTACCAGATTTTTATCCATAATAAATCTAAAATTCAGAAGAAAAAAATTATACAAGACTATTATGGAAAACTGTATTGTCAAGAGAATATTCAAAAAGAAAAAATTAAGCAATATTTACAGAAAGCAAAATTACCACAGATACCCAAAGACATTGAAATAATGTTAGAAGGGAAAATAACGATGATGGAATTAACAGAAGCCTTAAAAAAACAAAATGTTGGAAAAGCACCAGGTCCAGATGGATTACCAGTGGAATTTTACAAGACGTTTCAGGAAATTTATTTATTTATTTATTTATTATTTATTTATTTGATTTGTCAATTACTTACAAGATAATAGGTATAAGTATATACATACAGTAGTTATGAATACATGAAATGGGTACTTATAAGAAAAATAAAAGAAACATTAGGACAAGGACGGTAGGCACATTGGTGCGCTTATGCACGCCGCCTACAGACCTATTAGAAAAGGGGTGAGGTCAATAGTAGACAGTCTCACCCCCACCCCCAATTGTTGCTTTCCATTGCAGGCTTCAGAAAGTTTTTGCAAGGTACAGTTGTTTTGTTCTTAAATATAGATGTTTAAATGTAATGTATGAGCTGCCAACAAACATATACACATACTTATACTTTATAAAAATTGATAACAACTGCACAGTTAACAGATAATAAAGGATAATAGGTATAAGTAAAACCTAGTTATGAATACATGGATACATATAAGAAAAATAAAATATAAAAGAAACAATAGGACAGGACAGTAGGCACGTTGGTGCGGTTATGCACGCCCCCTACAGACCTCTTAGGAAAGGGGTGAGGTCAATAGGAGACAGTCTAAGGTTAAAGTTTTTGGGGTTTAGGGAAGAAACCACAGAGTCAGGTAGAGTATTCCAGACATTGACCACTCTATTGCTGAAGTCATATTTCCTGCAATCAAGTTTGGTGCAGTTAACCTTGAGTTTGTATCTATTGTGTGCTCTTGCATTGTTATGGTTGAAGCTGAAGTATTCATTGACAGGTAAGTCATTGCAATATATGATTTTATATACCATACTTAGATCAGACCGAAGACAGCATAGTTCTAGGTGTTCTAGGTCTAGAATTTCGAGTCTGGTGGCATAAGGTATTCTACAACGAGTAGAGGAGAGAAGAAGAGAGAAGAACTTTTCTTGTGAAATATTTCTGGACTTTCTCAACTGTGTTAATATCAGATACATAATGTGGGTTCCAGACTGACGAGCTGTATTCGAGTATTGGTCTAGCAAATGTTTTGTATGCTCTAGTTAGTAGTGTGATATTACCAGAGAAAAAGCTATGTAGGATTAGGTTAACTACTCTTAATGTCTTTTTGGCTATGTAGTTTCAGTGGGCTTTAGCACTTAGATCATTAGAGATGAGTATTCCAAGATCCTTTACAGAGCTTGGATCATCAACAAAGTCTTGAATATTCAGCTTGTATTTTATTTTCTGATTTATTTTTTTTTGCCAATATGTAAGACAGAGCATTTATTTGTTGCGATCATCATCAGCTAAGAGAATGCAGTTGCTCTTAATATGATCAGAAATGTCATTTATGTAGCGTATGAAGAGGATTGGTCCTAGAACACTGCCTTGGGGGACACCACTATTGACAGGTACAGAATTTGATAGGACACTCCCAATTTTGATCATTTGTTGTCTGTTTGACAGGAATGCTTCTATCCAGTTATGCAGTTGTCCAGAGATACCATAAGATTTTAGTTTTAGGAGTAGTTTGTCATGTACCACTGAATCAAAGGCTTTACAGAAATCTACGTAGATTGTATCTATTGTTTTGCCCTGATCGAGTTGTGTAGTCCATAAGTTTTTGCAGTGTAAGAGTTGATTACAGAATAGCTTTTTCTGAAACCAAATTGTTTATTAGAGAGTAGGTTGTTTGTCTCTAAGTGGAGGCTAATGGATTGGTTAATAATTAATTCCATGACTTTACAGGTGACGCAGCATAAGGAGATTGGCCTGTAATTTTCAACTAGGCTGGAGTCTCCCTTTTTGAAGAGTGGGATGACCGTGGCTTGTGATCATAGGTTAGGCAAGGAGCTGGTCCTGAAAGATTTTTCAAAGATTATGCTTAGAGGTTGTGCTATGGCAGTGGATAGCTTTTTTTAAGAAGTAGGCACCTATTGCTTCTGGTCCAATAGATAGAGATGGTTTTAGTTTGCGTAGGGCTTTTTCAACATTGTCTTCTGTAAAATCGATATGTATTAGATCATTGTAGTTTTTTGTGGTTCAGCTAGGAAATACTGGGCATGATCCATTGCTGTTTACAAATACTGAGCCAAAGAATGTGTTAAAGAGGTTGGCTTTAATGGTGTCATTGTTGTAGTCTTTACCATTAGGACCTATCAAGGGTGGCATGGACCTTGAGTCTTTTAGTTTGTTGTTTACAAAATTGTAAAAAGTGCGGGTGGAATTGGTGCGTAGAAGGTTTTCCTCTTGTTTAATGTGATAATTGGTGCATTCAGTCTCTGGTGGCATAAATTTTTGTATCGGCTTTTGAAGTTGGCAACATGACCAGATTTGTTTTTCCGCCAGAGTGATCTCTTTTTGGATTGAAATTTCCTTATTGTTATGGGTAATCTTTTTTTTTGGGGGGGGGGGTTGTTATTGGTACATATAGTTTGGTGACTCTTTTGACTTCAAGTAATGGTTTTCAACAGTATTTCATCCAATGAATAGAGATTGCCAATTATTAGAAGTCATGAATGAAGTTATGTCAAAGAAAAGAATATCCAAAACATGGTCAGAAGCATATATTACACTTATACCGAAGGAAGACACAGATCCACAGCAAGTTAAAAACTATAGACCTATTTCCCTATTAAATTCAGACTATAAATTTTTTGCTTCAATTCTGGCAGAAAGATTAAAAGATATTTAAATAACTTTATTCATGCTGATCAAAATGGATTTCTGCCAAAGAGACAAATTAAAAATAATATGAGAATAATTCTGGATACTTTGGAATATTATGAGACACATCCTGAAAAACAAATGACCTTGATGTTTCTAGATGCTCAAAAAGCCTTTGACAATGTGAGTTGGTGATTTATGTTATTGCAACTGGTACAGATGGGCTTTGGTAAAAAAATTGTTCAAGCCATTGAAACAATATATCATAAACAAACTGCAATGGTTATGATAAATGAATAATTAACAGAGTCTATAGATATAAGAAAAGGGACTAGATAAGGTTGTCCACTGTTGCCTCTGCTGTTTGTGTTAACATTGGAAGTGCTGAATAGGAATATTAGAGAAGAAAAAGAAATGAAAGGAATGAAAATTAAAAAAGAAGAGTATAAATTGCAAGCCTTTGCAGATGACCTGATATTTATATTAGAGGACCCATTGGAAACAGCACCCAAATTAATAGAAAAGATAGAAGAGTATGGAAAAGTAGCAGGTTTGAAAATAAATAAGGATAAAACAAAGATATTAACAAAGAACATGTTAGCAAGATGAAAGAAATAGTTGGAAGAAATTTTAAAAATCCAGGTCACAAATAAGGTAAAGTATTTAGGGATATATATTACACCAAGATGTAATACATTGAAGAAGGATAACTATCTTAAATTCAAACAACAGATCGCGACAGACTTGGCAAAATGGGAAAATTTACAATTATCATTGATTGGGAGAATATCTACAATTACGATGAATGTATTGCCTAAAATTTTATACTTATTCCAAACAATTCCAATTAGATTAGGGAAAGAGTTTTTTGAACTTAAATAAAATTGTGTTGAAATACATCTGGCATGGCAAGAAAGCGAGAATAAAACTTAAACTGCTACAAGACACAAGAATACGGGGAGGGTTCACTATGCCCAACTGGGAATTATATTATCAGGTGACAAATCTGATGCAGGTAAAGGAATGGATAACATTAAGGAACAGTAGATTATTGACTTTAGAAGAACATGACCTACTGTTGGGATGGCATGCTTTCCTCTGGTATAAGGGAACTAAAACACAGGGATATTCTGGAGGACATTATATTCGAGAGGCATTGTTTTTAAATTGGGAGAAGATAAAAAAGCAATATTTAAAGATTCCATTATGGATATCTACCATTGAATCTTTTTCTTATCCAATAATATATAAAAAGGAACAAACAGTTAGATATGGTGAGATATTGAATGAAAAGGGTGAACTTAAATCTATGCAAGCATTGGAAGAACAAGGTATAAAAATGAATTGGTTTTCATATTTGCAAATACAATCTAGATTTGATAAAGATATTAAATTAGAAGATATTTATGATAAGTTGACTGATTTATATAAAATCTTGATAGGTACTGATGAAAATGTAATTTAAAAACTTTCTGGACATTTACTAGAATTTAAATTGGAGGAGGAACAAGTTAAAGAAATGATGCTTGCTTGGATATGGGATTGATTTTAGAGAAATGGCAAAAATTATGGTCTCAAAAATATAAAATGACAATGTCAACTGCTTACAAAGAAAATTTGTACACAATGTTTTACAGGTGGCACTTAGCTTGACGAGAATTCCGAGAATGTTTAAGGATAAATTGGATAAATGTTGGAAATGTCATTAGATACCTGGTTTGTATTACCATATGTGGTGGATGTGCTTGGATGCAAACAGATATTAAACTAAAATCCACACATGGTTGGAAAAAATGATAAAACAACACATAGACTTTAAGCCAGAAATATTTTTATTGGGAATTATACTGGAAATGTACAATAAAGAATTGAAATATTTGATTGTAAATATTTTGACAGTGGCTAGGATTGTATTTGCTAAGAATTAGAAAAATGAAAAAATACCTATGGAGGAGGAAATCATTAAGAAAATTATGGACTGTGCTGAAATGAGTAAATTGACATTTGAAATCAGAGAACAAGAAGATAAACAATTTTACATGATATGGGATTTGTTTTATTAATGGTTGGATAAAAAGACATGGTAATGTAATAGACTAGGAAATCTCGTAATAGAAGTTTAATAGATAGATATAAAATATAATACAAATATATACAACCATTGGATGAAAGTATAATACAAATTTTATAATAAAATCTAGAATATCTCGTATAAATGATGGAATAAATAGTTTAGCCATGAATGATTAATAACTGATAAATATATAAGCATATGTTAAATTGACAATGTGAGAATTTATATAAATTGTGAGCGATAACTATGAAAGGATAGCACAAAAGATTTGTAACCAACTGACACAGTGTATGTATATAAAATGGAAAATGGTTTTATGTTTTTTATGTTTTATTTGTACATATTTGTCTCAAAAAATAAAAATATTTTTTAAAAATATATATAAAGTTTAAAATTATTAAATGTTTTTAATTTTCTTGGGCTTTTACGTATCAGCTTACTGCCATATATGTGGCCCTGGAAAAAGTGTTGTGTACATTTGTGAATTAATTGCTGTAGCAGCATGACCACATTCATTTTATTTACTCAGGTATTGATGATTCTTTTTGTTGGTTGCAAAACTTTTCTACTGGTTTTGGTTGCATATGATTGGTCAGAAACTTTTTATCTGATACTTTTCTCTCCAGTCACTTACATGGAACAACATGATAGACCAGAATTATATTCAAATGTCAGTCATAATAAGATTGCAACTGCCTGCAAGGATGCTAACAAATGTTTGACTTTTAAATTGTTGTTTCCATTTTCATGAAGAAATTGGTTTTAAATTTGATTTCCTGTCTCAGACTATTGTTGTCAAACCTACTGACATACAGTGTATGAGCCAAACTCATTCTTGCAGTAGGAACATGAGAAGCATACAAAATAAGTTTATTTTCAGGACTTATATTATGGGGTTATACCAGAATTGATTCAAATTATTTCTTAATTCCTATGTTGGGATCTAAGTATGGTAGGATACTCTGTGCTTCAGAAATTCAAGTACAGCAACATATAGATTCATTCTGTATTTAAAAAAACTGTAAATGCAAATTTAATGATAGGAATATTCCTATTCTATTAATACTGAAAAAGTGTAAGCCAATGTTACCATACCATTATACAAGAACCAGTCAAGGAAAATCATCTTGCCAATGAAAAATGTATGCTATATTTTCATTTGAACAATTAAATGCCTTTAATGCCACTAGTGTAGAATTGAAATGCATTTTAGTATGTAGCTATTTAAATTGTTGTGTCTTGAAAACTTGACATTTTATTGATGTACTTATTCCTTGGTTATATTTATAATTGCCACAATTCCTCAAGAAGTGATCTTATAAATGTCACTGTATTATGATTGCTAGCAGCCATTTCACAATAATGATTTATATTTTATTGATTCATTTTTATCCCACTCATTATTTTCATAAATAACTCTCAAGGTGCTAAACATATCTAATACACATTTCTTCTACTATTGTCCCATAACAATAACAACTCTTTGAGATGAATTGACTGAGAAAATAACTGGTACAAAGTCACCCAGTCAGCTTTCACGCCAAAGATGGGACTAGAAGTTATGGTCTCCTAGTTGCTAGGCTGGTGCCTTAATACTAGACCAAACTGGTAGGAAACTAAAAGCAACACCTGGAAGGTGATTAGTTCTCTACCTCTTAGGCAGAAAAAATGAATCATAGAACTATGAAATTGGAGCAGACCACCAGGATCAATTTGTGTAACTTTCTGCAGCATGTAGAGAACTAATTAAATTATCTTCAAAACATACTATAGCTGTCCAGTATTTTTTTAAACTTTCCAGAGATGGAGAACCAAGATTAATGGAAAGAAGTCTTACTGTCAGGATTTTTTTTCCTTTTATTTAAGTAAATTCTATGTGGAGCAATTTGTACCCTTATTACTGCTCTTAGTTTTTGTGACAAAGGAAAACAAATCATGTTCATTCTCTCTGTGGCATTCTTTTAATTATCTGAATGCTGATTATCCTAGCCATATCCTGGGTCTTTATCTTGCTTTTTTCACACTTTCCAGAATTTTCTCTTCTAATCTGTACATATCATTCTAAAACTGTGGTATCCAGAATTGCATCTTAAGTTTGAACACACAGTGAGAAGTAGGATAAATAAGGACTTCATGTATTTTCAATTCAATGCTTCTTCTAATTCTGCCCAGAACTGATTTAGCCTTATTATTAGATGCCTGTCATTACTGGCTCATATTCAGCTTGTTGTCAAGAACCATACCTAAGTATGGTAGTTCTTCAAAATAGTACATCCAAGCCATAGATCTTTTTTTTATTATGGCCAAAATAACAGGATATAAAAATAGTTTTTTCCCATGTGCCATCACTTTGCTGAATACCTAATTCCCACAGCACTGTCTTAGGCCTACAATTATTTAACCAGTAGTAGGTTGTATTGCTATTATCCTTCTCATCTTCTCATTTTTCCTATTACTTTCTCCTATTGGTATCATGATTTATCACTTGTTGATTGTATCTTATGATTAATGATTGTAACTATGATTTATGATTTATGATCTATGACTGATCACTTTGTTGTTTGTATGTACATTGAGAGCTTATGGTTTGGAGACAAATTCCTTGTGTGTCAAATCACACTTGGCCAATAAAGAATTCTATTCTATTCTCTATAATATCTTACATTTATCCTATTTAGGAACATTGTATGTTTCTCATGCTAGTCTTCCAAACTAGCCAGATTAAATGCACTCTATTATCTTGAGTATTTTCAGATATCCTCATTTGAAATTGTCTGCAAATCTTATAAGCAACTCACAAACCCAATTATATGGTAATTAATAGGGGTGGAATTCAAAAATTTTAACAACCGGTACTGGGTGGGTGTGGCTAGATGGGTGTGGGTGTGGCTAGATGGGTGTGGCTAGTGGATGTGGCCATGTGACTGGGTGGGCGTGGCTTCTTCTCCTTTTTTTGCAGCACCCCCCCTTGTTTTTTTTTTGCCTCCTGGGCCTCAGGGAAGCCTCCTGGGGGGACGTTTTTGTTCCCAGAAGGCTTCCCTGAGGCCCAGGAAGGCAAAAAATGGAAGGGGTTGCAGCTCCCCTGGCACCCTCCTCCTGCACACACACACACACACACACACACACACACAAACCATACACACACACACACACACACTACTCTAAGAGACTTTAAATAAAATGTTTTTATTCTTTCCAATGCATATGAATGACCATATTAATTGTCCGACTAGTGAACCCAAAATAAGAAAACACTCTTAGGAACTTTAAATTCCTAAAAGTAATACTTTACTTTAATACTTTACTTTATTGGATACACCATTTTGGTACTGAAGTATCAAAACCAACTCTGGTTTTCCCATGCAAGTGCTTTCTTAGTTAAATAGTTTCCCTTCCCCCCCATTCCAGGATGATCACATTGTCCAATTATGAGATGTCCTTTTGTTTTGGGAACAGTCCATGTCTTTCCAAAGCACCTGCAGTGATGACCTTGATGATTGCCAGACTCTCATGGTCCATGCTCATGTTGTCAGCATTCTATTTCACCCTTCCCTCCCCACAGTTCACTGGCAAGTTGAAAAATGTATAGGGTTGAAAAAAGCAAAGCAGTTCAATCTTGGCATGCAGATCCCCTAAAGGAAAAGGACACTTGGAAAATATTAAGCTTAGATAAACCCTGTTACCTAAGTACTCTTAGCCTTCAATAATCTCCTTGGCCATTGAGGATATTTTGCATGAAACCTTCTGGCTAACTTGTTAGCAGCAACATTGTGGGGCCCTACCCACTCAGTGTCAGTTGAGGGATATCCTTTCCACTACACTAAGTATTGTAATCTCCCTTAAAGTACCTTGACTCCAATATTTTCTTGATTTCATAGTGTTCCTCATCCCCCACTATAAGTGCTTTTGTATGGGAGCCAACAAGAAAATACACCAGCAAGGCAATCCCCCCCCCCCAAGCAAGTACTGAAGGATGAAATTGAACCGATTAAAGTACTGAGTCCATCATACTGTCAGCGTTCCAACTAACAAACTCCAAACCAATAAATTCCAAGGCAAGCATTATCTCAAAGTTCATAGCCAGATGAAAAGCAGAGCTAAGTCTTTGAGATGATCCAATAGATCTCAGGAATTCCCTCCATAATTTTGTGGTGAATTGAACACCTCTGTCTGATATTATTCGCTGCAGCACCCCATGAAGCTGGTATATTTGCTTCACAAACATCTTGGCTAGTTTTTTAGCTGAGGGTAGTCCAGAGCAAGCAGTGAAATTAGCTTGCTTAGAGAATAGATTAGAGAATCAATTACAGTCCAAATTACTGTATGTCCTCCACTTTCTGAAAGTTCAACTATAAAATCCATGGCAATTTCTTCTCAGGATCTGGTTGGCTCAACCACTTGTTGGAGAAGCCCAGGCAGTTTTCCTGGTCTCATTTCATCCTGGCACAAATAGAACAACTTTTGACATAGTCCTCTACATCAGCTTTCATTCTTGGCCACCAAAATTGCCTCATGGCTAGATGAAGGGTTTTTTTTAAAATCCAAAGTAATCACCTAGTCATGAGTCATAACTTCAATGCAATATCAACCATCTCAAGTTGCTGGGCATGTAAGTTTGGATCCTTTAAATGCCAACCCACCCCTTAAGATTAGATCTTCTTGGTTTTCCATGAACCATGGGTCAGTCAAAAGTGCTGCTTTTAGGTCTGTGGTCAGTTTATCCACAGGGAGGTCAGCTTGATGTTTAGCTTGGGCTCTGATAGTAGCTTGGGCTGTGATTTGTGTTTCTGAAATCATTACATGGAAGACTTCTTCTAGGTAGCTGTCATATTGAGGTTTTCTTCACAGTGCATCTGCCAGTAAATTCTTCCCTCCTAGGATGTATTTTAAGTTGAAATTAAAATGTTTAAAGTA
Source organism: Bungarus multicinctus (assembly GCA_023653725.1). Lineage (NCBI taxonomy): Eukaryota > Metazoa > Chordata > Lepidosauria > Squamata > Elapidae > Bungarus > Bungarus multicinctus. Next base: position 33,483,634 of record CM042848.1, read on the forward strand.
TTGAGCCCAGCGAACTTGTTTAGGGGAAAGCTTCCCGGGGGGGGGGGGGGGGGGGGGGTTCAGAGCTTAGAGGTTTTTGTGATCAGTCCATACCTTGAACAGGTCCTTAGCCCTTCTAGGAAGTGCCTCCAGAAAAGGAGGGGCCATCGGACTGCAACGGCTTCCATTTCCCATACAGCCCAACTTCACTCTGTGTCTGTTAGTTTTTTAGATAAATATGCACAGGGCAGCAGCTGGCCTTGGGAGTTCTTTTGGAGAAGTACAGTGGCCACAGCCACATCACTGGCATCTGATTGAACAATAAATGGCCTGTCAGGGTCCGGATGCTGGAGAATAGGCTCTTCCATGAAGAGACAATTTAAATTCTCAAACACTTTTTGACAGTCCATTGACCATGCTAGTGACTGATTTAGTTTTGGCTTCATAGGAGGGGGGGCATTTTTAGTAACTTCATCAAAGGTAGAGCTACTTCCGTGAAGGCTGGAATGAATTGTCTGTAGAAGTTGGCGAAACCTAGGAAGCTTTAGAGCTGTTTGTGAGTGCAAGGGGGCTGCCAGTCCAGCACAGCTCTCACTTTCCCTGGATCCATCTCAATCCCATCATTTGACACTCAGTAGCCCAGGTACTCTAAGGAGGTCTTATGGAACTCACATTTTGACAGCTTTGCATAGAGTTCTGCGACTAGGAGTTTTTTCAGTACTTGCCGCACTAGTTTGACATGCTCCTCTATCATTTTGCTGAATATAAGAATGTCATTCAGATAAACTACGATTCCATTATACAAATGATCATGCAGCACTTCATTGATTAATTGCATAAAGACTGCAGGGGCTTCCTGGAGCCCAAAAGGCATGACTTGGAATTGAAAACTTCCTAGCAGACAATTGAAAGCTGTTTTCCATTCATCTGCCTCTCAAATGCACACTCTGTAATCGGCTTCCCTTAGGTCTAGCTTAGTAAATATTTTGCCCTTTGATAGGTGATTCAATAAGTCTTTCATGAGGGATAGTGGATAGGTGTTTTACACACACAAGCATTTATTCCTCGGAAATCAGTACAAAGCCTCATCCCCCCATCTTTCTTTTCCTTAAACAGCATTGGGCAGTTACTTTAGATTTTGCGGGTTAGATAAAGCCTCTGTTTAAGTTGGTATCAATGTACTTTCTCAATTAAGTCATTTCCGTTGGTGTCATGGAGTACATTTTTGGCTTTGGTAACTTGGCTCCCAGCTCGATTTCAATTGCACAGTCAGTTTGCCAGTCACATGGGAGGATATTGCATTCCTCCTCACTAAAGGAGGCCAAGTCTCTGTATTCTTAAGGGACTGTGAGGTTGGCTCCATGGAGGCAATGATCCAATGTAATTGCATTGTTGCAGCAGTAAAGTGACTCAAAATGCTTATTGCACAAGCTATGTCTGGTCTGGACCACTGTGACAGATACAATTGGCTTTCTATTGCAGACTGATATATCTCCTGATCACAGGCTTCACTTTCGTCCTCACCCAAACTGTTATGAAAATCTGTACTCATAGGCGTTGGAGTAGTATTACAATCTTTCATGTTATATCTCTCCAACAACTATTCAATTTTCCTTTGTTGACTTGAGAATATAACCACTTTTCTCAGTTTTATGTATCTCTACACCGAGATAATTTATTTCTCCTAAATTCTTTAATTCAAATTTCTTCAACTTATTTGCAAATTCGTTTACCTGTGATATATCCTTTGCAATGAAGCAAAGATCATCCACAAATGCTAATAGTTGACAATTGCCACCTAGTAACTTTCCAGTGTATATGCAACCATCAGGCTGCAACTCTTGAATCCAAGGCCTTTCAATGCCTTATCTAGACATATATTCCAATTCCTAGTTGACTGCGTCAGCCCATAAATGGCCTTGTTCAATTTATATACTGTGTTATGCTTTTTACTTTCATACCCTGGTGCTTGAACCATGTAAATTTCTTCCCCTAATTCTGCATTGAGGAAAGCTGTGGTTATGTCAAAATGCCAAACTTTATGGCCAAAGCTGGTGCCAGCCTGATGCTCTCACTCTTTACAGTTGGCACAAATACCTCATCATAGTGCACATTTTTCATCTGTGAAAACCCCTGTGTCACTAACCTTGCTTTATATTGTACTTCATTATTGGGCAGTACCTTTTTCTTGTATATCCACTTGCATCCTACAACTTTGCTACCCTGTGGCAAAGTCATAGATATGAACACTTTATGTTCTCCCATGGATTTCATTTCTTTGTCTATGGCTTCTCTCTACTTGTTCAATTTTAGGTAATGTCAATATTTCTTTGTAGTTCCTTAGTTGATACCTTACATTACACACTTTAACTTCACTAGCAGATTACCTGTCAGGTGGAATCCACATTGCTCTTACCTGTGTGGCACTGACTGCTCCTGTGTGTCAACCCTCTCTTGCTTCATATCTTGTTCAACTTCTCCTCCCTGAATGCTGACACCATCACTAAGCAAGTTGCCATCACTAAGTGAGTTACCATCACTAAGTGGATCACCATTACTAAGTGAATCATTCCAAAAATTTGAATCAATTCTGTTCCAATTTTGTTCTGCAAAGGTTGCGGACCTTGAAATCGCTATTCTTTTGCTGCCATCGCTAAAGTGATAGCTTTTTGAGCCTGGATCAGAACCCATAAATCTGAGCTTTTCTAGCCTTTGGTTGCCCCTTTCTTCTAATTGCTTTTGGAATACGCACCCACACATTGCTTTCAAGCACCCTTAAATATGCTAGATATGGTTTTCGCCCATACAGCACTGCACATGGAGTATCATTAATGGAGGAACTCCACAATCTATTAACTAAATAGTTAGCAGTCAATATGGCTTCACCCCAATATGGCCTGCTTAGACCAGAATCCTCTAGCAGTGAGTTCTTCATGATTTGCAAGACTCCATTCCGTCTCTCAGCAACACCATTCTCAGCTGCTGTGTAAGGATTTGTGCATCTGTGTTTTATTCATAACTGTGCCAACCACTGTTGAAAACTTGTTGACATGAATTCTGAACTTCTGTCAGTTTGCAGCTGACATACCTGTTGTTTATACTTTCTTTCTACAAAGCTTACCCATTGCTTAAATTTCTGTAGCACCTCTATTTTACTCTTTAGTAAATAGCAGAACCCAAACCTGCTATAATCATCTACAATGACCAGTGCATACTTAGCTCCTCCCAAACTGGCTTGCATTGGGCCCACCAAATCTGCATGTACCAGCTCTAGAGCTCTTGTTGTCTGCCTTGTGCTACTCTTGCTTGTGCTACTCTTACTGGGAACGCTTGGACTTTGATGTTTTGCATCCTGCACAATCCAAATATGCCTTACATCCCTTTACATGAAATCCTTCTGCATATTGGTCCATCTTTTGAACAATTTTAAAGTTGGCATGACCAAGTTTCCTGTGCAAAAGATGAACACATGAATCATGTTTTGCAACATTGCCAATGTTTGTGCACATGGAACTTTTTGTCCCTGTAACATATAAAGATTATCATGCTTTATATCTTTGCACAGACAATCCCATTTTTTTATAAGACACTGCCCATTTACAAGTGTGGTCTCAAATCCTTGTTTGTCTAAACTAGAGACACTCAGCAAATTATGTTCCATTTCTGGCACACATAAAATATTATTAAACCTTGTTTCCAAATATGGAATTTGCACACTGCCTCTTCCAATGACTTTAGCCTTCTTTGCCATTTGCCAAGACTACTATGTCTCCTGCAGCTACATCCATCCTGTAAAACAATTTAGCATTATTAATAATCATTTGGCTAGCTCCACTGTCTATCAACCATTGATTTCTTCCATTACTATTGCAGGATTTTCCAACAATTTGTCCATCAACTTGTCTTTCTTGCAGCAAACAGTCTTTCTTTAAATGAGTAGTGTCACCACAGATGAAGCATCATTTCTGTTGTTGGGCTTTCTGTTTAGTTTTAGTCTGATGTTTTCTACTGCTCTTCTGCTGGTCTCTGGTAACTGCAAGGCTCTTATCTCTCTGCTGCTCTCTGCAGACAGCCTGGCTGTGGAAATTTCCACTGCTCCTCTTGGGCCCCCTCCTCAGGAATTTTTTCTCCTCGTGGTTTTTTCTATAATGGCATTTCTGCTCTTCAGCTATCAGACATGCTTTCAGAGCTTCCAGACTTAATTTCTGTTCTGGTTTACATTCAAACACTGGTTTACATTCAAACACTGCAATGTCCCAAGTTTCATCTAGGCTGTTTAAAACTAATAGTACTGAGGAGACTTCCGGTTGGGTGCTGTGTAGGTGCGGAGCTGAGGAGCGGATCGCCACTCTGAAAGACTCTGATTTTCCGCACATTGTTGGCTCTTTGGAGCGTGCCAGGTCTTGGAGAGACAGGCAAAAGAAAGGGGAAGAGTTGGAGGTCCCAGGGAGGTGCCGCGATCCTGGAGGCTGGAAGAGGAATCCCACAAAATCCCTGTAAACCAACGGCCGAAGAGGGAAATCATGATGGTGATCAGAACCAGAGACACAGCAGCCCAGCCAACTAAGAGAAGCGAAAAGAGGGAAACAGCAGGCTGAGCACTGGAAAGGCATAATTAAAGAAGATTCTGAGAATATCAGTGTGCACTCTAAGAGAAGCTCCGATCGGAGTGGTATGCTGAGGCGGCGGAACCATTGATAGGAGTGCTGACTGAAATAACGGAAGAGCTTTATGCTGACTAATGGTAATCCAAAACTTGAAGCAAAGAAGGATGAGATAATATCTGTTTTGCGGCTGGAGGATTGAACTATAAATTACTATTGTCTTTTTATATGAGATCAGAGGAAAGAAAGCAAAAGAATTGAAAGTGATTAAGTGGTATAGGGAAATATAAGAACAGCTAAGAGTGCAAAAACTGGGAGAGACTTGTTGATATATTGAAAAACCGGAAAGTAAAGACTGGAAAAAGAAACTTTAATTTGATAAATATTAATAAACAGCTTTGAGAATAAAATAAAAAGATTTATGTAAGACCTATAACTTGGACTGTGGTTGTATGGGAGTAAAAGAATAAAAGAACAAGAAGAAAATCTACAAACTGAACAAAGGAAGGGAGTCCTGAAAGTGACTGTGCAATTTGAAATGAGGATACTTTGAACTGGATCCTGTTTGAACACAGATAACTAACAAAAGAAGTTTGGATTTGATATAAAAAATATTGGCCAAATATAAATCTACTTAAATATTTTTGATAGAAAGTTAATCTGATAGAGTTAATTTATATATAGAGTTCTTTGATTAATTGAATAATTATTGGAGGTGATTTTATAACTATTATAAATGCATGAACTAGATGGTTAAAGAATAATGATATAATAATATTATTACTACTTTTGTATTTATACTATTCATATATTTCCTTCTTCTATAGACAATCTATATTAATTAATTTCTGTTTAAAAATATTTTATAAGAAATTACGGGGAGGGAAAAAAAAGAGAGAGAAAGGGACTGTTAATGGTATATTTGAACAAGTGTGTATTTGATCAATAGAAAACCTTAGGATTACTTAGCAAAAATCTATTTTAGTAAAAATAGGAACAAAGATTGACTATGAACTTTTAGAACAGAACTTTAGTAATTAAAAACACAATATATGTATTAATTCTACTACTGAATTGAGGAGAGGAAAATAGTACTCTACTAGGAATGGTAGATGGTAGATTGGAGAGAGTTGATACAGAAAATTAAAATGGCGACAATATCCTCTACAAATGTAAAAGCTGGAAAGAAAACAACAACGATGTCTTCACCTGCAGGGCAGAGATCCATAGATGAAATGTTACTAGCAGAAAAAACCAGCTCAGCTCAAAGCCTGCAGACAGTACAAACAACACTTAATATGATGCAGGAAATGATGCAAGAAATGATGGTAAAAACTCATGAACTAATTGCGAAGAATCACGAAGACATGAAAACAGAGATGAAAACAGAAATAGGAAGCGTAAAAAATGAAATACAAACTTTAAATACTAAGATTGGAAAGATGCAGGAAGTAATGTTAAAAAATGAACAGAAATTAAAATTAGTAGAGACAAGAACAGAAATGGTGGAGAAGAGACTAGAGGATTCAGAACAAAATTGGAAAGTCCTTTATTGTGAGCTTCGGGATTCAATGGTATCCATGGAATTAGAGAAGGCATCTTTTTATCTTAGATTTCAAAATGTGATGGAGAATAGAAAGAAAGATCTCCATGCAATCATGACAAACCTCATAGCGGTAGCTCTACAGAAACACTAATCAGAAATTGAAAGTGACATAGACGAAGTCTATAGATTATACACTCATTACGCAAAGAGACATAGATTACCACGAGAGGTCCACATCAGATTTGCGAGGAAGACAACACAAGACCTGCTTTACAGTAAGACCAGAGACGAACCCCTTATATATAAAGACCATGAAGTGGTCACACTAAAACAAATACCCAGGAGAGTTAGAGAACAGAGAAGGGCCTACCAATTTCTATCAACACAACTTATCAGAAACGGTATTCCATTCAGGTGGCTTACTCCTGAGGGGCTGTTAGTCTCATGGCAGGATAAAAAATATAAAATACAGTTGAAAAGGCACAGGAATTCCGTGAACGATATCTAGTACCGGAGGAAGAACAAGGAAGTAGAGACAATTTAACTATGAGAAATCAAGAAAAACAACTCTCCACTGAAAAAGAATCTGATTCACAATCCGAACCCCAAAACTCCAGAGAAGAAGAAGATAATAGACCAAGAAGAAGAGAACCAGAACTAGGAACGAAATAAGAAATGCATCCCACACTCAATGATATTGATAAGGAAATCACTTTATTTTCAGTTAATATTAATGGCTTAAATTCATCATCCAAAAGAAAACAGATATTCAAAAAACTCAAAAAACAAAATGCTGATATAATTTGTATCCAAGAAGTACATATTTCAGACACTCAAAAAGATCTCCTAAAAAATGTAAATCTAGGTAAAATGTATTTGGCAGTTGCAACAAAGAGAAAAAAAGAGGTATTGTAATATATGTAAAAGATTGGCTTCAACATAAACAAATTTATAAAGATCAAGAAGGGAGAATGCTCTTTATAGAAATAATTCTAAACCAGAAAAAGGTATTGCTAGCCACAATATATGCCCCGAATATAAATCAAAAATATTTTTATAATAAGCTTCATCAGAAGATAATAAAGTTTCAATATGCCAATGTATGCATAGTAGGGGACTACAATGCCATCCCAGATAAAGATAAAGATTATAAAACGTCCTCCCCCCACAAAAAAAGGAAAGGAGAACACTACCCATGTCCTTTAATAACATGATAAGAGAACTTAATTTGAAGGATGTGTGGAGAGAACTAAATCCAAATAAAAAGCAATATACCTTCTTTTCGAATCCTCACAACTCCTGGTCTAGAATAGATCAGATATGGATGGACCCTGGGATAATGGAGAACATTGAAAGGATTGAGGTTTTGCCAAATTTATGGGCTGACCATAATCCGATTCAAATTAAATGGAAAGGAGAGAGAAAATCTGGAAGATGGACATTTAATAACACTATACTAAGAAATAAAGATTGTATAGAAATGATTAAAAAAGAATTGAATATATTTTTGGAAATAAATAAAAGAGAACATACCTCCTTACAGAATCTTTGGGATACGACCAAAGCCTATGTCAGAGGTTTAACCATTGCTTACAATATCAAAAACAACAAGGAAAAAAGGCAGCAACAAAATAGATGGAGGGAGAATTTGAAAGATTTGGAAACAAGACAACAAGACCCGAATAATTTAAATATTAAAAAAGAGATAGATTTGGTAAAGCATAAGATAAACTTGGATGTACAGGAAGATTTGGCTTGAAAAATTAAGCTAGCAAAACAAAACTATTTTGAAAATGCAAATAAACCGGGGAGATGGTTAGCCCATAAAATAAAAAAAGAACAAGAAAAGAGAACGATAGTAGCTCTCCAAGATCAGGAAGGGAAATTATACACGCAGACTCAAAAAAAAGAAAGAAATTGCTAAAGATTTTTTTACAAAATTATATGACCAGGAAGAAGTATTAGAAGAATCTATTGACCAATATCTGAATGAAAAGAATTTGCCTGAAATCACCGATGAAGAGAAACAAAATTTGAATACTAAAATATATATAGAAGAAATTAGGAATGCAATTAGATTACAAAAAACAAATAAGACACCAGGACTAGATGGAATTCCTTCAGAATTTTACAAGGAATTTCAAGAAATAATAGAGGAAATGCTGGTAGATCTGTATAACGAAGCCTTAGAGAATGCCAATATCCCTAAAACATGGCAGGAAGCATATATCGCTCTTATCCATAAAGAACAATCAGATCCACAAAAAATCCAAAATTATAGACCAATATCATTATTAAATGTAGATTATTAAATAATGGCTACAATACTAGCGGAAAGATTAAAGAGAGCATTAAATAGAATAATTCATACTGACCAGAATGGCTTTCTTCCTCATAGACAAATAAAAACAAACACAAGAATTATTTTGGACATATTAGAATACTATGAAGTGCATTCAACTAAGACAATGGCATTAATATTGCTAGGCACCCAAAAAGCATTTGATAATCTGAACTGGAAATTCCTCATTAAACAATTGGTTGGTATGAAATTTGGTGAGAAGTTTACAGGATTTATTAAGACAATCTATAGCATGCAAACTGCAAAAGTATTAATAAACGGGGAAAGTACAGACACCATAAAGATAAGTAAGGGAGTAAGACAAGGCTGCCCCTTGGCTCCCCTACTGTATATATTGGCAGAAGAAACTCTTCTAGCACAAATTAGAAAAAACCAGGAGATTAGAGGATTAAAAATTTAAAAAGAGGAATACAAACTGCAAGCATTTGCCGATGACATGGTATTTATACTAGAAGAACCTCTAGAAACAAGTCCTATACTATTAAAAGAAATAGAAGATTACGGAAAGGTAGCAGGGTTAAAAATTAACAAAGAAAAAACAAAAGTATTAGCAAAAAATTATACAAGAGATCAGAAAGAACTAGCAAACAAATTAGGAATGCAGGTGGTAAACAAAGTAAAATATTTGGGAATATTTCTAACTGCCAGATGTTCATCGATTAAAAAAGATAACTACGACAAATCTTTAGCGCAAATAGCTAAAGATTTAGAAAACTGGGCTAAATTACAGATATCGATATTGGGACGCATTGCAATAGTAAAAATAAATATTTTACCAAAATTATTGTACCTATTTCAGACGGTACCAGTCAATTTAGAAAGGAATTTTTTTGCAGAATTAAATAGCTCAATATCTAAATTCATATGGCAGAAGAAAAAACCCAGGGTGAAATATAAATATTACAAGATGCTAGAAAAAAAGGGGGATTTGGCCTTCCAGATTTTGAATTATATTATAATGCAGCTGTAGCAAATTGGCTTAAGGACTGGGTTAAATTACAAAATAGAAAGTTATTAATATTAGAAGGATTTGATCTCCAAATTGGCTGGCATGTGGGATGGAAAATCTAAGCAACATTCATATTTTCAAAGGCACCATATAAGAAATGTATTGTTTTAAGATTTGGGAAAAGATTAAAAAGAATCACTACTCAAAGGTTCGACTGTGGTTACTGGAAGCTGTCACACACCCAAATGATTATGAAAATATTATAAGGTATAAAGATTTACTATATGATACTGGAGACCTTAAAAACAAACACCAAATACAAATTCAAGGAAAAGAAATAGCATGGTGGCCCTTTGTACAAATACAAACCCACTATAAAAGAGATATAGAACAATTTGGCTTTAACATGATTCCACAAGAGTTAGATAAAATATGGTTTGGAGAGGAAAAGAAAGCAATCAGCAAAATAATACAAATACTTCTTGGATTATAAACTTAAAGAAGAAACAATTACAGAATCTATGACAATTTGGTCTAAAAACCTAGGCTATAGTATTGATTTAGATAAATGGGAACACATCTGGCAAACAAACTATAAATTAACTATGTCAGTCTTGTGTAAAGAAAATTTATATAAAATGATTTATCGTTGGCATCTACCTCCTGCGAGACTGGCTAAGATGTTTCCTAATCTACCACCCAACTGTTGGAAATGCAATCACATACAAGGAACATACTTCCACATGTGGTGGACCTGCCCATATGCTCAGAAATTCAGGAAAAACATTAGAAATTGGATTTTAGATATAACAAAACAAAAATTAAAATTTGAACCCGAAATCTTTCTATTAAGCATGATAGATACAAACATGGAGAAAAAATATCAATATTTAATTTTACATGTTATAACTGCGGCTAGAATAACGTATACACAAAACTGGAAGACATCCCTCACCCCTTCAGATGATATGATAATTAAAAAAATATATGAATGTGCTGAGATGGATAGCTTAACTAAATGGTTGAAAAACAAACAAAATAGTGAATATTATGAAATATGGAATATTTGATATGAGTGGTTAAGAAAAAGGTAATGTCTGATATTTGGATAAACTATTGAAATGATAGTAGACGTGCATTTAATTAAAAAAGATGAAGAGAAAATGTAATATCAAAAGAACGAAAGACTACTTTAACAAGATAGATCACGTCAATGATAATGATAAAGAAAAAAGAAACCATTGCTCAATATATGCTGTAAAATATATATATATATAAATATGTGTGTGTGTGTGTTGATTTGTCTGTTTTAAATGTATGTCATATAAATGTTTATTAAAAATTAATATTTTTTTTAAAAAAAGGACAGAGACAGGGATGTATATTAGAAGCCACCCAAAAAATAAAAAAACTAGTAGTACTTTTTGAGATTCCGGAATCCTCATCCCACGTTGTTCTAACTCCACAAACAAAATGCTGTTCCACTGAATCTCCTGGCTGCAAACGAGCTCTATATAACTTTCTTGATAATTATACAATGTTGCATACAGATATACTCAAATGAACATTCGTCAATTTATCCCAGACTTCCTTTGCAGTCTTTAAATCAGCTACATTGATAAACTGATCTTCTAAACTTAGGATGATATAAACAAATGCTCTATCATGCAGCTTCTGATCTGTAGCATTCAATGGTGGATTTTCAACATTATTACAAAGCTCTTTAGCTTTCAGGAAACATTCCATCTTTGCAGCCCAAATAATATAGTTCTTCTGACCCAAACAGGGTAGACAGCTCTATTTATTTTTTTCAGCCATCCTGCAAAGCCTCTTGGCTTGTTTCTTACTTTTAAAACAGGCAGTCTCTCAGCTTTAATTACAATTCAGTCTTTTCTCTGGGCACATAACCTGTTCAGAGTTTTTGCAGTGTAAATTCAGCACCAGAAAAATAAACACAAATGGCTAAGGTTTCATTTAACTTCTTTATAAGTACATCAGTGGTGGAATTAATTTTTTTTTACTACCGGTTCTGTGGGCGTGGCTTATTTGGTGGGCGTGACTTGGTGGTCATGTGACTGGATGAGTGTGGCTTAGTGGTCATGTGACTGGGTGGGCGTGTTTGGTGGTCATGTGACTGGGTGGATGTGGCCAACTCAATGTCACTCACATCAAGGCATGCCTCACCTGTCCCCTCCCCTCCCAGCCATTCCTTGTCACCCAGCCTCAACTTATCTATAGCTCTATAAAAATGTTGTTCACCTTTTTTGACTTTATTATCTGCATACTTTCATGGACCACTGAAAGGAAGAAATGACTCACATGCTTTACACAAGAGTGTGATAGGCAACAGGCTTTTAAGGGGCTGCCACAAAGAAAGGGGGACAATGTATTTTCCAAAGAAGCAGAATGCAAACAAGAAGCAATAGATGGAAACTGAACAGAGAGAAGCAACTTAAAAGTAAGAAGAAACTTCCTGACAGTGAGAACAATTAGCCAGTGTAACTGAATGTCTCCAGAAGTTCTGGGTGCTCAATCACTGGAAGTTTTTAAGAAAAGACTGCACAGCCATTTCTCAGAAATGGTATAGGGTTCACCCCAAGATTCCTTCTAAGTATTATTCTGATACCTTTCCCAGGATTTCTACTCAGAGTTTGGCATCCTCAGTCTTCTTGCCTGAGCTGGGGGTTGGACTAGAAGACCTCCAAGGTCCCTTTTCAACTCTTGTTAAACACATGTGTATTTTATGCTCTGAACTATTGACATTGAATGCATGTAAACCCTGAGAAATATGTGGTAGCCCTGGGCAAAAGAAAGGCAGAAAAATCACTCTATGGGTAGGGACAGTGTAAAATATTAACACATGATAAATAATGGAAAAATTAAAAATAATAGCACAGAGTTTTATCTCTCTTCTTCCTATTCTTTCTTTCTTTCTTTCTTTCTTTCTTTCTTTCTTTCTTTCTTTCTTTCTTTCTTTCTTTCTTTCTTTCTTTCTTTCTTTCTTTCTTTCTTTCTTTCTTTCTTTCTTTCCTTTCTTCCTTCCTTCCTCTCTCTCTCTTTCTTACACACACACACACACACACACATGCAGAGCACTTAACAGACAAGCATTTTGGAAGCAGCTCCTTTAAATTTCTCCAAGGCTGGAGTGGATTTCCCCACCCCCTCTGTCAGACCGTACGTCTTCTCACTCCAGCACTTTAACTCACAAGGGGAAAGCGATACTTGCAGCGTCCATGGGGAATCCTTGCAGAAGTTTTTAAAGGACTTGCTGCTTTCAAAATGCATTTCTTTTACATTGCAAAAGTGCTCCAAGGCTCGATTCACCCCCATCCCCCCTGTCAGATCGCACTCCTTCTCACTCAAGCACTTTAACTCACATGGGGAAAGCTATACTTGCAGCATCCAAGCCTTTCTTCCTTTCCCCCAAGGAGAAAGAGTGTGGAGAATGGAAAGCCAGGAGAGCAATCACAAGTGAACAACCGGGCACCCGGGTTGGGGGTGTGGCCAGCCAGGTGTTCGGCGACCCATGCCAAATAATCACTACCGGTTCGCCCGAGTAGGTGCGAACCGGTTGAATAGCACCTCTGAAGTACATGAAGTAAATTTTACAAACCAGTTGCGGATTTTTCCAACATGGAGCAAACTCAAACAGCCGTAAACATATTGCAACTCAAGTAACTCAACTTCAATAGCCATGAGCAAAACAGAGACAACTTCCAGTTTTACTTTCCAGGTCAGCTCCCATCTGACTCTGTTAACTATGTCTCTGCCAGTAAATGAATACTCTGACAGATTGATCTTCTGGTCCATCACCACAGCCATGATGTAACAGTCTTGGAGTTGGTTGGGTACTCCTAGAATACCACATGCTTTTCTGATCTCTGGGCCGATGGCTTCTTTAAAATAGTGGATGAGAATTTGTTCAGGCCAGTGTCTGAGGTTGCTGGCCAACCTTCGGAACTCCCATACTAACTCCTTAGGCGGGCGATTCCCTTGCTTCATCGTTTTTATAATGGCTTAATTCTCATTCCTGCAGTCCCTGTCTTCAAATATGCCCTGAAGCAACTGGATGAATGCATCAGCATCATCTAGTTCTGCAGCCCCTTCATTGTGCAGCTGGGCTATCCAGTCAGCAGCATCACCTTCATTCATTCCTTCTGCAATTGCTGAGATTGGGTCATGGTCTGACTGGTTCATACCACTCTATGTATGCCCAAACTCAAGGAAATATGCCAACTTTCTTGGGGTTCCATCAAAATTAATCCTGAATCTTGGTGGCTGCACCGTGACTTGAGGGACTGGCTGCTCAGTTGGAGGCACTGCTGGAACAGCCAGAGGTGGGACAGGGACCTGTTGTTGCACCGCATCTGGCTGCTGGGCTGGAGCTGAACTAACTGCTGTGCCAAATCTGGTTGTGGGGCAGGAGCCGATGGTGCTAATGGGGCTGGCATCCACTGGTATTGCACCCACTCCTGGCTGGGATAGAAGCCCAGCCAAAGGGGATACACTCAGCTGGGGGCAGCATAAAAACTGGTTGGCACGGAGGAGTGGCTGGTCGCTGTTAACTCCAATTGCTGGTGGCAGCTGCTGTCCCTCTCTGCAGGCTGGGCTGGGTGTATCAGCCTGGTTCTCCTCTCATCCCTGACCAAATAAAAGGATGCTGTTGTGACACTGTGGCTACTTGCTGACCCTTCAGGAAACATGAATGTGGGTTATGTTAGGATCCACCTCAACTGGCCAACCTGGATTTGTGGGGCGTAACAGCCCACCTTGAGATCCTCAAATTATTCTGGGAGACCTGTCAAAGATAGGCTCCACAAGGGAGGCAGCAGGCTCCAATCCTAAGCATAGGTATATGCATTGATACCAATTAATACAATGAGTGTGCAATTGATCATTTAATGACTATTATGGCAACTGCCCATACTAAGGATGAACATGTGAAGAAATATAGAGGACAACATTTGTGTTTAGTGATGCTTCTTTTACAGAATGTGATGATATATAAGTTGTGTTTCTACTGTTGTAAAGCTAAGAAACCTGATGCAAAATGTAAAACATTTAGTCAACAGGAAGTTAGGCTTATGTTAAGGGATCTTAATGATAATTCTCAAGTATAAATAGGAAAAAATAAATAAAGAGAGGATTGTTATGAGTGAAATTTGGTTATTATACTTGAGAATATAAAGAACCAAACTGAAACCATTTTGTGTTCGCAGTTTGAACTTTTAAAAGTTTTAAAGTTATGAAACGTGTTTTTGTGAGACAAATATGTTAGATTGCAACATTGTGTGCTTGGCTTATGTTGGACATTTGTACTGGGGCACTCTGACATTATAAATGTCACATTATAATGTTTCCTTATAATTTTTCTGGAATGTGAAAAACAGGAAATCTGAAAATGTTGGTGTTTTCCATGGAAGGTTGTATAACGTCCATATATGGAAAAAGGAAGTGTTATGTAACCATGTGATTTGATAAACCTATATAAGCTGTATTCACTAAATGGAGGTATCTCCTTCCTCTTAGAAAATGTTTTTTTTTTCCTGGGGAGGAATCCATACTGCAGTATTTTCCTTAATAAAGCATCCTATGGCTCAGATTATCAAAAATCTGTTGTTTCATTTTATTATGCTTATAACATTCTCACTGTCAGGAAGTTTCTCCTTACTTTTAGGTTGCTTCTCTCTCTGTTCAGTTTCCATCCTGCTTTGGAAAATACATAGTTTGCCTTCTGGTGCTTTGGAAAATACATTGCCCCCCCTCTTTCTGGCAGCCCCCTAAAAGCCTGTTGCCTATCACCCACTTGGGCAAAGCATTTCAGTGGTCCATGAAAGTACATCTATAGTACATAGATAATAAAGTCAACAAAAGGTGAGCAACATTTTTACAGAACTATAGATATGTTGAGGCTGGGTGTGACAAGGAATGGCTGGGAGGGGAGGGGCCAGGCAAGGCACCCTTTGATGTGAGTGATATTGAATTGGCCACACTGACCCAGTCACATGACCACCAAGCCATGCCCACACAGTCATATGACCACCCCAGTCACATGGCCATCAAGACATGCCCACCCAGTCATGTGACCCTAAGCCACGCCCACCAAATAAGCCACGCCTACAGAACCGGTAGTAAAAAAATTGAATCTCACCACTGGTAATATGCTTCTCTCAAATCCAGCTTGGCAAATACCCTTCCCTTGACCAGCTTGTCCTTACCCATCACAGCTTGTCCTTCATAAAGCGGAGGAGGTACATGTTCTCCATGTAGACCCCATTAAACACCCCAAAATACACACATAATCTCAAAGAGCCATCTTTCTTTTCTTTGAAGAGCACAGAGCTGCCATCCTAAATTTTGCTGGTTGGATGAAGCTCCTAGCTAGATTTTTTGTCCACAAAGCTTCTGATCTCCTCCATCTCCCATGGGATCATTCAGTACATCTTTGGATTTGGTAATTTTTCCCCATGCAATATTTCAATGGCACAATCAGTAGGGTGATAGGGAGGGAGTACGTCTGATTCCTGCTCACTAAACACTTTAGCAAGGTTCTGGTATCCTTTGGGATACCTGGCCTCATTTGTTTACAATCAGCTAATGCATTCATGGGTTCTAGTTTCCCCTTCCCACCAACGGTGTTCTCCCAACTTTGTGCATTAACCCCACTCCTTGCAATCTGCCTGATTTACTTCTCCAGTGCCACTTGTCCTTCCAGTCAACTTCTGGATTCCACTTTTTCAACCATGCCAACCTCAATATCATAGTCTCTGCCATTTTGGCGGCTACTGTAAGCTGAATAGTCTCTTCATGGTTCCCTGCCTTCAGGGTCACTGATTCAGTTAGGTATATGGTAGGCACACAGACACACCATGAGTGAACCATCCACTTGTTCAAATTTCATAGGCTGTCTCAGAGGCATCTTAAGTCTCAGTTTCATCTTTTCCACAGCTCATAGGCTTATCAAGCACCAGGTGAAACCTGGGTCTATCAAGGCAGTGAAGTCCCCCCCTTGCTCCTGAATCAGGCATTAACATCTCTACCTTGCAGTCAAAGGGGCAATAATTCCACTTACCATTGGATCTTCCTCCTCTTTATTATCACTCTTGTAGAGGACCAGGTTAGACAGAATAGTTCTTTGTTAGTGATAATGTGAGAGAAGGGAGGGAGGGAAAGGAAGGGAAAGGAAGGGATGGCTTTTCTGACTTTGAATCAGCATTGACTTCTCCTTGAGAGAGGGAGGGGAATGGAATGGAAGGGTTTTGTGACTTTGAGTCAACATTGATTCCTTGTCACTGCATGGAAAAGTCCCTGTAGTTTTCTTAGCATTCTAGATTTTAGAAGTAGTTTTCCACTGTCTGCTTCCTTGGGCTGAGAGAGAGTGCTGGCATAATTGGCTTTGTTCCTAACTAAATTTTTCTGCTCCTAGTTCACCATGTCTCCCAAATTCTAGTCTGATGCCTTAACCACTATCTCAAACTAGGTGTCTTAGACTATAGCTTCTGAGATAGGAGTTTTAGTTTAAGCCATTCATGAAGCATCAGGTTAAATAAATCTATTCTTGCAGTTACCATTTCTATGCATTGGCATAAAAAAATTCCCTGTGGACAATTGTTCGAAAAGATCTTGGTTTAACTTCATTCTCATTCTCTTCGATAACTGGAGGCTCCCCCTCTAAACCTTTCTGAATGTTTTATTGTTTCTTTTATAACTGATGTTGAGTTGCAGTCATCTTTCTTTTTCTCTTTCTTCCCTGGACTTAGCCCCAGAGAACCTAGATTTTCCTTAAAAGGGAGAGGTAAAAAGAAAAAAAAAACCCTTGCTTTAACAATCTCTCAAGCTTCAAAGTACAACAGCAGTTTAAAATGCTTGTAAGAGACTTAGGTTATGACATTAGTTCAATAGTACAATTTAATTCAACAATAATACAAAAAGAAAATACAAACCTTATTTCATAAAGAATGTTGAGACTGCAGGAAATTCTTATTAGAATGGGAGTCGTTCCTTCTGGGTGGCAAGGAAATGCAGTTTTGTTGATCTGTGATGAAAAGACTTTATTTCCATTTCTTTTAACAATCAGAGAAAAATTATGCCGTGAATAATGTCTTCTGAAGGAATTAAGATTCATGTTTCAACTTTTATGTTGTTGTTGTTTCTTTGTTTAAGTATGTGTGCAGTTGGACTCTGGACTCAAAGTAATTATGTTTTTTTGTATTTACTGCTCATTCTGCAAATTTTGTACTGTCTATGTGTGTGCTAAAGTATGACCAGGATGAACTTAGAATTAAAAGTAGCCCAGCATCCTTGCCATTTTGCTGTCTTGTCCACACTGAACACTAAAAGAAGGAATGGGACAGGGTATTTAAAAATGCATGCAAGAAAATGCACTCCAAAACCCTTCTCAAACATTCTATATTCAACATATTAAGATCTGCAAGAGCACCAGATGTTTATAGATGGTGGGAAAAGACAATCATTTAGTCCCTTTCCTTTATTCCTTGATATAAATGTAATGCCTCCAGAAACTTTCCTTTGTTTCCCCTGCAAAAAAAAAAAAAAAAGATGATTGAGCCATCCTTTATGGCAGAACCAACCTTTTTGGTTCTACAGACCAAGGTAATGGTGGCGTCAGCAGTGGGGGAAGGGGGGGATGGTTTGTTGCATACAACTTAATTCTCGCACATGCCCAAATGAAGCTTCGTGCTTTTGCTTGCCACCTCAGCAGCCCAGTTCCCAACAGGCCATGGCCCAGTAGCAGTTGGAAACAATGGCCCATCCTTTTTTTTATTACATTGATGAAAAGCATGTGTATGTCTACATACTTTGAGTTGAAAAAGTGACCTAAGAAAGGTGAAATCACTGGAAACAATAGGATTTTTATTCCCTATTATGAATTAGAGTATAAGAAGATTTGTAAGTGTGGAATAGCAAAGCCTGGCTAAAAGTAAGATCTTACCATTTTGTTAAAACAAATCTACTGCAAATGGGACACTGATTGTACCATAGAGAAGATAGATTTTAGTTTGATGGTTGCAATCCTGTGCTCACTTTCTTGTGATTAATTTCCAGTCTAATATCTAATTCCTGTCTAATTAGAAATCTAATTTCTGCTCCAAAGTTCAAGGAGATTTACTGTCTAATTTCTGCATTGAATTATGCTGAAAGAATATAAAAGCACAGCATTTCACTTCTCCGTGTATTTTCATATAGAGCTCCTGGTTTTATGCCTTCCTGCATCATCAGTTAGGCATCAGGTATAAGCATATTTATTATCATTGATACAGAATAGATTTTACCTTTTAAACAGTGTGTTAGATATTTTTTCAGTTGTGTGTGCTTATTATGTCTTCAACTGTTAATTTTAACTTTGCTCAATATTAGATGGTCATTTAATGCCGGCCTAAGTGTTAGAATTATATCTCACAGTAAATTACTCTTAATAAGGCATTCTTTAGCATAGCATATGCATAACATATGGGTAGAGGACAGTAAGAAATGGTTATCTTTTTTCTATAAATGCATCTTCACTTACTTCTCAACCACACTGAAATGATTCTAAAAATTAAGACAGACAACCAATTCAAGGTCCAGTCACAGGCAGGGGTGGGATTCAATTTTTTTAACAACCAGTTCTGTGGGCGTGGCTTAGTTGGTGGGTGTGGCTTGGTGGTCATGTGACTGTGTGGGCGTAGCCAACTTGACATCACTCATGTCAAGGGGCATTTCTTGCCTGGCCTCTCATGACAGTGGGGATGCTACAATGGTCATAAGTGTGAAAAATTGTCATAAGTCACTTTTTTCAGTGCCATTGCAACTTTGAATGGTTACTAAATGTACTGTTGTAAGTCAAGAATTACCTGTACAAAAATACAAAAAGCTTTTTTGCTTGCAAAAAGCTGCCCTAAATATTTAGATTAAAAATACCTGCAAGCCAGAGTTACAAATTAGAGCAACTTGAGGAATTAAAATAGTTAAAATGCAGTGATAATTATCAGCAGCTAACTCTTGCTCATAAAGTGAAACCCTTTAGCAGAGAGGTCATTTAAGCTCTCCAGAAAGAGCACACCTAGAAGAAGTAATCCTTAGATCCATTTGCACCACTTAAAGATACCATCTGGTCTCACTCACCTCATAAGATATCCTAAGGAAAGCATCCAGATTTAAAGAAAGGTCACATGCCCCCCAGAAAGGCAGTAAAAAAAATCAATGCCAAGCTTGCATCCTGCCTCTTGGAAGTTCACCCCAAAAGGACAGTGCCAGATAGTACTAAAGCGGTGAAGGAAGACCCCCCCCCTCACCAGATAGAAAAAGAAACCATGAGGCAAGAAAAAATTCAAACACAATACAAATAATTAAATCACAAGAGTAGCTGTTGCTTGTTGAAGCTGAATAGGGAAAATTATCCCATCAATAAACACAGGATTAAATGTCACCCAGCACAGAATTAACCTTCACCAAAAACCAGTTTTAGACCAAAACTCAGAAAGGGTATGTAAACTCATGTTTGAATGTCAATCTTTCTAGCTAGCCAAGAAGACTTGCTGAATGTCACTCATCTTGATTCCTTGTCATTAAAAGCTTCTTTCTGACAGCTCTGCTTCATTATTCAATTATTTATTCAAAGTGCTGATGATCCAGGGAAGTATTTCCTCCCAACAGCAGTGTAAAAATCTTAAAACAACCCTTCCCCTTTAAGAAAGTCAAGCCCCAGAAGCTCCGGAGACAGGAAGTCTAGGCGTACTGGCAAGAATCTAATAAGAGTGGAAAAAAACAAAAGGAGGTTGCTTCTAACTACTGGTTCTCCGAACTGCTTAGAAAGTTAACAAGGGGTTCTATAGAACTGGTCAGAACCAGTAGAATCCCACCCCTGGTCACAGGGAAGATGAAAATGGAAACTTAATATTTTGGACCACTTTCTGGAAATATTGTGTGCTGTGTAGCATACTATTAAAATATTAGATCATCTTGCTGTAAATTTGAAATGAGAGCTTCATAGGTCTGTTGAACATTGTCAACGTTTCACAGTTGGTTAGGTAAATATGTTGAAGCAAGCAAGGTGTTTCTGTAAGCATGATAGACCAAAAGAATCTGAAGCTTAGTCGCCTTGAAATTTATACTTTCTCTTGGGAGGCACACTAGTCTCATGAATAACGTATAAAGGAAAGGAAAGGTTACAACCTGCTTAGATGTGTTTCACATTCTGGGTAGCTCTGTTTATCCAAATATCAGTTTGTTTCTTAAAATTCTGGCAGAGATTTATATTATTGGGGGGCAGGATGGCTAATGAGGGGGCAATTTTCCTATTATGCAATAATGGCAATGGTGAGGGGAGATGAAAAGCCATCACAAAGGGTTAGAAAGATCTTTATTTTCCTGTAGCTAGAATTCATAGGCACTATTTCATTGACGATCCAAATTGTAAAGAGACTTAATATGAAATGGAAAAGAACTGACCCTTTTCCAAGCTGGAGCACATTCTCTTTGTTCAAGACGCAGCTTTCTTCCTTTGGTCCCTTTCTGTGTCTATGGAGATTTTCAGTCATCCAGGTCATGGTTGTCCCAAAGATGCTTTTTCAAGAGGCAACTGTACATGTATATACTAAATATAGATAGGTAGACAGAGAAGAGATAGCATAAGTGTCAGTTTGTATCTTTGTGTGTGCTCATATGTTTACTGTAATTTTAGAACATTAATCCATTAGAATAAAAATGAACAAAATAAAAGCAATTGAAAAAATAATTGTTTATGATGCAATTATCATGAACCTTATTTGTCTTTGAATCAGTTTTGATTCTTGCAACTACTTAGAATGAGTAGCAGTATTTCCAGAAGTGATTTGCCACTGCTTTCTTCCTATGGCTGAGCGGCTCCAAATTGACCCATCTGGCTTTCAGATCTAATGGTAGAACAGAGCTCAGATTTCTCTGTTCCTATTCCAGTGTCTTAACCAGTAGTCCAAACTGAAACCATTTGTATATTTAAGTGCTTATTGTATTAGCACCACAGAGGGGGAGAGGAGAGGAGGCTTCATTTCTTGAGAAAGTTATTGAAATAGCAAGACAAAAGTGCCTCTGAATATTCAGTGCTGTTTTTTATTATGATAAATAAATTATGAAAATAAGCATCCAGGTCACAGATTTAAATCTCACCTACCAATTGTCTTCTTAATAGGCAGCAGATTCTTACAGTTTCTTTTATTAAAATAATACATCACTTTCCTAAGGCAGTATTCAGTTTTCCTATCTTTTTTAGAAAGTTTGTACAGTTTTTGTTCAGTTTGCACAGTTTTCATCTTTAGGATGCAATTTAAAGAATAATTTAAAAGATCTCAATCTTCTTTCTGTTTTTTATTACTATCATTTTGTTTTCAATATATTTTATTTATAAAGTAACAGGGAAGAGATTTATTTCAACCATGAAGACTGAATCTTTCCACAATATTAAATGAATGTATTATTTAATAAGATAAATGTATTTCAAGCTAGTTACATTTTCCTAATGCAATGAAACTTAATGAACACAGCTGTTTGGTATCTTAGTTCCTGTGGCCTATCCTTATCTTACCCTATCATCTATCTATCTATCTATCTATCTATCTATCTATCTATCTATCTATCTATCTATCTATCTATCATCTATTATCTGTGCCCCTCATCTTCTTACTCTTTCTTCTTCCAAGATCTACCTATTGTTCTGCAGAGAAAGTCTACAGATGTCTTTTGTTTAACCAACAATTTAGTTTAGCTATTGATTTAATTCAAACAACCACGGTTGAGAAGTATACTCTTCAATTTCTAAGTCCTGTCAGCTTCTTAGCTGGAGTGGTAAAGACAGAAGGGGAATTACATTGCTTCAAGAGATATTTAGTAAAACTTCACTTCTGAATTTATCTTTGTAGTAATTTGGGAGTTAAGATGAACCAGTTGAAAACCATGATTCATCCTACTCCCAGAAACTTATCTAACTTTCATCTTATATTCCCCATCATGGATTACTGCCTTGTCAGGGCAAAGGGGCTTGCATAGCTCAATGAAGCTATGAGCTATGCCATGCAGGGCCACTCAAGATGGACAGGTCACAGCAGAGAGCTCTGACAAAATGTGATCCACTGGAGAAGGAAATGGCAAACCACTCCAGTATCTTTGCCATGAAAACCCCATGAACAGTACCAAAAGGCAAAAAGATATGATGCTGGAAGATGAGCCCTCAGGTCAGAAGGTGGCCAATATGCTACTAGGGAAGAGCAGAGGGTTAGTACTAGTAGCACCAGAAAGAGTGAAGTGACTGGGCCAAAGCCAAAAGGATGCTTAGCTGTGGATATATCTGGTGGTGAAAGGAAAGTCCAGTGCTGTAAAGATCTATGGTGAACTAAAATGGACAGGAATGGGTAAATTTAATTCAGATGACCATCAGGTATATTATTGTGGACAAGAATCTCTCAGAAGAAATGGAGTGTCCTTCATAGTCAATAATAGAGTGGGAAAAGCAATATTGGGATACAATCCCCAAAATGACAGAATGATCTCAGTTCAAATCCAAGGCAAACCATTCAATATCACAGTAGCCCAAGTCTATGCCTCAACCACTGGTGCTAAAAAGGATGAAATTGACTGGTTCTATAAAGCCCTACAGCACCTTATAGAATTAACACACAAAAATGATGTCCTTATCGTCATGGGGGATTGGAATGCTAAAGTAGGAAGCCAAAAGATAACTGAAATAACAGGCAAGTTTGGTGTTGGAGTACAAAATGAAGCAGGACACAGGCTGATAGAATTTTGTCAAGAGAATATGATGGTCATAGCAAACACTCTTTTCCAAAAACCAAAGAGATGGATCTACACATGGACATCACCAGATGGTCAACACAGAAATCAGATTGACTATGTGCTCTGCAGCCAAATATGGAGAAGCTCTATATAGTCAGTAAAAACAAGACTAGGAGCTGACTGTGGCTCAGATCATGAGCTTCTAGTTGCAAAATTTAGGCTTAAATTAAAAAAATAGGGAAAAGCACTAGGCCACTGAGGTATGAACTAAACCATATCCCTGATGAATATACAATAGAGGTAACAAATAGATTTAAGGAATTAGATCCAGGGGTGGGATTCTATAGGTTTGTACCTATTTGCTAGAACTGGTTATTAACATTCTAAGCAGTTCAGAGAACGGATTGTTAGAAGAAATTACTGGCCTAATCCTGTAAGGAAGGCAGGAAGGAAACATTCTGGTGTTGTTTACAGAAAGTGCCTCTCTGTTAACCCTTTTTACATTCTTGGCAGGACTAGACTTCCTGTCTCTGGAACTTCTCTGGAGTTCTTTTTCTCTCCTGTCCTGGTACTTTGCTTGTGTGGAGTGACCATTCAAAGTTACAATGGCACTGAAAAATGTGACTTATGACCATTTTTCACACTTATGACTGCTGCAGCATCCCCACAGTCATGAGAACCGGGCGAGGAGATGTGTGCCTTGATGTGAATGATGTTGAGTTGGCCACGCCCAGCCAGTCACATTACCACCAAGCCATGCCCACCAACTAAGCCACTCCCACAGAACTGGTTGTTAAAAAAATTGAATCCCACCCCTGATTAGATCTGATAGACAGAGTGCCTGAAAAACTATGATGGAGGTTCACAACATTGTACAAGAGGTAGCAACTAAAACCATACCAAAGAAAGAGAAATGCAAGAAAACAAAATGGCTGTCTGAGGAAGATTTGCAAATAGTTGAGGAAAGAAGGGAAGCGAAAGGCAAGGAAAAAAGAGAAAGATACAACCAGTTGAATGCAGAATTCCAGAGAATAGCTAGAAGAGATAAGAATGCCTTCTTAAATAAACAATGCAAAGAAATAGAAGAAATAATAGAATAGGGAGGACCAGAGATCTCTTTAAGAAATTTGGAGATATGAAGGGAACGTTTCATGCAAAGATGGGCATGATAAAGAACCAAAATGGCAGGGACCTAACAGAGACAGAAGAGATTAAGAAGAGGTGGCAAAATTACACAAGAGAACTATACAAGAATGAGTTTAATGCCTCTGGTAATCATGATGGATGGTCACTAACCTCAAGCCAGACATCCTACAATGTGAAGTGAAATGAGCCTTAGGAAATCTGAGCAACAACAAGGCTAGTGGAGGTGACAGTATTCCAGCTGAGCAATTCAAAATCTTAAAAGATGATGAGTAAAAGTGCTACACTTAATTTGCCAGCAAATTTGGAAAACTCAACAGTGGCCACAGGATTGGAAAAGGTCAGTTTACATTCCAATTCCAAAGAAAGGCAATGCCAAAGAATTGCCACCATTGCACTCATTTCACCTGCTGGTAAAGTTATGCCTAAAATCTTACAAGCTAGGCTCCAGCAGTATGTGTATCGAGAACTACCAGAAATACAGGCAGGATTTCAAAGAGGCAGAGGAACTAGAGGTCAAATTGCCAACATACATTGGATCATGGAGAAAGCTAGGGATTTCCAGAAAAACATTTACTTCTGTTTCATTGCTAAAGCCTTTGATTGTGTGGCTCACAACAAATTGTGGCAAGTTCTTAAAGAGATGGGAATACCATACCATCTTATTTGTCTCTTGAGAAACCTATATTCAGGTAAGAAACAACATTGAGAACTGGACACAAAGCCAGTAATTGGTTCAAAATTGGGAAATCCGGCAAGGCTTTGCCCTGACTATTTAACTTATATGCAGAGCACATCATGAGAAAGGCAGGGCTAAATGAATCAAAAATTGGAATTAAGATTGCCGGGAGAAATATCAACAACCTCAGATATGCCGATTATACCACTCTAATGGCAGAAAGTGAAGAGGAACTAAAGAGCCTCTTGATGCAGGTGAAGAAGCAGAGTGCAAAAGTGGGCTTGAAATTCAACATTAAGAAAACTAAGATCATGGCCTCCGGCCCTCTCAATTTCTGGCAAATAGATGGGGAAGAAATTGAGGTAGTGACAGATTTTATTTTCTTGGGCTCCAAGATCACTGCAAGTGGGAACTGCAACCAAGAAATTAAAAGACGTTCGTTGCTGGGAAGAAAAGCTATGGCAAATCTAGACAGCATACTAAAAAGCAGAGACATCACCCTGCCAACAAAAATGTGTCAAGGCTATGGTTTTCCCAGTTGCAATGTATGGCTGTGAAAATTGGACCATAAGAAAAGCTGAGTGCCAAAGAATTGAGGCCTTTGAATTATGATGCTGGAGAAGACTCTTGCAAGTCCCTTGGACTACTAGGCTATCAAACTGGTCACTCCTAGAGAAGATCAACCCTGACTGCTTTTTAGAAGGCCCGATCCTGAAGAGCATAATTCTGGGAAAGATTGAGGGCAATAGAAGAAGGGGACAACAGAGAATGAGGTGGCTGGATGGAGTCATTGAAGCAGTAGGCATGAGCTTAAATGGACTCCAGAAGATGGTAGAGGACAGGAAGGCCTGGAGGAATGTTGTCCATAGGGTTGCAATGGGTCGGACATGACTTTACAACTAACAACAACTTCTTACAATATATTGTTATCATTAACAATGATAACAATCATTGTTATCATGCTATCATGACTGTAGAAGCAGAATAATTGTGAAACCCCTTTAGGTTTGGTTTGGTTCTGATAAATTTATAGTTGGTATTTTGCCCTTCTTATCAGTTGCATTATATTACAGCTGTTTTTAATTATGCAGGGATTGGGCAGCCTTGAGATTTGACAAACAAATTATTTATTTTGACAGACAGTAGTTTCAGTGTTTAGGTTTTCAGTAGAGCATGTCATATATGAAGCTCTCTGATAGCATTAAATATACAATGCTTAGAAATAACATCAGAAATGTATATTATCACATGTGATACTCATGTTATGAATGAAACAGCATGCATATTTGATACATCATGATTCATTACATAATTTTGCCATTTGTGAGATATTAAAATATGCGTCATTTTTGATATTATGATAGGGGGTGACTTTTTTTCTTTAACATCTGCCAACACTACTGTTATTCTTATATTTTGGGTGAAAACTGCCAAATTGATCTGTTTCAGTTCAAAAACTATGTCCATATAATCCCACTGAAGAAGGATTGTAATGGCACAATGCCTAGTAACTCCATTCAGCTAAATCCTATTAATTTTGCCACAGGTGTTTTTTAAGTTAGTGATGAAGATGATAAAACTCATATTCACTTTTCATTCCATGTGCAGAATTCTAACATCAGAATAGGGCTGAGGTTTAGCCGTTCAATAATAAAAATGCTAGAGAATTGCTAACATTTTTATATAATAATAAACTTCTCCAATTCAATCAGTAGACAGTTGTATTGTTTTTATTTAAGCTGGAATATCCTATATTTATCTATGTTTGAGGTTTTTTGTTGTTGGTTTCTAATGGGTAATGAAATAATATAGTATACAGAATTACGTTGAGTACTGTAATGCAGATAAATCATTGGGAAAAAGTGAAATGCTAGTTAATAAATTTAAGTCTATTGTCACAAGTCTGTGTTTATTGTTTTTGTGTAGTATTAATATTTTGACAAATTCCAAGGCTGTTGTCCCTATTAAACCAGAATCATTGTAAGCATTTCTAATAGTCTTTACTGATGGTCTTGTCATTGAAAAAGCTGTGACTGCATAAATAGCCAGATATTATTTTTATTGCCAATTTTTGATCTAGCACAGAATTTCACACGTAGCTAGCTAACATGAACCTCTATCCTCTCCTTTCATATTCCTACCTCTCTGTGACAGAATCACCAGTGCAGTGCTGCCAGCAAGCACTCGTATTCACTCATCTGTAATCCCTGATTCAATAGTCTACATCTGAGTGAGCTACCATATTGAATTAACTTATAATTAGGTTTGGGGTTTGGGGGCTTAAAGCAGTGATGCAGAACTTGTTATAATCCGAAAGCAATACTAAACTTTGAATGCCATACCAAGGCCTGTGATCAGGACAAATAATACATTTGATTTAATTTAGACCTAAATAAAATTAATCAAATATAGTTAATAGTGTTATGCCCCTGTGTTTATTTATGCCTTCTTTGTATCACTTTAACAAATTACCATTTGGTGGTCATCAATGGAGGTCATGGGGGCTACCTGCAGGGTTTCAGGACTACATGGTCCATAGGTCTTAGATTATGCACAAATCATAGGAATCAAACCACTTTTTATAACTGAGTAAAAACTATACCTAAACATTGTGGTTTATTCTGCAAACTATGGATGAAAAATATGGCTTAAATTTATTACTTTTATTCTACTGCATTGAAAAAAGTTGGAAATTAATGCTTTCTTTTCTTCACATTTCTCTTTCCCCTTCTTTATCCACTCCAATATCTCTATTATCCTTGCTTTTATTTGTATTTTATTTTATGATAATTTCAATGCACACACACAAACATACACAATTTAATATAATATGTGAACCCAACTTTTTTCAGGTATGGGAGTTGGAAATTTATTTGAACCAAGTTGAGTTTATTGCTGATTTCCTTGAAATCAGCATAGTGTGCTATTGTCCTTGCCTTTAGTTTTTAATCTTTTTCATTGGTTGCACAGATTTTATACTTTGTCAGCCATCCAGAGTCAGGTTTGTAGGATGAGTGGAATGAAAATTTACTGAGATTATCAATAAATCAATGCATGCAATGCAATGTAACAGAGGTCCCCAATTCACAGGCTACGGACTGGCAATGGTCCATGAAGTGCCAGAAACCAAGCTGTTAGATAGTGGGTGGAGGGAACAGGCAGGACACCAGGTGTAGTGAAACAGCTCTTTAATTCAGCTACGGTAAAAACATAGCAAAGAAAAGTGCACCTTAGCAGCTCCCTTTAAAGGGAGCTGTCTGGCACTTCAGCCACTGACACTTCTTTGTTTTCCCACCCGGAAAATGAACCAATGAGTGAAATCTTGCGTCAGACTTCATGCCTATTGAATATTCAACACCCCTCCTCTCCTGGAAAAGTGTATCATCTATATTTATTGATATATTGTATTTATTGATTTATAGTCACGCAGGTGTCAGCGTTCCAGCAAACCTCCATTCCAATCAGTAACTCTGAGATAAACATATCTCAAAAGTACCTTTATTAGAACACTAACTAGGCACATCTGTGGAATCCCAAATCTGAAAGTTTTCAGGCTTCCCACAATTTCCCAAACTACAAATCCATCCTGCTTTGGCCGTCATCAAATCACATGGCCCAATCACGATCCATCCAAAAGTAATCCTTATTTCATCCTGCGCCATACTCAATGACCTTGAACTAACAAAAGAATTTTATTTTGTCTACTTAGAGCTACTCAATTGAATCTACCCTCTTCCACGTTCTCAGGCTTGTGGCAGCATGGAATATGGTTTCCAAAGCTGACAGCAGGTAGGCAGGACTTCGGTGAGTGTGACCTGACCTGCATAGCTCATTTGACTCAATGGTGGCAGCCTGGATGGTTAGGCTTGCTGCCGCTCTGGAACTAGCCCGTGGAAATGCCTCAAATTTCTCCCAGGGCATGGCTGGT
The DNA here is from genome assembly GCA_023653725.1 of Bungarus multicinctus. Lineage (NCBI taxonomy): Eukaryota > Metazoa > Chordata > Lepidosauria > Squamata > Elapidae > Bungarus > Bungarus multicinctus. The sequence goes on from CM042848.1 coordinate 33,512,594, forward strand.
TCCATCAGGTTGGAGGCCTGAGAGATTTTCTGCTGGACTTCTGGTTCTTCAGTTAAGTGGCTGCATGTATTTTCCAGGCTTGAGACTAGTGTAGGTGTGCCACTATATGAATCTTCAGAGTTTTAGTTGTTAGGGCCGGTTCTGTTTCTGCGTGCTTCTGGCTACTTTGATTTTATTATGCCCAGAGTTGGTCAATGTGCCTTCTCGTGAGCTTACCATCTTCTAACTCTATTCAGTAAAATCAGGGACCTGTGATTTGGACAATTTTGGCTGGTACCCATGTGGCACCACCCATGTAATTTTGGGCATATGTTAAACTGCCCATGCCAAATCACTGGCATTTTCTGGTTGAATCCACAGGTGCCTGCATTATAGTTTGGATATAGCCTGTCCAGTTGGGATCTTATTTTCCAGTCCATTAAAAGTTCTGCTGGGCTTCTATGTTTGGTGGCACTAGGCGTGATGTGTTATACTAGTAACAGTTTATCGATTTTTTTTTTTTTTTTGCCAATCCCCAGGGCCCATTTGAGCCAATGTCTCCTTGGTTGATCTCACCATCCTCTCCGCTTGACCATTATTGGCTGGATGTCCCAGCATCAACAGGGCATGGTGAATGCCTTGCTTTGTCAAGAACACCTCAAATTGATTTGCTGTGAATTGGGGCCCATTGTCAGATACCACAATGTCAAGTAGGCCATGTATTGAAAAGAGTTTCCTTAGCACTTTGATAACTGCTTCTGCCATGGTAGCAGTCAGGATTATTACTTCGAGCCATTTGGAATAGGCATCGACCACTATGAGAAATGTTTGACCCTGAACTGGCCCCACAAAGTCTATATGTATCCTTGACCACGGTGATTTAGGGTTCTCCCATTCATGTGTGGGTGCTATGGGTGGTGCCGGTTTGGACTCCTGGCACAGTAGACATGTGATGACTCATTTCTAAATTTATTTATCCATTCTTGGCCACCAGACATAATTCCTTGCCAATGCCTTCATTCTAACAATACCAGTATGACCCACATTCAATGTTTCCAGCACAGACTCCCTTAATAACTCTATCCCCCCATAGTAAACATCCCTTTAGTGCAGACAATTCTAATTGGTGATTTTTAAATGGTTTGACATTACTTCCCACTGTTCCCTCTGGCCACCGCCTCCACACTCAGTTCAAAATTCATGCCAAAGTTCTGTCCTTAGTGGTTTCTTTCACAATTTTGGTTGCTGTGATTGGATCGGTTGCAAAGTTCTTGATTAGAAGGATAGGCATGGCTGGGACAAGGTCCTCAAGGAGTTCAGGCAGTGAGCACTGAATGAAGACGTCTGCATGGTCAATGGTTTTACCTGGCCGATGGACAAGGTGGTACTTGTAAGCAGCTAAAAAGACAGTCCATCTTGTCATTCTTGGTGACAATATGTTGGGGGTTGTTCAGTCCCTGGCAATGATGCCAAGGAGTAGTTTATGATCTGTAATTAATTCAAAATTCTTTCTGTAGAGGTACTCATGGAAACACTTGACCCCCGCCACTGCAGCCAGTGCATCCTTATCCAGCTGGCTGTAGTTCTGTTCAGTGTTTGAAAGAGTTTTTGAATAAAATGTAATAGGTGCCTCAGTACCATTTGGCATGCAGTGGCTGAGGACAGCTCCTATGCCAAAAAGGGAGGCATCACAAGCTAATACGAGGGGCAATGTCTCATTGTATTGAATACAGACACTATTAGAAGTTAAGAGTTCTTTTATGGCAGTGAAAGTGGATACTTCTTTGCATCCCCAGGTCCAGCCTGCCTTTTTATCAAGCAATCGATGGAGTGGCAGCAACTGTTGCCTTCTGTGGCAGAAACATATTGTAAAAATGTAACAAGCCAAGGAAAGCCTGGAATTCTGTCTTATTTGTTGGAGTTGGGTCTTCCTTTATTGCTCTGAGTTTTCTGTCTGTAGGGTGTATGCCCAACCCATCAATTAAATATCCTAAAAAAATTGACTTGGGGCATCATTATCTGCCTTTTTTTTTTTAACTTTAAGTCCAACTTCCTGAAATTGCCTCATGACTATCCTTAATCAGTGGCTTAATTGTTCTTTGTTGCTTGTGGACATGAGGACATCATCAAAATAAAGTACCACCCTGGAATTCCCTATAAGAGATGTTCCATTCAACTTTGGAATAGTCCGGGGGTCACACTTACCCCAAATTGCAATCTATGGCTCCTCTGTGCATTACAATGGTCTGTGCCTCTGCAGTGGCCTCATCTACAGGCAACTGTTGATAAGCCTGGGCCAGATCTAATTTTGCAAAAGTTTTTCCTTTTACCAGGGAATGCAACATGTGTTGTACCACTAGCATGGGATAGGTGCTCTGCTGCAATGCCTTATTAATGGTGCATTTGTAAGTGCAGATGCGGATTGAGCCATCTGTCTTGATTGGTGTAACAATAGGTGTCTCCCCACCTAGTGTGGTCAACTGGCTCCAAGACCTCCTGGGCAATTAGTTTGTCTAATTGTTCATCAATTTTGGGCTGCAGACCAAAAGGAATCCTTTGTGGCTTCATTCTGACAGGGGCAAAGTTGGGATCTAGATTGAAAGAAATAGGGGTCCCATTATACTTGCCTAGGCTCCCATTGAAGATGTCGCTAAAGCCTTTTAGCAGGTCCTCGATGTTATCCTCTTGGACAGCATTGATGCTGGTCACTTCCAAACCTAGGGCATTGAACCACTCCATTCCAAGCAGGCTGGGCAGGTCTTTATCCACTACAGTCAGCTGCAGGGAACCCTCAAATATTTTAAATGTCATTTTGAAAAACCCACTCCCAAGCACTGGGATGTGGTTCCCTTAGTAGTCTTTAAAAAGCATCTTTTGCAGTTTTAGTTGCTGTCTGGTTATTGTCGATTGCTTTTTTAATGGTTTTCCAGGACACAATGGACATGTATGAGCCTGTGTCCACTTCCATGTTACATGGGCTGCCTTTAATGTGGACTGTTACATGGATTTCCTTAGAACAATATGCATCAAAGTGCCCAATGATTGTTTGGTGTGCTTCTCCCATTTCCACAGCTTGGTCATCCCATCGCTTGCTTGTTCTTTATAAACGGTGATCTCCAGGATCCTGTTTGTGGGATATACAGTCGCATCAGGGAATTATGCTGCCTCTGTCTGTCATGAGGCCGGTAGGGATGCCCAGCAGGCCCTTGCTATGTGCCCCTTCTGCTTGCATCTTTGACATATAATGTCTTTGAACCTGCACTCAGACCTAGGATGGTTTCCTTCACAACTGGCACACCAGAATGGTTTTTTCTGTTTTTCTGAAGTTCCTACCTTCCTCTCTGACTGAATGTGGTGGATTTCTTCATCCTCTTTGGAGGACCCTTCCTGCTCCATGCTCTCATGGTGTACAGTCACCATTTCCATCGATTGACCATCCGGAAAATGAACCAGTGAGTGAAGTCTTGCGTCAGACTTCAATCCTAATGCATGTTCAACAGTAGCTATGCAAACAAGCAAATCCCATCTGTACGCACACATGTATGCACCTTGTGAAATCATGCCCTCTCTGGTCCGCAGAACTGGTCCATGGCACCCAAAAGGTTGGAGGTCACTGCAATTCTATACCAATACAAATTTGCTTAAGAAGGGAGAAATATAAATTCATTCCATAATGGAACAATGCCTGAAGAAGCTCCCTTTTATGTGGACTGTCTGCAAAGGAATAGAGAATGGAAACTGCAATTACTCAGACTGTAATTAGATGTGAGTTTATCTGTACTGGATCTGAGTCATATGTTATTGAAGTCAACATAAGAAAATAACTCTTAATAGTATGTCCATTTAGTATGTTGGACCTTAAGTACAATGTGGCCATACCTTCTTTTTTTAAGACATTATGTTTTATTTATCTCCTCTAAATGGTTAGGTTGAAACTATAAAAAGAACCAAAGACATACTCATTGCAATTTTGCTTGCTTTGATGCAAATACTCTAAGTATACCACTCCCTGCTTGTTAATTTAAAGGTATTTTTTTATAATTAAGCTGTTTAAAAATTGCTTGTTTGTTTTTTTAATCCTAACACAATGTAGGAGAATTATGAGAAAAACAACTACAGTATATTTTATCTTCATAATGAAATCTATCTTTATCAAGACTCTCTGCACCAGAATTAAAACTAATATATTTTTTCTTAAAGTCTTTTTTATAACATGGTAGCCATATAAAGCAACATTTCAGCTGTGACATTGAAAGGATTTAGGAGACTGATATCATCCTCACTCTATTCTGGGGTTAGAGGATGGCTATAACTATGCTTTCCTGCCCCATTTAAAAAATTATGTCTTCTAATTGGTACAAGCCATATCATTTCTCTGTTGCTTTAATTTGATCTGGGCAATATGTGAACTCTTATCGGGGTGGGATTCAAATTTTTTAACAACCGGTTCTGGGGGCATGGCTAGGTGGGCATGGCTAGGTGGGCATGGCCATGTGACTGGGTGGGTGTGGCTTCTTCTTCTTCTTCTTCTTCTTCTTCTTCTTCTTCTTCTTCTTCTTCTTCTTCTTCTTCTTCTTCTTCTTCTTCTTCTTGCAGCACTCCCCCGTGTGCACCCCTTTTTGTCTCCTAAGCCTCCTGGGCCTCAAGGAAGCCTCCTGGGTGAAGCAGTAAGATAGCAAGGGGGATCCCGGCACAGCTGATCATTGGAACAGCTGATCATCGGGAGGGGAAAAATACCTTAAGGAGTGACTGGGTGGGGGAAAATGCAGTCAGCAATGTTGGGCATGCACATGATGTTGCGCATGCACAATAAGGACTGACTGGGCAGGGAGGGGAGGGTTGGGTGGAAAGGGACAGGCCCAACCAGGGGCATTATTATTATTATTATTATTTATTTGATTTATATACCGCCCCCTCTCCCCGAAGGGACTCGGGGCGGTGAACAGCCAATAAGAACACATATACAAGGTACAAAGTATGAGACAACATAAAATATTAAAATTTAAAAACTGAAATACAATATGGCTCTAATAAAATATAAGCAGGTATTAAAAAGATTAAAACCCGATTAAAATTTAAAAACCCCTAGGCCAGTCCGGCCTGCCGAAATAAATGCGTTTTGAGCAACCGACGGAAGGCCATGAGATCGGGGGCGGCCCTTACCTCCGGGGGTAATTCATTCCAGAGAGGGGGTGCTCCCAATGAGAAGGCCCACGCCCTCGGGGTTGCCAGCCGTCCAGCCGGCGGCACCCCGAGGAGGCCCACTCTATGGGAGCGTACCGGTCGGTGGGAAGCCGATGGTGGCAGGAGGCGGTCTCACAAGTAACCTGGTCCCGAGCCATGGAGCACTTTAAAGATAGTGACCAAGACCTTGAAGCGCACCCGGAGGGCCACCGGGAGCCAATGCAGCGCGCGTAGAAGTGGCATAACATGGGAGCCCCTAGGTGCCCCCATTACCACCCTCGCGGCTGCATTCTGCACCAACTGGAGCCTCCGGATGCTCTTCAAAGGCAGCCCCATGTAGAGAGCATTGGCATAGTCTAGGCGGGAGATCACCAGGGCGGAAGTGACCGTGCGAAGCGCATCCTGATCCAGAAAGGGTCGCAACTGGTAGATCCTACGGACCTGTCCAAAAGCCCCCCTGGCGATGGCCGCCACATGATCTTCCAATGACAGCCGTACATCCAGGAGGACACCCAGATTGCGGGCCCTCTCTGTGGGGGCAAGAATTTCCCCCCCCCCACAGCCAGCGATGGAACCAGCCGGCTGTATCGGGGTGCCGGGAAGCACAGCCACTCAGTCTTAGATGGGTTGAGCTGAAGCCTGTTCTGCCCCATCCAACACCGCACGGCCTCCAGGCATCGGGCCATCACTTCGACGGCTTCATCGGGGTGGCCCGGGGTAGAGATGTACAGCTGAGTGTCATCAGCGTACTGATGGAACTCTACCCCAAAGCCACGGATGATCTCACCTAGCGGCTTCATATATATGTTGAACAGGAGGGGCGAGAGCCCCGACCCCTGAGGCACCCCGCAAACCAGGGGCCTCGGGGCCGACCTCTGCCCCCCTGCCAACACAAATTGCGAGCGGTCAGAGAGGAAGGAGGAGAACCACCGCATAACGGTGCCTCCCATCCCCAACCCCCCCAGCCGCTGCAATAGGATACTGTGGTCGACAGTATCAAAAGCCGCCGAAAGATCTAGGAGGACCAGGACAGAGGAATAACCCCTGTCACGGGCCCTCCAGAGATCATCCACCAATGCGACCAGCGCCGTCTCTGTGCTGTGCCCGGGCCTGAAGCCCGATTGGCGTGGATCCAAATAGACACCGGCATGATTTGCCGGTTCTCTGAACTGCACAGAATTGTAACAACAGGTTCTATAGAATCCCTCCCCTGAACTCTTATTGGATGCTTTTCAGAGCTGCCAGCAAGATTCTCCCTTATCACTGGTTGCCACTGATCACTCCATAACTATTTTAAGGTTATCTGTATCCAGAAAGAGGAATAGATCCCCTGTGCTTTCAAGGACATTTTGTGGCTTAGTTTTCTATCTATACTATCATACTTTTAGAAAAACAAATATTATAAATAATATATAATGAGTATAAAGAATTCCTAGACAGGAATTCTTTCTGTAATCATTGCCTTTGATGAATGTAAATGCATTTTTGCATTTGCACTGATCTGCAAAGAGACATAATTTGGGATTTCATCATAGTCAAATTCAGATGAAAAAGATGGATATTAAGTTCAAATTTGCATTTTCTATGTTTAAATTTTAACTTTAAATATACCTTTCTAGATAATTCATTTCCTTTAGGCATTCTAATTTAATGTGTTTCTCTGAAGAGTTCAATTCTGACTGTTTGTACAGCCAGGATTTAGATCTGAGAGTTTAAAATAGTGTTTCTCAATTAGGCAACTTTAAGATGTATTGACTTCAACTCTCAGAATTCACTAGCCAGCATTGAAAAGTTGAAATCTACTTATCTTAAACTTGCAAAATTTGAAAAACAATTATCTAAAGCATGTGTCAAACCTGATTGCATTGCGTGAGATATAGTGATGTATCGTGATTTTTTTTCCTTTGCGGAGATGGGGTGGACATGGCTGCGCATGATGCATCCAGCCTGCGGGCCACCGGTTTGACACCTCTGATAATGTATCAGAATTAGCAATGTCTCTTTAAAGGGTCACATTAAGTTGATTCCTTAAAGCATTGGGTTTTCCCCCCCACCGGGGACATGGTGAATTTCAATGAATGAAGAAATAAATAAAACGGCTGCCTTAACAAATAAGTGCTGTGCATATGTCAGGATCAAGCTGAATCTCCCGGATGATTTTCAAAATATGAACAGCCCTAGTATTTAACTCAAATCTATTCCATACACACAATGTTGCACACATTATAGACATTGTAGGAGTATGTTAGGCTATGGCAGTCAAAAGCTGAATTGAATTCTTTATTTGGCAAGTGCAATTAGACCCACAAGGAATTTATCTTAAGTGTAGAAGCTCTCGGTGTGCATGCAAAGCATTATTATTGTTGTTGTAGTTATTATTATTATTATTATTATTGTAGTTATTATTATTATTATTATTATTATCTCTTTTATTCAATAAACATGAAACTAAGTCAACTGAACATTTAAAAATGTAGCACAAATATCATTGACTGGCACTAATGGTTGATTACAGGTTGCTACCAGCATCCTAGGTATCAACCAAGTATCTTCTTAAAATGTATGATGTTTCAAGTAGTATTTTGTTCCATTGGTGTTATTTCAGGAAGTTTCAATTTCTTGATGTATTTTATTAAATTCTTGAACTTGGTACCAAGTGCCCTGATGACAATGGGTATCACTACTACATGTTTCATCCATAACCAAGTAGTTTCGATGGCCAGGTCACAATATTTTGTGATTTTTTTCCAGTTGTTTTTCTTCGACTGTGGCGTCTCCTGGTACAGCAATATCAATAAATTTTCGACAACTGTGATATCTGGCGCATTGTGTTCCAAATGATGATCTGTCTATATTTGAAACTGCCACAAGATCTTCACCTAATTTTCGACAACTTTTTCCAGTTTATGTTCCCATAACTTTTCAGATACAGGTAAGTCATATATTTTACATAATGACCAGTGGATTAATTTAGCAACTTGGTCATGTCTAGCTTTGTAATCAGTTTGCATGATTTTGCTGCACTCACCTATTAAGTGTGAAACAGTTTCAATTTTGTTATTGCAAAGTCGGCAGTTTGAATTGTTAATGGATTTTTATATTTTCACTTTAATGGCAATTTGTAGTGCTTGTTCTTGTTCAATGTTCTTGTCCAGTGTTAAACCTTCAAATTCTTTCTTGATGGTTCCCATCTTAAGCTATGCCCATGTCATGTTGTTATGACATTTTCCTTCAATGTTTTTCAAGTGCTGTCCATGCAAAGCTGGTTTTCCATCCTTTTAATCTGTCATCCAGCTGTTTTTCTTACATTCTACCTTTGTTTCTGTTGTTTTTATAATGTTCTCCATTTTCAAAGCCTACAGCAATTTTTCTTTTTCTTTTGAAATTTTTTTTTTATTTTTTAATTATTTAAATACATCTTTGTAAGAATAATGTGGTTCCAGGTGTTTTACATTTTAAACCAGTCATATCCATAGTCACTGATACAGCTTTCTAATATCACATCATTATCTATTAGCAAATTTTCTTCTTTATATTCTCAAACATTATTTTATATCATAATTGTCTTCAAGCCAAGTGTAAAGTCTTTAAGAACTTGAAGTGGCCTGCTGGTTTGGCGTCATGGCTCCTCTGAAGGACTAGAGTACGTAGGGATTCTGGGACATAGAGTTTTGTTCCTTTCCAGGCTAGGTCATCTCTTTTTATTAATATGTGTTGATTGTCCCAGAACCAACAGTCTGCTAGCAGTTCAGTTTTTAATTTCGTGGTTAAGTTGTCTGTGGGTCGGACTTGTCAATTGTGGTGTTGTCGCCTGGTGGTTACTTGGGCAGCTATTTGGATAGGGGGAATGATGGCATTTATAATCTCTTCCCTTTCACATTTATACTGGGGCATGTGAGAGAGGATGTCAGCCAGAAAGTTCTTTTCCCCTGGGATGTTTTTTAGTACGAAATCAAATTGGTTGAAGTATTGGGCCCAAAGGACTTGTTCGGGTGATAGTTTTCATGGGTTCTTAAGGCTTTCTAGATTTTTATGGTCAATCCAAATTTCGAATGGCTTCTGCCCCACTACCAGCAGATGGTTGACTCGATGAAACCCTTTGTTAGGTTTTTGTCTATATATTTGTGCATTTCTTGCATTTCCCAGGACATCGTAGCATACATTTTGGGCTTTGGTAATTTTGCCCTGGGGATGATTTCTATGGCACAGTCTGTTTCATGGTGGGGAGGTAGGGCATCACATTCAGTCTTGCTGAACATCTCTGAGAGGTCCCAATATTCTCTCGGGATCTGTCTGGACCCTGGGGTTTTGTCGGAGGTGGCTGCCAGTTGCTTTGGTGAACTCTCGGGGAGGGTTCTTGCATGGGTGCTGCTTCTATTCACTGGTGAGGCTATGGTCCCTTTGCTATCCTTAATCTGTGGCTGCCCCCCTGCCACCAGATGGTTGGACCCCACTTGTCTAGCCAGGAAAGTCCCAGTATAACTGCAATTGTCATTTTGGGAGCCATTACAAATTGAGTTGTTTCCCAGTGTTCTTCTAACTCTAGTCTCCCTGGTTCAGTTAAGTGAATGGCATAGGCTTTTTCTGGCAGGGAGCCATCTACTTATTCTAACTGGATTGGGTGGGCTAGCTTTTTCATTCTGATCCCCTGTTTTAGGACTGTGGTTAGGTTAATCAGGCATCTGGTGCAGCCTGAATCTGTTAGGGCTTGGAAAGCTCCCTTATTTCCTGTTTTAGGGGCCATAAACCATATTGGGAAGATGAAAGGGGGAATTGATCCACTCACCATTGGGTCATATTCATCCTCATCCTTGCTGTCATAAGGATCCAGTGACTGGTCATCACTGTTCGGGGTTCCTGGACAGAATAATGTCTGCTGGTGCTCCATTCAAAATCCAAGAAAGAAACACTTAGATTCCATTAATTAGAGAAAAGATATATTTTACTGGAAATCAAGTGGTAGCATCAAAGGAATTCTGAATCTGAGGAATTGAGCATGAAAATCACATACCGTATTTTCCGGCGTATAAGACGACCGGGCGTATAAGACGACCCCTGATTTTTGGTTGACTTTTTTCAAAGTCATCTTATACACCAGAAAATACGGGTATTCAAAATTAAGCTGCAAGGATTTGTAAATGCTTCTCCTTCTTCGCGCTCGCATCAGCCTTCCTCCTCCGGCCCCAGGGCGACTCTCTCGGTCTCTCTCCCACAAACACGGAAGACGACCAGGCCTCCCGCGGAGCATGATGAGCCGGCAGAGCGGCCGCCGTCTTCTCTTCGGAAAGGGGAGGAGCGTCTCCCGGCGACGCCCGTAATATTTTCCGGCTGAGACGACCCGGCGTATAAGACGACCCCGGATTTTAGGTTGTCTTTTTTTGGTTTCAAAAGTCGTCTTATACGCCGGAAAATACGGTATACAAAGTGATGGCAACGTTCCCACCCACAATAGTTCAAACTGTCCATCCAATTAAAGTTGTATGTAATGTCATGTGGGCGTCTTCAGGTGGTGATGCAGGCATCAGTCTGTTGACCTTGGTCTATTTTGATAAAGACATGCACTTGAGCATAACATAGGAAAGAAGCATAAACAAGAAACTTCCCCCCCAACTTATACAGTATATTCTCAAAAACCTCCAGCTCACTTCCCACAATTATTTCACCCTGTTACTTATGACAGCCAAAAGATGCAAAGCAAAGGAAAGAAATCTTGAAGGTTGACACCACCCTTCAGCTGAATGGAGAAGGACCTCTGCAGCCTGAAGGACTTTCTGGGATGCACTGGTGGCACGCCTGGGCCTCATTCCAGTCGTGCTCTGGATGGTGGTTCTGGCTTTGGTTTCAGGCCTGGGATTCTGCATGCTGTTGCCATGTGACCCATCCCCCTGCATCGGTAGCATGTCATTGGGCTTCGTAGGAGGGCTGGTTTTGGGACTGGTTGTGATGCTGTAGCTCCTTGTCGCTTGGGTGGTCTCTGGTCTGTCTGATCTCTCTCTTTGGTTTCCAGTGGCTTTCTCATGTTGTCAGCACGTAATGCCCTGTTGACTTTTATGGCCACTCAGAATCACTCAGAGAGTCGGTTTAGGATGTCCCTATAGACAGTTACCTTGCCAATTTGCTTATCTAGGCTTGTTCTGAAAAAATGAACCAGCATCCATTCAGGCAAAAGGGGTAGCTTCCCACTGATCCTTCTGAATTCACAGATGTGTTCATTGGTGAGTCGGCCTCCCTGCTTTAGGTTTCTGAGCTCATCTTCCACATATAGGTCTTCCTCTGCCTCCTCAAATCTGGCCTCTAACGGTCACAGGAAGTCATCTATATCCTGCAGTTTGGGGGCCCTTCTCTTTTGTAGGGTTGCTAGCCATCCTCTTGCTTCCTCCAACCCCTCGGAAATAGCGTTCACCATGGCTCTAGGGGAGGGTTGGAGGTGTCCATCGGATTCTAGGTGGATCTCAGCTGAGTCAAGGACTAGATCTAGCTGGTCTGGGTCCCTATCAAATTTCCCCCTGAATCAGAGCAGTTCAATGAGACTGCTCCTCCCTCTCCTGTCACCCTCTGTAAGCCTGCACTTGAGGTGGCTGACCTTCTTCCCTGGCTCTAGTTCACACAGGGGGGGGAGGCTGCTTGTTGCATGGAGGAGGCACTGGCTGTAGCTTTGGACTCCTTTTCCTTCTAGTGGGTGACAAAGGAGGACTGTGGGCTTGCCTGCTTCTCCTCACTTCAAAGGGCTCTGTAAAACTCCCCTCTGGTTTGGGCAGCATGATGGGCCATCATCCTAGTCAAATTCCTCCCCCAATTGCTCCATGGGTCTCCCCTGGGATTCCATCAGGAACTTTGGGGCCCTGGCCTTTGCCCAGTCCCACATCCAATCCACTCTTCCCAGTTCACTCAAGGGCCTTCCCTCTTTTTGGGCATGGGGATGGAGAAACTCAGCCTTGGAGGCTTTAGGAACTTTCTTTTCCCACCAGTACTTATCTGGGTTTCTTTCTTCCCCTGGAGCCAGTCTCTTTGCTTCAGAATTCAAGGAGGGTTATTCTCTGGCCTTAATTATACTATTAATTATACTATCTCCCGATTTCTGTCATAGCTACCTGATTTTCTCTCCATGCACCCCAGGTATCGAGGAGTGATCAGAGAGACCAAGACCCAGGACCCTGGTCATTGATTTATTGTGGGAGTCAGCTGCCTGTCAGGACTCTGACATGCACCCCCATTCAAATCATAAGTCTCTAGCCACATGTCTCAGAGAAAAAAAAAGGCTGATTTATTAGGAGTTGACATGTAAGCGTTTCCAGGTTGCAGACAACTCTGACACATCATTCACTTCACCCTTGACCCTGGTGTTCCCGCCACCCCCTGGATGTATATTCTCCAATGAGACACACCCATAGCCAATAGTCATCAATCATGCTGTCCAGTAATAACTTTGCACACCAGAAACTTCAGTTGCCAAAGTGATTATCTGAAGCCTTTAAGAAATGCACTGCTTTCCCCCTCCCTTTCTGCTGACAACTAAAAAGACCAAAGAAGTACTTTTAGTTGACAATAACATTTTAAATAAAATAATTTTATTTTAAAATATTTTTAAAAGGAAGATAAGAACTAATACAAAGTAAGAAAAAGAAAGGAAAGGAATCACAGAGAAAGCTGAAAGTGTGTGTGTGTGTGGGGGGGGAATAACTATAATAAAAGTAATAAAAAAGATGCAAATATACTTGAGATAAGGACCCTGATTATAAAGTGTTGTCATCCAAATGCTCCTGGGTGCAGCATTTGTTTTTGTTTGATATTAGTTTGAAACAAATTACAAATTATTTAAAAGAGCCTATGTCCCATTTTCCAAGACTGGAAACAGAAGGAAGGGAGGGAGGGAGGGAGGGAAGGAAGGAAGGAAAAGTTATAAAATTATTGAAATAGTTGAAATGGAAACAGTTCAGAACAGAAGCCATGAAAAGCTTATCACTAAGCAAAGCTAAGTGGCTTACTTCCCACCTGTCTTTGCTATAGCCTGTTTATATCAAAGTAGGGACAACATTTCAATTGTGCAAAGTCAACTTTATTTTTTTATTAGAATCTTCCCATCAACTGAACAAAAATGGTTTGAATAAAAAAAACACTCAGGCCAGGAATTGAACAGGGTTTATCTTTCTAATACATCAGCTAGTACATCAACTAGGTAAATTGGACATTACAAATAAACACATGTTTAATAATAAAATGTCTTAGATAGTTTTGTGTATATTAGGTTTATTGTGAGAACAAGATAGATTTTTTTCTGTAATTACTTGAAGTTATTTGGAATTAAACACTATTCCATAATAAATAATTTTTTATAAATTAAAATTAATAATAAATAAATTTTTAAAATGAAGATTATTAGTTTTTGTATACTTCTATACATGAAAAGCTTTCTTTAAAATTAAGAAATAAATTATATGTATATTATTTAAACAGCAATAGTATCCTTCCTTTCCCTTCATAAATATCAGGAAAGATACATATGGAGAGATATAATTCTTACATTATAAATTTTACATTATAAAATTGAAATAAGAGAGTGACAAAAATCTTACTTAAAAGAGAGACAAAGAGACTTGTCTATTTCTCTCTATTAGACATCTTCAAAAGAAAGAGATCTAATTACCATATTACAGATAACAAGTTGAGTTGTTAAGTCCTTTTACAGAGTTCTCTTATCCTTGATGTCCAAAATATGTTCAATAGACAAAGGGAATTGACAACTCCATTTACATTCACATCTCCAAATCACAAGCATGCCACCTGAAAGGACCTTGCTTACTCTAGAGTCCATCAATCATTTATTTTTAAATCTGTCTTTCAACAGTTTGCATTCTCATGATCCTGTTTGCATTCTCATGATCCTGTTTGCCCGATTCTCTATTTGTCAGTCATTCAATACTAAGCAATCAGCCTGATTATTTATTTTTCAAATAATTCTTCAAGAATTGTACTGAAGGTCCATAATGCTACCAATCAGGAAAATATACTCATAGGTTCATTGACTGAATTGGCTGAATTACTAAGGTAAAAGTAGGTCAACTATGTTTGAAGAAGACTGAGGCAAACAACGTTTGAGAAATGTATATTCAGTGCACACATTTTAACCGGTATTAGTCCTGAAAGACTTAATACAACAGAAGCAAGCAAAGATTATATTCCTTTATCGTGTGTGTGTGTGTGTGTGTGTGTGTGTGTGTAAGCTTTGTGAGCCCCACTGTGATGACCCAGAGTATATCAGAAATATAACAAAACCCAAAACGTAACTAAAAGTTTTTTAAAGCCTTCAACTTGGCTTCACTGTTTAATTGTTCACAGTGGAGGAGTAAACTATTTTCAAAATAACATTTCAAAGGAAAGAAACACAGTTCAAATTCAAAGAGCCGATAATGAAACAAAAACCAAAAACAAACCGCACTTAATAAAGATTCACGACAGACCAGAATAGATAATTGCCAACTTCAGGAAGATAACCAGGTGCAGTCCATTGGAAGAATGCCAAACAAGATAAACCTTCTTTAGGAATAAAACACTAATTTGTCTCCAGTGTGTGTTAGCACGCAGGTCCAAACTCTTATGCAAATCTCACACCTGCAACCCATGAAGAGGATCATGGCCCTCTCCTCCCAAGTAGACTACATTTTACCCTGATTCTCTCCTCCCTGCGTGCCCTAGGATGGATAGGGGATGGGCCTGGGTCTTCGTCTGACTGCTCAGCCAGCCTCTGCCCTTCCCCAGCCTCCTTTACCACCTCTGGAGCCACACTTCCACTCCCTGTTGGCTGTTCTTCCCCTTCCTCAGAGTCAGTCTCCATCAGGGGCATGCCACCCACTATTCATGAACGTTGTTCTCTATTCATTGCTATAAATTTGTTATATATGGTTGGTTTCCAGCTTGATCGGGGTCAGTTACAGAAGAGGACTCAGGCCGGGACGCTATCCTATGCTATGAACGATCTTTGGGCCCTGAGATGTGTCCCCCTGTCTCAGAAATGGCCCTCTGCTCTCTCGAAGGCCCATCTCAAGGACGGATCTTGGGATCCGGAGAGATGGTAGGGTTGTAGGAAGCGTGGGAGGGAGGGGTGTCTTAATAAATTTTTAGCTAGGTTTTTAAAGGGGTTAGGAAAGTCCGGGCGGGAGTTGGGGGACAACTCGCCAGAGGCTGGGACCAGGCCGTGGGTTGGGCGTGGCCGGGAGAGTCAGAATCCGGATAGGACTGTATTGAGGATGGGGGAAGTCACTGGGGAGGGTGGAATTAAATCTATTGATACGGTGAGCGGGAGAGGCAGATTTGGTGGTTATAGGGGGCCATATTCTGTTTTGGGAGCGCGCCCTCGCTGCCTGTCTGCTGTGGCACGCTCCGACCCCCTTGTCATCTCCCGTTCCCCAGGGGGTCTGAGCAATCAGGCCCTGGGCCTTCGGCTGATGTTATGTAACGCCAGGTCCGTTGTTAATAAAGCCCCTCTCATCCACGATTTGATTTGTGAGGGGGGTGCGGACCTGGTGGGTGTCACCGAGACCTGGCTGGGCCAGGAGGGGGGAGTCCCTCTGGTGGAGATGTGCCCAGCCGGGTTTCGGGTCTTTCATCGGCCGAGGGCCCAGGGGAGGGGAGGGGAGGTTGCGGTGGTTATTAAGGAGGATCTGTGTCCGAGGGAAGCCACTGTGTCTCAGACGACCGGGTGTGAGCTCCTTTTCGTGAAGTTCGGTTCCAAGGTTCAGGTGGGCTTGCTGGTCGCATACCTGGCTCCCTGCTATGCGGCAGCGGCCCTGCTTGAGCTCCTTGAGGTCATAGCTGGCATGGCAGTTGGGACCCCCAGGCTTATGGTCATGGGGGATTTCAACTTGCCATCTGCCGGCGGTGCCTTGGGGACTGCTCAAGAGTTCATGGCTTCCATGACGGCCATGGGCCTGACCCAGTTAATTCGGGACCCTACTCACGTGGGTGGTCACACCTTGGATCTGGTTTTTGTCTCTGATCAGTGGCAGAGTGATCTGGGTATAGGGGATATAGTTGTGGAACCCCTGTCATGGACGGATCACTCGCTCCTGAAGCTCGACTTCCGTTCCGCACCCCCTGACCGCAGGGAGGCGGGACCATTAAAATGGTACCGCCCCACGCGCCTGATGGATCCTGATAGGTTCCTGACGGAGCTTGGGCCATTCCCCGAAGCTCACACACACGACTCGGTTGAGGGCTTGGTCGCCACCTGGGATAGGGTGGCTGCTGGGGCCCTTGACCGAGTTGTGCCCTTGCGGCCTCTGACCCGGTGCCGATCCCATGTGGCTCCCTGGTTTTCTGAGGAGCTAAGGGAGATGAAGCGCCGGAAAAGATGCCTAGAGAGCAGTTGGAGGGCTAGCCGCTCTGGGTCTGACCGAACACTATTACGATCTTATATCAAGACGTATTTAGTGGCGATAAGGATGGCGAGGAGGTCTTACCTCTCCACCCTTATTGCGTCCGTGGAAAACCGCCCAGCCACCCTGTTTAGGGTGACCCGCTCCCTCCTGGAGGTGGGAGCGCGGGAGGACCCCTTGCAGGGATGGGCTGAGGAGTTTTCTAGGTTTCTGCAGGACAAAATCGCTCAGATCCGGGACAAACTGGACTCCGACTGGGCATCTCCGGGCGGGGAGGCGGGGGTGTATAACGGTGAGGTCAACTGGGTTGAGTTCGATCCTGTTACTGTGGAGGACGTGGACAGGATACTGGGGGGACTGAATGCCACCACCTGTTTGCTGGACCCGTGCCCCTCCTGGCTGTTCTTGGCCACCCGGGAGGTGACACGAGGCTGGTTCCAGGGTATTATAAATGCTTCCTTGAGAGAGGGGCTGTTACCCGCCGCCTTGAAAGAGGCGGTGGTGTGGCCCCTCCTCAAGAAACCGTCCCTGGACCCAGCATTGTTATCTAATTATCGTCCTGTCTCCAACCTTCGCTTTGTTGCGAAGGTTGTTGAGAGTGTGGTGGCACGTCAGCTCCCGCAGTACCTGGATGAAGCGAGTTATCTCGACCCCCTCCAATCGGGCTTCAGGCCCGGGCACAGCACGGAGACGGCGTTGGTCGCATTGGTGGATGACCTCTGGAGGGCCCGGGACAGGGGCTGTTCCTCTGTCCTGGTCCTGTTAGATCTCTCAGCGGCTTTTGATACTGTCAACCACAGTATCCTATTGCGGCGGTTGGAGGGGTTGGGGTTGGGGGGCACCGTGTTGCGGTGGTTCACCTCCTTCCTCTCCGACCGTTCGCAATTTGTGTTGACGGGGGGGCAGATCAGCCCCGAGGCCCCTACTATGTGGGGTCCCTCAGGGGTCGGTGCTCTTGCCCCTGCTGTTCAACATTTATGTAAAGCCGCTGGGTGAGGTCATCCGTGGCTTCGGGGTGGAATTCCATCAGTACGCTGATGATACTCAGCTGTACATCTCCACCCCGGGCCACCCCAACGAAGCCGTCGAAGTGATGCCCCGGTGCCTGGAGGCCGTGCGGAGTTGGATGGGTCGTAACAGGCTTCGTCTCAACCCGACCAAAACCGAGTGGCTGTGGTTTCCTGCGCCCAGATACAGCCAGCTGGTTCCTTCGCTGGCCGTGGGGGGAGAGATTTTGACCCCCGTGGAAAGGGCGCGCAACTTGGGTGTCCTCCTGGATGTATGGCTGTGTTTAGAAGAACACATTGCAGCCGTCGCCAGGGGGGCTTTTTATCAGATTCGTCTGATCTACCAGTTGCGGCCCTTTCTGGATCTGGGCGCACTTCGCACAGTCACTTCCGCCCTCGTTATGTCCCGCCTGGATTATTGCAATGCTCTCTACATGGGGCTCCCCTTGAAGAGTCTCCGGAGGTTGCAGTTGGTCCAGAATACAGCCGCGCGGGTGATCGTGGGTGCCCCTCGGAGCTCCCACGTTACACCGCTTTTCCGCAGGCTGCACTGGCTTCCTGTGGCCTTCCGGATTCGATTCAAGGTGGTACTGATGGTATTTAAAGTGCTCCATGGCTCGGGACCTGGGTACCTACAGGACCGCCTACTGCCATCGTCAACCTCCCGCCACCCAGTACGCTCCCACAGGGTTGCCCTCCTTGGGGTACCGCCGCCCGGCCGTTGTCGGCTGACGGCCCCGAGAGTTCGGGCTTTCTCTGTGGGAGCTCCCTCCCTATGGAATGATCTCCCCCCGGAGATACGAGCCATGACGGATATTCTGACCTTCCGGCGCGCAGTTAAAACCCTATTTTTTAGACAGGCTGGCCTGGCCCAGTAATCAGGTTCCGGTTTTAAACTTAATTCGGTTTTAATAATTAATTTTTAATTTTTATTCAGATCCCTGATTTTATATTGCTAAATTTAATTTTGATGGGACACAGCCGGACTAATCGCATTTAATATATTTTTAATTGTATTTATAGTGTATTTATTATGTGTTTTTAGTAGGCTGTACGCTGCCCCGAGTCCCTTTTTGGGAGAGGGAGCGGTATAAAAATATGATAAATAAATAAATATATAGTTTAGTTTAGTTTATTTTACTTTATTGTCATTGCACCTCATACAATGAAATTGAATACCATCTTCAGTGTACATTATGACTATGAAAATAAACACAAACTCACATCCTTCACATTCTATACATTGAATTGAAAACCCCTGATATTGCATTAATATTGCACTAGAATATTGCAATAGAATTCCATAGAATTACTGCCCTGGGATAGAAGCTGTTTTTCAGCCTATTTGTCCTTGTTTTTATGATCCTGTACCATCTGCCAGATGGTAATAGTTCAAAAAAAGGGTGCCCAAAATAAGATGGATCTTTGAAACTGTTTTGAACTTTCTTAAGGCAGTGGGATCTATAAAGCTCTTCCAAAGAGAGGAGAGGGCAACCAATTATCTTCTGGGCAATGACTTTAACCCTCTGGAGTGCTGTCCTATCTGTCACTGTGCAGTTGGCAAACCATATACAGGTGCAGTAATTTAAGATACTCTCTATAGTGCAGCGGTGAAAAGTCACCAGCAGTTTTTCATTCAGTTGTTGTTTTCTGAGAAGTCTCAGGTAATGTAATCTCTGCTGGGGCCTTTTGACCAGTGCAGCAATGTGAGCACCTCAGGTCAAGTCCTCTTTTATGGTAACACTCTGAAATTTAAAACTGGCCACTTGCTCCACTCGGTTTCCGTGCTGGAGCCTCACCCCCTTCATTATGGGATGAAAGATCACTATTCTTTAACACTATGAAGTCAGCTATGCAAAGAATTGGACATTAGATGGATCTTGACATAACCGTGAGTTATATTTGAGGGTGCCTGTGACCCAATAAAGAAACTTTGTATGGAAGCCTTTGTAGAGTTGTCTGTCTGTCTTTATATTCAGCCAGCAGTCTAAAGACAGAACAGTCTCTATTGATGAGCAAGAGCTGGATGTCTGACCTGTTCCTTCTATAGTCCACTATAAGTTCCTTGGTCTTATTGGTGTTGAGGACCAAGTTATTGTCTCCACACCAGGAAAGCAACCAGTCCACCTCTTCTCGGTAAGCAGATTCATCCCTCCTGGAGATGAGTCCCACCATTGTTGTATCATCTACAAATTTAGTAATAGTATTACTAGCAGAAGTGGGAATGCAGTCATGCACATAAAGAGTATAGAGTAAGGGACTCAACATGCAATCCTGTGTTGTACCGGTGTTAAGAATAAGGGCTGAAGAGTTATGATTACCTAATCTGACCCTCTGTGAGCAGCCAGACAGGAAATCCATAATCCAAAGGCAGATTTACATGTTGGCCTGAGCTCTCCTATAAGAAAGACCTATGTATTTCCATGAAATTAGCATAGTGCGAACTTATTCATTAACTCAGTCTTATTGGTTATGAAAAAAAAAATGCAACTAGCAAAAAGAGATTTTCCAAACTTTGCTGCAATATGTCAACCTCCAAACCCAACATATTTTTGGATCTTTTTAAACATACATTTTTACTTTGATCTTCTCTAATTATTAAACTCCATGCCCAATTATTTTGAAGTCATATTTTTGGTTATTGTATTTATTTTTCTTTTCTTTTTATCAAATATTTCTGCAAAACCCCTTCAAACATTTTAAAATAAGAAACTATTATTCTTGTAGCAATTTGTTTTATGAAAAATATTATGGGTATTCATAACCAAATTTTGACACTAAGTCTAGGGGTGTTCTGACCCAGACTTCGTTCAAATTAAGAAAACACATGTTGTGTGTAAAAGCAAACCTTTTTTAATGTGATGCTGGGAATTATTTGCATTCCCAGCCAAAATTCATTAAATACAATTGTCTGAGATAAGAGCACACCTTTCAGGGTTGTAAAAGGCTTCCAAGAAACAGATGTTCATTTAATTAGCAGATAAACTGACAGAAGTTCCAGTCAAATCAGAGTCTGCAGGGCTGCGATGAGGAATTAGAATCTAATGAACTTCTTTGCTTCCTGCAAAAAGTACATCACAGAGAGCTGGTTTTTATCCCTTATGGGAGGGGCAATCACCCCCCAGCCTTACTCCGAGTCACCCCTGCTGCTTCAGCTGGTCTTTCCTTCTAATAGCCCTGCACACTGGGAACGGGGTCCTCTGCTTCACTGCTGCCAGACTCCAAAAGCTTTGAAGGCAGCACCCCATTCTCAGATAGTCCTGACCCCATCCCTGCATCATATGCAAGATCCTCATCCAAGTTCTGTTTAGACTCCCTGACTGGTTCCCTTTAGTCCTCACTGTCTGATACCTCTGCCATCCACACCGGCTGCCGGTGAACCACAGCAAGGGGAAGCTAAATCAGGCTTTCCCTCTGTAGTTCATTTTTAACTTCATACCTCTTTTTATTTTGCAGTGAACAACAGTTGCTTAAAAATTTCTTAATCCTTCCATATTTCCTGCAGCCCTTCCTCTCAGTTTCTGTACTTTTTTGTTGATTCCCTCTGAGTGAAGTTGCTTCTTTTCATCTTCCTTTCTTCATTAATCCTCTCTGACATGTAATTGGCAACCTAAGCCATTAGCCTTACCTCTTGAGAAAGCAATTGAAATTATATCTTTGCATCTACGATTTACAGATGTAACAAAGATATGCCATTTTGATCTCTTAATATGCTTTATTCAATTATCTTTTCTGATCAGTGCAATATGCAGTCCACCCTATATACTGCAAAATGATTTATATATGATACTTAAAAAATGATAGGCCGATATATGCATACTGGCCAGTGGTGGGATTCAAAATTTTTTACTACCGGTTCTGTGGGCGTGGCTTGGTGGGTGTGGCAGGGGAAGGATACTGTAAAATCTCTAGTCAGAGGTTGTATTTGCTGGTTCTCTGAACTACTCAAAATTTCCACTACCGGTTCTCCAGAACTGGTCAGAACCTCTGGTCAGAACAGGCTAAAGGGCAGCTTCTACAGAACAAGCCTCTTTGTGTTAAGACAATAGCTGACAATCTTGTAATAAAAAAAGAATACATTCAACATTGCTCAGAGCAGCAAAGTGAGAAAAACCATATCATTCACAAGAAAATGAGTTTCAAGTGGATGCTTTGGATATGATTATTTATTTTTTAATTGGAATATATCTATTTAAAAATTTATGTTCCACTCCTCAGCTCTTCCCCAAATAACAGGAAATGCTGCTGTCATTTAGCAATTATGAGGTAGGATTTCAGAGCTACAGAAAAGAGGCTTATGGATTGCACAAGGGGATGGTGTTTGGTTGCATGCTAAAGAACTAGCAATAGCAAGTTCCCCCCCACCTGAAATTAAGCTTCAGTTTTGACCCTGTAGTATTCAGTAAATGGGCAAGAAAAATAAAATTGCTTACTTCTTTTTATAATGATGCTGAATTTAATTTATTCAGTATTAAAATCTGTAATGGTATCAGTGGAAAAGGCAATTCTCCAACGTGTCTGTTTGTGGTGTGTGAGAGAGAGGGGTGGGGGGAAGAGGGAGAGAGAGAGAGAGCTGTGTAAAAGGACAGCTCTTGGTATTAAGAAAATTGTTTTGTAGTATGACCAAATACTCCACTAATAATTGGTGCATATTTGGAAATAGTCAGAAAAGCTTTCTGCAGTTGCTCACAGTTTGATTGCCTAGTAAGTAATTCTCAGCTTGCATGGTTTTCTTAAGCCATTGACATGGACATTTGACAGCAAGAGCCTTTTTCTGCCCCCAAGAGTAGCAGCTCTAATAAGTTTATGTGTGGTTCAATTGCAGAGATTTGCCATAGATGAATTGGATGTAACCCCAGGACTGTCTTGTAATTGAATTAGTTTTGACTGACAATTTGTAATTAAAGGAGGCTCAAAGATGGCCACTGAAATATTGTACTGAAACTGGTCAGGTCATCATAATATAAATTACAAGGATGATATACTATAGAAAAAGCTTGTGTCAGACACTAGATTGTTTAGTTTTTTATTCCTATTCACTGTGGCATTTAAGTAAGCTGTCAGGGTTCCAACCAGTGCCCTAAAGCAATTAAGAATCTCAAGCTATCTGGCAATAAAAATCCAGTCTTTTATTAGGAGCACCATGCATTACCTAGATGAAGCCAACTCTGACTTCACCCACTTTGCACCTTACCTCTGACCCTGTTTCCCCCCCCACACACACACACAAATGTGTCTCCTATCACATTCTCCAATTTCACGGGTTGTGGCAGTCACTCCCTTCAGGCTGGTATCTGTTGGAGACTTGCCTTGACTTGCTTGGCCAGACTGAATCTTGTTATGACTGAGAAGTAAATTCCTTGGTGCAGCTGTGAGGTGTGATTTCCCATCCCCCTGACTATGACAACTTGGAAGTGGGTCAGGGAAGCTTTATGAGTTGACATAGGCATTGCTTTGCATTGAAATTTTGGCAGTTTTTATTTCAATACTGGATCCAAGAAACGCTTGCATGTTAGTCATATAGATGTCATTTATTAAAACAATAGCAATGGTTTGGAATTGTTCAGAAGTTTTTCTGCTGGAGATAACAAATCGCCAGTGAAGACTTTGGAATCTGGAATGTTTTCAGTGTCCAGATGAAAGATACCAGTCCTAACCTTCTTTCATACTTTCAATTAAACCCATCATATTGGAAGACATTTAATTTTTTTGGAAAAATTCATATTTTCCATAGAAGAAATAAAGAGACCTATTGTTTTAATACATGGACACTATAATGTATGTTCTATGCCTTAAGCTTTTTGGAACTTTGTAACATCATAATCAAAACTGGTTGCTAAAGTGGAATGTGATCTATGTTATTTTACATAGTTACATATTTTATTGTACAATATGTAACTATGTAAAATAATATAGATTACATTCCACTTTAGCAACCAGTTTTTGATTGTGATGTTACTGCTTATAGCTTCTGAACTAAGAGTGTGTGGAATTCCAAATCATACCTCAAAATCAGTTTAGTGCATATTTCCAATCAAATCAAATTGAGTAACTTTGATTAGGAAACTGTATTGTTTCTTTACAAGCTTTTCCATTAATATAAAATACAATCAAATTATCTTGATTTAATGGCAACCAGTAATTTGACCCAAATCAACAATCTTATTTGTTTAAAAAAAACCTCCAAAATATTAAATAATTTAGTAACATGATTGAATCACTTCAGAACAAGTTTCAGAATTATGAGCACCTGCAACTCACTCTCTAGTTATTGAGAATTGATATCCACAATGTCCAATGGAACTAATAAAGTTTCATTGGACATTAGAAATAAAGTTACCATTAATTGTGAGGTCAGATAGGTCACAAACTGAATCTACGATGATTTTTTTATATACATGTATTTTTCTAATAGTTTACCAATACATAGTTATTCTTATGCAATTGATAAAAGATGCCCTAAATTATTGTTGATGCTGTACAAAAAACAATTGTAATTTTTCTGGATATTTATAAACACAATTCACTGAAAAATTAGACAAAACACAATAAAACATGTATCACTGACATAAAATGGATTGACTGCACATTTTTACAAGACTTCAATATGTGGAACTATTGAACAATAATCCTACCCACACACTTTCAAATTTTCTACTCTTATGTAAACTTTATTACAATTAACTCCTTACTCAAATAATTCATTACTGCAATCAACTGTTAGTCTAGATATAACTCAAAGTACTTCAGGAAAAGAATACAGGTCCCAACTGAATTGTAATTTACAATCTGAGAAAACAGTTCTGCAATTTATCCAGCTATTGTCTAAGGGATAAACATTAACAAGCATTTGCCAAAAATGCTTCTGAAGGGGAATATTCTTTTCCAAGAGGTTTCAATTTATTATGGGAATATAGCATCAGTTTTCAGTAAAGAATCCAAGCAATGCCATGCCATCAAAAAGAGAGAGCTAGAAGATCATGTGATTGAAAGACACTTAGCTTTGAGCATGATGACATTTTTGCTGCCAGAGTCTGTGTATTTTGAAAAATAAAGTAATACCTGATAAAATATTGAACTTCTTTTTTCATTTCTCCCAAACATATATGGGGTGAATATAATATTACCAAAATGAAAAGGCAACTGCAAATATAAGACTTCATTTTTATCTCAAATACAACTTGTCTTATTCTTATTTATTTATTTTTTTAATTACTATATGTATTTATTAAAATTATATGTTGCTCATCTTATTATCATGCTACTCTGGGAAATTTATAATATCAGAAACAGCAGTATAAAACAATTAGAAAATTAAAACATAAAAAATATTAAGCATTAAATGTTAAAACATTACAAATTAACAACTTTAGAAGGAAAATAGGAAAAACAGGTTGGAGATAGGGAAAAGTGATGCTGCCATTCAACTGTGACAACTGATATTTTTATAACTTGTATCCTGGCGATGAATGGATAGGAGGAGAAGCCATATGGGGTGTTTCACTTTAATAGCCAGCAGAAGATCTCCATGGGAATGTATGCTTATCTGTCTTCTCAGAGTGATTGGGACAATAACATCTTCACACCTGTGGATTGGCTGAATCAACATCTGGCTAAAGGGAGGGGTCTGTGTGGCTTTAACTCTTGCCTAAGACAGATCAGACATTGCTTTGAATTGCATGCTTTCACTTCTGCTTAACAAAAGCTTTCTTTTGAAATCCTTCATTTCAAGAATCTTCACTTTCTTAAGTAAGAAGGGGAGGCAGTCTTTATACAAGTTTTCAGGCCCTTTTGGAAAGTCAGAAGGGTAGGGGGAAATCTCACCTCAAGTGGCATGATGTTTCACTTTAATATACATTTGATAAATCCATACATAACACTGTGTGATTTTCCCAGAAGCCAATGCTCTGTAATTTTGTCACTGAATCTATTGTTATTTGTTACAGTTACATTTTTCCTAGGAAAGTTTTCAGATATCTGCCAAATTCTCTATGCTGTAAATAATTCAGCTGTGTCTAATGCATTTTTGTCTCTCTGCAAAGCAGTTCCATTCAGTCCTAATTTCAGCTTGAAAAAAAATTACTGTATGTTTTCCCTAGGTTGACCCTTCTTCAGCTACCTGTCCTAATCTAACTCCTAGCCTCGTTTATATATGAAATAAACAATGCAGGGGTTTGCTTATTAAGCAGAATGATCAGAGATTTTGTACAAATTGGGAACTGAAATGGTGATAAGAAGCCCAATAAACTATGCACGATCTATGTGGGCACATGGGAGAACAATGTGTGAAAAACCGTTTATTCACTGTTATTCATACAGTGTATTCAGAAAGTATTCAGACCCCTTTTTCAAGGATATTCAATTTGTGTTTAGTTGTCCATTTGCTGTTTTAGGTTAATTTTTCTACTGCAAGAGTCAAAAGGGAATGGAGGCTTTGGACTACCAGACCGGGAATTATACCACCAAGCAGCTGTACTTACGTGGATGAAAAAGTGGATAACTTTGAGCCATAGAAGACTATTGGTATTGGAGGGACATGACCTTCAACTAGGGTGGCATGCATTTCTTTGGTACAGGAGAAATGTGGCACACTGATATTTCCAAAGATATTTTGTAAGGAACACATTGTTATCAGTGTGGGACAAAATTAAGAAATAAAACTACATGAAAATATCAGTCTGGCTCTCCACTATAGAAGCACTGATACATCCAAATGCTATAAATATGGAAAATTTTGTTTCTTATAACGATATATTAAATGAGAATGGTGAACTGAAAACTAGATTAGAATTAGAAAACTTTTTATATACAGCTGTCAGATGGCCAGCCAATAAACAGTGGTTCTGGCTCCCACTCAAAATGTGGACTAGAGTGAAAACTTGAAGAATGTAACAATACTATTTAACATGGAATAGGTTTTATCAATGGTTTGAAAAACGATGTAGAAGTTGGAAGGTGAAAGAATCAGGTGAGGGGGACTTGGAAAGAGACACTATTTGTATTATTGATAGAGGAATGTAAGTATTAGAATGATAGAGGAGTTGACATATATCATGGTCAGAATTTTTTGTACAAAAAATTGTATTTATAAATTTGCATATATGTTCTTTTGTTTTTACTTCTGTTTTATGGCAATTAGAATGTCATGGTCAATTACACTGTATTCAATATATTTGTATGTAAACATTAAAAATATATTCAACCCCCCTTAACTTTTGTCAATTTTGTTATGCTGCAGCCTTATTCTATAGTTGTTGAAATTCATTTTTTTCTTGTTAAACATTCAATACTCCACAATGACAAAGTGAAAACATAATTTTAGAAAACTGAAATATCACATTGGTATAAGTATTCAGACCCTTTGCAACAATATGTGAAATTTATCTCTAGTGCCTCCCATTTCTCTTGATCATTGCTGACATGTTTCTATACTTTGAATGGAGTTGGCCTGTGGTAAATTAAATTAATTGGACATGATTTGGAAAGGCACACATCTTTCTATAGAAGATGGAACAGCTGATAATGCATACTGTAGCAGAACAAAAGCCATGAGCTCACAGAAACTGCCTGCAGAGCTCAGAGACAGGATTATTGCAAGGCACAGATCTGGGGAAGGCTACAATAAAATTTCTGCTGCACTGAAGGTACCTAAGAGCACAGTGGCCTCCATAATTCTCAAATGGAAATGGTGCAACCAGGACTCTTCTAAGAGCTCGTCGTCTAGTCAAACTGAGCAATTGTGGAAGAGGAACCTTAGTAAGAGAAGTGACCAAGAACCTGATGGTCACTCAGACTGAGCTCCAAAAATCTTGTGTGGAGATAGGATAGAATTCCAGAAGGACAACCATCACTGCAGCCATCCACCAATCTGGGCTTTATGGAAGAATGGCTAGATGGAAGCCTCTCCTCAGTGCAAAACCCATGAAAGCCTACTTAGAGTTTGTTCCTCACAGTCTGAGAGTCCTTCAGATGCTTTTTTGAAAACTCCAAGTGGGCTTTCATGTGTTTTGCACTGAGAAGAG
Organism: Bungarus multicinctus; assembly: GCA_023653725.1. Classification (NCBI taxonomy): domain Eukaryota; kingdom Metazoa; phylum Chordata; class Lepidosauria; order Squamata; family Elapidae; genus Bungarus; species Bungarus multicinctus. The sequence goes on from CM042848.1 coordinate 33,540,158, forward strand.
GCTTCCATCTAGCCATTTTTCCATGAAGAAGAAGAAGAAGAAGAGGGGGAAGGAAGATTTGACATCTGGAAGTGGCTTTGAACTTTGAAAGAAAAGCTTGAAGAAAAATCAGTGTAAAACAATCTTGACACCAAATAGGCAAATTTAAAGCTGAAATTGAAAATGTCAAAGGGAAGATAAGGAATTTCTGAAACGTAAAAGCCAGAAACGGAGAAAAAGTGGAAGAAAGGAAAAAAAAAAAGGGGGGGGGGAGGAACTTAAACATAGCAGAGAGTGCCACCTGATGCTAAAAGAAATTAAAGTGAACTTTTAAAAGATATTTAAAGAATAACAAAGTAAGTGAAATCTGGCTACAATAAAATAGAGGCTCCGGAAAGCGAAAGTGGAGCTTGGAACTTTGTAACAAAGAAAGAAGTAAGAAGAAATTGTTCTCAGATTGTCTGATGATTTTGGAAACTCTGGATATTGGATTATTAGAGGAGACTTTGATTGTTTACAAGTACTGATAAATTTTGAAAGATGGCAGAATTTTTCTGGAACTGAAAATGGAATTAAAAAACATGAACGAACAGCTGCAAGAGAAGAGAAAGGAGAATCATTTAGCTTTGCTCTACAGTTTTTGGAAATGGCAGTTTTTGAGTATCAGGAACAACAAGGAACTTCAGAGGAAGAAGAAGAACTGAATAAAGGAGAAGCCATCTTTAACAAACAATCAGGACAACGAAAAGTGAAGCAAAAAGAGGGGGAAAGGGGAAATTGGAGATTAGAGGAGGTAATTAGAAAAAAGAACAGTTTGAAAAATAAACAAAATACAAGGAGAAAAGGGAGGATTACGGAAGGAAGCACTAAAGAGGGAGAGGGACAAAAATTGGAGTGAGAAAAAGGGGAAAAATAAAGGGGAAAAGAAATTACAAGAAACAGAATCAGGAAACAACGAAATATGGGAAACAAACAAGAATAAAAAAAATAACTTGTCTGAAAGACACAAAGACAATGGTTGAAAATATGATTAAGAGAAAGGATTCTGCAAGGTGATAAGGATTATATAAATATATTAGAAATAATAAACTATGTAGAAAATAGGAGGATATATGCTATTAAAGTGGAAGATGAAACTGGTATTGTTAATCAATGGAATATCTGTTAACAGTCAAATCAAATGTAGAGATATGAAAATATGAAAACATGTATACTTAATGACTTATAAAATGTAATTGAAATGAATGATAAGAATAGAGATATGAAAATATGTATATTAATGTATATCAATGATCTATAAAGTATAATTAAAATGAATTATGAGAAGGACTGTAAGGAGATTAATATCAGTTTCTAGGATGAATTTGAATTGATAAATTATTTTCTTTCTTTTTTTCATTGAAATTTAAAATATTTTAGAAGTAATCTAAGGGGGAAACACCATGCGGAATCTGACTGAAAAGGGATTTATATTATAATATAGCCATTAGGAGATGAATGTTATAATTGTTTAAGGGGACAATTTAAAAGTAGAATGTTTAATGGGATTTGAAAAGGTACTAATTATAAGATATATAGGTGACACACTCTAAATGGTAATTATAGGGGAAACCTTGTTTTGTAATATTTGAAATGTGGAGGATTCTTTTGGGAAATGATGATATAAGAATATGTAGTGAAATTGTAAACAGGACAGATAAAAGTATAAGTATAATGACTGTGAAGATATGGAAATTTTGAAAAGGAAATGAAATAGATCTGTAAATGAATGAGAAAACTATAAAATAAGCCCGAGGGAGGCATTTGAGTAAAAACAAATAGAAAATATATAAAGTAGTGGTAAGATAAAAATTTAATGTGAAAAATGAATATGTAACTGAAATTATATCTGTATGGAGATGTGAAAACCTGGAACCATGTTTTTCACTAAAAAAAGATGTTCTATTTTTCTTTTTGTTTTGTGAAAACCCAAATAAAATTGTATTTCAAAAAATGGAAAAATATCCAAACTGTAATATATACTGAATTGAAAACTTAGATGTATTCAAATGGAAGATGTGTCATCCTAGGCATTATAGTAGTAGTTGAACAATTGTATCTGGAGATAAGGATGTTAAAAAAATGGAACATCTTAAAGAGGTTTAAGTATGTGTAAGAAAACACAATAGTGAACCAAGAGGTGGGATTCAAATTTTGTAACAACCAGTTCTGTGAGTATAGTTAGGTGGGCGTGGCTAGGTGGGCATAGTCATATGACTGGATGGGCATGGATTCTTTTTTTGCAGCACCTCCGCACTCCGTTTTGGGGCTTTCTGGGCCTCAGGGAAACCTCTGGTGGGGCGGGCGTTTTTGCTCCCAGAATGCTTCCCTGGGGCTCAGGAAGAAAAAAAATGGAGCCTGGATGGGACACACAGCACCCCTCTGCGCTCTGTTTTGGGCCTTCTAGGCCTCAGGGAAGCCTCCAGGGGGGCATTTTTTGCTTCCAGAAGGCTTCCCTGGGGCTCAGAAAGAAAAAAACGGAGCCTGGAGGAGGCATGCAGCACCCCCCAATGCTCTGTTTTGGAGCCTCCTGGGCCTCAGGGAAGTCTCCTTGGGGTGGTTTTGCTCCCAGGAAACTTCCCTGGGACCCAGGAAGGGGAAAAATTGAGCCCCTCTCCATTTTTTTGCCTTCCTGGGCCTCAGTGAAACCTCCTGGGAGAAGTATTAAGTAAGTGAGCAGAATCCCAGCACAGCTGATCATAGGAACAGCTGATCGTCAGGAAGGGGAAAAAAGAGGTACTGGGTGGGGAAGAACGCAGTCAGCAAAGTCGGGCATGTGCGATAAGGACTGACTGGGCAGGGATGGGAGGGGCAGGCGGAGAGATTTGGGGCCATCCATGGGCATGATTTGCCAGTTCTCCAAACTGTTCAGAATCATAACAACTGGTTCTACAGAACCAGTCCGATCCAATAGAATCCCATCCGAGTGAACCCATCCATTTATAAAGCATTACTGAATCCATAAGTTTATTACATTGTCATCATGTCTTGGTTGGCATTCATAAGCAAACACAAGTCAAATCAAAACAGTATAAAACATATCTAATCACCGAATAAGATGCATTTAAGTCAATTTAATGGTTTTATTTTTTATTTTAATTTTATCAATTATTGAAATCCATTTGCTTTGGCTTGAATTGATTCAAACTAAATTGGAGCTATTCCATTTTTTGCATTAAGATTTCCTCATGAGAGTGAAAATTGTATACATTTATATGAATCTTTTTTTAAAAAAATCACAGGTTGAAGCAAAAATGAAAAAGAAAAACATGAGAAATTGAGTAAAATTTCATTTACAAACACTCTCAGCTCTCTTTTAGCACAATGAATTTAGTTGATACGAGGTTAGATTTAAAGACAGCTCATCTCCTTTCTCAAGTTTTACTGTCAGTGATTAAAGGCTAAAGTCTGCACTAATCTTAAAAGGCTAATTCTTCAATTTATGAACTATTGATGTTATTTTTAAAATAAACTGCTACAGGGGATGACTCTTTCCTTCTCTTATATAATAAATGTCTTGAGTCAACTTCTCTACTTGAAATCCTACAATTACATTATATAGTTAAAGCAATGAAACAGACTCAGTTCATAAAGAAAAGAGAATATTCCATCATTATCCTAAAGGCTGTCATCGTGGAGTTAAAAGACAGCTGCAGAATTCATTTTGGTAGAGAAAGCTGCCAAAATTAATGAGAGACAGGACAAACAAAGGAGCAGAGCCAGGACAAAAATCTGATTTGCAATCTGAATCTGATCTATTTTAAAATTACATTCAGTATTGCTAATATCGCTCTTACACAACTATTTAAGTACGAAATAAATTTCCATTGGTGCTACCTGAAAAATTACATGTATAGCAACAACATTTGGAAAGGCTTTTAGCCTATCTAAAATGTGCTTTTCTATATCATACTGAAACAGTGGCTCTCATAGCATTAGAAGATTGAGTAGAGATGGAATGTAAAAGTGTATTTTTCTTTTAATGGTTGATCTTTCCTAGTTGCCATTTTGTTTGTTTGTTCATTCAAATTTGTTATAACCACCCAACTCCAATGGACTCTGTTCAAATATATTGTTGGCAACTGCTCAATGAACTTCACATGTTTTATCTCAGGATTTTGATAGAGATTGTATTTCTTCCCTATGGGCCTAAGAACAATAACATCATCATCATCAACAACAACAACAATAACAAAACTTCAGGCAGCTTTGAAGTAAAATTTATCATATATTTTATTAATCTAGCTTTCCTATATTTATTTTCACATTAAAGCTTGGTTCAACAGTTTATTTAGTTCTATTTCTTTCTTTTAAAGTGACCAAATGTCTCTTAATATTGGTGATGGAAAAAGTGATTGCCTGGCAGCTTCAGAGTGTCCTGGATGAAATGGATTTTGTGGACCCCCTTTAGTCAGGATTCAGGCCTGGTTATGGGACAAAAACAGCACTGGTCAAACTTGTTGATGATCTCTGACGAGAGCAGTAATGCAACCATCCTTGCTTCCTTGACCTCTCCAACAGCCTTCAATACCTTTTCGACTCGCTATGGGGGCGGGGACTGGGCAGCACAGTCGTGCACTCATTCAGCTTCTTTCTCCATGTCCAGCCCTAATTGGTGTTAATAGGGAGTAAGAATTCCAGCCCTCAGCCACTATCTTATGAAATGCCACAGGGCTCAGTACTATCTTCACTCCTTTTTAACATCTACATGAAGTCTCTGGGTGAGATCATCCATCACCATGGGTTAAGATATCTGCAGTATTCAGATGATATCCAACTCTATTTTTCCCTGGTGATACAAGTGATGCTATTGATGATCTCTCACAGTGCCTGGAGGCTGGGGTGGACTAGATTGGGCATCATAGGCTTTGATTGAATCCTGACATGCACCCAAAGTCATTTGATCTTGTCAGGGTTCAATCAAAGTCTATGATGCCCAATCTAGTCAAGTAAATTAAAATGGTACCTCAGTACTCATCGTTACAGGGTTTGGAGAAAAATGATGAGTACCAAACAATTTTTTCCCATAAGGAATAAAGTAGTGAGTCACAAAACAGCTGACACAGACAATTTCTAGCTTGTGCATTGCGTTCCAAAGAAATGATGAGTACAGGGACAAAATTTTCACATCAAAATGAGTTGAGTACCAAATTTGATGAATTTCAAAGCAGTTTTGAGAACCGAGGAACCACTCTATGGTTGATAGTGATATTAGTTATTTACTTCAATCAGATAAAATAGTGTTTTCTAATTGGATATTGACCTTGAGTAAATCAGTGAGAGTTTCTATTTTCAATGGTCTAACAATAGGATGGACTCAATTGTTCTTGCCATTCCCTAATTAAGATTTATCAGACCATAAAGTAATATTGGTGTCAAACTTTGGCATAAAAAGCTTCTGAGCTTGGTTCTACCATAGATTATAATTTTCAGACATCGGTTTTTCCTCCCAGCTCTTTAATACTTAGGAAGTATCTTTTTGCTTTGGGCAGTCTTTTCACCTGATTCTAATTGGAATTTGATGGATCTCAAGATACTAATAAAAAAATCCCAGTACAGTAGATATTTCAAGTTTGAAATCTCCCTACCCTTGTTCTAAATAGAAAACCATATCCAATGTATATTCCCAAAATTCAAAGTCACTTTCAACAGGCATCCATGCAAGCAAAACTCAATTACTCTAAAGTTCATGGAATGGAAGCACAAAAGAAGGTCTAAACCAGTGGTCGCCCACCAGTGGGCTGGGGACCACTGGTGGTCTGTGAGAAAATTTTGGTGGTCCACAGAGAAATCTCCCCTCCAAAGTACCCCCCATCCAGGTTGCATGGGAACACAAGGCAACAACACAAGATAGTGAGGGGAGAGGAGAAAGGGCAGAGGAGGGAATTTGCCCCACATGCCCCATGCACCTGGCCTGGCTATCTGGCTGCTTCTTTCTACTTCTTTCTTTTGCTTTTGGCTGCATGCAAGGAAAGCAGCAAATGTCTTTCTTTCTCTCCCCCAAACTCTGTCACAAATGAGTCTTTGGGACACTGCAAGGCATCCTGCTCCAAGGCTGCACCATTCTGATGGAGTTTTGGGGGAAAGAAAGAAAGAAAGACTTGTGCTCCTTCTGCTGCTTTCCTTGCATGAAGCCAAAAGTCTCTCTCTCTCTCTCCCCCTGAGAATGGAACTGGAGACCGTATCCTGTGATCCCAAATAAAGAATGATCGATTGGTAGGAAAATGGGGTGGGGAATTTTCCTGCAGACTTTTTTGGGATTTTCCTAGGATCTCTGGTCCGCAGGATTTAAAATTATGAATTTGGTGGTCCCTGAGGTCCAAAAGGTTGGTGACCTCTGGTCTAAACCATAATACATTTTTGAGCTCACCTAGTTTTTCTCTAACATTTGTCCTTGTTCATGAACAAGACTTCAGGAATTCATAAAAGTTAATACAGTTCTTGGGTGGATAATTACTTCGATGAACTAAGAAAATAAACAAGCATAATTCCCTAACATTGTCAGTGTTTAGTATTTCAAGAAAAATGCATGAGAGCTCATGTATGTGCAAATCTCAAACCACTGGCAAGCTTGTTTGGAGGTCCTAATAAACTCCCCAAAAGGAGCTACTAACAGTCACATTTAATTATTCATTCTCTTCGACTCACACTGGATAAATCAGTTAAGACAAAGTTTCCCAGGAGACACTTTTGGGGAGATTTTCTTTTTCTCAGAGTTCAGGGAGGAGGGAATTGGAAAACCTTCATTGAGGTTTTTTTTTCTAACTATTACATTCAGACTGATTCCTTTCAACTACTAGGACATGATAGAAGATGAAAAATGCGGCCAGTTTTTGACATAATTAATCACAGCAAGTCATTGAACTGAGTTGGTAAGTTGACAATTGTAAGTGTAGCTTTACTATGGTTCTACTTATAGCTGCAATCTGATTCCAGGTTGTAACACTGGGAGATTTCACATCATCCACTGGAAAGCTAGAGCAGGGGTCGCCAACAAGGGTGGGATTCAAATTTCTTAACAACCAGTTCTGTGGGCATAGCCTAATTTTGGGTGTGGCTTGGTGGTCATGTGACTGGGGTGGGAGTGGCTTGCTGACTGGGCGTGGCCAGGTAGTCATGTGACTGGGGTGGGTGTGGCCATATTACTGGCAAACCAAATGTAAGTGGTCCTTGCTTAATGACCAGGTCCTCACTTAATGGCCAGTTGCTTAGGAAGTGTTTTTTGCCACATTCCAAAGCCTGGGGAGCCCTGGAGAGGGCAGGGAGAGGCCCGGGCAGGTGGCCATGTGACTGGCAAACCAAATGTAAGTGGTCCTCACTTAATGACCAGGTCCTTGCTTAATGGCCAGTTGCCTAGCAAGTGTTTTTTGCCAATTTCCAAGGCCTGGGGAGCCCTGGAGAGGGCAGGGCGAGGCCCGGGCAGGTGGCCATGTAATTGGTAAACCAATGTAAGTGGTCCTTGCTTAATGACCAGGTCCTCACTTAATGGTCAGTAGCTTAGCAAGTGTTCTAATTTACAACTGACCTCCACAGAGTTACTTGGCCTGTTTTTGGAGTTTTGATAGCCACACACACACACACACACACACACACACACCCTTCTAAACCTGCTATTCTTTGATTCTATAAGGATCTCCTGCTGGAGCAGGGGGTTGGACTAGATGACCTCCAAGATCCCTTGCAGACCAGCCCTAGATTGCTGTGCTTCAAAGTGTCTTCTGAAGCCAGGGTTTGTGTTTTCTATCCCTCCCTTCCTCCTTTCATGTATTTATCTATCCATCCATATATCTCATTCACTTTTTCATCTCTCTCTCTCTCTCTTTCTTTCTTTCTTCCTTTGTTTCTTTGTTTCTTTCTCTTTCTTTCTATCCTTTCCTTCCATCCTGCTTTCTTCCTTTCACTTCCTTTTTCACTCTTTTTCTTTCTTTCCCTATTCTCTTTTCTTTCTTGTCTCTTCCTTCTCTTTCTCTATCACTTTCTTTCTATCTCCCTCTCTCTCTTTCCCTCTTTCTCTCTCTCTCTTTTTCTCTCCCTCTCTTTCTCCCTCTCCCTCTCTTTCTTTCTTTTTCTATCTGTTCCTTCCTTCCATCCCCCCTTTCTTCCTTTCACTTCCTTTCTCTCTCCCTTTTTCTTTCTTTCTTACTCTTTCTTTCTTTCTCTCCTTTCCTGTTTCTTTCCTGCCCTTCCTTCCTTCCTTCCTTCCTTCCTTCCTTCCTTCCTTCCTTCCTTCCTTCCTTCCTTCCTTCCTTCCTTCCTTCCTTCCTTCTTCTTCTCTTCTCTTCTCTTCTCTTCTCTTCTCTTCTCTTCTCTTCTCTTCTCTTCTCTTCCTCCTCCTCCTCCACATCCTCCTCTTCTTAAACCATATTTCCTTCTCGCTGTGATGATATTATCTAGTTGGGTCATAAAAGGTCTCCCAAGAAAACAACCAGGCTCAGAAAGCACCAAGAACCACACAATCCTCCTCATCCTCCCCTTCTCCTTCCTTCCTTCCTTCCTTCCTTCCTTCCTTCCTTCCTTCCTTCCTTCCTTCCTTCCTTCCTTCTTCTTCCTTCCTTCCTTCCTTCCTTCCTTCCTTCCTTCCTTCCTTCCCTCCCTCTCTCTCTCTCTCACACACACACATGAGTGGGCAGCGGGAGAAAAATAAATCAAGCAGCCCCAAGAGTCCCCCCCTTTGGATCACCTCCACTGCTGCTTGCTTCTCCTGGGCAGCAGAGTCGGCAGTGGCACTCTGAAAGGGAGGGAGAACCCTTGAGACTTCTCCCTTCATCTGGCAGCAGTGGCATGCTCCAAAAGGGAGGGGGAACCTCCAGGACTGTTTGATACATCCTGTGGCAGTGGTAGTGGCGGCGCTGGGCAATGGCCACTCCGAAAGGGAGGGAGGAACCCCTGGGACTACTCCCTTCATCCAGCGCAGTGGTGGTGGTGGTGCTGGGCAACAGCACTCTGAAAGGGGGGGAAGCCCCAGGATTGCTCCCTTCATGCAGTGATGGTGGCGCTGGGCAACGGCGCTCCAAAAGGGAGGGGGAAGCCCCGGTACTGCTGCTCCCTTCATGTGGCAGTGGTGGCAGTGGCAGTGCTGGGAAACGGTGCTCTGAAAGGGAGAGGGGAACCCCGGGACTGCTGCCTTCATGCGGTGGCAGCGGCACTGGGTGGATTTGGCAGCTAGCTACTGAAAGCAAGCAGCCCCAGTGAGTTCCCGGTGGCTACGGGGACCACATCCACTGCCCCGCTCAACTCCAGTGCAGCAGAGACAGAGAACAGCCATGGCATGCTCCAGCTGCCACCATCGCCAAATCACCCTGATGCCCAGAAAAGGCCCCGGGTCGGTGAGAGGAGACCCGGGTCAACAAAGGGAGGCATGGCAAGCCCTGGCTTGGTGAAGGGAGGCCCCAGGTCAGAGAGGGGAGGCTTCAGGTTGGTGAGGGAAGGCCCTGGGTTGGCAAGGGGAGGCCCCTGATCAGTGAGGGAGGCATGGCAAGCCCCGGGTCAGCGAGGGGAGGCCCCATGTCAGCAATGGGAGGCCATGGATCAATGAGGGGAGGCCGTGGATCGACAAGGGGAGGCATGGCAAGCCCTGGGTCATGAGGGGAGCCCCAGGTAGGTGAGGGGAGGCCCTCCGTTGGTGAGGAGAGGTCAGCAAAGACCAGAGGCAGTGGTGGGGGGAAGGCTGGGGAGGACTGGGCCTTCCAAGTGGTGGGAGGGAAGGGGCAAAACAAAAGGCAAGTGGTGGTGGGTAGAAAAGCTTGCACTCATCCAAGGAGATAATCAGATCAGGCAGGACTGCAGCAAAAGGCAGGCAGCAATATCTGGCTTGGCAAGCAGGCTGCAGGGATGTCGTGCATGCACACAATGTTATGCATGCATGATAACGACTGACTGGGCAGGTAGGAGAGAAGTGGGTGGAGAGGGGAGGAGCCAGCCAGAGGCCCAATTTACCAGTTCTCCAAACTACCGGGAACCATAACAACCAGTTCTATAGAACCTGTCCAAGCTGGTAGAATCCCACCCCTGGTTGCCAACCTTTTGGACCTCAGGGACCACCAAACTCATAATTTTAAATCCCAGGGAAAACTAACCAGTTCTGTGGGTGTGGCCTAATTTGTGGGTGTGGCTTGGTGGTCATGTAACTGGCTGGGCAAGGTTTGTATGTAAATATTATAAATATATATATAAATATTGAATTTTTTATAACAAAAGAGCAACTTTTACCCAAAATCAGGCAAAGCAGTAGGCAGATTGAGTTACTCACAAAATCATTCAATGATCTAACTATCTGCCATCAGCTAGCTGAGTTTCTCGAATTTGCACTGAATAATAGAACCTTCAGTCCTAAGGGAAGTTCGGCTGTGCTTAAAAGCAGAGCCAAAGATCTAAAGACTAGCTAGAAAGCAAGAAATCCAACCATTTCCTGCTTCCTAGCTAAACTAAATCTCCCAGCACAGCAGAACAGATGATGGTCTGAAAAAGGAAAAATAGCAATTTAGCAGGCAAGTTTGCCTGGTAAGGACTGAGTGGGCGGGGAGGGTTCCTGTGGGCCATGTGGGCTGCGCAGCCTTGTGTTCTGTGCAGCCTGGATTAATTGCTTTGGCGGGGGGAGCTCTGGGGAAGAGATTTCTCTGTAGCCCACCAAACTTTTCCCATGACCCACCAGTTGATGACTGCTGTGCTAGAGGACCCATTTTTTCCCATTTTAAAAAATATTTAATTGGAATCATTGGTAAGAACCCCAGAAATTTGTTCTTATCAGTAGGCAGATGATGTCTACTGTGATTCTGATGTCAGATACAATTATGTAGATATTTGACTTGCCTGGATGCATAATGGGCTGAACAAGGACAATAAACTGAACCAGAAATCTAATAAATGAGTGATCTATTAGTGATTGCTTCTAAGTCTGAGTCTCAGTTAATGAGTTATACAGATAGTTGCAGATTTTTTTGAAGGAGCTAAATGCACAGTTCAGTGCTTTCTGTTTTGTTATTCTCACTGTGTTACTGTTCCTGTGTGACATCAGTGACCTAGTGTGCTTTTAGATTCTATCACTCACAGGTTTGACTAACTCTGAAATGGATAGTCTATCTGCTCTGATAACTTCTAATTTTGATTACTGAAATGCACTTCATGCTGTTGTTAAGGATGACATTGGAGTTACAGGTAATAAGGAACAGGACAGACAGATTGCTTATTGAATTCCTATATAATTTTACGTATTTATAATTACATATTCTTGTATATAAATGTGTATTTCATATTCTCCTTTTTATGATATACACTAAATCCCAGTTTTATTCCTTGTCCTTTTATTATCCCCCTTTCATTCCTAGCTTTTAACTTATGTTATCCCAATGTATTGTTAGGAGCTGTTCTTGAAAACCATTCAGAAACTACAACTGGTCCAAAAGACAGCAGCACACACAATACACCTCTGTTATGTGAGGTATAGTGGTTCCTATTTCCTTCTGGGTTAAATTAGAGGTGCTGATTATCTCCTTTAAAGTCCTGTATGGCTTGGGATCAGGTTATGACTGCCTCTCCCTGAGAGTATCTTGTCCTTCTAACCTATAGGTCCCTTCCCTGAAATCTTGCAATCTAGTGCAGGGGTCTTCAAATTTGACAGCCTTAAGATTTGTGAACTTCAACTCCCAGAATTCCTCCTCCAGTCATGTTAGTTCAGGAATTCTGGGAGTTGAGGTCCACAAGTCTTAAACTTGCCAAATTTGAAGACCCTTGATCTAGTGGACCATGAAAGTTTATCTTTTCTATAACAACCTTATGGAATAGCGTCTACCTAGTAATCTGGTTGGTATCCATCCTTTCACCCTTTCAGAAAGTAATCAGGACCTGGGTTTTTACACAGGTGAGAAAGAGCGATACTGTATGGAATTGGTTGCAGACCATCTCAAGGAAATAGTTGGAACCCTTATTTTTTTAAATAACTTTTTTATATATAATTCTAGATTTTATTGTTGTTATGATCACTGAGAGTTGTGTTTTAAGATGGCTAGCCATACAAATTTTAAAAATAAATATTTCTTTTTCTTTCATAGAGTGGTTTTATTGTACTATACTGGCTGAATCTTTATTATTAATAAGTTCTTATTATTGTATGTTTTTAAAAAATAGTAATTGGTTTTGAAAACTCAGTCATTTACATTTGTATTTACAGACTTTAATGAAATCTTAAATGAACTAAAAGACAACAAAGTTCAGTTTTTTGTGTGGAAGATTATGAGTGGTAGTTTAGTTCTCTCTTTTATAGGGAAAGTTATATGAAAAAAATCAGACTACTTAGTAAATTGTGTCAAGAGCTAAGGCTCCCTCAAGAATGCTGTTTTGTGCACACTAATTGCTTTTTAGATGAATTCAAGTTTTAATCAGTGTACATCTCAAAATAGTGTTCATCATGCTTTCTCTCTCCATCCCCATCCCTTTTTTCTGTTGGTCTCTCATTTTATAGAATTTATTTATTTTTGTGACTTGAACTGAATGCAAAATGCAAATCATTTTATTGATTTGTGTAGAAATAATATTCTTTGACTCCTTAGCGTCTCTTGAGCAGCACAAAAGCTGAAGTTGGCATAAGAAGATGGATTCATGCTGGTAATCCTAATGAGCAATGCTGCCTGGGACTCTTTTTTGAAGTGTGGTTTGCAAAGCTGTAATCCTCTTAACTATAGAGTTTTTCAAAATTATGGTGTCAGCATTAATATAACAAGGAGTTCATTCTTCCTGATATTACATTATAACCTAAACAAATTCTAATCTAATAGAATGGACAAAAGCATCTAATGGAATGAACTATACACTCAAGCTATTTGATTTCTCTTTGCAAGGATGTGTTTGTTTCATGTTTATGGTTTGCAAAGAAACTTGAAGATATTAGTATATTAATTCTTCATAAAGAAAAAAAACTTGAGCCATATTGAGGCAAAACTGAATTGGCCAATTCCTAATACTTCTGAAGGACGAGAATCTTGTTCTTTTCCAAATAGTCCAGGTACATTTCAAGAGGTCTGTCAGTTTGGCTAAATTTACTTAAGACTTTAAACTTCAGCTGGAAAATTTATCAGTTGTGAACTATAAAGAAAAAACAAAGCATGCATAAAGGTGTCTGATAAGTTCACACACATTTTACTTAATATACGTATTTTGCAAACATTTTTTGTATGTTACCTCAAATTTTATTATACTTATTTTGTGTATGCACAGATCCATGTAGCTTTTTTTAAAATTGGAAAATTACACTGAATAAGGATACCAATATAAACATATATTTTTCTTTATATATTGGTTCTAGAAGTGTGAATTATGCACATTTATTTCAAACTGTGAAAACATGAATGATTTACCTATTCCTAATTATTGGGCACATTGATTTCTTCTTCTGATTTACAGATTTATTTAAAAGTCTGTCAGATAATGTTTTATTAAACTACATATTTCAAAAGATCTATATTCTACTGCAAGCTCAAAAGATTATTCCCATAAACATATTTTGTTTCAGTGCTCAGTAGAATTCCAGACACTGAATTTTTACAAACACAAAATTACCAAACATTTCTGTTCAAGAATAGAAGTGATCAGCTGTTTTCAAAGCAATAGATGTATTCACACCTATTTTCATGCATTACATACATACATATTATATGTCCTTTTCCAAAGTATTACTTTTTTGGTGCACCATTTTCTTTAAAGTATATTTATTTTTGTACTTTTTTTCAAATAAAAGTTGATTGTCTACAGTTTTCTATATGCATTTATATGTGATTTTATGGGCATGTATTATAGAAATGTATTATAGAATTGTGAAAAGTGAGGAATTTAAAATATAAGGAGCCTTTAAGTTTTGAAACATTTCAGTTTGCTTAAAAATGTGAATTCAGCAAAATTATTCATCATCCCTAACACAAAACCAAATACAAAACTCTCTTGCTTTAGAAAGTGAATTAGTCAGTTACAGTTATTTCAAACACATGTTTAGTCGTGACATTGTTTTTATCCCATAAATGAAGATATTAGTGAATTTGGGCAAATTTCTATCAAAAATCAAAATGATGAATTTTTAACTGATCCCACATCCTGAGATCTGTTTTAGTCAATTGAGCAATTAAGATGTATAAATGCAACAGAAGAAATGCAGCTAAAGTTCTTCTTAATTATTCCAAATGAATACTAATTCAATAAGTGGTCCATCAGTATTTTGATTTCTCATTCTCTCTTCGTCTAATGTGAAATAATATCCACCAGTGATTATTACAATATTTTTTAACCATAAATATCATCTCTTTACTGTAGGATGCTACTAAAGTCAACTGTTACTGTGGATAATTTAGACATTTATTTTCTTTGCAATCAAAACAATATTTCTCTCTTGGGACATAATTATTCTTACACCCTTCAGATGTTGAATAATGAGTTTTTCTTCCTATTCCTTCTAATTCTGTCACTGATTTATTAAAGGTTCATAAAAGAATGCTGGGTTTAATTTCAATAAATAGATGGTACCGAAGAATTTGTGTGTTGCTAGTACTAGTATTAGCAATAGCGTTTGCCAAATTATGCAAAACATCACATATCTTTTGCCAGTTTTATATACATAACTATAAAGAAGCATGAATCCATTGAAGTTCTCTCTTTTTAATCTGAAATTATCTCAGTGAGAAAATATATTCAGCAAAATATAAAGGAGGAAAAAAAGAAAACCAATCTTTTTATTTAGGAACAAATTAAATTCCCACCTACAGTAATGATTTTTACCTGAAAGCAGTGATAACATCTTGTTGTGTGTCAAGTTTCTCAACCTCTTATCTCACAAGAGTTAACCTTAATAATCTCTTCTTTTCAAGCTATTCTGTACTTATGGTATTTCTGTTAAACATGATCATTTACTTATATGCTACGTCTAATAGATTCAGTGTCACTTTGAAGACTGTAAATGGATTTTGCTAAAGATTCAAGTTCTTCAGTCAGGCTAGAATTAATACTATTATCTCCCCCCTACCTTTCTCTTTTTTGTAACTGATATTCCTTCCAGAAATATCATTCAGTTGCACAAAGTCTTGCTTGATATATAAAAATCACCTTGATTTTTTTGTAGTAGCTAAACCACAACAGGGTGGTTCTCTTTTGTTTTCTTGCCATTTAGACTTCAATATATATTAAATGGTATATTTGAGTGCCATTGATCTACCAATTCTTTTGCTTTGCTCTAATAGTTTTAGAGCTATAATCTAAGACCATCACAAATAGCACTCAGTTGAAAAAGGAAACGTGCAATGACACCCCATGAACAACTGGATGGGTCACATTCACCATTCATGCACTAGCGACTAGTAGAATAAATTAATTGTAAGATGGTGAGAATTTCCACATAATCAGCTTTCCCATGTTTGATATGATTCTACAAAAAGCAAGCAAAATTCAGACATTGTCCGTCTGACAGTTCAAGGACATTAAGAACTCTGAGAATGTAGCTATTTATATGATTTCAAATATATAGACTTCAGAAAGTACCAGCAGCCAATCATCATTTGACATTTCTAGTTTACAGACAGTTGCAAAGAATTAGTCAGACAGCTATTGCTATTTTTGCCAGTCTCTAAAGAGTGCTTTGTTCTCTCCAATTACTTTCACAACAAAATAAATATCCCCTGCTCCCTTACGAATCAAAAATATTAAACTGCCTGCATTATTACACTCACTTTAATGAACTACCTTGTTGTTTTTCATGATCTTGCTAGTAAGCTGATTAAATCTGATAGGAATATATTTTCACCTATTTCTAACAGGTTATTATGAGAAATTAATAGAAACATAGAAAGTAGAGAGAAAAAAAATGATAAAATCCCTTCAGAACTACTCCCTTATTATTTTTCTAAGAAGGGAACTTGAAATTGTCAAGAAATGTATCACAAGCTCTTCAGTGCAACATGCTATATTAGAAAAGGCTTTGTGGGTTGGAGAAATTACTAAGAATCATATGAATGAGGATGATGTACAATATCATTGTCCTTTTCTGTGCCATATAAAGGTTTAGAAGTATCTCCTATAAGTTTCTCGTTTCCAAATCCCTGAAGGATTACAGATGTGTTGAGAAAACTCAACTCTTCAGATGTAATCTTAATACATTTCTGATTACAATCATCAGATGTAAAATGAGGTATATAAAAAGAGAATTGAGATATAAAAGAATGAGGAATCAATGTATATTGTTTCTTCTTAAATTGTTTATATAATGGGGATGATTTATCCCAATTGTCAAAATATTTGCAAGGCCAATGTGTTAAGTAAGTAGTGTAACAATAGAAATGGCATGCCATTTCTATGGAAAATTTGTTAAATGTGTGGTATTTGTGTGGAAGTCATAATTGGTGCAAAAATGAAATACATGAGGCATGACTAACAGTAACAGGATTGAAATGAAATGAATGAATATTGAGTAAAGAATTTCTATGAAATGAAAGCCAAGCAAATGAAAACCAACAAATGTTGCAAGTACATGTCTCTCACAGCTGTTCATTGGGTACAAGGAACATTGGGGATAGGAAATGCCATAGGTCAAGAATAGATACAATTTCTTAATGATTTTCACTCTATTTCCAATGCTGGGAAAAGAAGAAAGTTGAAAAGAAGAAAAATGATTTATGATTTTTTTTTAAAAAGCCAGCATTTTATACTTAACTACATTGGAGGAATTATAATCTTTTACTAAAAAACAACATAGATTCCAGAAACCAACCTATCAATCTGTTCAGGACTAATCTTTAAATGAATGCTTAGCTGAAATGGGCTACCTACAATAAAAGAGTCCAGAGGTGACCTAACTGTGAAGAAGAGTTCTACCCAGAATTATGGAGTTAATTATAATAGTAGGACAATCTGATCCTTAGTATCATTTCAAAGAATTGAATTTAAATTGAATTAAAGAGAAATTCAACCTAGAACTAAGAAGAAATTTCCTGACAGTGAGAACAATTAACCAATGGAACAGCTTGCCTCCAGAAATTATGGGTGCTCCATCGCTGGAGGTTTTCAAGAAAGAGATTGGACAGCCATTTGTCTCTTCCAATTCTATTGTTCTATCAGAGGTGGTACTCAGCAGGTTCTGACCAGTTCTGGAGAACCGGTAGCGGAATTTTGAGTAGTTCAGAGAACCAGCAAATGTCTCCTATGACTGGCCCCGGCCCCATCTATTCTCTGCCTCCCAAGTCCCAGCTGATCAGCTAAGTCTTCTTTTGTTGCCCTGCATAGGAGAAAGGAGCTGGAAAGCAGGTTAGTGGGGTGGGGAGGGAATGGAGAGTTTGCAGTATCCTTCCCCTGCCATTACCCCGAACCACCCAATAGAAACTGTGACTTTTTTTTGTTGTGGTTGTAAAGTTCCATATTTTAGAGATATGCATCATAATGTTGGTATAAAAGGCTCCTCTTTAATAGTTACCTATCAACTCTAGAATAAAAAGTTAAAATGTATCAACTAACTGCAATAATTGTTTAAAATGGTGACTTCTTGGTATATGTTGTACATGTATTATTCACCACAGTGGAAACTAAAGAGATAAGAAAGTTATCCAATTAAAATATTATGTGAATATTCTGATTCAACTTCCTAAAGATATCAGAATATGGAGAATGTAGATGCATAATGAAATTTACTCTTTTCAGAATTTTGCTGCATGATTTATTGCAAATCATATATGCAAAAGAAAAAAAATCTGGAAGATTATATATAATGCATTTTTATATATTGCTGATAGCAGTGCCTTCATTCACCATTACTTATGAAATTTCCTTTTGTATATTTCTGTCATACCACTGCTTATCTGGAGTGCTGATGAAGAAATATTAAATCTTTGATAGGTATTTCTGGACCATTAACAACTGTGCTTTCTGCTTTGCTCACTTTTAATTAACTCACGGTGCAAAATCTGTTGGCATTTGTGAAAGCCAGGCACAAAGTCAATATCCAAGCTCATCTTTGCTCTATTTGCCCAGAAATAAGCAAAGAAAAGGATAATGTTTCTTCAGTTTACCTTCAATGATGGTGAAATCACAAAAGCTAAAAATAATGAATAGTGAAAATTATGTGGCACTTCCTCAAGTGAATAACCTGTAGTTTTGCCCCTCTGAGGAATGAGAAGTAGCCAGATAGTAGAACCTTGTTTTATCTTTATTAATCACATTTAGATCTTGATTGTCTTCCAAATAACATCGTGAACACACATAGCATATTCCAGTATCCATACTGTGCACTCTCTGACTCATTGCTATCATCTATCTATAATCTAATAGGCTACACCTGATATGATACACAACAAAAGTTCAGTTGTGCTGGACCTCTCACTTGTTCATCCTGTCACTCCTCCCTTTCTATGTGGCATGCTGGGTCCTTGACTTTCTAACCTGTCTTCCCACGTGATGCCTGCACCCCAACTGAGAAGCCCTGATCTCCCTGCTCACAGGTTAGCCTGCGAGTTGCACTGACCCTTCTCCCACTGTCCCCGGACCCTGCAGGCCCCCACCCACCATCCCTGGGCTAGGCTGATTGGCTTCCCCACTGGTCTGGCCCCATCCTGGCAGAGATTCTGGTTGGGGCCTAGATAGCTGCCCTTCCCATCCCCAGGCTCAGCTGCTGGCTTCCCACCACCGCAGTGCCATCCCAGAGGCAGCACTGTCTGGGGCCTAGCTAGCTGCCCCCACTATCATCCTCGGGCTCAGCTGGCTGACTTTCCCACCGGCACAGCCACATCCCGCTGGTGGCACTGACTGGGGCCTTGCTAGCTGCTGCCCCCACCATCCCTAGGCTTGGCTGGCTGGCTAAGCCACCAGTGATGGTCTCCCATCTCTCCCTACCACGTGGCAGCTGCAGCACAGTGAGCAGCAGTGGCATTGTTCCAACCAGGAGGGTGAGACCCAGTTGCCTTCCATAATCAGTGCTGTCACTGCAGCACCTCTGCCACTTCCACTCACTTCCTTTCATTTTGTGCACCAGGAGAAGCAAATGGCAGCAGTGGTGCTCTGACTGGGAGGGCAGGGACCTGACTGCCTCCTGTAAGCAGCGCTGTTGCTGCAGAACCTCTGCCACTGTCACTCACTTCTCCTGGGGGACAAAACAAAAGGAAGCAGGTAGAGATGGCAGAGGTGGTGGACCCAGGTGCCTCCCATAAGCAGTGCCATCATTGCAATGCTTCCGCCGCCTCTGTCACCTGCACCCCCTTCCTTTCGTTTTCTCCCCTGGGAAAAGTGAGTGAAGACAGTGGTGCTCCGACCAGGAGGGCAGGGACTCAGCTGCCTCCCATAAGCAGTGCCATCACTGCAGCACCACAGTTGATGTCCTAGAACTGCTCGCTTTCTTCGTTCTCCTGCCACCTGCTGCTCTGGAGCTCGCCGGATAAGTTCATCCCAGATCAGGTATGTATGTGTGTGAGAGAGAGAGTAGTGTGTGTGTGTGTGTGTGTGCGCGCACGCGCATGTGTGTGCGCACACATGCATGTGTGAGAGAGAGAGAAGAAAAGAAAGAAAGAGCAAGAAAGAGCAAGAAAGAAAGAGGAACGGAGAGAAAGAGAGAAAGAAAAAAGAAAGAAAGAAAGAAAGAAAGAAAGAAAGAAAGAAAGAAAGAAAGAAAGAAAGAAAGAAAGAAAGAAAGAAAGAAAGAAAGAAAGAAAGAAAGAAAGAAAGAGAAGGAAATAGGAAGGGGGGAGAGAGAAAACTCTGTGCTATTATTTTTAATTGTTCCATTATTTATCATGTGTTAATATTTTACACTGTCCCTACATCTAGAATGATTTTACTGCCTTTCTTTTGCC
This sequence comes from Bungarus multicinctus, assembly GCA_023653725.1. Classification (NCBI taxonomy): domain Eukaryota; kingdom Metazoa; phylum Chordata; class Lepidosauria; order Squamata; family Elapidae; genus Bungarus; species Bungarus multicinctus. The sequence goes on from CM042848.1 coordinate 33,559,978, forward strand.
CAGAGCTACCACATATTTTTCAGGGTTTACATACATTCAATTTCTATAGTCCAGATCCAGAGCATAAATACTCTTGTGTTTAACAGAGTTGAAAGGGACCATGGAGGTCTTCTAGTCCAACCGCCTGCTCAGGCAGGAAAACTGAGGATGCCAAACTCTTCAGTAGAGGTCTTGGGAAAGGTGTCAGAATAACAAATAATACTTAGAAGAGACCTTGGGGGTGTCACTGCGTTGTTTTGGTTTGTCTGATGAGCTTCCACAGAAGTTTATAGAATAAGGTGGACTGGTTATCAAAGTTTCCATAGTAAAAAGATATGAGTGTCTTGTGATGTTTGATGTACTGTGCAGGTGTGCAGGGGAGGAGTTTTACTTCTACTTCACTCTTTCATTATAGCTTTTCTTTCGCTTGCTTCTTAGAATGTACTGCTGTTTCTTTTGTTTCTAGTTATTTTGTAAATAAAGTATGCTGGCAACAGAAAAACACGATTCATTTCCTCTAATTTATAAAGCTGAATGTTTTCGCTTTAACAGGGGGGAACCCTATACCATTTCAGAGAAATGGTGTCCAGTCTTTTCTTAAAAACCTCCAGTGTTCAAGTACCTAGAACTTCTGGAGACAAGCAGTTCCATTGGTTAATTGTTCTCACTGTCAGAAAGTTTCTCCTTAGTTTTAGTCTTAGTTTGCTCTCTCTTTGTTCAGTTTCAGTTTCCATCCATTGCTTCTTGTTTGCCTTTGTTTGGAAAATACATTGCCCTCCCCTCTTTCTGGCAGCCCCTTAAAAGCCTGTTGCCTATCACACTCTTGAGTAAAGCATGTGAACCATTTCCTCCTTTCCATGGTCCATGAAAGTACATCTATAATACGTAGATAATAAAGTCAAAAAAAGGTGAACAACATTTTTACAGAACTATGGATAAGTTGAGGCTGGGTGTGACAAGGAATGGCTGGGAGGGGAGGGGCCAGGCAAGGCACCGCTTCACATGAGTGACATTGAATTGGCTACACCCACCCAGTCACATGACCACCAAGCCACGCCCACCCAGTCACATGACCACCAAGCCACGTCGACCCAGTCACATGACAACCAAGCCATGCCCACCAAATAAGCCACGTCCACAGAAAGGGACTGCTTGCTATGGGAAGGAATTATCAATATTTTATTCTGTGAACAGTTTGGTGTGACATATCTTCTGCTACTTGTTTATCAGTAAAATAAATCTAATTTCACTACATTATAAAGAAGATAAAAATTACTGATCAGGCATCTTGTATGGCTCTTTGTCATTGTTATTTTCATTGCACTCACATGTACTAACAATTGTACTAAGAATTTTCTGAAATTCCCCATGTTGAAAGTAGGAAGAACAGAAGTTTAGATTCTGATATAAGCCAGGTTTAAAGCCATATGACTGAACAATTTATGCCAAGCTGAAACCTTCCTTTTTTTGTCATAAGTTTTTTTTTTTATTTTTAAATTTACATTAAATATACATGCACTGGCTTCTTCATGTTTGTGGGCTCTGAAAAAAGCCGAAGCCATCCTGAAGGGGTGGTGAAGCAAAGGAGAGGTGTCTTGTGAGGTTCCAAGGGAGAATGTAACTCCCCTGTAGAGCCCCAAGGCTATTGATCTTTAAGCCACATTGAGAAGAGATGGCCACGATGACCATTACACAGCCGGAGACAGCTTCAACCTAAGAAGAGTGCAGAGCAGTTAGTGACAGTGTGGAACTGGGTGAGAACTATCTTTTTTATTTTAAAATATAACCCTGAGAAAAATATTCAGAAAAAAGGATTCATAATCATATTAAGTTACTGTGACCTAACTACTGGAATAAATGCTAACATTATCAAAATGGAAGGAAGGAAGTGAAGAAAGAAAACAATAAATTTGTTAAAAATATAGAAAATTGAACTTTTAGATTGGATAGACACTGGCTTTGGATAGGCATTTATAAAAATGCTGAAATATATAAAAACAAACATAACATTCATTTTTGATATATCTGGAATTTATTAATAAAGTCTGATTAAAAAGACAAGACAAAGTGAAAACTGATCCAAGAGCACCAGCTGCTGTCAAAGGAAAAAACAACAGATCCCCAAAGTTTTGAAAAGACCTGGTATATGGTGCATGGAGAAATAAGAGAATTTTATAATTAAAAGACCCTTGAAAACTACAATATACACTCAACTGGTAGAGAGATGTATGAAGATCTCACCGTTGGACTATTTAAAAGAACAGATTGATTAATTTCGAGACATAAAGATCTTTGGACATTCAATATTGGTTTTTTACTTTGAAAAGTGGCTTTGGCTTGGATAAAGGACAGTTAGACAGTTGGACAATTGGGTGGGAAGAAATAAAAGAAACAAAAATAAAGATGAGTGGAATTTGCAAAGAAATTGCACTGGATTTTCAGGAAATAAAAGATATACTGATAAGAGGATTTGAGGACATTTTGAATAAAATACAAAACATAGATGCAGTGTTGGAAATTGAGACACAAATGACAAGAAGAAAGCAGGAAGTCCAGAAAGAGGAGAAGCCAACTGAAAGAGCAACCAAAGATAAAAAGGAAATAAAAATAAATATAATGATTAATGTAAACCAAGGGGAGAGTATTGTAAGAGAAATTAAACAGGAATTGGAATTGCAAAGAGAAATCTATGAGAGAAAGAAAGGGATGAGAGTAGATAACTTGAAAATGAGACAGTGGAATATAATAGAGAAAGGAGAAATGTTTAAGAGGAAAGGTCAAGAAGTGGTAGATAGAGATAGAAATGTAAGAGAGGAATATGGGAGACCAGCTAAGAAGCAAAAAACTAAAGCTTTAATGCGAAGTGAGAAGTGACGGTTAAAAAAAAGAAAAGAAAAGGAGAGTATGGTTTTATAGAAATGTGTATTATTAGTTAAGATATATAACTGCTAAAGGTAATAAATGAGAATATTAACTGCTATTGTAGGAAAAGGAATAACATGGAATTTGATTGACATAAAAATGATATTGCGAAGTATTGTATAAGATAATGAAAGGCTATAATTGAATAAAAACAATTGTATTATTAGAATTGCATAACCTGTTTAACGTAAATATGATTACTATTGTATTTGTATCAAAATGTGACTAGAAAGGGGATTTTTTAAAAATATAATAGTGGCATATTTAGAAATTAAAAAGGAGATAAACAATGGAAAATTATAGTTTAATATAAATTTGTGAATTGTTATTAGAACTATATAATCTGGTAAATATTATTATTAATATATAATTGGAAATAAAAGGAGTGAGATTAAGATTATAGAGATTGACACAGAAATAACATATTGTAATATTAAATAATCAAGATTAATAATTTAACAAAATATATATATTAACATCAAATTTTAAAAGATTGTCAACTATATTAAACAAGAGGAATATTGTCATATTTGTATCAAAATATAACACACTATGGAACCACACTGTTCACACAGATATTTTTGTTGTAACAAAAAATTTTTAAAAATTGCAAAAAAAGTCATTAAACATCATCAGAAATTGCAATGCATCATTTTAACCTTAATCAGATAAATCAATTCTATATTCCTTTTTCTTTCTCCCAGCAATTTTTACATTCCTCAGAAAAAGTTATAACATCTGCCTTCTCATATACTTTTCATCTCGTCTCTCAAAATTCTTGCCATCATCTTTCCCAGTCTCCTTTTGCTAGTGCCCCTCAATAACACCTGATTCTATTATAGAGTTAAATAGTTCAAAAACCTCTTGCACACATACATTACATACTTTTTTTCAAGTTATGGCTATATGGTGCCCTTTAGTGTTCAAAATTCAAAATCATCTCATCACTTTCAGATATAAACAAAAATATTTTCCTATGAGAAACGATCCTTAAAATTAATACCAAAATCTTAAGTCAAGTCCATCTGAGCCCTTAAATAATTATTTTGCTGTACATTATGAAAAGTACACATCTTTAAACTTATTGTTACTTTTTTTAAAGAATTGGAGGAGACTCACCTGGTGATTTCTAGAACTTTCCAATCTAAAGGTTTTTAATTTTAAAAAAATAAACACCAAAGGGGGGGAAAACTAAAATGATTAAGAAATGACCTTCAGTCAGACTTAAAGTTTACATAGTGAATTAGTGCTTGTAATCATGATGGAATCCCACAATGCCATCTGATCACAAGCCAACTATATAAATGCAGATCCTTCTATCTGTCGTCATCCCCGCACCCAGTTTCCTGGGGAAAAAAACCTGTGTCATAGAGTACATGTGGATACTCTTGTGATCTCTGTTTATTGCAGATTTTGTAGCCTGAATCCTGCATTTGGATGACCTTTCAACCAAAACATATGTTCCCTTATTCTAGAGGAATAAAAGTTCACAGAATGGCTCACCAGAAATCCTAATTGAGATGAACGTTAGATGGAGATTCAGATTTGTGTAGTATAAAGCAAAACAAATTGAGCAGCTTTATTCCATTTTTTGAGGCTGCTGGTGATGGTGGGAACCTGAGTACTGGAATTTCTGAAAAGATAGCTATAGTGATAGGTGTTAGGGTAGAATAGAATGGAATTTTCTATGAATCTCACTGATGTTATTAATGATATTGTAATATGTAGTATACAGCACTACCACATCCCTGGTTGATCTCCTTATCTGCAGAGGTTTTGTCTAAATATTCTGTTACCTTCCTTGTCATGAATATGCAAAGTCTTCTTTGAAGAAAAGAACTCTGCCTAGATAGAAATATGGAAAATGCCAACATAATTATTTTTATCAATATTTTGTTAATATTGATTCGTGTCCCTTCTGGCTGGTTTTGGCTGCCCGGGAGGTGTCACGTGGTTGGTTCCAGGGTATTATAAATGCTTCCTTGAGTGAGGGGTTCTTACCTCCTGCCTTGAAAGAGGCGGTGGTGAAACCCCTCCTCAAGAAACTGTCCCTGGATCTGACCTTATTGTCTAATTATCATCCAGTCTCCAACCTTCACTTTATGGCGATGGCTGTTGAGAGTGTGGTGGCACGACAGCTCCCCCGGCACCTAGAGGAATCATCCAATTTGGATCCACGCCAATCAGGCTTCAGGCCTGGGCACAGCACAGAGACGGCATTGGTCGCATTGGTGGATGATCTCTGGAGGGCCCGTGACAGAGGTTATTCCTCTGTCCTGGTCCTCTTAGATCTCTCAGTGGCTTTTGATACTGTCGACCACAGTATCTTATTGCGGCGGCTGGAGGGGTTGGGAGTGGAAGGCACCGTGTTACAGTGGTTCTCCTCCTTCCTCTCTGACCACTCGCAATTTGTGTTGGGAGGGGGGCAGAGATCAACCTCGAGGCCCCTGATCTGTGGGGTACCTCAGGGGTCGGGGCTCTCGCCCCTCCTGCTCAACATTTATGTGAAGCCGCTGGGTGAGATCATCTGTGGCTTTGGGGTAGAATTCCATCAGTACGCTGATGATACTCAGTTGTACTTTTCTACCCCGGGCCACCCTAATGAAGCCGTGGAAGTGATGACCCAGTGCCTGGAAGCTGTGCGGGGTTGGATGGGGCAAAACAGGCTTCAGCTCAACCCGGCAAAGACCGAGTGGCTGTGCTTTCCGGCGCCCCGATACAGCCAGCTTACTCCTTCACTGGCTGTGGGGGGGAAATTCTGGCCCCCACAGAAAAGGCATGCAATTTGGGTGTCCTCCTGGATGTACAGCTGTCGTTAGAAGATCATATAGCAGCCGTCGCCAGGCGGGCTTTTGTCAGGTCCGTAGGATCTACCAGTTGCGACCCTTTCTGGATCGGGACGCACTTTGCACGGTCACATCCGCCCTCGTCATCTCCCATCTGGATTATGCCAATGCTCTCTACATGGGGCTCCCCTTGAAGAGCACCCGGAGGCTTCAGCTGGTGCAAAATGCGGCCGCGTGGGTGGTTTTGGGGGCTCCTCGGAGCTCCCATGTTACACCACTTTTGCGCGAGCTGTGTTGGCTCCCGGTGGCCTTCTGGGTGCGATTCAAGGTATTGGTGACCACCTTTAAAGTGCTCCATGGCTTGGGACCTGGGTATTTACGGGACTGCCTGCTGCCACCGTCAGTCTCTCGCCGACCAGTGCTCTCTCATAAAGCGGGCCTCCTCGGGGTGCCGCCGGCTGGATGGCTGGCGACCCTGAGGGTTCGGGCCTTCTCTTTGGGGCGCCCCTCCCTCTGGAACGAATTGCCCCCAGAGATAAGGACTGTCCCCGACCTATTGACCTTCCGGCACGCACTAAAAACCCACCTATTCCATCTAGCCGGTCTGGACTAGAGTTATGTATAATTGGTTTTAAATTCGGTTTTTAAATGGTTTTTAACTTTCCTAATTTCCTACTTTTAACTCTTAATGCCAATCTATTTAATCCTTTTAATTTATTTTAAATTATTGTATTTGTATTTATATGTTTTTATCTGGCTGTGCACTGCCCCGAGTCCTTAGGGAGAGGGGGCGGTATACAAATTTGAATAAATAAATAAATAATAAATAAATGTTGTTCAAAACGTTCTATATCAATCTGTCAATAATATACCAGACTTTCCTCCCATAAAATAAATACTTTTCAATGAAAATTTATCTAATTCTATTTTAAAATGTTATGAGCATTTTCATTTAGAAACAAATCAACATTTCAAATCTGGCAGACAAAACCTTTACACCTTCTTCTTGGAATGAATACACATACTCACATATATGTATATGTGTGTGTGTGTGTAAGAGAGAGAGAGAGAGAGAGTAACATCCAATTTAATACATGAATGAAATTGGATTAAGATATTGCTAATGAACATATTCATGAATATACAGTATTTTCTATTTATTCCACTGATGACCAGTATGCAGTTCTTGGCTATCAAACCAAGTTTCTTAACCTGTATGAAGGGATGGGATTCTACCGTTTCTGTCCACCTCTGTAGAACCGGTAGCTCTGAAGAGCAGTAGACATAGAACCGGTTCTATGTCTGCTGCTGTTTTGGCCCATCCGCCCACCTGGGCTCTTACCTGTCCTTTATTTCCTGCTGTTTCAACCTCAGCTGCTTTGTGTGGCACAGCTGCAGTTGAAAAAGCAGGAAAAAGGGCTTTTCCAACCACTGCACACCCACACACAGCATTGCTCAGCTATCCAGGCAGCTCAACAGGTTGTAAATTGCACTCGCGCAACTCACACGACTCGCGCATGCGTGCGCGATGCAGAGCAACAGAACCGGTAGTTATACCAGTCAGATCCCATCCCTGTCTGTATGCTTCTTCTATCAATGCATTTGCATTATTTGGTAGGTCAGAATTGAAGGCAAATGAAATGTTGCAAATTTATAATAAGAATTTTCCTACCACATTCAATGGAAGTAATGAACAAGATACTTAAAAGAGGTAAAAAATAAAAAGCAAACAAGAAAAAATATTAGCCTATTATCTGCAGAATAGTGAAAAATATTTAGTGAAATAATTGGAAATCTCTATCTTTTGCATTCTAATGCTCTAAACTTAAACTTTCACTGTTCTTCTATTATATGGAATAATTCAGTTATTTACCTTTTTTAGTTAATGCAGCCTTTATGCTGACTATTCCTGAGTCCACTTGATAACTTTCTCTGTTCAAATGTACATTTCATGCTTTTCAATTAAGTAACTATTTAAAGAGGTGCTATTAAAACTACAGTATTACTATGCTTAGTTGCAAAGAGTACATTAATTATCAAAGCCAGTAGAAGGTAATTAGCTAAAATTGGAATTTTGCTCTGTAATGGCATTAGGATATGGCCTCAAATGCCTGCAATGTTAACATTATCAAATAATCTTATTTGCCATGCTGAAAGAGATTCTAATATTCACAGCTGATTTTGTAAAAACATAAGAATTGTAAGATACATTTAATGTATTAGACAAAACATTAATGGCTTCTTCAGGATTTTGGTTATAGTAGCATTAAGTTGACTGATTTAATTAGTCTACTTTGGTCATATTTTAGATAGACCCATGATGCTTCTGCTAATTGATGATAGAGTAGGGTGGCAGGAAGCTACAGGATATTTAATAGCACTGCATAAAAATGGTTAAAATGAATTTAATCTAATAACTTATTTCATTGAGTCTCTTGCTAAACAGTTAGGCATAAAATTAATTACTTTTTAATTAAATTCCTAAACTTAATCACCATACAACCTTTATCCTATAGAACATGTGGGGTAGAAGATAACAGGTTAACAATGCTATGCCATAAAATAAAGCTTTAGAATAATTTTTCAATCACTCTTGCTATTTATAAATATATAATATATCCCAATAGAAATGTGCAATTAATATTTGTCATAATCATATCAAAATACTCAGCTTACATCACTGCATTTCAGGTAAACATCAGCATTATGTAATGTGCCAGTGTTGTTGGAAACTTCTTTGCTTTTTCATCCAGATGTGTATCATAACAACAAGCACAGAGAGAGTGAGAAAGAAACAAAGACAGTTGAACTGATTTAATTAATTTCCTTTAGTATTTACATACATATTTTAGGCAGTTTATATTCCAAACAACAAAAATATATAAACATATTGGTTTTATATATTTATTAATTGTTCTTAACTTTTTTGTATTGTAGAAAGTTAGCTTTCACCCCTCTCCTAGAAGAATGAAATATTCTAGGAAATATTAAAAAGGCAGAATATTATATTTCTAAACATGTTATATTTAGAAACATGTTTTAAAGACAAAGCAGCTTCCTGCAGCTCCCTGCCCCCACTTCAGCCCCAGGGTGATGGGATTAAGACATGGCCCTCAGGAAATGATAGGATTATCCATCTCATCACATGGCACCTGGGAATATTATATCACCCAGCAGGATTCAACCAAACTTAGCACACATACAAGCTACAAAGCTAGCTATTAACTCTGACAGCATCCAATCAGGATACTCTTCCTGTGCCCCAGAAAGTTCAAAGCTTAGAGAGGGTATAAAACCAAGGGACTCTCAGCATCTCTTCCTTTTTCACTCAGGACCTCCAAGGCATATGGTCCTATCCACCATTAAATCTTCTTTCCAAGCAACTTTCATAAATCCAGTTTCCCTACTTGGAACTGAACCCAGAAGGATATTTCTTCCAACAGTATGCTTTTGATGAGATGATATATAAATTAGATAAATTAATTAGTTTAAAAAATGTTACAAGGACATAGGGAAATTAATTGTTCATCAGAATATCTTTTTGTCCTTAAGAATCCCAGGGCTTATAGTAACTATTCTTCACTCTTCTTTCTCTCCATGAGTTTGCTTGGATAGGAGAGAAGATTAAAGAGACCAAACATTTCTCTGTAGTTCACATAAGAGTGGCAAAGAAATGCTGGTTATTCTGGTTATATTCTTGAGAATGAGATTATTTATAGGTTATTGTTCTTCAAAAATACAGAATGATTATGCAGCAAAATATATTGTTTATTTATCAAACAAAATTATATTAAAATTAAATTATTATTTATGTTAAGAATAAACACAATTATTTTAACTAATTTTATCTATGCCCTCCTGCCACCATCATATAGGCCACAATTGATAATATGTATATTGAATAACCTATACACAAGAGGACTATTTAATTTTATTATTATTATTTTTAAAACAATAGCATCTCCTATCATTATTTGCATGCAATTACTGTTAAAGCAAAGAAGCTTGACCTTCTCACAAAGTACCTGGGATTTCTTCAGAGGTCAAAATTTATGTAGTGGCATCCAGCTTGGACCATCTTTTTTCTTGGACTTTAAGCAACAATATTTTGTAAAGTCTTTAATTTTCAGACAACAAAGCATCTATTCTTCCAGAGACTGCTTTGACTTTTTGCTTTTTTAAAATCAGTTCATCAAAGCAAGTTTGAAACACTGAACATTTTTCTCGAGATTTCAAATAGGCCAGATAAATAAGTACTGCTAAGTCTTTGTAGGTTATTTTGGAGGAACTGTGATTTATTTTTAAAAAAACATCTTTCACCTCAAGAAACATCAAAAGGGAGGAGGACAGCACACCCATAATGTGTTTTAAAAAGTGTGGGAAAGGAAATGAGATATTGCTTCCAACACTGTGATTCCATGGTTTTATAGAATTACAAATGAATTGCACAAAAGGTATTGGTATCTATTAGTCATCTAGTTAAAATAAAAATGGAAAAATGATAATCCTGTCAAATCTGTCCCACAAACCCTGGGGAAAAATAGAACTGCATTATTTAGGTGGAATCACTATTCATGGCACTAATTTGTGTCATGTGGCCTATAACCTATTTCCTACCAACTGAAAGGGTTTCCACTCCTGACCAGTATACAGTATATTACTTCCATAAGTTTGCAATCTGTGCAATTTTCTCTTCCTGAAATGATTATTTGCAGTTAGGAAAACTGCACGAAGAACAAATGAAAATCATATTTGGAAACCCTGAAAGCAAAGTGTTGGATAAATGATAATTACAATAAACATGAAATACGTTTTGGTTATCAGTTTTATTTAAACTGTGTCTTTCAATTATTCCCTCTGAGCCACATTCAGCAATATCAACACTGAACATAAGTTGTTGATTATATTCATGTTGGGGCTATGAGTGGAGTTGTGTATGCAATAGTTTTCAAAATGGTGCAAATTTCATTCTAGATTCAAAAATGCAGTATAATATACAACTACTAAAGTAAGCTTTATGACACTTGAATGGATAAAATAAAAGGCTAGCAGAAGCATTCATAAACATACTAAGCCTGTATAATTTGTAACCTTAATTACATTTTATAGTTCAGTTTTGTGGCTTGAGACCCAATTAATTTGATTAGTTTAATGTTAATTGTACACAATCCCAGAAAAAGGGCTCATTCAATTACATTGCATTATTGGAACATATCCACTAAGTAATTCAATATATTTATTTATAGGTAAGTGTGTTAGGACTGTGGTGTGAATGGAAACTCAAATGAAAAACTGAATATGCACCTTTTCAAAAGTCCCAATCAGTTGTTTAATTTAATTTTTTTAAAAATAAATGCACATAAGATGGCAACTTTAGCTTTCTTTTATAAGTTAAATAAGTTAGGATTTAAATCTCACAAATGGCTTAATACAAGAGATTTAAACAATTCACTTCAGCAGTATCACAACAGTTAATAATTATTGAAGTGGCACATGAGAATAGATAACATAAATTAACTTCATCCTTTAATTATATAATTTTATATATGAAAAAAATATGTTATCAACACTAAATAGTTAAAAAAATCTTTGAAGCATATTCAGTCTGTGTAGATATTCAAAATATAGAAAAAAATAACTTATAAATCTATTTGCCATGTATATTTCTAGAATGCTTACAAACAGTAAAAGTCTTATTTAACACTGTTAAATCCAAAGCTGAAATTGCATCATTAATGTATTATACATCATTTGCATAGTACCATAATTTACATCACATATTTTTGCATATTTACATAAATGTAAATTAATTTCAATGATATAACTTATATTGATTGCTCACAATGCTTTAGGAAAATAAAATTTAGCCATTGTATCCAAAGTCAACAGAGTGAAGACCAGAGGAATCATGTTTTGAATGTATTCATTTATTATTTATTTATTTGCTAAATGTATCTGCCACCTATCTTGCCATGGTGTATTCTAAGTGGCTTAGGATTATAAAAATGAAGAAAAATGAAAAAGAGGGTAAACAAAGTGAAATAATAGAACGATAAAATAAACTATTACAAAGGAAGACAACAAGAATAAACACATCAATATGGTGTGATGACCCGGCATGTATCAAAAATATAACAAAAACCAAAACGTAAATAAAGGTCCTTTAATGCCTGCAACTTGGCTTCACTGTTTAATTGTTCACAGTTGAAGAATAAACTATTTGAAGACTAAACATTCCAAATGAAAGAAATACAGTTCAAATTCAAAGAGCAGATAACGAAGCAATAACCAAAAACAAACTGCACTAAAGAAAGTTTCATGACAGACCAGGATAAATAATTACAAATTTCAGGAAGATAACCAGGTACAGTCCATTGGAAGAATGCCAAGCAAGATAAACCTCATCCAGGAATGAAATACTAATTTGTCTCCAGCATTTGTTAGCACGCAGGTCCAAACTGTTATGCAGATATCGCACCTGCAATCCGTGAAGAGGATCATGGCCCTCTCCTCCTGAGTAGACCATGTTTTTCCCTGATCCTCCCTGCATGCCCTAAGATGGATAGGGATTGGCCTGGGTCCTCCTCTGATTGCTCAGCCAGCCTCTGCCCTTCCCCAGCCTCCTTCACCTTCTCTGGAGCTACACTTCCACTCCTTGTTAGCCGTTCCTCCACTCCCTCAGAGTCAGTCTATCCCCCCGCAGGGCCCCTTCCCCCGAGACAAGGCGGACAAGGGCATTGAGGAAACTGAGCGTAGAAGTCATGGACCAAATGGGAGCATGAACATCAGTGGCATCGACCGAGGTAAAGTCCTCTGGTCCATAACCTTTCCATGCCACCAAATACTGAAATCAGCCCTGCAACTGGTGTGAATCTTGGATGCTATCCACTTCGTACTCTGCCTCTCCCTGAGGGGCTACCGGGCCCAGCAGTGGTGGAGCTGATCTATGCGGACTGTTGGCCAATACAGAGATTAACAGGGAGAGATGAAAAACAGGATGGATATGCATAGTTCGTGGCAGAGAGAGATGAAAAGCCACAGGATTGATCACCGTGTTGACCGGAAAAGGTCCCAAGTAATGGTGATTGAGCTTTTTCGATGGCCATGTCATCGGTAAGTATCGAGTAGAGAGCCAAACCCAATCGCCTACTGCTAAATAGAATAGAATAGAATATTTATTGGCCAAGTGTGATTGGACACACAAGGAATTTGTCTTGGTGTATATACTCTGAGTATACATAAAGAAGGAACATTTGTTAAGAATCAAGAATCAGAATGTACAACACTTAATGATAGTCACAGGGTACAATCAACATCAAATCATACTAGGAAACAGAGGATACAAGCAACAAAATTACAGTCACAAGTGGGAGGGGATGGTTGATAAGGAGTGATGAGAAGATTAACAGTAATAGTAGTGTACACTTTGTAAATAATTGAACAGTGTTGAGGGAATTATTTGTTTAGCAGAGTGATGGCTTTCGGGGAAAAACTGTTCTTGCGTCTAGTTGTTCTGGTGTGCAGTGCTCTATAGCGTCATTTTGAGGGAAGGAGTTGAAACAGTTCATGTCCAGGATGTGAGGGGTCTCTAAATATTTTCACAGCCCTCTTTTTGACTCGTGCAGTATACAGGTCCTCGATTGAAGGCAGGTGGGTGGTCTGCAAAGCATTTGTAGTCTTCCTTGGCTCTCTCTAGTTGGTCTCAGACCATGTGGTGCACAGCTTTTAACTCTTGCAAGAACATATCCACTGCTAGAATTGGGGAGTCAGACGGGGCTAAAGGAAAAAGTCATGGGTGAAAACCATAGTTGGCAAAGAACAGAGACACACAGGTGGATGCATGTTGAACATTGTTGTAAGTGAATTATGCCACTGGCAGCACTTCTACCCAATTGTCTTGTTGACAATTGCTGAAACAACGAAGGTACTGCTCCAAAATAGCATTCATTCTCTTTGTCCTCCTATCAGTTTCAGGGTGATGGGCAGATGACAGACACACCTGAACCTGCAGTTCTGCAAGTAGGGTCTGCCAGAAGCGTGCCATAAATTGTACCCCCGATCTGATACTATTCTGTCTGGTAACCCATGCAACCCGAATACATGGGAGATAAACAATTGGGCCATTATCCTGGCCATAGGAACACCCGCACATGGAATAAAGTGGGCCATTTTAGTCAACATATCCACCACCACCAAAATGGTTGTAGCACCCTTCGATGGTGGCAATTCAGTGATGAAGTCCAATGTAACTGTCCCCCAAGGTCTTTCTGTTGTGAGTAATGACTGCAAGAGATCAGGGGGCACACCAGGAGCATACTTGGCCTGTTGGTAGATCCCACAGGATGCCACATATCCCGACACATCATGCTTAAGTCTCGGCCACCAAAATATCCTTGAGATGAGGTGCAGTGTTTTAAACACCCCAAAGTGCCCTGCCACCGGACTATCATGACATTGACATAGAATAAGGCCATGAAGAGGACCTGCAGGTACGTAAATGCAATCACGGAACCGCAACAGGTCCCCGATATATGCCCAAGGAGTCTCTTGTCTCCCATTCTCATCCAATTCACAATGCCGAGCTGCCACAAATGAATCCTGTTGCTGTGCCTCCTGAATCCTCACTCGAAGGTCCACAGGTTCCTTGGTGGCCGCAAACCGCTCCAACAGAATCACTGTCTGGGGCAAGATTTTGTCCTCCCTTTGGGTATACTCGGGCTTCTGAGACAGTGCATCAGTGCATTGATTCCCCCCACTTGGAACATAGGTCACCAACTCTGCAGATAGATCCAAGTTCACGGGCATAGCCACATTCCCTGCACAGGAGTGCAAGCAATGGTTGGCACACTTCCTATCAAGAAACTGCACAGCTCCAGAAGACCAAACAATCTGTGGATCATGGGCCTGTAACCACACCAAACCCAGCACCACTGGAAAATGAGGTACTGCGGCAACGTAGAACATGGCTTCCTTCACATGCTGCTCAATACACATGCAAAGGGGTTTGGTTGCAGCAACTACAGGTCCCGAATGAAGGGGCTGACCATCAATCATCTCCACCATTACTGGCGGGGACACCTGTTGCTGGGGAATGAACCACTGCTCAACAAAATGAGCATCCATGAAATTGGCCGTGGCCCCTGAATCAACCAAGGCTTGGATCTCCACCGCTCCTTGACCAGGCACAAACATACTTGCTGTCAACACAAGATGCTTTCCCAATGACAATTGGGGCGGAGATATTGAAGATGTCAAAGATGGCGAGGATGGCAAGGATGGTAAATATGGCAGGCCTAGGGACTTTGAAACCCGACCTACAGAACCCTGTAGGCCGGGTGATACTCATTTCTCACCACCACTGACGTCGCTGCTGTGGGTATCTTACCAGGATACTTGGCCACAAAATGGCCTCGATTGCCACAATAGAGGTATATCCCATCACGACGATGCCTATCCTTTTCTACTTGGTCTCAGGCAAGGGCGGGCAGCCCCCAACCGCATGGGCTGTTCCAAAGGCACTTCCACCAGAGGCGCCATCTTGCTGGGAACAGATGCAGTCTCCGTCCATCATTGCACCCGTCACTGCTGAAGCCTAGCATCGATATGAAGACACAGATGCATGAGCTCCTGACGGGTGCGAGGGCATTCAGTACGCACCAACTTGTCCAGAAGCTCCGATGACAAACCCTCCTGGAACTGGTCTAACAGTGCTACCTCATTCCATTGTATGCCCTGGGCGACCACCCAAAAGCTAGCAATATAAACCATGAGCAAGCCACGCCACTGCTTCAACTCTCTCAAACATCTGTTTGCTGTTTGGTTCAGAACAGGGTTCTCAAACATGGCCTGGAACTGATGGCAAAACTCGGCATAATTGTCCAATACCTGGTTGGGCTGGATCAACAGAGGCATCGCCCAACCTGCTGCAGAGCCTGACAACAAACTAATCAAAAACCCCACCTTATCCCAGTCAGTGGAGAAGTCCTCTGGCCAAAGGCTCATATAAATCTGGCACTTCCCAAAAAATTCTGGAAATTGGGCCAGCAATCCATCAAATTTATCTGGTACCACTACTGGGCATTTACGGCATGGCCAGACAGCTTGCATTTGCACAACTTGTGCAGTCAAAAGAGCCCCTTGCTGGAATAACTGGGCGATGTCTGCTCTGAGTTGATCCATGATCACCTCATGAAAAGCAGAAACAAGCTGAAGGGATGGCTGGAGACAAAATGTGATGACCCACAGTGGATCAAAAATATAACAAAAACCAAAACGTAAATAAAGGTCTTTTAATGCCTTCAATTTGGCTTCACTGTTTAATTCTTCACAGTTGAAGATTAAACTATTTTCAAAATAACATTCTAAATGAAAGAAATACAGTTCAAATTCAAAGAGCAGATAATGAAGCAAAAGCCAAAAACAAACCGCACTGAAGAAAGTTCTATGACAGACCAGGATAAATAAATACAAACTTCAGAAAGATAACCAGGTACAGTCCGTTGGAAGAACGCCAACCAAGATAAGCCTCATCCAGGAATAAAACACTAATTTGTCTCTAGTGTTTATTAGCATGCAGGTCTAAACTGTTAATCAGATCTCACACCTGCAATCCATGAAGAGGATCATGGCCCTCTCCTCCCGAGTAAACCACATTTTTCCCTGATCCTCTCCTCCCTGCGTGTCCTAGGATGGATAGGGGATGGGCCTGGGTCCTCCTCTGATTGCTCAGCCAGCCTCTGCCCTTCCCCAGCCTCCTTCACCACCTCTGGAGCCACACGTCCACTCCCTGTTGGCTATTCCTCCTCTTCCTCAGAGTCAGTCTCCACCAGGGGCATGACATATGGTTACTAAAAAGATGGATATGTGAAGCGCAGAGAGCAAGGGAGACCAGGTGGGGTTTTCCATCAATCTAGTAGCCACCTTCCATGTGGAACTCTTCCATTTAGTCTCCATACCAACCTGCATACCAACCTGCAGTCTTCAGGCATTAACAGGTATTAACAAATAGATTACTATAGCTTTTACAAAAAATATAGATAGGTACGTAGGTAGATCGGTTGGTTGGATGGATGGACAGATGATGAGAAAGAGAGAGACTGACAGACACAGACAGAAACAGAGGAATAGATGAATGTGAAAGAATAAATGCCAAAATCTGAATACAAAAATTAGTGGTTAAAATAACTGGAAATGTTTAGTTTGAGGACTATATCAAACAATCATTGGTTGAGATGAGCAGCTATATAAATTGAATCATTAAATAAATATAATCAGTGGTGGGATTCAAATTGTTTTACTACAGATTCTGTGGGTGTGGCTAGGTGGGTGTGGCCATGTAGTCATGTGACTGGGTGGGCATGGCAAACTCAAGGGCACTTCTTTGCCCTAATATTTTTTAAAAATATTTTAAAAGATGCATGTAAATACTATTTACACCAGGGATTGCATTTAGATATTTCTAAGATACCCTACCTCCAAATTGTGAAATGAAATGTCTACACCCAGGGGTGGGATTCAATTTTTTTAACAACCAGTTCTGTGGACATGGCTTAGTTGGTGGGTGTGACATGGTGGTCATGTGACTAGGCGGGGGTGGCCAACTCGATCTCAATCACATCAAGGGGCGCTTCTCACCTAGCTTCTTATGACTGTGGGGATGCTGCAATGGTTGTAAGTGTGAAAAATGGTCATAAGTCACTTTTTTCTGTGCCATTGTAACTTTGAATGGTCACTATGGTCACTTGACTTGTAAGTCAAGAATTCCCTGTACAAAAATATAAAAAGCTACTTTGCTTGCAAAAAGCTGCCCTAAATACTAATCATTAGATTAAAAATACCTGCAAGCCAGTAGATTAAAAATACCTGCAAACCTTACAAATCAGACAGGGTGCCAGAGTACCTTGAGTAATTAAAATAGTTAAATGATAACTATCAGCAGCCAACTCTTGCTCATAAAGTGAAACCCAGAGGTCATTTAAGCTCTCCAGAAAGAGCACACCCAGGAAAAACAATCCTTAGAACCGTTTGCACCCCTTAAAGATACTAGTTGGTCTCACTCACCTCACAAGATATCCTAAGGAAATCATCCGGATTTAAGGAAAAGTCACATGCTCCTCAGAAAGGCAGTAAAAATATCAGTGTCAAGCTTGCATTCTGCCTCTTGGAAGTGCACCCCAAAAGGACTGTGCCAGTTACCACTAAAGCAGTGAAGGAAGACTCCCTTCCCCAGATAGAAAAAGAAACCATGAGGCAAGAAAAAATTCAAACACAATACAAATAATTAAATCACAAAAGTAGCTGTTGCTTGTTAAATCAATTGCCAGAACAAATAGACACAGGAACTAGCCAGATTTCTCAGTTTATTTTCAGGAACAGAAATTAACCTTTTTCCTTACAAACAAAGCTGAATAGGGAAAATTATCCCACCAATAAACACAGGATTAAATGTCACCAAAAACAGAATTAAACTTCACCAAAAAACAGTTTTAGACCAAAACTCAGAAAGGGTTTGTAAACTCACGTCAATCTTTCTAGCTAGCCAAGAAGCCTTGCTGAATGTACTCATCTTGGTTCCTTGTCATTAAAAGCTCCTTTCTGGTTATTCAATTATTTCTTCAAAGTGCTGATTGTTGCATGTAGCTGGACATATATCTAGGGGAGTATCTCCTCCCAACAGCAGTGTAAAAAGCTTAAAATAACCCTTTAAGAAAGTTAAAAGAAAACCTCCTTCAGAGATAGTAATTCTAGGCATACTGCCAAGAATGTAATAAGGGTGGGGAAAAACAAAAGATTTCTTCTAATTATTGGTTGTCCGAACTGCTTAGAAAGTTAACAAGGGGTTCTATAGAACCAGTCAGAACTGGTAGAATCCCACCCATCTGCACCCCACCTGTCAGATTAATCTCCAGAGTTCTCCATCAATGCTGCCATATTCTTAGTGCACCACCACTGTTTATTATACATAGATATATTTTATAAGTACATGTTTTCTATATTTTCTCTGTCTCTATATGCTTAAACTATTCACCAAAATCATATTTAGATTCAGAAAAACTTGAATAGTAAAATGTTTGAGACTATTGTATTATCTGCCATATTCTGATATTGATTTTTCTGCAAAATAATTAAAATGCCATTAACTTAATTACATTCAGGAAAAAACAGTTTCATATTTTTCTTTGCAATTATAATGTGAATTAGTCTGTAGGTGTTCCAGCAGATGTGACAATAGGAAATATTTTTATTTCCATCTCTACTCGATCTCTATTTTATTCTATTAAAAATTGATAGTAGATAGATAAGATATGGATGCCATTTTCTATTTGAACTTCAAAAAGCCTCTCATTTTATTCCTGCACTAGCACTGATACAAATAAATCCCAGCTTTGTTTCTAATATTTCACCCAGATGTTTAATGTATTATTTAAATTAATATTTTAACCATACTGACAAAGAATTAAGCTTTAAACTCAATCAATCTGAATCCAGATTTAAAACCAGAAATATTTTTGTTGAAAAGCAGAAAAATATAGTAAAGAGAATACATATTTAATTACACATGTTAACAACAGCTACAATTGTATTTGCACAACAGTGGAGAAACAAAGAGATCCCTACAGATGAAAATGTAATAAAAATATTAGAATGTTCAGAAATGGATAGATTAACACTTAAAATTAAGGAGAAGGAAAAAACTGAATACTTTTAATGTGGGATTTGTTTTATCAATGGCTAACTAACAGAAACAAGTTAGAAATCTAATAGTATAAAAGAAAATACCAATTATATAAGAAAAATTCACTAAAATGGATAGGAAAATATTAGTATATGATCATTATTGTTATGAATATTATTGTACTATCATTGTTGAAATACAAAAGTACAAAATACAAAAAACTATCCAGAAAACACACTGTATATGTAGATAATGATTTTTTTGCTTATTAAAAAAAATAAAACTTTAAAAAAAGAGTAGTGTCCAGTTTCAATTCTGAAAAACAAGTAACAATTCCATAGGATGGCTTTATTCATTCCTTTTCTTTTCAGATGCAGGGACAGATAACCCCAATCAACTAAGCCCATCACTAGATCACATTTATAATGGTTGAATATAAACTTAAGACATATTTTAAAAATAGATATGGATATCAGCAAGATATATATATATATATATATATAAAGCAAACAAAAAAACAGTTCATTTATAAAGGTACCAATGCCAGTAATCCGGGAAATAAGATTATGAGGTCAGAGCAATTTACCAAAAATTAGGCAACCAGCAAAGGAAAGCAGGGGAGGCTGAAAGGCAGTCTGCATGAGGAAAGCTGGAGGATAGGAGTCTGCAGAAAAAGCATGGGCAGGCAGTTTAGGGCTGAGGCAACAGAAACTTGGAGCTGTGCAGCACAGGGGAAGGCAAGACAGCAGAAAGGAGAGGGAAAAAATGGGGGAAATGCAAATGGGAAAGGCAGCTAGCTGGGCTTTGGGCCTTGCTACTTGCAGGTTCACCCAGGTTGTCAGGCAGATCAGGGCAGCTAACTGGGTTGCACAAAGAGCGTTAGGCAAGCTGGCTGGCCCTCAGAGACCATGTGGTCGAGGCAAGCCAAGGAGCCAGATGGAGAGCAGCAGCAGCAGCTATGCTGGGCGAGCAGATGAGATGAGGAATGACTAAGCAGGGTGCGGGCAGCCAGAGTTATCGCTACTGGTTTGCCCGAACCGGCTAGAACTGCCTGGATCCCACCACTGCATATAATAATTAAGATATTTGAACAGCTATGATAGAGGATAGAGCTTTTGATTGCTCTAAAATAATGTTTCTCAACCTCAGCATCTCTAAGATGAGTGGACTTTAACTTCCAGAATTCCCCAGCCAGTACATAGTTCTAATTATCAAAGGCTATATAAAAGTTTTAAATAAAGATATAAATAAGATATGACTTCATCAATTACCTTGCTTTTCAAAAAGCAAGGTAGACATACAGAAAGGAAAAGGTGGAAGAGGATATTAATGAAATAAGAAAGAATTACCTGTGAGTTTAAGTACTTCAGTAGTGAAACAGCCTGCCTTGGAACATAAAAACAAAACTTAAGACTGCCAAATTACTCTAGAATTAATCTCCTGTATTAGCCAGACTAATGACATTTGAAGTGCTTTCAAAATGAATTCTGTGAAAATAATTTCTATAAAAAATAATCTCAAAAATGACTATCATAAGCTTGTAGTCAAATGATTATTTGCTAACAATTAACATGGTTCGTACATCATACTCCAAGAAGTAGTTGGCTATGCTGATCTGAATGGTTGTTCAGAGAAGATAGAGGGAGACGCAAGAGAATACTAATGCAACAGAAATCCCACTGCACAAGAGTGGTAAAGAGGTTGGACTAAGAACATGGAAACCAGAATTTAGTCTATCCTCAGACATGGAAATTTATTTAAAACATTGGCCAGTCACTATCTTTCAGCCCAACTCATCACCAAAGATTGCTATTGTTCAGAGAAAGAAAAGCAGGTCTTATACCATTTAATAGAAATACTAATAGTACAGAAGATTTTGTAGAATAATATAATATCTTATAGGATAATAGTCAGAGATACATTTAAATTCACAAATATTGCAAAAACATATCTAAAAAATCATTTCAATTAATTGTCAATAATATATTGTCCTACTGGTTTTGATATATTTTATTTCATTCCTTGCCTTGTATTTGTTGCATTTTATTACCTTATACAGTTTTTATTTGAATGTATAAAAATTGTGCTATCTTTGCAGAGAATTTGGATTGTAGAATCATTGAAATCTAATTATCAAAGACTATATAAATGTTTAAATAAAATAAAATAAAATAAATAATTTATAAATTACATTTATAATGCATCAATTTACTTATGTAACAAAAAATAGAAACAGTTTATTATTAGTCCACTTTGTTTCAAGTAGTCTTTGCTCTATCTCCTATTTACTACAATTTTTAAAAATCCTTCTTTCTCTCTGTCTCTCTGTCTCTCTCTCCCTCCCTCCCCTTTGTGATTGTCTTTGTTGTTGTTGTTGTTGTTGTTGTTGTTGTTGTTGTTTTTAATGCTATCTTCAGATAGCCCAGATTTAAAATTGAAATACAACAGGGACTTTGATGATTTTATGAAGAAATCTGACCAGTTACCTCAATTGTTTTCTCTAGGGAATTCCATTTTCAAAGACCTTCAGTATACGTTTTATTAGGAGAGAACGCCTGTCAGTTTGTGAGCCTGTCTGAAGAAGTTCAAACATTCAGAGTCATTAATCAATGACATGATCACAAAGTATCTAGAGAAAAATATAGACTGAAGAAATATGCTCACTAAATTCTATAAGTCTGTTGGAATGTTAAAAACAGGAGAGCAATGGCAATAATCTATTTTCATTTCTAAAAAGGTATACTACTTGATGTTACAGTAGCTAAGAATTACCAATTGCATTTAGAGGTCAACAACTGTATTCAAAGGAAAAAAGATATGAGGAATAGTTAACAATATTCTGTAAAATTTCAAATAGACAGGAGGGGAAAAACCTATATTACTGCTCAATACCAGATTTTTTTTCTGGGAAGATTAACATTAGGAAACATCATTAAAAAAAAAATCCCACAGAGTAATTATAAATGAGAATGTGTCAAAAATGGAATCAAGTGCCAATGATTAGAACACCATAGGATACTCTGTTGGGATCAACGTAATTTAATATGTTCATTAGTAACTTAGGAAATAAAATATGGAGCTGATACTCATGCAATTTGCAGATGATAAATGACCAAGAGAAGTGCCTTCCAGAAACAACTTAAAATGTATAATCCTGAGAAGCAAAGTAAGGAGAGCAGCGAGTCAAAATCAATAATCAAATCTTAGTGAACAAAAGCACCTTGATGAAAGGAAAGAGAAAAGAAAAAAGAAAGAAAAGAAAAAATGAGATAGGGAGGAAATGAGAGAAAGGAAAAGAGAAACAGAAAGTGAGTGAAAGAGAAAGAGTGAGAGAAAGAAAGAGAAAAAACAAAGAGAAACACATGAATAAACTCTGGAAATATACGCTGCTAGCTACCAGTACTATTCATAGAAATTGAATAACCTTTAGCCGAGGAGCTCTTTTTAAGATCACTTTGGTATCAGATTGTTACTGTTGTTAAATAGCTCAGGTACTAGGGAACTGAATGAGCAGGAACTGTCACAACTACCTATCTTTGGAAGGTGACAAGTAAGCAGATTGTTTTCCCTATTGCCATTTATCAACAGGGCAACCATCTGTGTACAAAACTTCAGAAGTGTGGACCAGTGTAAATAATTTTGTTGCCCAGATTTCTGCTTTAGCATATGTAGCACATTTTTTTATGAAAGCCCATATATACATTTATTTTTCCATTTAATGTTGGTAAAGCTCCTGACAATCACAGCATATGTTGATTGTTCTGGGAATGGTGGACACTTTCTGGAATGACTGCAAGGCCATTATGTGGTCAAACAGTTATTATAAGAAGTACTGCAAAGGAGAAGCTGTCTTCTAGGCAGATCCCACACTTCTCTGAGCCCATAGTGCATTTTTTCTGAAGAGAAAACACCAAAAACCTTGAATAACTTATCCACTTTCAAAAGACATTTTCCTGAAAATAAGCAAATTCCAAGAATATTTCATCCCTGTTAATATTTGTGCTTTTCTTTTTTATTTATTTATTTATTTATTTATTTATTTATTTATTTATTTATTTATTTAGTCAAGCAATTATAAAATAACAGGTATAAGTATAACATAGCTATGAATACATGAAATGGATACATATAAGAAAAATAAAAAGAAACAATAGGACAGGGATGGTAGGAACATTGGTGCACTTATGCACGCCCCCTACACACCTCTTAGGAAAGGGATGAGGTCAATAGTCTAAAGTTATGGGGTTTGGGGAAGAAACCACAGAGTCAGGTAGAGTATTCCAGACATTGATCACTCTGTTGCTGAAGTCGTATTTCCTGCAATCAGGTTTGGTGTGGTTTACCTTAAGTTTGAATCTATTGTGTGCTCTTGTATCATTATGGTTGAAGCTGAAGTATTCATTGACAGGTAGGACATTGCAATATATAATTTTATATACTATACTTAGATCGGACCGAAGGAGGCATAGTTCTAGTTTTTCTAGGTCTAGAATTTCAAGTATAGTGGCATAAAGTATTCTGCAATGAGTAGAGGAGTGGAGAACTCACTTGTGAAATATTTCTGGACTTTCTCAACTGTATTAATATCAGATACATAATGCGGGTTCCAGACTGATGAACTGTATTCAAGTATTGATCTAGCAAATATTTTGTATGCTATAGTTAATAGTGTGATATTACCAGAGAAAAAGCTATGTAGGATTAGGTTAATAACTCTTAATGCCTTTTTGGCTATGTACAGTAGTTACAGTGGGCTCTAGCACTTAGATAGTTAGAGATGAGTACTCCAAGGTCCTTGACAGAGTTTGGATCATCAACAAGGTCTTGACTATTCAGCTTGTATTTTATTTTCTGATTTATTTTTTTTGCCAATATGTAAGACAGAGCATTTATTTGTTGAGATTTGAAGTTGCCATTAGTTTGACCATTCTGATACATAGTCGAGGTCTTTTTGAAGGGTAGCAGTATTGTCTGTAGTGTTGAATAGCTTTACATCATCAGTGAAGAGAACACAGTTGCTCTTAATATGATCACAGAGGTCATTTGTGTAGAGTATGAAGAGAGTTGGTCCTAGAACGCTGCCTTGGGGGACACCACTGTTGACAGGTACAGAATTTGATAGGACGCTCCCAATTTTGACCATTTGTTGTCTGTTTGACAGGAATGCTTCTATCCAGTTATGCAGTTGTCCAGAGATATCATAAGATTTTAATTTTAGGAGTAGTTTGTTGTGTACCAATGAATCAAATATGATCACTGAATCAAATATGTAGATTGCGTCTATTGTTTTGCCCTGATTGAGTTGTGTAGTCAATATGTTTTTGCAGTATAAGAGTTGCAGATTACAGGATAGTTTTTTTCTAAAACCAAATTGTTTATTAGAGAGTAGGTTGTTTGTTTCTAAGTGGAGGATGATGGATTGGTTAATAATTGATTCCATGACTTTACAGGTGACGCAGCATAAAGAGATTGGTCTGTAATTTTCAACTAGGCTGGGGTCTCCCTTTTTGAAGATAGGGATGACCATGGCTAGTGACCATAGGTTTGGCAAGGAACTGGTCCTGAAAGATTTTTCAAAAATTATGCTTAGAGGTTCAGCTATGGCAGTGGATAGCTTTTTTAAGAAGTAGGCACATATTCCATCCAGTCCAATAGATAGAGATGGTTTTAGATTGCATAGTGCTTTTTCAACATTGTCTTCTGTAAAATCAATATGTATTAGATCATTGTAGTTGTCTACTAGGAAATACTGGGCATGATCCATTGCTGCTTACAAATAGTGAGCCAAAGAATGTGTTAAAAGGGTTGGCTTTAATGGTGTCATCGTTGTAGTCTTTACCATTAGGTTGTTTCAGGGGTGGGATGGACCTTGATTCTTTTAGTTTGTGGTTTACAAAATTGTAGAAAGTGGGGGTGGAATTGGTGTATAGAAGGTTTTCCCTGTGAAATCATTAGAAGAAAAAAATCCCAAATCCATTCCCAGAAAGATCCATTCCCATTGTGAGCAATTGGTAAAGACAGTAGGATAGTGGTGAGATTTTTTTATTACTGGTTCTGTGGGCATGGCTTGATGGGATACTGTAAAATCTCCAGTCAGAGGTGGTATTTGCGGTTCTCTGAACTACTCAAAATTTCCGTTACTGGTTTTCTAGAACTGGTCAGAACCTGCTGAATACCACCTCTGCAGTAAGAGACCACGAAAAATTACTGGAATAGCATCCCTTACAACAGTACTGACTTCCTATATGCCCACGGTTATTTATTTCTTCTGCATAATCTTTCCTTAGATATATAGTTACCCTGAAGTAAAATGGGCAGCCAATAAATTTAACAAATAAATAAATACACAAGGATAAGATTTTCCAGATTTGATAATTAATTAATATGCATCAATTAAGTTTCAAATACAGCCTTTTATTTTCAAGCACAAAAAGTAGAATAGAGTGGAATGGAATGGAATGGAATGGAATAGAATAGAATAGAATAGAATAGAATAGAATAGAATAGAATAGAATAGAAATCTTTATTGGCCAAGTGTGATTGGACACACAAGGAATTTTTCTTCGGTGCATACACTTTTAGCGTACATAAAAAATATAAGTGATAAATCATGATAATAGTCATCATAAATACATTCATCATGAATCATAAGATACAACACTTAGGGATAAGCATAGGATACTAAATAAGTAATCAAAGTCATAATAGGAAAGTAAACAAAACAATATAAAAATTGTAAAGATACAAGCAACAAGGTTATAGTCTACTATAAAATAGAAAAGGAGATAGGTAATTGGAAGGATGAGAATAATCATAATAATACAGTCTTAGTAAATAGTTTGACAGTTGTGGGAATTAGTTGTTTAGCAGAGTGATGACATGTGGGGAAAACTGCCATTGTCTCTAGTTGTTTTTGTATGCAATGCTCTATAACGTCATTTTGAGGGTAGAAGTTGAAACAATTTATGTCCAGGATGTGAGGGGTCCATAGATATTTTCACAGCCCTCTTTTTGACTCGTACAGTATGCAGGTCCTTAATGTAAGGCAGGTTGGTAGCAATTTGATTTTTCTGCAGTTTTAATTTTCCAGTGAAGTCTATGTCTGTTTTGTTTGCTTTCAGACCCAAACCAGACAGTTATAGCAGTGCACATGACAGATTCAATAATTCCTATGTAGAACTGTATCAGCAGCTCCTTGAGCAGTTTGAGCTTTCTGAGTTGGTTCAGAAATAACATTCTTTGTTATGCTTATTTGATGACGTTTTTGATGTTAGGTGTCCATTTTAAATCTTGAGATATGATAGAGCCTAGAAACTTGAAGGTCTCTACTGCTGATTCTGTGTTACTTTGAAGCAAGAAGAAACATAGCACATATCTAGTGCATTGTAGGTGAGATCTTTCGGCGGCTTTTGATACTGTCGACCACAGTATCCTATTGCAGCGGCTGGGGGGGTTGGGGGTGGGAGGCACTGTTATGCGGTGGTTCTCCTCCTTCCTCTCTGACCGCTCGCAATTTGTGTTGGCAGGGGGGCAGAGGTCAGCCCCGAGGCCCCTGGTTTGCGGGGTGCCTCAGGGGTCGGTGCTCTCGCCCCTCCTGTTCAACATATATATGAAGCCGCTAGGTGAGATCATCCATGGCTTTGGGGTAGAGTTCCATCAGTACGCTGATGACACCCAGCTGTACATCTCTACCCCAGGCCACCCCGATGAAGCCGTCGAAGTGATGACCCGATGCCTGGAGGCTGTGCGGTGTTGGATGGGGCGGAACAGGCTTCAGCTCAACCCATCTAAGACTGAGTGGCTGTGCTTCCCGGCACCCCGATACAGCCGGCTGGTTCCATTGCTGGCTGTGGGGGGGGAAATTCTTGCCCCCACAGAGAGGGCCCGCAATCTGGGTGTCCTGGATGTACGGCTGTCATTGGAAGATCATGTGGCGGCCGTCGCCAGGGGGGCTTTTGGACAGGTCCGTAGGATCTACCAGTTGCGGCCCTTTCTGGATCGGGATGCGCTTTGCACGGTCACTTCCGCCCTGGTGATCTCCCGCCTAGACTATGCCAATGCTCTCTACATGGGGCTGCCTTTGAAGAGCATCCGGAGGCTCCAGTTGGTGCAGAATGCAGCCGCGAGGGTGGTAATGGGGGCACCTAGGGGCTCCCATGTTATGCCACTTCTACGCGCGCTGCATTGGCTCCCGGTGGCCCTCCGGGTGCGCTTCAAGGTCTTGGTCACTATCTTTAAAGCGCTCCATGGCTCGGGACCAGGTTACTTGCGAGACCGCCTCCTGCCACCATCGGCTTCCCACCGACCGGTACGCTCCCATAGAGTGGGCCTCCTCGGGGTGCCGCCGGCTGGACGGCTGGCGACCCCGAGGGCGCGGGCCTTCTCATTGGGAGCACCCCCTCTCTGGAATGAATTACCCCCGGAGGTAAGGGCCGCCCCCGATCTCATGGCCTTCCGTCGGTTGCTCAAAACGCATTTATTTCGGCAGGCCGGACTGGCCTAGGGGTTTTTAAATTTTAATCGGGTTTTAATCTTTTTAATACCTGCTTATATTTTATTAGAGCCATATTGTATTTCAGTTTTTAAATTTTAATATTTTATGTTGTCTCATACTTTGTACCTTGTATATGTGTTTTTATTGGCTGTTCACCGCCCCGAGTCCCTTCGGGGAGAGGGGGCGGTATATAAATCAAATAAATAAATAAATAAATAAATAAATAAATAAATAAATAAATAAATAAATTGTTAAAGATGCAAGTGAAGATGGGGGCCAGTTAGTCAGCACAAGTTTTTAAGCAAGAATGAATTATTTTCCAGGCTTTTGTCCAGGGGTGGGATTCTACCGGTTCTATCCAGTTCTATAGAACCCTTTGTTAACTTTCTAAGCAGTTCAGAGAACCGGTAGTTAGAAGCAATCTCCTTTTGTTTTTTTCCACCCTTATTACATTCTTGGCAGACAGCCTAGACTTCCTTTCTCTGGAGCTTCTGAGGCTTTCTTAAAGAGGAAGGGTTGTTTTAAAATTTTTACACTGCTATTGGGAGGAAATACTTCCCTGGACAATCAGCACTTTGAAGAAATAATTGAATAATAAAGCAAAGCTTTTAGTGACAGGGAACCAAGATGAGTGACATTCAGCAAGGCTTCTTGGCTAGCTAGAAAGATTACCATTCAAACGTGAGTTTACATACCCTTTCTGAGTTTTGGTCTAAAACTGGTTTTTGGTGAAGGTTAATTCTGTGCTGGGTGACATTTAATCCTGTGTTTATTGATGGGATAATTTTCCCTATTCAGCTTCAACAAGCAATAGCTACTGTTGTAATTTAATTATTTGTATGATGTTTGAATTTTTTCTTGCCTCATGGTTTCTTTTTCTATCTGGGGAGGGGGTCTTCTTCATTACTTTAGTACTATCTGGCACTGTCCTTTTGGGATATACTTCCAAGAGGCAGGATTGAAGCGTGGCACTGATTGTTTTTACTGCCTTTCTAGGGGACATGTGACCTTTCCTTAAATCTGGATGATCCTTAGGTTATCTTGTGAGGTGAGTGAGACCCGCTGGTATTTTTAATGGTGCAAGTGGATCTAAGGATTGCTTTTCCTTGCTTTGCTTTTTCTTGAGTGCACACTCTAGCTCATCCCAGGACACAGTCTGTAAGTCATCCACAACCAAAGCATCAGCCATTTCATAGATCTCGATGTCACAGTATGTTAATAATAGTGCCTTCTTCTGTGCATCGGGAGCGGCATTGACCTCCAAGTGCAGGTTGAAGCGGCCCATGTGGGATGACCACTTTTCCTTTGCTGGGTCTTAGGGGATGGCCATTAGAAGATGAGCCAGGCTGGTTGCGCATTGTGCCATATGGATTGGTTGGTTGCGATCGTCCTGTGGTCAATAGAAATGGCATCCAAAATCCCACGAGGTATCCTTTGTTCTCTCTTCAGTTCAAGATCCCACCTTCATCACCGGTGTTAGGTGGGTCCATGTGTAATGAGAGGCAGGACACAGCAGGAACAGTAAGTATTCTTTATTCAGGTTCAAATCCAAAAAGGCCCTTAGCCGCGGCAGGCACTGGCTTTTAAGCCGGCGCTGTCCAAAGCTTCAGCCACTGATGGGATTTCGTTTTTCCCACCAGTGGCTGAGCCAATGAGTGGAGTCTGTTAACCGACTCCATTCCTTGGCCATATTTGATCATTCAGAACAATATTGTTTACACAAGCTTATAAAGAAACATACACAGCAAACAGAAGAAATGAGGAAAACTCTCATGGAGAATAAAATGGTTTGAAATTGATAATTAATGCCTCTAAGTCCACATCAAAAAGGAGAATATATAGGAGCCTAGAAAAGAAGGGGTATCCCCAACTTTGCTATTTTACTTTCTGTAATGTAGGAATTTCTCTTCTCTTTGTAGAAAATAATTGTATCTCCAGGATGACTCTATATAAATTTTGTGATATATATGCTAGATTATTCATTATATTTCCTCTCTGAAATAAATGGATCTGAGAAAACACAAATAGAATTAAGCTGCAAGCCCATGTTTTAATTACAACGAAAGAAGAAAAAACCCTCTTACTTTGCAATTGATGGCCTATTTCTTGCAGGGAAAACATTGATTGTGGGAGAACCTGTTATGTTATTTGAAAAAAGTGATTGAAAATGCATTAATGTTCAAAAGCCATCTATCTGGATAATGAGAAATAGTGATCTAGATGTAACCTAATTACTTTTAAGGATCCTTGGATTTTCAACTTTTGAACATTCAAGGCTAGGCCTTTAACTGTATAATCAGCTCAGTGCAGATTTTCATTCTTCCTATTTATGGTATAAGAAATTGAAATCTTTTGTGACTCAACATGCTATGAACCAGTATTAGTGCAATTATTCTTACCAAACACATTCATACCTTTTATTGATTGCTTGTCAAAATAATCTTTAACAAACTGAACATGGGGTGGATCTCAATAGAAATAAGCCCCCAAATAATTTAAACAATTCACAACAAAACCTCCCTGATAAATCTTACAGGTAAACCTGGAAAAGATATATCTGAAAAGCCAAATAATGTTTTGATATTTATACTGTAATGTAATTGATGAAAATTCTGCCAGTGTTAGATAGAGATAAATGGAAAGCAGAAGAATCTTCCTGTTTTTATTGGTTAAGCTCTTCTGATAGCATAGTTGAGAAAAGCAGGCAGGCAAAATGGCCTAAGGAAAGAGAGACAGAAGCAGAGGACGATTGAATTTGATATGAAAAAAATACAAGTCTTCATGCACATGTACAAAGAAATAACACACTCTTGGATCAATTCAGAAGAACCAGATTCAATTGGACTAGACGTGGGGTTCAAAGTTTTTAACAACCAGTTCTGTGGGCATGGCCTAATTTGTGGATGTGCCTTGGTGGTCATGTGACTGGGTGGGCGTGGCTTGCTGACTGGGCATGGCTTGGTGGTCATGTGACTGGGTGGACGTGGCCTGGTGATCATGTGACTGGGTGGACGTGGCCTGGTGGTCATGTGACTGGGTGGACGTGGCTGGTGGTCAAGTGACTAGTGATCATGTGATTGGGTGGGAGTGGCCAACTCAATGTCACTCATGGTCCCTCCCCTCCCAGCCATTCTTTGTCACACCCAGCCTCAACTTATCTATAGGTCTGTAAAAATGTTGTTCACCTTTTTTTTACTTTATTATCTACGTACTATAGATGTATTTTCATGGACCATTGAAAGGAGGAAATGGCTCACATGCTTTGCCCAAGAGTGTGATAGGCAACAGGCTTTTAAGGGGCTGCCAGAAAAAGGGGGGGGCAATGTATTTTCCAAAGCACCAGAAGGCAATCAAGAAGCAATGAATGGAAACTGAACAAAGAGACAAGCAAACTAAGACTAAACTCTCCGACAGTGAGAACAATTAACCAGTGGAATTGCTTGCCACTAGAAGTTCTGGGTGCTCCAACACTGGGGTTTTTTAAGAAAAGACTGAACAGCCATTTCTCTGAAATGGTATAGGCTTCCCCCCAAGAGCCCTTCTTAGTGTTATTCTGTTATTCTGACACCTTTCCCAGGACCTCTACTCAGAGTTTGGCATCCTCAGTTTTCCTGCCTGAGCAGCGGGTTGGACTAGAAGACCTCCATGATCACTTTTAACTCTGTTAAACACACATGTATTTATGCTCTGGACTATAGACATGTAAACCCTGAAAAATATCTGGCAAAAGAAAGTCAGTAAAATCACTCTAGGTGTAGGGACAGTGTAAAATATTAATATATTATAAATAATGGAACAATTAAAAATAATAGCACAGAGTTTTCTCTTCCTCTCCATGGGTGGGATTCAAATTTTTTAACAACTGGTTCTGTGGGCGTGACTTAATTGGTGGGCATGGTTTGGTGGGCATGTTATTTGCTGGGCATGGTCAACTCAATATCACTCACATGGAGGCATGCATCTCCTTGCCTGGCCTCTCATGACTGTGGGGATGCTGCAACAGTTGGAAGTGTGAAAAATGATCAGAAGTCACTTTTTTCAGTGCCATTATAACTTTTAATGGTCACTCCACACAAGCAAAGTACCAGAAAAGGAGGGGGAAAAAACTCCAGAGAAGTTCCAGAGACAGGAAGTCTAGTTCTGCCAAGAATGTAATAACGGTTAACTGAGAAGCAGTTCCTGTAAGCAACACCAGAATATTTCCTTCCTGCCTTTCTTACAGGATTAGGTCAGTAATTTCTTCTAACAACCAGTTCTCCGAACTGCTTAGAATGTTAACAACCGGTTCTAGCGAATAGGTGTGAACTGGTAGAATCCCACCCCTGTCCCTCTCCCTTCCTTCCTATTTCTCTTTCTTTCTTTCTTTCTTTCTTTCTTTCTTTCTTTCTTTCTTTCTTTCTTTCTTTCTTTCTTTCTTTCTTTCTTTCTTTCTTTCTTTCTTTCTTCTCTCTCTCTCTCTCTCTCTCTCTCTCTCTTCTTTCTTTCTTTCTTTCTTTCTTCCTATTTGTTTTTCATTCTTTCTCTTTCTTTCTCTCTCTCCCTTCCTTTCTTCCTTTCTCTCTTCCTATTTCTTTTTCTTTCTTTCTCTTTCTTTTTCTCTTTATTTCTTTTTCTCCCTTCCTTTTTCTTTCTTGCTCTTTTTTTCTTGCTCTTCCTTTCTTAGTCATTTACTTTCTTCTCTCTCTCTCTCTCTCTCTCACACACACACACACACACACCATTCTCTTCCTATTTCTTTTTCTTTCTTTCTGTCTCTTTCTTTCTGTCTCTTTGTTTTTCTTTCTCTCCCTTCCTCTTTCTTTCTTTCTTTCTTTCTTTCTTTCTTTCTTTCTTTCTTTCTTTCTTTCTTTCTTTCTTTCTTTCTTTCTTTCTTTCTTTCTTTCTTTCTCTCTCTCTCTCTCTCTCTCTTTCTTCCTTCCTTCCTTCCTTCCTTCCTTCCTTCCTTCCTTCCTTCCTTCCTTCCTTCCTTCCTTCCTTTCTTTCTTTCTTTCTTTCTTTCTTTCTTTCTTTCTTTCTTTCTTTCTTTCTTTCTTTCTTTCTTTCTTCTCTCTCTTTCTCTCTCTCTCTCACACACACACATGCACAACACCTGGTCTGGGATGAACTGAATGATCCAGCGAGCTCCAGTCAGCAATGGGAGATGGGAAAAGGAAGAAAGCAGGTGGTGGCATGGAGCACCTCCCCCAGCCCTCCCAAAGCACCTCCTTGAGCAGCGTGCAATGGTGGCATTGGGGCAACAGTGGTGCAGCAGCATTGGGCCAGCAGCACAGCAGCATTAGGGGCAGTAGTGGTGCGGTGGCAGGAAGCAGCCCCAGAAGTTCCTGCCCTCCCTTTCAGGGCACCTCCGCCACCCCTCTCAGGCCCAATGCAGCATAGAAAGTGAATGGCCATGGCATTCTCCGGCTGCCGCCATCTCTGCATCACCCAGTGCAGTGTTCTTCCCTGAGGGCCACCTGCTTGCCCATTCACTGACTGGACTGGACTGGAAACGGTGCCCCACCTGGCTGCCAGCTTCTTGATGTGAGCAGAAGCTGCTGGTTGGAGTGAGGAGAATCACAGTGCAGGGCTCCAGCGGTGTTGTGTGCCAAGGGCATAGCTAGAATTGGAATAAAAGGCTGTGTGGCTGTGGTGGAAAGAACCAGGGCAACACTTGGCAGCTTGGATGAGAAGGTCTGAGTGAGATGGTGGCTGCTCTCACATCAATAAGCTCTGGTTCTTTCCACCAGAGACTCACAGTCTCTTCCAATTCTAGCAATGCCATTGGCACTCACCACCATGGGAGCCCAGCAGTGCAGTTCCCCTTGCTCCAACCAGCAGCCTCTGAAGAAGTCGGAAGCCAGGAGGGAAGAGGCCCAGGATGGGTGCAAGGTGGGCCAGGCTTGAGAAGGGTTGGGTGAGGCCTGGCAAAGTCTGGGGATGGCTGGGCAAGGCTACCCAGCTAGCCTAGCCCAGGGATGATGAGGGGGCAGCTAGCTAGGCCCCAGCCAGTGCCATTGCCAGGATGGGGCCACACCAGTGGGGGACCGAGCCAACCTAGCCCAGGGACAGTGGGGGGTTCAGTAAGGTCCAGAGACGAGAGCCCCCAGCAAGATCCGTGGACAGTGGGGGAGGGGCTAGCATGACTCGCAGGCTTACCTGTGAGGAGGCAGATCAGGGCTGCTCAGTTTGGATTAGGGTTAGCCTAACTCAGCTGAAAGGAACAGTGGAGAGGCTCCATTCAGGTCAGCAGCTGCTTCTCTTACATGCTCTTGCTGGGAGAGCAAGAGAACCTCTCCTGGCAGAGCAAAAAACTTGCAAGTTCCCCTCCCTTTGGGACATAGCTCCTGGGCATCAGAGAGAAACAGGATTCAACTGGGCTGCTTCTCTGCTGCCCAGGAACTGTTTCCCAAAGGGAGCAGGACTTGCAAGCTTTTTGCTATACTGGGAAAAACTCTCTCACTTTCCCAGCTGGAGCAACAGGTGAGAGAAGCAGCCGCTGATCTGGCTGGAGCCATCAGGAGCCTCTCCATGTGTTCCTGGTGGAAGGCAAGTAGTACTGGTGGTGGTGGGGAAAAGGTGACCAGCAGTGGCGGCAAAATGCAAGCAGTATGGGAGAAGGGGCAAAACAAAAAGCAAGTGGCGGTGGTGGTGGGAAGATGACTAGGGCTTACAGAGCCTCACTCACCCAGGGAAATCATCAGATCAGGTAGGGCCGCAGTGAAAGGCAGGCAGCAATGCCTGGCCTGGCAGGCAGGCAAAAGCAGGCTGCAGGCATGTCACACATGTGCACAATGTTGCAAATCTGTGATAGGGACTGACTGGGCAGAAAAGTGGGCGGAGAGGGGCAGGGCCAGCCAGAGGCCCGATTTGCTAGTTCTCCGAATTACGGAGAATCATAACAACTGGTTCTACCGAAC
This sequence comes from Bungarus multicinctus, assembly GCA_023653725.1. Taxonomy (NCBI): domain Eukaryota; kingdom Metazoa; phylum Chordata; class Lepidosauria; order Squamata; family Elapidae; genus Bungarus; species Bungarus multicinctus. Next base: position 33,594,730 of record CM042848.1, read on the forward strand.
CAGTCTTATTAACTGGTAGAAACCCACCCCTGAATTTGACCAAGTCTCTGAAATGCCTCTTTTAAAAGCCCTGTCAAAAATGGAATTCAGCAAGATAGGAACTGTTGCTTTAGAAAATGTAAGCTGAAACAGAAGAATGTAAGAAGCTGTTGTCAAGGAAAGAACTTCCAAGAAAAAAATAACCAGAATGAAAAATGGGAAATTAAAAGAGAGAAGTCTGCATTGACTAGCAGATCAAAGTGAGAAATCAGATGTATTTGAAGTAACCATGCAAAACATTGGCTGTAAGCTTTTAGTTTAATCTATAAGATAGAAGTAATATTTCTTACTCAAATGCTGTTTTGCTTCTTTTAATACAATGTACAGCAGTATATTCTGGAGCAGCAAAGAAAGACAAAGTCTCAGATTACAAGGAACAATAGCTTTTCAGTATCTATTTCAGACATGTCCTGGCTTCTGAAATAAGAAATGATAACAGATGCCTGCAATCCTCTATTTGACAAGCTGGTTTTATTTGAAACAAATAAGGACAAAATGTTATCAGATGTACTAAACTAGCACGCAGAGAGTTTTGCAACATGACGTCAACTGGGTTGTCTCACTATTTCTCCATAAATTTAAATTGTCATAATTATAGCATGTAAAAAACTTGTCAGAAACACATTGATTTTGTTATTCTAGTTTTTCTCTATTGTAGAGGTTTTCCATTTAAATTTTTTTATCAAAATAACATTATTTTATTTTGTTCAAGTAATGCATTGTCACAGTATGTCTACTTGCTGATTTGCAGTAAACTGTAGAAATCTGCATTAGCTGGATCCATAGCAGCCATTTTGAAATATTTGCTTTCCAAAACATAACTGACTGCTCTCTACTTTTGGTCAACATGATATATTGCTGGCTATAGGAATTTCTTAAAATGCTTTATACTGGAATGCAATTATAATTTGAGCATTAAGAATGTCTTGAATTTAGATGGATGCCCAGGTTATATTTTACATAATAAACATCCAGTCATTAATTTCTTAAATGTTTCTTGGGTTTATTTTGTATGTAGATGTAGTATTGATATATAATATCACTATTTACAACAGGCCACATTGCATATCTCTGTTGCAGATGCTGATTTTAATCTTCTCTCTAGAATAACTGACCCTGTACCCCTAGTCACACTACTCTTTCCTATCTTAAAAAAGCTATCTTTGAAATTTAAATCTAAACACAAAAAGACATATACAAATGGACCTACAGATAAATACACTTATACAAATACATAATGCAACCAACATGTAAGTTTCCACCAAACTGATCCCAAGAAGATGTTTTAAATGACTTAAGACTCTATTATTTCTTCTCCACCTTTATATTGATACTGGATAGTTTGGAGCTGATATTTTGCTGCCTACCAAGCCCTGTTAGCCAGCCACAGGACAGAATATATGTGTCTTAGAGCAAAGCAAGTATGATACAAGTTTTTAAAAAGTATCTTAAAAAGTATAATTGCAAAACAGTGAAAGACATAAATAAGAAAAAAAATATCCTATTTATGTAGGTTATCTGTATAGAGCTATAGTGGCACAGTGGTTAAAATGCAGCATTGAAGGCTAATTCTATTGACTGCTGACTGCCAGCAGTTTGAGTCTCATCTGCTCAAGGTTAACTCAATCTTCCAACCTTCACCCCGCTTCTTTCGGAGGACTCCGATCGGCTCCCTTTCTCCGCCTCTTCTCTCACCCCATTAGCCAGCCTGCCAGCAGGAGGTGAGTGGGTGGGCTTTACTGTGTTCCAGGCATTTCCCACCCAAATGGCATGCCACATTTGCAATTCCCCCCATGGGGAAGGCAGCGGGGGAATTGGGGGGGTAGCAGAAGAGCTGCTTTCAAGCCATTGGCTTTTGCAGGGTAGAGAGTCTCCCTCTAGTTATGCAGGCAGAGGCATGCTTCCCATTTCCCATAGGGAAAATAATTTTAAAACAAAACAAAACCCTGTGGCTTGAGCCAGGCTAGCATTCAGAACTTCCATGCCCTGAATGGATCCACCCATGCCACCCATAAGTGTTTATCTGCCGACAGCAGATGGTTTGTACAAAATGAGAGGCTTTGCCTACCCTGGCCAGTAGAGCGGCATCTCTCATTAGCGCTGAGAGGCTGGGGTGAAGGCATTGCATGCCTGCCAAAAAGTCTTTCTGACAGCTTCACCTGTAGCAGAGATAAGAATGTCAACTGTCTCTAGCCTCTAATTCTCCTTAAGCATTGCCAAATGAGGAACAGCACTGGCAGACTTTTTTTTTAAAAAAAGTTTTCTTTATTAAACAATTAAACAACCACAAAGATGGACAATTCTTACAATAAAAAAGTTGAACATGGTACAGTCTCCCTAACCTCAATCATTGTCATTACTTCGCTAAATCCAATAATAATATTACATAATTCTTCTCTATACACTTTAAATAGAATATATACATATAATCATTCCTTATTCTCATTGATCTTTCTCATCTGTAGCCAACCATAAAATTTCTCCCATGTTTTATAATCTGAATCTTCCTTATTTTTTAGTTCTTTTGTTAGTTTATCCATTTCTGCGCACATTGTGATTTTTTTCAATATTTCCAATTCATTTGGGATGTCTTTATTTTTCCAATTCTGTGCATATGCCAACCTTGCTGCAGTAATTACATGAATCATTAAGTACAGAGTTTCTTTATCGTATTTCCCAGTGTTAATTCCCAACAGAACTCAGGCCTGTATTGTATTTTAGTTCCACACATTTATTCTATCCACTTATGTAAATTTTGCCAATATTTTTGGGCTTCCTTGCAACTCCACCATAAGTGATAGTAAGTTCCTATTTCTTTATTACATTTCCAACATATAGGGGAAAATGTAGAGTTCATTTTTGCCAATCTTGATGGTGGTATATGCCATCTATAAAATAATTTATACAGATTTTCTTTAAAGGGTATCGCTAATGTCATTTTTAAAATTTCTATTCCATAGTTTCTGCCAATCATCTAATTTTATGCTATGACTGAAATTTTTCATCCATACCACCATCGTTTCTTTTACTTTTTCTTCTTCTAATTTAAATTCTAATAAAACTTGATATATATTTTTAATCATCTTCTGGTCGGATCCTAATAATATTTCATCTACCATGTTTCTCCAACAATACAGACTCCACCAATAGGAAGGCCCAGCATAATTTCTAGACATGAGGTGAAATTAAGCCCCGCCCTCAAAATTTAGGCCTATTTAAACCATGCATTTCCCCGCCATTTGACACATCATTCGTTAGAACTACGGTACACGAAGTGAAGAGAAATGGGGGGAAGGCATGCCAACCCAACTGTAAGTTGTAACCTTCTAACATCAGTATTTTTTTTTTCTATGACTAATCCAATCTTTCATCCAAGTTAATATTGCTGCTCTGTAGTACAACTCCCAGTCGGGCAGTCCAAATCCTCCTCTTTCAGTAACATCTTGCAGCAATTTTAACTTAATTCTTGGTTTTTCCTTTGCCAAATAAAATTTGTCGTTATTCTATCCAAATGATCAAAAAAAATTTCTCTAGTTTTATGGGGGCATTTTGAAAAAGAAATAGTAATTTAGGCAACACATTCATCTTTATTACTGCTATCCTTCCCATGAGGGATAGACCTATTTTGTCCTATTTTTCCAAATCATTAGTTATTTGTTTAATTAATGGATCATAGTTGTCACTTTTAAGTGTTGTGTATCTTGACAAAATAGTAATTCCCAAATATTTTACCTTTTCTACAATTTGGATGCCCATTCTTGTTGCTAATAATTCTTTCTGTTTATTTGTCATATTTTTGGTGATAATTTTTGTTTTTATCTTATTGATCTTTAACCCCGTGACTTCTCCAAATTCTTCCAATTTGCCTAATAATTTTGGTCCTGAATTTTGTGGTTCCTCTAATATAAAAAGTAAATCATCCGCAAAGGTTTGTAATTTAAATTCTTCATTTTTTATTTTCAGACTTTAATTTCTGTTTCATTTCTAATTATTCTTGCTAAGACCTCCAATGACATAATAAAAAGAAGTGGCAATAATGGGCATCCCTGTCTAGTTCCTTTTTGAATTTGAAATTTATCTGTTATCCCCCCATTCACCAAAATTCTGGCTTCTTGTTTTTCATATATTGCTGAAATTACATTTACGAATTTTTGTCCTAGATCCATATCTTTGATTTGCTGCAAGATGAACTGCCATTTAACATTATCAAAGGCCTTTTTAGCGTCTAAAAGCATTAATGCAACTTGATCACCACTGTGGTCCTCATAATATTCTATAATATCCAGAGTCGTCCTAATATTATTTTTAAGTTGCCTATAGGGAAGAAATCAATTTTGGACTGGAGAGATAAATTCATTTAAAAATTTTTTGAATCTTTCCGCAATAATTGAGACAAAAATTTTGTAGTCAACATTAAGTAAGGATATTGGTCTATAATTTCCAGGATCCATGATATCACTTCCATCTTTAAGTATAATTGTTATCCTTCCTTCCTTCCATGATTTGGGGATTTTAGCTTCTTGTAACACTTCATTAAATATTCTAAGCATTTTATTACTTAATATATCCTGTTGTGCTTTGTAAATTTCCACTGGGAAGGCATCTGGGCCAGGGTCTTTGTCATTTTTCTGTTTATTTATTGCCCAGTGGACTTCTTCTATTGTTATTTCATGATTCAGGATTTTTTGGTCTTCTTCTGAGATTCTTATGAGTCCTGTTCTTTTAAAGTATTCTCTTATTTTGGCATTCACTAGGTATTCCTCCTCTCTATATAATTTCTCATAATATTTTTGGATTAATTCTCTTTTTTCTTCTTCTTGGTAGCAGATCTCTCCTTGATCATTTCTTAATTTAGTAATCCACCTGTTTTCTTTTTGTTTTTTCAATCTATGCGCTAACCATCGCCCTGGTTTATTCGCATTCTCGAATTGATATTGTTTAATCATTTTTAATTGGTGGGCTAACTCTACTTTCTCTGTTAAATTTATTTTATGTTTTATTTGCTCCATTTTTAATTTAAATTGTTTTCCTATGGTGCCTCTTGTAATTTCAACTCTAAGTCTTTATATTCCTGTTCAAGTGTTTTCCTTTGTTGTTTTTTCTCTTTGTTTTTTTGCCATATATTTTATTGCTACTCCTCTTATAATTGCTTTGAGCGTATCCCAATTATTATGTGGGGAGGTAACTTCCTCTTTATTTTCATCAAAAAAAAGTTCTAATTTTTTTTTTAATGTCCTATTAAATAATTCTTCTCTTAAGATTGATCTTTGGAGTGTCCATCCTATACTTTGCTTTTGCCTTTTCCAAGTAAAACTAATCATACTATGGTCTGCCAAGAGATTTGGTTCGATATTAATTTCAATTAGTTCAGAATTTAATTTATTGGTCATCCATGTCATATCGAGTCTCAACCATGACTGATGCCGGTTGGAGTAATATGTATATTGTTTTTTCTTTAAGTTTCTTTCTCTCCACGGGTCGCAAATATTAAAATCCTTCTTCAGATCAAAAAAATTTTTTGGTAATTTCTTTTTTTTTCTAGTTTAGTATTATTTCCCTTATAGTCTAATGATTTATCAACAACTGCATTAAAATCCCCCATAATACAAATTTCTCCATATTGTAGTTCTTTGAGTCTATAATACAGTTTTTGAAAAAAAGGTTCTTGTGGACCGTTTGGTACATATATTACTACCAATAAAATATTTCTGTTTTCTAATTCAATCTTGACCATCAGAATCCTGTCCTCATTATCTTTATAAATTTCTTTAGTAAGGATTCATTCCTTTATATAAAGTGCTACCCCTCTTTTCTTTTGTACATCAAGAGCAGAAAATATTTTCCCTAATTTTTTATTTTCTAATAAATATTTTTGTTTTTCTAAAATATGTATTTCGTGAAGTGCTATTATGTCAACCTTTAATGTCTGTAAATTTTTAAACAATTTTTTCCTTTTTACTGGGGAGTTTATACCATTAACGTTCAATGATATCAGTTCACACCTATCCCAATTTTTATTGATTTCTTTGTCTGGTGCTCCTTGTAATTCTGATCTTCTTAGGTTCTGTATTTTCCTCTGTGAATTCATTTGTTCCATTGCTTTTCTTTTTATTAGTTACTATATCTCCTTCTGTATTAGCTACTTCCCTTTTCTTTCCTTCTTGTCCACCCCTCTCCTGCATTGCTTCTTCCATTTCATCTTTCCCATTAAATTGTTGATTAAAGAAGTCTTCTGCTTTCTCAAGGTTATCCAACCTAAATCTCTTTTCCTGCCATGTTGCCATGATACCCTCTGGCACCAACCATCTAAAGTTTACATTATGTTTTACTAGTTTTGATGTTAAAAATTGGTATGGCCCCCTTAAATCCCTTACCCTTTTTGGAATTTGCTTTAAAACTATTAATTGTTTACCCACATACTCAAGTGGTTCATCTCTAGTCTTGTGTAGAATTTCCTCTCGCATAGATTTTTTAACAAATCTGATGTGGACTTCTCTTGGAAGGTTAAACCTTCTCGCATAGTTCGTTTGGACTTTGTAAAGTTTGTCTATTGTAAATATCTCTTCCTTATCCATCTCTAATAACTTTGCCAATATATCAGCCATCACCTCCAATAAGTTTTCTCCTTTCTCTTCCTTCACATTTTGAAATCTTAGGTAATGGACTGCCTTTTCTACTTCCAAAAATATTAATGATGACTCTAATTCTTTATGAGCTTTTTCTAATTTATCTGTTAAGTCATCTACTCTTTTTTCTTCTTTATCCATCTTTGTCTCAATTTCTACAATTTTTTTTCCCTAGCCTCTTGTTGAAAAGCTTCAAATTTTTTGTCTATCTTCTGTATCTTTTCTTTTAATTCTGATCTCACTGCCCCCATCTCCTTCTTCATATCCTCATGATTTTTAAGCATCATCTCTTGCATATTCATCATCAGATTTTGTAAATCTTTTATAGAATTTGACCTTTCTCTTGGAAGCATTTCATTGATAGCCTTCTGCGTAGAAGAGTTTGCTGTAGCTGTTGTGGTCACCGTAGCCATCGTTTGTGTAGGTATTTTCCTAACTGTACCAATTCTTGATACATTTGGGGTACTTGTCATATTAAACAGTCTTATCACTATATTATTTTTAAACCACCTTTCCCACCCTCTCTCCTCCCTCCTCAATTCCTCCACCTGCCCCGGAGATCATCCCTCTCCCTCTTGTTCTTTTCCCTTTAATAACACAATATCACTCTGATTTTCCTGCTATCTTCCTCCAATAATCAGTTTCTTCAATAATATATAACAACCTTAAATTATCAAAATTATTTTTTCAATTTCTTTTAAATCTCTAAAACATTAACAATAGTGCTGTAATATCTTATTAAGTCAAGCTTATAAATCTATTAAGTAACTACTTTCAGTGATTCTATATAATATGTAGTTTATAACAGTAATACTATTTAGTAATATTGAACCTCTGATGCAACATCTATTAGCATGTATTATGTATATGTTTTCTGAGGTTTTTGCGGGTATTTGTATGTGGATCTTTGGTTCTTCAGATTTTCTCCCGTGTAGAATTGGAAGTATCTAGGCGATGTTTCGATGAAGTCTCATTCATCATCTTCAGGTTTGTGTCTTCGGCCTTGTGATTCTCGGAGTAATGTGAGCTTTCAGCTGTTTCTTCCTTTTAACTGCTAGTGGGTGTGTGACTTGATTGGGTGGGGGCTTGGCTGTGTTCTGATTGGGTGGGGGTGTGTTCTCATTGGTTGGGAGTTTGGCTGTGTTCTGATTGGCTGAGGGTGTGTTCTTTTCCGGTGGAGGTTTGGTTGTACTCAGGTTAGTCTTAGTTGCTGGGGGATTTGAGCTGGTGAGCTGAGATCCTGTTGTTTGGCTTCGCGTTTGTGGTTGTGCCACATCTTCATGGTGGGCGTCAATTCGCTTCATATATGGGTTGGGGGTAGTTTGAAGCAAGTAGTGATGCAGCTGCAGTGCGGCTTCTGGTCCGTGGTCGTGTCTCATCTTCTGTATGAGTGTGTGAGTCAGCTTTCTACGTGGAAGTGTGGTGGTAGCTTCTTGTGTGGCCCTCGTGGGTGTGGGTCTGGTGTTTCAATCTTTTAGACCCCTTAGCAATTTTTAATAATGTCAAAAGAAAAAAAAGAAAAGAAAAGGAACAGAAAAAAGGACAAAAGCAGAGAAGAAAGAAAAGAGGAAAAGAACAGGGAAGGAGAAAGAGGAAAGAGAGAGAGAAGGGGGGTGACTAATAAATTCACTTTCAATTAAATGGTTTTTAAAGAAGGCACTAATAAAAATTGTTAATCTAGGTTTTCCTTGGATTATCTTCACCCTGCAATAAGGAGGGGAAAAGAAGAATTGGAAAGAAAAGACAGAGAGAGAAAAAAAGATCCAGTCCTCTAGGAATCACTGTTCTCTCCTTTTTAACTTTGTTGCAGAATGTTACTTTCTCCCCTCACTGCTACCAGTAGATGTCTCCTCCTGAATACAGTTCCCTCTGTCTTCTTTAGATTTGCTGTGTCATTCACCAGTCAATGTCCATTTTCTTAGGAAAGTCTTTTTCCCCCCCCCTCTTTTTTCCTTTTTAAGTCACTTCAAAATCGCAGTCTAAGTTCTGAAAAGGGAAAGTAAGGATAGATCTCCAGTCCACCTTTAGCAATCGGCAATTGGCCTTCTAATTCTCCTTATCACATCACTCTTTCTTTCACTGTGTCTGTCTAACAGAGACTCCGCTATCAGTGTTATATCCAAAAGATTATTTTCTCCTGGTTGTATATTCCAGTAACAAAGCAAGACTTGAAAGTTATGCAGCTAATTATTTCTTTACTCCCGTATCTCACTTGGCTTTCAATAATTTTCCACTCATTCCGCTCACCATGTGTCTTGCCGCTATCATCTCCTTAATAAAAGCCGGCTCCGATTGCCCAGCTATTTTTCAGTGCAATTGTTTTGCGCCTCGTCTTAAATTGAGTTCTAATTCACTTTCTAGTTGTTATTTTTGTTAGTTTGCCTGTACCTTCATTCCGCTAGCTCACCACATTGATGGTTGTCCGCTCCACCGTCAGTTCTCCCTGGTTTACCCCGATTTCCACCACGGACCGCCATCCATAGCTTATCTTCGGGGACCCCTCTCCTTTGAAAGCCTCTGAGCTTCCTTTAGGCTCTGTAGAGTCCTGCAGGACAAAGATAGAGTCCGCATTTTGCAGAGCTCCCCGCTTGCACGTCCCTTCTCCCTGACAGCTAGCTCCACCCCCCAGACTTTCTAAGCCTAAAGCAGAGAAGGAGGGAGAGAGATATTCAATCCAACCTCATGTGTGTGTGTAGGGGGGAGAGATATGGCTTCTTGTGGGTGCATTTTGGAGAAGTGTCAAGAGAAATGCTAAAAGGGCAATCAGCTTGGGATTTAATTCCAAATGAAATTGTATCTTCAGGGTAGGGTGACATAAAGAACTTTCAACTGCAGGTTTCTAAAAATCTTATTAACCCATTAAACCAGAGGGAGCAAAAGAGATAGGGTCCCAATGAGGGTCTTAGCTATTTAACTTAGGAATAATGGAATAACAGAGTTGAAAGGGACTTTGGAGGTCTTCTAGTCCAACCCTCTGCTCAGGCAGGAAAACTGAGGATGCAAGTCTGAGTGGCGGGCCAGGCAAAGGTGTCAGAATAATCCTTGGAGGGGACCCTATACCAGGGCTCTCCAACCTTAGCAACTTTAAGACTTCTGGACTTCAACTCCCAGAATTATTTTGGGAGTTGAAGTCCACAAGTCTTAAAGTTGCCAAGGTTGGAGACCCCTGCCTTATACCATTTCAGATAAATGGCTGTCCAGTCTCTTCTTGAAAACCTCCAGTGTTGGAGCATCTAGAATTTCTGGAGATAAGCAGGTCCACTAGTTAATTGTTCTCACTGTCAGGAAATTTCTCCTTAGTTTTTGTTCAGTTTTGATCCATTGCTTCTTGTTTTGCCTTCTGCTGCTTTGGAAAATACATTGCCCCCACTTCTTTGTGGCAACCCCTCAAAACCCTGTTTTGTGACCTGCCTGTAACACTCTTGGGCAAAGCATGTGAGCTATTTCCTCCTTTCAGTGGTCCATAAAAGTACATCTATAGTATGTGGATGCAGATAATAAAGTAAAAAAAAATGATTTTTTTTTACAGAACTATAGATACATTGAGGCCGGGGGTAACAAAGAGTGGCTGGGAGGGGAGGGACTGGGCAAAACACCCCTTGACATGAGTGATGTCGAGTTGGCCATGCCCACCCAGTCACATGACCACCAAGCCATGACCACCCAATCACATGACCATCAAGCCACACCCACCAAATAAGCCACGCCCACAGAACCAGTAGTAAATAATTTTGAATCCCACCACTGGTCATTATCCATTATCCATTACTGTAATTACAAAAGACCAACATTCTGCTGAATTGAAATGCTGTGGTTACTAACCATAATTTTGTAATAAATCATTTGTCACTGATAGCACAAAAATATGATAAGCATGTGTGCTTGTAATGTGTGAGACTCTGATAATGCAAACAGTTGTCATTGTTGAGCTGTTATCTGTAGTTTAATATGAGTGCCTTTGGAAAATAGGAATATTAAGTGGAATGTAATGAAATGCCATATTAGTAATTTGCTATTAATCAAAATGTAAATTTATGACATCTCTATAATTACTAATTACAACTATTTTCAGTATGACTTCTCAGACCAAGACATTTTTGAGTATGCAGTATGATACTCAAGCAAATCTACTTTTATGCATTTCACTCTGGTCATTGAAATGTGCCAATGAAATCACATTGGCACTGTATGTTTATGTCAAGGTTTGCAAGGCTGCCAAGTTCTGAAAGCAAGGACAACTTGGATTTCTGCAATAGTCCTTCCTGCTAATAGGGAAATGTAATAGAATTCTAAAAGCTAAAGTAAATAAATTGTAAAATAAATCTTCTTCTCAATGTATACCTGATGTAATCAAGATGGAATTTCTCTGGTCTTTTACTTTCTTTCCCACCTCTTCCAGACTCAAGAATTACTTTCACAATATGCTTGAATAATTGGAAATCATGAAGATTAGAAAAATAACTGTCTTCTCTGTCCTAGAAAATTTTATGGTATACCAGGCCAAATATTTGTAGTACATGAATTGCATTAATTTAATAGTAATTTTATCCAAGATGCATTTTTGTAGGACTGTGCAAAGAACTATAGTAAGATGCATCACAAACTAAATTAGAGAAAATACAGCTAATATAGAAGCCATGTCTTTTGGAAGATTTCAACTGTGTCCATACATTTAAAAGTTGCAATGTTTAAGAAACAGTGTTTTTAAAAAGGCTGTCTTCAACTGATTTTGCTAGAAGTCCCAGTGATTCTGTGGGAATATTTTTTATACATGCACAATTGGAGATAGCCTTTAGTAGTTACCTGAGCCTTCCAAATGACTTGAATGATTTAATGTTCCAGGAAGAAGCTTTTCTCACACTAACATGCTTTATAAAGCACCTATTTCAAACATTTTATGTAGTTCTAAACTTTACTGTATGTGGTCTTAATATTTTATTCATTACCATTGTTTTCTCTTTGTCAGAAATTTCACCAAATCATTCACAACTATTAGCAGTTTGGACCAAAGATGTGGAACTTCAAAAAGCTGTGGTGACTAATCCAGAACATTTAAATTCTTATTCTTTCATAACTTGGGCTCTACACTTAATATCATTTTCACTACTAGCAATAGTCACATGAAGTTGATGAGGCTGAGGATGTGGGTAGACAAGAAAGTCCAAATAGATTATCATCTGCGTGCCTCATTATTACCTTTCAGAGCTTGTTTCATCTAATAAGGAAAACACATTGAACTTGTTCAAGAAATTGTAAATTTCTGATTGAAGAAACAAATTATATTAGCATTTTTAAAGGAAGAGTGGCAGTCATACTATTCCTGAAGAAACCTAAATCCAATAGATATTAACATCACAGATTGTTTGCTATTGTAATATATTGTAATATATACCTGGGAAAGGGTGGCGGCTGGGGCCCTGGACCGGGTCGTGCCCTTGCGGCCTCTGACCCGGCGCCGCTCTCGCTCAGCCCCCTGGTTTTCCGGGGAGCTGAGGGAGATGAAGCGCCGGAAAAGACGCCTGGAGAGTATTTGGAGGACTACTCGCTCCGGACCTGACCGAACACTTTTACGGTCTTTTATTAAGACCTATTTAGTGGCGATAAGGTTGGCAAGGCGTCTTTACTTTTCCACCCTTATTGCGTCCGCAGGAAACCGCCCGGCTGCCCTGTTTAGAGTGACCCGCTCCCTCTTAGAAGGGGGAGCGCGGGAGGACCCCTTGCAGGGACAGGCTGAGGATTTTTCACAGTTCCTGGTGGATAAAATCACTCAGATCCGGGATGGCTTGGACTCCGAATGGGCAGCTCTGGGTGGGGAATCGGGGGCGGAATTTGGAACAGTCATTTGGGACGAGTTTGATCCTGTGACCCCCGAGGACATGGACAGGTTACTGCGGGGACTGAATGCGACCACATGTTTATTGGACCCGTGTCCCTCCTGGCTGGTGTTGGCCACCCGGGAGGTGACACGAGGTTGGTTCCAGGGCATTATTAACGCTTCCTTGAGTGAGGGATATCTACCCGCCGCCTTGAAAGAGGCGGTGGTGAGACCCCTCCTCAAGAAACCGTCCCTGGACCCAACTTTGTTATCTAATTATCGTCCTGTCTCCAACCTTCATTTTCCAGTGAAGGTTGTTGAGAGTGTGGTGGCACAACAGGATGAAGCTGTCTATTTGGATTCACGCCAATCGGGCTTCAGGCCCGGGCACAGCACAGAGACGGCGCTGGTCGCATTGGTGGATGATCTCTGGAGGGCCCGTGACAGGGGTTATTCCTCTGTCCTGGTCCTCTTAGATCTTTCGGCGGCTTTTGATACTGTCGACCACAGTATCCTATTGCAGCGGCTGGGGGGGTTGGGGGTGGGAGGCACCGTTATGCGGTGGTTCTCCTCCTTCCTCTCTGACCGCTCGCAATTTGTGTTGGCAGGGGGGCAGAGGTCGGCCCCGAGGCCCCTGGTTTGCGGGGTGCCTCAGGGGTCGGTGCTCTCGCCCCTCCTGTTCAACATATATATGAAGCCGCTAGGTGAGATCATCCGTGGCTTTGGGGTAGAGTTCCATCAGTACGCTGATGACACCCAGCTGTACATCTCTACCCCGGGCCACCCCGATAAAGCCGTCGAAGTGATGACCCGATGCCTGGAGGCCGTGCGGTGTTGGATGGGGCGGAACAGGCTTCAGCTCAACCCATCTAAGACTGAGTGGCTGTGCTTCCCGGCACCCCGATACAGCCGGCTGGTTCCATCGCTGGCTGTGGGGGGGGAAATTCTTGCCCCCACAGAGAGGGCCCGCAATCTGGGTGTCCTCCTGGATGTACGGCTGTCATTGGAAGATCATGTGGCGGCCGTCGCCAGGGGGGCTTTTGGACAGGTCCGTAGGATCTACCAGTTGCGGCCCTTTCTGGATCGGGATGCGCTTTGCATGGTCACTTCCGCCCTGGTGATCTCCTGCCTAGACTATGCCAATGCTCTCTACATGGGGCTGCCTTTGAAGAGCATCCGGAGGCTCCAGTTGGTGCAGAATGCAGCCGCGAGGGTGGTAATGGGGGCACCTAGGGGCTCCCATGTTATGCCACTTCTACGCGCGCTGCATTGGCTCCCGGTGGCCCTCCGGGTGCGCTTCAAGGTCTTGGTCACTATCTTTAAAGCGCTCCATGCCTCAGGACCAGGTTACTTGCGAGACCGCCTCCTGCCACCATCGGCTTCCCACCGACCGGTACGCTCCCATAGAGTGGGCCTCCTCGGGGTGCCGCCGGCTGGACGGCTGGCGACCCCGAGGGCGCGGGCCTTCTCATTGGGAGCACCCCCTCTCTGGAATGAATTACCCCCGGAGGTAAGGGCCGCCCCCGATCTCATGGCCTTCCGTCGGTTGCTCAAAACGCATTTATTTCGGCAGGCCGGACTGGCCTAGGGGTTTTTAAATTTTAATCGGGTTTTAATCTTTTTAATACCTGCTTATATTTTATTAGAGCCATATTGTATTTCAGTTTTTAAATTTTAATATTTTATGTTGTCTCATACTTTGTACCTTGTATATGTGTTTTTATTGGCTGTTCACCGCCCCGAGTCCCTTCGGGGAGAGGGGGCGGTATATAAATCAAATAAATAAATAAATAAATATTCTTCCTGAAAACCAGTTTAGCAATTAAAGCATCAAGCTAGAAATAGGAATACTGTGAATTCTAGTCCCGCCTTAGGCAAAAAGCCATTTGGTGACCTTGAGCCAGTCACTTTCTCTCAACCCTAGGATGAAGGCAATGGCAAACCACATCTGAAAAATCTTGTTGAATCAGACATGACTGAATGGAAGGGGGGGAATCTTCATAATCAGAGTACCAACTATTTAAAGAAAATTTGAATACAATTGATTATCTACATATGATTATATAATTATAATTATAAAATTATATTTTTTCCTATTAGGTCAGCTTTGAGATCAGAAATTTGATCGTTATGAATTGACTTTTGATGAGAGGAACAGAGTAAAACTAATCGCTATGTCTTTTGGATATTTGGAAAACACAGCCTATCAAACATGACTTTCTATTTGGCAAACTATCTGAATTGGACTTTGAAGGGTTGTATTACTATGTATCTATTACTTAGCCAATTCCAGAAAATAATACTGAGAAATGATTTTTCTGATACTATATAGAAAAAGAGTGCCAAACTCAAGGCCCCCAAGCCAGATGTGTTACATGCTGGCCATGCCTATCCCCATTTTAGCAAAGTGGAAAAAAGTCGTAATACGTCATGTGATGATAACATGACACCACGAGTTTGACACCCCTAATATAGAAGCTTTTTCTGAGCTTTAATTTATCTTTCAAATCATTTATGTATACAGGAGAATGTTGTGAAAGATTATCTAGAGACTTGATCTTCATATAAAGATAAACATGAAATCTTGTTTCAAAATGATTTTAAGAAAAAAATTAAAAAAATGTCTGTTAAATATTATAAGTATATTTTCCTGATATTAGTCTCTCATAACATTTTTTTCCAACTTCAATACCTCCAGTTATTATTTAGCAAGGGTTAAGGTTTCTTAATAAAATATCAATTTACCATTTGTAAGATCTATGGACCTTGACACACTCTGGCATTTGAATATTTCAGGACTTCATAAACTTCTTTGCTTGTTCTGAGATTTCCTAGTTATTACAGGGTATCATCAGAATTAACTTGCTGCCTACATTGAAATGAATGTATTTGAGGATATTGATGTTGGTGTATTTTATCCTAAGTTTAAATGAAGAATGCATAAAAGGTCAATGCATGGTAAATTTCTGCAGATAAAGAAGATGAGAAGGAGATACTTAGTCAAGGAACATAATGTTAGAAACCTGTTGCTTAATTTAATTATACCAATAACTAGATTTGTCCCAGAAGGATGTACTTTCTGTTCAGAAAGATTTCCAGAGCTTGGGGTATGAACTTAGTAATATGGGCTGTAGGCTTATCTTTTCAGAGGTTCTACCAGTATACAAGGAACAAAAAGGGAAAGGCCAGCATGTAGCAGAGTTTAATGTGTGGCTAAAAGAGTGGTGTAAAAGGGAAGGCTTTGGTTTTATTAATCATGATGTCTGCAGCTGGTCCAATGAAAAACTGTACAAAAGAGATAGTTTGCGTTCATCAAAGAAAGGGACTGAGTTACTTGGCATTAAATTCATAGATTTCCTGGATAAACATTTAAACTGAACAGCAGGGACAGAGAATTAATGGATACAGAACATTTCTGTCCCCAGCAACCTAAAATTAATAAGGATACCAGTGCATGCAAAATAGATGTTTGTGCAGGTAAGATTATCAACCTTGCTGTCAACCAAAACCAAGCATTTAATAGTGAGTGCCATACCATGTGCATTAATCAAACAGGTGGCAAAAAAGTAGAGGCAGGCAGGCACAACACAGATTATGTAGACAGTAAACACAGTGTCAGACATAAAGATCTCAAGTGCCTATACACAAATGCACAAACTCTAGGGAACAAACAGGGTGAACTTGAACTACCAATACATGAAGATAGATATGATATAGTTGGAATAACAGAAACTTGGTGGGATGAAACCCATGTTTGGAACATATTGATAGAAGGATACAAACTATTCAAAAAAACCCAGACCCCATAAAAGAGGAGGTGGAGTTACACTGTATGTAAAGGACCACTATATTGCTACAGAAATGCATGAAACCAAAGATGAAAATCTCCTAGAATGCATATGGGTCAATTTAAAAGAAAAAAAGAATGACATGGCCATAGGTGTATATTATAGGCCACCCAATCAAGCAGAAAAAATAGATGTCCTTTTTGCCAACCAACGAACAAACATATGCAAGAAACACACAGCAATACTAATGGCAGACTTTACTTATCCTGATATCAATTGGAAAACTAATTCTGCACCAAGTGAGAAATCAAGTAAGTTCCTAACTAACCTAGCTGACAACTTTGTTGTCCAAGAGTTAGAGGGTGAAACTAGAGGGTCAGCCATACTGGACTTAATTCTTACAAACAGAAGAAGTGATAGAGGGAGTTGAAACTGCAGGAACCTTGGGTGAGAGTGACTATGTCATACTAGAATTCAACATAATACAAACACAAGCAATAGAACATAATGACACCAGAGTCTTGGATTTTAAAAGAGCTGATTTTAATAAACTCAGAGAGAACTTGGGAAAGATTCCATGGATGAAAATCCTAAAGGGGAAAACAACTCAAGAATCTTTGGAAACTCTGAAAAGTATGATCATAGAAGCCCAGACCAGCACAATATCACTGAGAAAGAAAAACAAGAAATCCAAGAAGAAACCAGCATGGTTGCACAAATATCTCTCTGGCAAATTGAAAGAAAAAAAGGATAAGTACAAAATATGGAAAGAAGGACATACAACTAAGGCAGAATATCAGCAGATAGCCAGAATCTGCAAAGACGAAGTCAGGATAGCAAAGACTCAGAACGAATGAAGACTTGCAACAAAAGTCAAAGATAATAAAAAAAGTTTCTTCCAACATATAAATAACAAGAAAAGAGAAGACGGCAAGGAAATAACAGGCAACAGAGAGAAAGCAGAACGGCTTAACTCATTCTTTGCATCGGTCTTCACGCAAAAAGAAACTATAGCTCAACCCACCCACAACATAACTGTAAAAGACAGACCAGAAATAAAAGTTAAAATATGCAAAAAAATAATAAGAGATCACCTGTCTGATCTTGATGAAAACAAATCACTGGGGCCTGATGGATTACATCCCAGAGTTTTAAAGGAGCTGGCAGAGGTCATCTCAGAACCACTGCACCATATCTTTCAAAAATCCTGGAGCACCGGGGAACTACCAGAGGACTGGAAAAGAGCTGATGTAGTTCCCATCTTCAAAAAAGGAAAAAAAAACCAGACCCAGGAAACTATAGACCAATCAGCCTAACATCAATACCCGAAGATACTGGAAAAGATAATAAAAAAACAGATCTGCCAACATCTAGAAACAAGTAAAGTAATAACTAGCAGTCAGCATGGGTTTGTTAAAAACAGATCATGCCAAACCAATCTTATTTCATTCTTCAACACAGTGACTAAATTAGTAGACCAGCAAAATACTGTGGACATAATATATTTAGATTTCAGCAAGGCATTCAACAAAGTAGACCACAATCTATTTCTTAGTCAGCTAGAAAAAAGTGGAATAGATAGCACCACCAGTAGATGGACTTGCAACTGGTTAACAAACTGTACACAATGAGTAGTCCTTAATGGGTCTAAGTCTACATGGAGGGAAGTAAGCAGTGGGGTGCCACAAGGCCCAGTCTTAGGCCCAGTATCTTCAATATCTTCATTAATGACTTAGATGAGGGAATAGAAGGGGAACTTACCAAATTTTCAGATGATACTAAGGTGGCAGGAATAGCTAACACCTAAGAAGATAGGCTCAAGATCCAGATGGATCTTGACAGACTAGAACACTGGGTCATATCTAACAAAATGAAATTCAATGTAGAGAAAAGTAAAGTCCTACACTTAGGCAAGAAAACCCAAAAATACATATATAGACTGGGTGAAACCAGGCTCAGTAGCAGTAACTGTGAGAGGGATCTTCGAGTCTTAGTGGACAACTAGATAAATATGAGCCAACAGTGTGCAGCAGCAACCAAAAAAACTAATGCAATCCTAAATTGTATTAACAGAGGGATACAATCGAGATCAAGGGAGGTACTAATACCACTCTATAAAGTCTTAGTAAGACCACATCTAGAGTACTGCATCCAGTTTTGTTTTCCACATTATAAAAATGATGTTGAGACTCTAGAAAAAAGTACAGAGAAGAGCAACCAGGATAATTAGGGGACTGGAGACTAAAACATACGAAGAATGGTTACAGGAACTAGGCATGACTAGTCTAGTGAAGAGAAGGACCAGGGAAAACATGATAGCCGTCTTCCAGTATTTGAGGGGCTGCCACAGAGAGGAAGGGGTCAAGCTATTTTCTAAAGCGCCTGTAGGCCAAACAAGGAATAATGGATGGAAACTGAACAAGGAGAAATTTAACCTGGAAATAAGGAGAAACTTTCTGACAGTGAGAACAATCAACCAATGGAACACCTTGCCCTCGGAAGTTGTGGAAGTGCCATCCTTGAGACTTTCAAGAAGAGATTGGACTGCCATTTGTCAGAAATGGTGTAGGGTCTCCTGCGGGGGAGCGGGGGGTTGGACTAGATGACCTACAAGATCCCTTCCAACTCTGATTATCTGTTATTTCTGTTAAATCTTTTTTAAACAAAGGAAGCAGCTAAGCTTCTTGTGCTTGTAAACAAAATAATGGCATGCATATGGAGAGATATTTAAAGATCTTTCATTCATTCAAGAAGTATTAATAATTATAATGATGTAATTATGAATAAAACATTCCTTCCAATATTTGTGTTACAAGAAAACTTAATTCGTCCCATAACTTCCTTCCTAAACTGTCTTGCCTTGTGTCATGCATTCTACCACTAGATCCTGTTCAAATCCCTTTCCAGTTCTTTACTAATCATTATTTTCTTTTTCCATTCTACTTCACATTATATGCCCCATGTGAAATCAGTCAGTCCACATTTCATAGGTTCATCTAATCAACTGCCACTTTGTTTCAAAACCAAATGCAATACAACTTATATGAGAATTGAGATATGGAAGACAGATTGATAATTTTATAATATATCTATATTTCAGATTTTAAAACAATAGCTAACAAACAACCTTCAATAGCAACTCTATTAATGATATATTGGACATAATATGTAATCAAGAGCATGTTCTGTTTTTTGTTCCAATACAGTTTCAGTAAAGGAAATAATATATCTGGGTATAAGGTAGATAAATAAACCTTCTTTTAAAAATGAAAGGGAGGAGGGAAAGTTCAATCCTGAGTTGAACTCCCCCATGTTGGAGTTCTGAGCTGCTATAGAAAAAGAAATGAAATCTTATTAGAATGTGTTTCTCTATAGAGTGTAACAGCCTGGAACTTCAAAGACATTCTCTTGCTATCTCTTCTCTCTATAGCCATGCTACATGCGGATATTTGTGCTGTCTTGTTGATGCAACGCTGTCATAACCAATTTTAATGGAAGGATTGTCAATAAGCTAATGCATCTTCTGTTGTCATAGTAGCATCCTGCCATTTTAGTGTCCATTATTGGAAAAGAACTTGTTTTTAATCTCATATTAAAATAAATTCCTGTCATCATTTTATTTCACCTTTTGTTATAACAGCTCAGAATACAGCAAATGTATTCATAATTATCTGTGACCCAGTTTCAAGTCATTCAACTTTAGTGTATACATTCTGCAAGTTTGATTTTATGCAACTGTGAAAAGTGTACAGCTTAAAATCAAACTGATCAATAACTGAATTATAAAACTTAATTCTGCAGAAATAATTAAAAGACCTTTATTTCTATGCCTCCAGAGAAGGCAAAGAAAAACCATCCATAGAAACTAAAGCAATCCCTGCCTTCCAGCAGAGTGGCCTCAAGTAACCCCAATTAGAAGGCTGAGACAGGCTGAATTGACAGAATTAAGGATTAAATCAATAAACACAAAGCCACACAGAATTTATATTCCCCACCTTTCCACAAGGCTAGTCTTGACCCTGTCCACCACCAAGGAAACCAAATAGGAGCAATTAGAATACAGAATCTAATCAAATCAAATAACCCCACAGGCATTTCAATCTCAAAGATCAAAAAGGGTATAAAAATCACTCTACTCCCCTTGCCAGGTTGTCATCTGTCTTAGAACCAATGCTGAGTCACTTTGCTTCTGAGTCCTAAATAAATGGAGACCTCTTTATCTGCAGCCTGCCTCCAAATTCATTGGCTCCTGCGTCTTTCTCCCAGTTTGAAATCACACTAGATTTTACTTCCAACAATTCATATAAAGTTTATTCCTAAACCTAAACAAGCAAACAAACAAATACTACATCAGCCACAGTTTTTAATGGGCTTTTACAAACCATAAAGGCATAAATAATAGATCTTCAAACATTCAAATCAAGGAATTAGGCTTTTAATACTATTTGTCAGTTTAACTAGCTTACAATTAAAGGTCCTAAAGTTGAAAAGTCTTTCATGAGTTTCTAAAATTACATTTTCACAAAATGATCCATTGTGTGCTTGACATTCAAATTGCATTGTTACTAATCGTATTTGTATATTCACTAAGGAAACTTTAGTCTTACACCTGATCAAAAATGATGAGGAAAATGGTGTCTGGGAGAAATCATTCTTGTCAGCCTGGAAGTTGGATAATTCAGATGCAATAAGCATCAGGGGAATAATTTATCTTTGAAGTGACAATGTGCAGGAAATGAATTAGTGATTTGCTACATATTTTACTTTGTTCCAAGATTATAAGAGGAAGCTATGACTATTATGACGTACTGGTTGGTAATGAGGCTCATTTTTTTTCATTTCCTTTTTTCATTGATTAACAATAGAAAAATTCTATGATATTTTTATTCATAATGTCAGAATGTTTAAAGCAATAGAATGCCTTGCATCACAAGTCTTGCAATATGTAACATATTTCAAAGATTTAAGAATCTTAATATGAAGAATAAAGCTTCAGAGGCTTAATTAGAATTCAAAAATATTTTTTTCCACATTAGCAACACTAGATCAAAAACATCAACCTAAAATTATTATAAAAAATCTACTCCCAAAATTTTCTTGAAGAATAGAAAAGCATTTTTAGAATAGAATAGAATTGCAATCTGGTCACTAAATTTAACATTATATTTAAATAATAAACATTATTATTAAACATGAAACTCAGTTGATTGAACTGCACTGATGGTTAATATGGGTTGCCACCAGCATCGTAGGTATAGACTTCAAGTATCTTCTTAAAATGTATGATGTTCCAAGTAGCGCAGATTTTTGCAGTTCCAACGGTGTTATTGCAGGAAGCTATAATTTCCTGATGTATTTTGTAAAATTCTTGGACATCATCATCATCATTGTTGTTATTGCTATTATAATTATTTGCTCTGTATCCTGCTACTGTGTATTTATACATAGTATAAAAGTACTAAAAACTTTTATCTTCAATCTTCAAAACTTGTCCTACAGCACTTGTAGTATTAAACTAGAATTTATTTAAACTGTGTTGAACTTTTTTTAAAAAATGAAACAAAATATAAAAGAAATAATTCAAAGAACACTCTTAAAGCAAATCCCTAGAATATTTTACTGCTAAGAAAATTTCCAGACTGAGTGCCAGTGCAGAGAATATTCAAGATTCATTTATCATCCCCACCAAAAGCATGTGTCAGGGTAACAAGCCCAAAGCAATCAAAACTCTGAGGCCTGGAGTTTCCTTAAAGTATGCATTTATTAGGAATGTCATATTGGCACAGCTGGTGAAAACCTGACTCTGAAAGACCCAAGGTTTTCCCCACTCAAACTAAAACCCAAAGTCCTGACCCCTAAGTCACACATCCATCACATGGTCCAATCAGGTCATAGTCCCAACTCCAGTTGGTTTCCATTCACACCTTCCCAGCATCTGGTGAGAATGTCTTTGGTTCCCAGGAGAAAAAAATATATTTTGGCTACACATCCCCAGCTATCTCTATCTCCCCCACTCCCATTCCCATAGCTTCACCGGCCTTGCTGTAGGCAGCCCTGAAGATGCTCCAATATGGCTTCATGGTTGACAGGATGCACACTGGGAAAAAATGGGGCAAATTGAGATAACTTTTTTTATGAATGAGAAAAAAAACCCACATGTCAGGCAGCTCTTGTGTTATTTGTAGTTATAACTGGAAGGCACCACGTTTAGAAAGGTTATTCTGTTAGAATTACTCCCATCAATGGAGACTCTTATTTTCTCAATAAAAAAATATGTTAGAAAACAATGTGACATTTTCATTACAAAGTGTTTGCTTTTGCTTTTCCGAGCAATCCTCAAAATGGTCAAAGATACGCTGGAGGTCTCATGTTCTTCAGCAGACATTAAAATGTCTTTCCAATTCTTGTTGAGACATTATTGATTTTATATAACAAGCAGGTGAGAAACTCTCCTGGGAAATACTGCTGGGTAATTGCTGTGATGTGATGACATAGCAACAAATAACACAATAGACAAAAAATTGTTGGACCATAATCAATATACTGCATTTCTCCATGCTGAAAGTAATGAAATATGAAGATAAATAACAGTAGGTATTAAATAACAATTCTTCAAAAGACCTTGGATTCCAGATATTTCATCTCTACTTAATTTCATGTGATTTGAGCACAATTATTAGTGTGCCTCCTTTATGTATATTTACATACTTTTACATACATTAACAGAGGGATACAATCAAGATCAAGTGAGGTATTAATACCACTCTATAAAACCTTAGTAAGACCACACCTCGAGTACTGCATCCAGTTTTGGTCACACATTATAAAAAAGATTTTGAGACTCTAGAAAAAGTACCGAGAAGAGCAACCAGGACTGGAGACTAAAACATATGAAGAATGGTTACAGGAATTGGAAATGGCTAGTTTAGTGAAGAGAAGAATCAGGGAATACATGATAGCAGTCTTCCAATATTTGAGGGGCTGCCACAGAGAGGAAGGGATCAATCTATTTTCTAAAGCACCTGTAATCCAGACAAGGAATAATGGATGGAAACTGAACAAGGAGAGATTTAACCAGGAAATAAGGAGAAACTTTCTGACAGTGAGAACAATCAACTTGCCCTTGGAAGTTGTGGGAGCGCCATCCCTTGAGACTTTCAAGAAGAGGTTGGACTGCCATTTGTCAGAAATGGTGTAGGGTCTCCTGCGGGGGAAGCGGGGAGGTGGACTAGATGACTTACAAGGTCCCTTCCAACTCTGATTATCTGTTATCTGTTACTGTTTTATTAGTATCAAAAATAGTAGTATGGAAGAATATACAAATTTGTATATACATATCAGTAAATAATATAATAATCAATGTTTTATAACAAGAAGCAACATTTTCCTCATGAGTTTCTTGCTTTCTATTAATTCCTTTACCACAATAACAAAGGCTGTTGGAATGAAAGGGTTTTAGTATTTAAAATGTTTTCACAAGATGAATATTCCTAAATCAAGAAAACAATTGGAAATATTTATAGGCAGATTGGCTTATATTTGGTCTGAAATGTATCAAACTTTGCACTTCACTGCAACCCTATCAATTACAACAAAGGTTATTAAGTTTTGTTAATAACCTAAAGCAGGGGTCGCCAATCTTTTGGACCTCAGGGACCACCAAACTCATATTTTTAAATCCCGAGGACCACTAATATTAATTTTTTAAAAAGGATAATATATTTAATATAAAATTTTTAATATTAAATATTAATATTAAAATTGTGCGTGTGTGTATGTGTGTGTGTGTGTGTACATACATACATTCATACATACATACATATATATATATATATATATATATATATATATATATATATATATATATATATATATATGCTTATTTAATTATAACTGTGGCTGGCTGGAGTTGGGGGAGGGAAGGAGGGCTGGGCTATTTCCATCCCTCCCCCCCCGAACCTTCCAAAGAGACAGAAGAGCAAGGGGGTCTGAGCTGAGGGGTTTCAGGGCAACTGCCACTGGGAGAAGCAGAGGCAGATAGGGGGCTTTGCTCTCCTTGGGAGGCAGCACCCCTCAGCCACCCCTCCAGGGGCTTTTCAGCAGGCAGCTGCCTGCAGAAGGACTGCCACCCTCGGTGATTAATTGGGGGGAGGGGAGGAGGAGAATGTGGGGGCTCTAGGATGGGGATGCCAGGGCTCTTCCAGCCTCACCTGGAAGCAGTCAAGAAAAGGGGGGAGGTTGACACTTTCACTGCCCCCAAGAGGAGAGTTGCTTTCCTCCATCAGCCCTCCATCCACCGCTTCTGCTGGAGGGCAGCCGGGTGCCGTTTCCTCCCCGCCCGATGGCTGCACCCTCAGCAGGAGAGAAACCCACCCTGGAGCCCGGCAGTGGCCGATCTGCTCCTCCCAAGTGCCACTTCCCTGCTGCCTGCTTCGCAGAGTCCACAGTAGGATGACAGAAGTTCCCCTTCCAGCCAAACTATCGGGTGCTCCTTGAGAGAGACGAAAGAAGCAGCCGGAGTCACTCTCGTTTCTCAAGTATCCAGCTGAAGTTTTCCACACTGCTTCATCTACAGAGACAATAGTTTGCAGGGGGCCTATTTTGCATATCCAGAGCTAGGGTTGACTCCAGCTGCTTCTCTCTGCTGCACTACAGATGCAACAGGACATGAGGGGCTGCCTTGACGCCACCAGCTGCCACAAATATACTGTGGCAAAGGGAGATGCAAATGTGAGTACTGCTTCTTCCAGCCACTGCTGCTTAACCCCGCTTGCGCCACACTCTCCTCCCCTCACAGCAGCACTATTACTTCATTCCAGCCACCACAGGCCAGTCCCATATTTCAGAGCTGTAGTCATCCCGATAGAGGAACTGCTCCAGGATAGCGAAACAGCCAGTCCTGTGACTACTACATCTCTGGAATATGGGACCAACTTTCCCACCAACATTAGCAGGCCATCCCAGAGTGGATTTCCCTCCCCTGCCATTGGTCTTACCCTCCAGTTCCAGCTCATGTGACTCTCTATTCAATCTCAAGGTTTGTGCTTAGCTGAAGGGTGGGGGTCAGTGGGTGGGTGGGTCATGTGGGCAGAACAGCCTTGTTTCCCATTCAGCCCAGATTAATTGCTTTTGGGGGCCATTTCTCTGCGGACCACCAAAATTTTGCCACGGTCCACCAGTGGGCCGCAGCCCACTGGTTGGCGACTGCTGACCTAAAGGACACCTTACATTATATAAGAGCTGATAGGGGTTTTTGTTGTTGTTGTTATGATTGTTGTTGATTGTAATCAGACTGATAGTAGCTGGGTCTTAGAAAACAAGAAAGGGATTGAATATTTCTAAAAAATGGCAAATGCTTACTCTAAAGGAAAAACTGACTGTTTCAATAAGGGCTGTCATGCCTCCATCAGAGTCTGAATTTGCAGGGGAAGATGAGCTGGAACAAGAAATGCCAGATATGGAGAGGGCAGCTCCTTTGGCCTTGGAGGAAACTGGAGAAGGGCAGAGTCAGTTCAGGCAAGGCTTTTCTGAAGTTATGGGTAATGAGGATTTAATAGCTGACCAGCTGCTGTAGTGTTGTAATACTGTAATGATATAATGAAGATATAATGGTAGTAATGAGTCAACAGGGTTATTTGACTGCTACTGCTTTAAGAGGCTGTAATATAAGAGGCCCTGTGAGGGCGTATCTCTCTCTCCGTGTGTGCTTCCATGCTGTAATTTGCTGATTGCTGTTTGTTCAAGGCCTGTATTAAAGTACTTGTATGTATATCTGCTTTTGTAAGGAAAAACCACTATATATAAATACAAACCTGTGTACTGTATTTGCTCTTAGGTTGTCTCACCTAGTCACATTGTACGCACTCTGACAGATGTACTTGCAACATTCCATGCCCACCTATTTCCCATGGTAGGGTGTCTGTCAATGTTGCTGAGAGGATGAAGGGCATGATTCATTGTCATTATTTTTCTCATCTTCCTATCTATTTCTTTTAGTACTGCTTGTGTTCCAGCTGTGTATCTAATGACTGGAATTGCCCAGCTGTTGATAGCCTTGATGGTATTTCCTCCATTGAGTTTGGACTTTAAGATCTTTACTCTCTTGATATGTTCACTTCTAATATAATGTACTCCCTAAACAGTCAATAGTGTCAAATAACAGTGGTGAGTGAATCTCCTTGAAATATTCTCTCTTGATATTAACCTCTCCCAGCACTTGATTCTCCAGTCATGTGGCAGAGAGAGACAAATACCATTTTGTGGTCAATATATGCTATATTCAGGTTAATCTTCCTTCTCTTGAAGTTTTACAAAATCATTTTGTCAATTAGGAGTTGATATTTTGTTTTTCTGCTATTGGGCCAGTTTCCTTTCTCCTCAGATGGAAGGTTGAAAACCTTGTTTTCAACTAGATGCTACTACACCAGTTTGCAACTTGAAGGTTGTTGGTAAATAAGTAATTGTCCTTTAGTTCCCTGTGCTGCCCATTTTACTGGATCTTTAATTATCAGGTAGGTTTTCCAGATGTAAGCCATCCTTCAAATTCACCTGCTTGTAGTATGTTTTTAAATAGCTTGGTAATGAATGGATATAGACCAATTAGATGTTTCAACCAAAAAACATGCAATTCATCTTCACCTTGTGCTGACCAATTCTTGATCTTCTTTGCTCTTTTTTCTACCATTTCAGCTGTTATTACTATTTCTTTCATTTCAACTTCTTTTTTATTCTTATCCATCTCTTTCTACCAAGCTCCATCCTTATTGTATTTCTTTAGATTATCCCAAATCTACCCCCAGAACTGCACTGTTTCTTCCTTATCAGGAACTGACTGATTCACTACAGTTTCTCCATTGATTATTGGTAGAAATGTTTCTGATTGGTTTGAAATTGGAGGTTCTGCCTGTAATTTGCAATTCAAGCTTCATATCTGCTGATCTTCTTGGCTATAGCTGTTATTTGTTGCTTTATTATTTCCAGTGCTTCCTTGATCTTCCTTGTTTCTAAGTGGTATTTCTTGATTAGATGTTCTTGTTCTTCAGTTTCTTTTCTTTCACCTTTTCTAGCTTGCTTGCATCTGAATTCAACTTGCTGATCTTATTTTCCAGTCTAGTTGGTTTGTTTTTTGCAGTGAGTTAGTGCTTATACTTGATATGTTAAGATGTTAAAAACAAGAAAAAAGTCAAGGAAATGATTGATCCATTAGTGGGAGAAAGTGGCAAGAAGGTGAGAAAGCAACAGGGAGAAAGCAGAACTATTTAACTTGGGGGGGGATTCATCCATCTTTACACAAAAAAATAGTCCAACCTATCAAAAACAGCACCACAAAAAACAAATTAAGAATACAAGTTAAAATAGTGAAGAAAATGGTAAGTGAGCACCTGTCCACCCTAGACAAGTTCAAATCACCAGGACCAGATGGATTACATCCCAGGGTTCTGAAGGAACTGGCAGACATGATCTCGGAACCACTGAACTACTGCATATCTTTCAAAGATCCTGGAGCACTGGAGAATTTCCAGAGGACTGGAAAAGAGCTGATGTACTTTCCATCTTCAAAAAAGGAAAAAAATAGATCCAGAAAACTACACCCTGACCTCAATACTTGTGAAGATTGTGGAAAAGTTAATCAAGCAACAAGTTAGTGAACACTTAGAGACAAACAAAACAATAACCAAAAGCCAACATGCGTTTGTCAAAAGCAGATCATGTCAGACAAATCTTATTACATTCTTAGACAAAGTGACAAAATTAGTAGACCAGAGGAATGCTGCAGATATAATTTACTTGGAATTCAGTAAGGCTTTTGATAAAGTAGATTCATAACCTACTATTTGATAAGATGTTGCTTAGTTAGCATCATCACTAGCTGGATTCATAACTGACTGACCAATGGCACTCAATGTGTAGTCTTCAATGGAACTGCATCTACATGGGAAGTATGCAGTGGGGTATGCCAAGACTCTGTTTTAGGCTAAGTACACTTCAATATCTTCATCAATGATTTGGACAAGGGGAACTCATCAAATTTGCAGATGACAGCAAGCTAGCAGAAACAGCCAATATTCCAGAATATAGGCTTAAGAAACAGAAGGATCTTGACAGACTTGAACATTGGTAGCTATCCAGTGGTGGGATTCAAAATTTTTTACTACCAGTTCTGTGGGCATGGCTTATTTTGTGGGTGTGACCTAGGGGTCATGTGGGTGTGTGGGTGTGGCTTATTTGGTGGGCGTGGCTTGGCAGTCATGTGACTGGCTGGGCGTGGCCAAGTTGATGTCACTGACTTCTTTGCCCTAATGACCTACAAAAAGAAGATATACAAAAATATGGTTTATTATTTTGTGCGCTTACTACTTAAATAAGAATAAAATAAGTACACAAAACAATAAAGGAGATACACTCAAGTACTTACATAAGAATGATAAAAGTGCTCTGTGTATTCAATGTCTCAGAATAGACTCAGTCTATTTTACATAACAAAGCTCTACCCCAGTTAGAGCTATAATAGGAATTGCCCAAAGCCCTTTCATTACATCATCATCCAGCAAGGCTCAACCAAGTCTGGGACTCAGGACAGCCTGCATGGTCTCATGGGAGTCTGACAACCAATCAGAATACAAGCTCAAATTCACATCCCAACAGAGGGCATAAAACCAAGGAACTCTCAGCATCTCTCAGCCCAAGAGCTCCAAGGCATGTGATCCTGTCCACTATTAAACCATCTTTAAAAGCAGTCATCATGTTTCCAGTGTCTTTCTTCCCCAGAACTGAACCCAGAAGGATAATTCTTCCAACATCCTCTAAGAAGCTAGATCAATAAGAATGAATTTCATAGGTACATTCACAGAGCAATACTGATTTCTTTTTCTAAAATTTATTCCTCAGTCAATTCACTGATTATATGAATTAGGTTCAATATTTAGGTCAGTACAAGGCAAGTAGCCTGTTAGTGGTGTCATGGTTAAAACAATGGGAAAGCAACATATGGATTTAAAACCAGAAATATTTTGTTGGGTAGAATATATATTTAATTTTACACATGTTAACAGCTGCTAGAATTGTGTTTGCACAACAATGGAAAAACAAAGATATGAAAATGAATAAAAATATTAGAATGTGCAGAAATGAATAAATTAACAATTACAAATGTACAATCAAGGAAAAGGCTTAGAATACTTTTTAACATGGGATTTCTTTTATCAATGGCTAGAAACAGAAGTTAGAAATGTAAATGTACAAAAGAAAACACCAATTATATAAGGAAAGTTCAGTAGTTTTATGGGTCTGCTGTTTTGTGGGTCTGCTGCCAATCCAGTCATGTTACAGTATGACTTTTCTGGATTGGCAGCAGACCCACAAAATTACACAACTGAAAACACACTCCCTACACAACTGAAAACTACACACACACATACACTCACTCACAAAGCAGATACAGCTGGAAAAATCTAAAACTACAGCTTTAATTTATAGGCACATAACATTTTACACAATTTAAAAAAACTTCCATATACACACAATGACAACTTCACAAAGCAGCTGCTTTCTAAAAATAGAAAAGCAGCTAAAATTTCCCAAATTTTATAGGACTATTTTTTTTAGGAAAAAAATTAACACACTTACTGTTTTTTTAAATCAGGGAACTTAAAACCTGACAGCTTTAAGACTTGTGGACTCCCAGAATTCCACCTCCAGTCATGTTAGCTCAGGAATTCTGGGAGTTGAAATCCACAAGTCTTAAAACTTGCCAGGTTTGAAGACCCCTGCCCTGATTTAAATAAGAAAAAAAGCCACTTACTTACCCAATTGAAGAAAGCAGGCAGGCAGAATCAATTGCTCACCGATGAGCTGGATGCAGCACAAGCAAGGCAGAAGACAAGTTTACCGCAGCAGCTAGGGAAGGCATCTGAAGGAGGTAGCTGCTTGCTAGAGGTGGCAGGGAAGTGGGTACTTTTAACAAGGCTGGCTAGGCTGGAGCCTATGGGCCCTAGCCTGGGCAGCAAGGACCTTCGACGGCTTTTAGAAGCCCTTGAGGGGGGGTGATCACGGCAGCTCGGAAGCAATAGCTGCAGCTTGGAAGTGATTGCGGCAGCTTGATAGCGATTGTGGTGGCTCGGAAGCTCGGGGCAAGGCCAGGCTGCAGCAAGGAGTTCCAGAGGCCTTCAGCAACATGGTGCAAGCCATTGTGTTGGCTTGGCTGGCTACGCGAGGCCCTGGTCTGGAGGCCATGGCCTCCAGAGGCCCCTGGAAGAAGAGGGTGAGGCCGGGCAGTTATAACAAGAACCGGGACCTTCAGCAATGCGGTGCAAGCCATCGCGGCAGCTTAGCCAGCTATGAGAGGCCCCAGGCTGGAGGCCATGGTCTCCAGAGGCCCCCGGAAGACCAGGGTGAGGTGGGACAGCTACAACAAGAGCCAGGGCCTTTGGCAATGCGGCACAAGCCATCACAGGAGCTTGGCCGGCTACACGAGGCCCCAGTGGGAGGCCATGTCCTCCCAAGGCCCCCAGAAGACCAGGACAAGGCCAGGTGGTGGGAAGAAGCACTGGGGGCATTTGGAAGCCCAGTGGTGGGGGCAGGCAGCTGCAAGAGTAGCGGCCGGTCTACAAGGGACCCATGGCAGGTTGGGGAGCTACGGCAGACTATGGATTGAGGCTGCGGCTGGCAAGGAGTTCCAGGGGCTTTTGGAAGCCTGGCAGTGGAGGTAGGCAGCTGCAAGGGTAGCAGCCAGCCCACAAGGGACCCACAGCAGCTTGGGGAGTTACACCAGGCCACAGATTGAAGGTGCAGCTGGCAGAGGCTGTCAAAACTCAGGGTGAGTCTGGGCAGCAAGAAGGAATGCCGGGGGTTCAGCCCAGGGTCATGGCTGGGCACCAGGGGCTAGCGAGTAAGTGCTGACCTGGTCCTGTAGGTAGGTCCTATAGGAGGTCCGTTGGGGAAGAGTAGATTAGAGTAGACTCAAATCAGCTTAGGCAGGCAGTCGCAGAGCAGAGTAGCATGCATAAGTGATAAGATTATGTGATGACGCATTTTTATAGGGTGGGCTTGGGATGGGCGGGCTGAGCATGTGTGGGCGGCGAGAGGATGGGCGGGTAAGTGCTCAGGCTACTGGGAACTGGTTCGGGGGCTTGGCCAGCCAGAAGTCACTACCGGTTCCACGACCCATGCCAAATTTTTGCTACCAGGTTGCCAGAACTGATGCAAACTATTCAGAGCTGAATACCACCTCTGGCACTATCTAACAAAACAAAATTCAATAGTGAAAAAAGTAAGGTTCTACATTTAGGCAAGAAAAACATATACAATATATATGGTATCACATTCAATCATACTAACTGTGAGATGGATCTTGGAGTCCTAGTGGACAATCATTTAAATATGAGCCAGCAGTGTGCTACAGCTGCCAAAAAAAACTAACACAGTTTTATCATCCATTCTGGTTCTTTAATTATGCTTCCAGCTGGCTCCTCCTCTTCCTGAATTTTTGGTTTTCTTTCTGTTGCTTGCATCTCTGTTGTCTGCATCTCCATTTCCAGCTTTTCTATCTCGCCCTGTATTTTATTCAAAATGTCCACAAGTCCTCTATTCATAATGTTTTTTATATCTTGTAATTCTGACACAACCTTTCTACATATTCCACTCATCTTTATTCTTATTTATTCCTTTTCTTGTCCCAGTTGTCCAACAATAAGCCAAACTTCATGTTTCAAGCTATAAGTCCAATGTCCAGTCCCAAAGTTAATCAGTTTATTTCTTTTAAATAGTCCGAGGATAATATTTTCATAAATTTCTCCACCAGTTCAGTTTTATAGTGCAATTTTCTGGAATCAAACCCAAATTCACTTCTAATCATATATTGAAACCTTCAAAGTCACTTCATAGCATTTCCAACTTTGAGAGAAGGTTTTGTCTTTCTTCTGTCAGCCGGTGGCATCCCGTTCCATTTTAAACCAATTTTCTCCAATTTTAAGAACAGCAATCCAAAATAGTAAGATAATATTCATTTTTTAAATATATGGTTCCAGCATTTTAAAATGCCTCTCCAATACAGTATCTGTCCATTTTAAAGTTTTAGTTTTCCATATTTTCCAAATATTTGCCTTTTCCTTTTTTCCCTCCAATTTTAAAGATTTTTCTCCAAATGCTTGTACTGCCACTTCAATAATAACAGTGAGTTCCCTTTTTAGATAGTCTTTTGGGGTTGCATTTAGTTAGAAAAGATTCTTCTCACCCTGTTCCAGACACCATTCACTATCTCTGCTCCTGAACAGCGCTTTGATAGTCATGGCTGTCCCAACTTTATGGTGGCCATTTTGACTAGCCTCTTCTTTCCGTCGTGGTATAGCAGGAAAAAGCTCTGGATTTCCACAGGAGAGTTGTGTTTTCTCACGGGACCTCATGGAGCACCCCTCCTTGGATTCATCGCCCCTCCAGGGTGGTTTTCAGCTTCCTTCAGAGCCCACAAACAGCAAGAAGCCAGCACAGGAATGCAGAACTCCATTCTCAGCTTCTGGTCCTGTCACAAAGTCAGCTGGAAATAGAATTCAATATGATAATGATTGAGGCAATAAAACAAGGAGGGAATGCCTTAAGAGGAAAACATGCTCTAGAGGATGGGGTAGAACTAAATATTTGGGAAAAGAGAAAATGGAATCTAATAGAGAAGATAGGAATAAGTAAGGGGAAAAGGAAAAAATAGAAAATGGGAGACAAGCTAGAAAGCAATGAATTAATTATTCAATGGAAATAAGAGATGATGGTTGAAAATGAAAAGATAAGGATTTCACATGAATGTATGTATTAACATTAAAGATGCATAATTGTTAATAGTAATAAACAAGAAATTAATGTGGTATCAGAGGATTAGTATTAAAGATATATAATTGAATTGTAATAAATAAGAAAAATAATATTATGAGGTAGGAAAAGAAATAATAAGTGGAATCTATTAGATTTGAAATAAGGTAGTGAAATATACTAATAGATAAAGGAGAGTATAGTTTTGCTAGTACAATATGTTAAAAGCTAATAGAATGTATATCATCTGTTTTATTATAATTGGGAGTAGGAAGAAATTTTGTTTTAGGTATAATGGTGGCACAACTAAGAATCAAAAAGGGGACAAATAAATAGAAAATACAAATTAACATGAATTTATGAATGGCTATTTGAAATATATAATCAATTAAATATTGCAAATGTGACTATTAATATAGAACTTATAACAAAAGCAGGAATGTTAAGAATATGGAGATCGATACAAAATAGTATATGAAAATATTGAATATTTACGATTGATAATATATATTAACATCAAAGTATGTAAGAAAGCCACTAATATCAATGTGAAACTATTGTCATATTTGTTCTAAAAAGTAAAGTAATTTGGAACCATACTGCTAATGTAATGATAGATATATACAATTTGTTGAACATTGCAAATATGACTGTTAATATAGAATTCATGATAAAAGAAGTGATGTTAAGAATGTAGATATTGATATAAAATAGTACATGAGAATATTGAATAATTAAGATTGATAATATGCATTAATACAAAATGATATAAGAAAGTTAATAATATTAATGTGAAATTATTGTCATATTCGTTTTAACATGTAAAACATCCTGGAACCACACTGTTCATACAATGATGTGTTTATAGAAATAAAAAATAAAAAATGTGTTAAAAAAAAACCCAACATAGTTCTAGGCTGCATAAACAGAAGTGTTAATACCACTTTATAATACCTTAGTAAGGCCACGCTTGAAATACTGCATCCAGTTTTGGTCACCACAAAGTAAAAAAGATGTTGAGACTCTAGAAAGAGTGCAGAGAAGACCATCAAAGATAATTAGGAGATGGGAGGCTAAAACATATAAAGAACAGTTGCTGAAATTGGGTATGTCTTGTTGGAGTCACATGCATCCCTCTACTGCAGTTCCCTGTCAGCTGATCCCATCACTGGCTGGTCCCTCCCCTCTCCTTGTAGTCACTCCTCACCTGGCCTGACAAGGTAAGAGTGACTTGCTTCATATTCCAGAGCAGGAGTGAAGCTGCCCTGTACTTGCACTTGCATGACAACAGCATTCTGCCTTTGACGCGATACATTTGCACTCAAGGCAGTCCTGACCTCCCATTGATTCAGACTCAAAGCTATTGCCACCTCCATGGCCTGCCCGCTGCTTTCACAATGCCTTTTGCAGCACTATTAAACTTAGTGCACTTCACATGGGGGTGTCCCCTCCTCCTCCTGGAGCCCATTACGACATGGAGCCACAATGCTATCCTGCCCACTCATTCCTGGCAACAGTAGCAGCTTCAGCCAGCTAGATATGAGGTGCCGGAGAATCAGAATCAGAGATAGAGACAGAGAACAAGAGAGACAGAGAGAAAGGGAGACCTAGAGAGAGAGAAAGAGAGGTGAACAACATTTTTACAGAACTATAGATATGTTGAGGCTTTTGAGGTGAGCAGCCGGGAGTGTTGTTGTTGTTATCTCCAAACTTATCTAATACATTAATATTCTCCTTCCACTGTAGCAATAATTCCATAGTGGTTGTAATTTTGGAATACTTATGTCAGCTTCTGCCAAAATCAGAACTCTGAGGCAGCTAGATTTCTCAAAGAGAAATTTATTGGATACACCATATCAGTATAGATAGTGAAAACCAAATATAAAAGTTCCCGTGGTTTTTTTCCTTAATTAAAAGTGCAAATATTTCCCTTCCCAGATGTCACCAATCACATTGTCCAATGAAAATAGCTAGCAGGCCATTTGGTCACTTCTCTCCTCCTTCAGCTGTCATCTGTTGAGATTACCTTGGTTCTCCCAGAAACCTTTTTTTTTTTTAACTGTTAGCCAATCTATCTACTTTCCTCTCCTTTCCCTCTCTCATAGTTCCTGAGACAGCAAAAGATGGCTTTAGCCAGGTTTGCTTCAGAGTTGACAGCTTATATGTATATATTCTTTTACATAGTTAATAACTTAGTAGTTTCCTGTTGTAATCAGTGAAGGCCAGATGTTTTCATATGAGCTCAGCAATCACGTACTGACATTAATAATGTAGGATTCATTAACTATCTGAATCAGCTAAGGAAATAAAGAAATCACTATTTTTTGAAGAAATGCAATGTTACTTGAATAAGCTGTTTTAGTACATACTAAAATATGTGTTTGAAAAAAAATCCATTTTAGTATTTATATTGTTTTAATCTGAGGTTTGGTGGCATCAAATAATCTTAATCTCATCTGATTTTTTTTTTCTTAACCTAATCTCTTTTAACATAATGAACACTAAAAAGATTATCAAATCTGTTAATTCTTTTGGCAATTGCTGATATAATTGTACCTCAATATGATTTCCTCAAAGATAAAATAGACCAATAATAAACAACTAAAATGAGAAAAAGGATTATCTTAATTACAGAAAATTATAGAAAAGTGGTTTTCTTAATTATGGAAGAGTGGTTAAACAAATGGAAGTAATTGGATTACAAATGATTTCCAACAGCTCTTGCAATCTAAACTCTAATTAAATTGTCATACTTGCAATTTAAGAAATGGAAGAGTTAAATTAAAACTCTTCAATAATATTTAAAAAGCAGATATCTGCACTTTTACTCCAAAATTGCAAGTAAAATTTTTTTACCATCTACTTCTGTTTCTTAAAACACTAAATTAATGCAATGTGTTTACTTTGGGATATCTCAGTAGAACCTTTCGAATAATACTTTTTGATGAGAAATCCATGAAGATTGACCAAAAAGCTTTTAGTTTCAAATAGTTAGCCTATTTACGTCCATTAAACAACATTACATTGCCTAAAATCATCTCTTTTTGTGATGCAACGCATGTATTAATCACCTAATTTTAAACCAGTCAATAATAAAAGAACTATGGGATAGTTCAAAAGTAAATTACAGAACACTATATTCAAAATCTTACTCTTTGTCTTAGAGCAGGGGTATCAAACTCAATTTATTGAAGACCACATCAGGGTTGTATTTGACCTCAGGGGGCAGCAGGAGGGCATGGCCAGAGGACGAGGCCAGCTCAATGTCACTCATATCACAGGTGCCTGTGGTGGCCTGAGCACTCGCCAGCAAAAACAGAGCATGGGAGGGCCACATGCTGCCCTCTCAAGCTCTATTTTTGCTGTCAGAGGGTTTCAGGAGATCATCATGTGGCCCTCCAAAGCTCTTTTTTCATTGGCAGAGGGTTGCAGAAGACTGTTGTGCAGCCATCCCTTGCTCCATTCTCACTGGCAGAGGCACCACAGGTCCATCCTTTGCTGTTTCCAGGCCAGCCCCACAGGCCAGCTCCAAGCATCCCAGGGGCCAGATCAGGCCCGTGGGCCTTGAGTTTAACACCTCTCATCTAGTGATAAAGATAGCTGTATTAAGAAACATAGTTGGTTATCTTTGTGTTGAAACTTTTATTTCTTAAAAGACCATGATCCACTGAAAGCATAAGCTATCAGTATTAAAGCCTAAATTAATAATCCAATATAATATCCTCCAATACTGGCCTCCAACTCCCATGTAGCCTAGCTTAACATATTACTTAATTGGCATAATTTTAGGGACGCCATGATACATAAGCTGACTTTGGCTTCTCCCTGCTTCCCCTCTGTAGGAGCTCCTGTGTGAATATAAAAGATATTAATGGGAATATATACCTAATCACTGCCTATCATTTGAAAAATATGAACTTCCACAAATTTAAATTAAAATAGTAATTGGGATGCAATTTACTCTTTTTTTCTAATTTATATTAGCATTCTATATTTAATGTATATCCAAAGTCTTTCAGCTTAATCATCTTTGTAAATGTCAGATAACTTTAATTTCACTACTAAACACATCTCAATTAAGTTGAGTGAACTGTAATGATAATCGGACTATGCAGTATGAGTATAACAATTTTAATATTATTTCCTGATTTCAACCTCTTGATTGGTTCATTCCAGCATTATAATCTCACAAGGCTGAAGACACCTGCAATTTATAATTTCACAGTTTTCAAGTCATTGAGCCCATAGCAGCATTTTTCAATTGATGGAACTACTCATAAGAAAATAATTGAGTAATACATTTCTAGCAGTACAAAATGCTTAAAACCAAAAAAATGCATATAATAATCTATCATTAGCTAACCTATCATTTATAAGCAAATAATTGTCTTATTAGTGCTTTAGTTCTTTGAAGTTAACAATATGTATTATTTAAAATCTGTGTGAGAGGAAAAATAGCCATATTTGTTTGTTTCATCAAAAATAATAAAGGAGATAGCACATTCATATTCAATAGATCCTATAGCTATTTGATATTATGTTTTTGAAGCTGCTGCTTGATTTTCCTTCCAGTTACCCTAAAAACTCAACTTTTCCCTTTCTCATTTTGCCACTTTCTTTCTGGACCCAAGTCTATTTCCTATATATAGGTAGTCATCAACTTATGACTGCAATTGAGCCCAACATTTCTGTTGCTAAGTGAGATGTTTGTTAAGTGAGTTTTACCCTATTTTATCATCTTTCTTGCTGTTGTTAAGTGAATCTCTGCTTTTGTTAAGTTAATAAAAAGGTTGTTAAGCGAATCTGGTTCCCCATTGATTTTGCTTGTCTGAAGATTCCAGAAGGTGATCATATGACCCTGGGACACTGCAACTGTCATAAATATGAGCTAGTTGCTAAGTCTTCAAATTTTGATCATGTGATATCTGCAATAGTCGTAAGTGTGAAAAATTATCATGTCACTTTTTCAGTGCTGTTGTAACTTTAGACGGTCACTAAATGAATTGTTGTAAGTCAAGGACTTCACAAGCAGTCACAGCAAAAGCAAAAGCATGTAAATGATGTCTGAGTCCTCCCCCTGTCTTCCAGAATGGCAGCATTCCAAATGGACCTGACATGCTGCCCTCCCTAGAAGAAGGAGATCTGCATCTGCAAGAAAAAATGGAAATGAATACAATTGGTTTGTTAGGATATTGGGTATGGAAGTGTTTGAGCAATGTAGGGGCTCTGACTTGAGATTTATCAACCCACTTACTCTGAGAATCTGGGAAATCCTACCATGCCACCAGATATTCAACCTTCCTTCTATAAATCTATTAGTCAACAATCTGCTTAATCTCAAAATGCTGTTCTCCTTCAATCATAAATGGTTTGGGAGCAGGAGCAGAGGTTGGCTGTAAAGGCAAGGTTGACTCAGGTTTTAACAAACTGCAATGGAAAACTGAGTGGCCCATCCTCAGTGACTTAGGCAAGTCCAGTTCCATGGTGCCTGGATTGATAATGCGTTTAATAGGGAAGGAACCCTCAAATTTAGGACCCATTTTTTAGAGGGTTGTAAGGATTGGAGGAACCGTGTGGACAGATAAACAAGATCCCCCATTTTAAACTCTTTTGGTTTGGTTTGTTTCTTATCAGCTTGATTTTATAAGTGGCCTTAGCATCATCCAGGACCTTATGAACAACTGGCTAAGTGTTTTGCAACTGTGAGATCCATTCCTTCACTGAAGAACAGATCCATCATAACCCAAATGACTGAGTTCCCTGAGCTTTAATGAAGCTCTACAATAAAGTCCATAGAGGGTGTCCAAAGTGCTGAAAGCTTGGCTACCTTTTGAAGGAAGCCTGGTATCTTCTCTTGCCTATGCTTAGCTGAAGCATAGATAGGGCAGCTGGATATGTAGCTTTCAAATCAAATCAAATCTTTATTGTCAATGCATAACATGTGTACAATGAAATTGAATGAGTCTCCCTTGGTGCAGCCCTCCCCCCAAAACACATCTCAATAACTCAATAAATGAAAGAAATAGAATCCCTAAACCCAAATAAGTAATAACTAACACACATTCCCATTTACCTATATGTATGCAATATTATATTATATTATATTATATTATATTATATTATATTATATTATATTATATTATATTATATTATATTATATTATATTATATTATATTATATTACATTACATTACATTACATTACATTACATTACATTACATTACACTACACTACACTACACTACACTACACTACACTACACTATACTATACTATACTATACTATACTATTATATTATCAGTATGAACATGTTGCACGTTGTGCTGTCCCTGTAAGTCTATCATATTAAACCTAATTGTGGTGTTATGTTGCATTCAGAAGTCTGACAGCCCATGAATAAAAGTTAATTTTCAGCCTATTCATTCAGCTGGCTATGCTTCTATATTTCCTGTCTGATGGTAGGAGAATAAAGATGTGCTGACCAAGGTGTGAATCATCCCTGAGGATTTTCCTTACTCTGCTGAGGCAGCATGTCCTGACAATTTTGTCCAATGGTGTCAGGGGACAGCCCATAATTTTTTGTGCTGTGCTCATCACAATCACATCTGTCCATGGCTGTCAAGCCAGCATACCATACTGTTACACAATATATAAGGATGCTTTCTATTGCAGATCGTAAAAGGAAGTTATCAGTCATTGTTCCACCTGATTTTTCTGCAAGACCCTAAGGAAATGGAGTCTCCGTTGAGCCTTCCTGACCACCTGGATAATGTTATTTTTCCATGTGAGATCTTGGCTAAGGTGGACTCCCAGAAATTTGAAAGAGGAGACCCTCTCCACAGATGTAGAATGGGGCAGGTTCCTCTCTCTGCTTCCAGAAGTCTAACACTATCTCTTTTGTCTTGCTGGTGTTTAGATGCAAGTTGTTTTCTGAGCACCATGTGGATAACTCCTGTATGCTAATTCGTCTCCACCTGTAATAAGATCCAATATGGTGGTACCATCTTCTTGAGGGAAGGCCACCAGAATTGTCTCTTTATCAGATGTAGTGTCCACCACACAAATCCAAAATGTCCTGCCTGTTTGGTGTCATGGCACCCTAGCATAATTTTCAGTTGTTGACTGGCAGACACTTACAAGTTGGTCCCATGGATGACTCCATCCATGAGTGATTTCCCCAATGATTGTGCCCTCATAGTTATTTGAGCAATTATCTGGTGCAATGGTTTAACTACTTCCACTTTGGAGCTATTGTATTGAGGCATTCTTGACAATGCATCGGCAAGAAAATTCTTTTCTCCTGACAAATAGTACAAAGTGAAGTTAAAATGGTGAAAATATTGGGCCTACCATGCCTATTTGGATGAAAGCTTGGGAGGCAGTATTTAAGACCTGGAAAGAGATTTTACTTCCCTCCAGAAAATGCCTCCAAGAAAAGAGTGCCCATCAGACTGCATAGGCCTCCTTTTCCCAGTGTTGTTCAGTCTCAGTTAATTTTTTAGACATGTATGCATAGGGCTGCAATTGCCCATGCTCATTTTCTTGCAACAGTAGGGCCCCTATAGTCACATTGCTGGCATCTGCTTGGATGACAAATGGCTTGTTTGTGTCTGGATGTTTTAGCACTGGATTGGCTGCAAAAAGCATTTAAATTTTTCGAATGCCACTTGGCACTTCATAGTCCATTTCAGCAGTTGGCTAGGCTTAGGTTTGCCTCCCCCGTTGGTTTTCAGTAAATTTGTGATGGGGAGGGCAAAAGAGGGAATAAATTACCTGTAAAAATTGCAAATCCTAGGAAACTCTGTTATTGCTTCCTAGTTCAGGGCAGTGCCCATTCTAGAACAGCCTGCACTTTCTCTGAATCCATTTCAACCCCCTCGTGGGATATTTGGTAGCCCAAAAAGTTAATTTTGTCTTTATAAAATTCACATTTGCATATAGCCTAGCAGCCTAGAGCTTCTGTAGGACAGCTCTAACTAGTTTCACATGCTCAGCTTTCATTTCAGAGTTGATTAAAATGTCATTCAGGTAGACCAGAATGCCCTTGTATATGTGCTCATGTAAAACATTGTTTATCAGTTGCATGAACACTACAGGCTCTCCCTGTAGGCCAAACAGAAGCACTCAAAATTGAAAACAGTCAAGAGGGCAATTAAAAACTGTCTTCCACTCCCCTCCCCTCCTGAATTCTAACATGCCTCCCTCAAGTCCAGTTTTGTAAAGAGCCTCCTCCTTGCCAAATGAGCCAAAATGTCCTTCATGAGGGAAATGGGGTACATATTTTCTATGCAAACAACGTTCAGATCATGGTAATCCACACAGAGATGTAAAGACCCATCTTTCTTCTATCTGAATAAAACAGCTACTCATGCTCTAGCCAATTGGATAAAACCCTGTGCCAAATTTTTATCGATGAAGGCATGCAGCTCATCTAATTCTCTAATGGTCATCGAGTAAAGCTTCAGTTTTGGCAGTTTAGTGCCTGGAGTAATTTCAATGGCACAGTCCGTAAGCCTGTGAGGGGGAAGTTCATCCAATCTCTTTTCACTAAAAACTTCCCTCAGATCCCAGTATTCTTTCAGAATGGCCAGCAGGGATCTCTCTTGCATTATGGCACCCACCCGCCAATACAAAACTCTCTGTTATACATTCCCATCTACACTGAGATTTCCTGGTTGGAGGGAATTTTAGAAGCCTCTTTCTTCAGTCCATGCATGGATTCCATTGCTTCAGCCAAGTTAGCCCAGGACAAGAGGCCATTCCATTCCCAAGGTGACTATAAAGGTTAGAGTTTCTGAATGGACTATATCTGCATCCCCAAGGGCTTGGTAGTAAATGTAGCAGGTATGCCCCCTGCCACTGATCCATCCAGTTGGCTGGATCAGAATGCAATCTGATCTGATAGAGTTTTGAGTCTTCTTAGACAAATACCAAGTTTCTCCACTAGAGCTGGGCTTACCAGGCATCTTGTGCACCCTTTCACTTAAAAGGCTTTCAAGTGAATGGTCTGCCCAATCCCAGGGAGCCTTAATTCTATGGACATGGTTACAGAGGTCACTTAGATGGTTACAATGGGGTCAGTTACTAGGGGATCATTATCTACTGTCTGTCAGCCCCTGATTTTCCTCAGGAAGGGTTGGAGTTCTCTTCTCTTGATGAGAGGGGGAGTGAACTCCACGATCTCTGATCCTCTTAGTGCTCTCTCTTTTACCCAGGGTTGTGTTTTCACTGGGTTCCCTGCCTGGTTGTCTCTGCTTTTTTGATGGAGTAATTTGCTCGGCATTCTGCTGCTGGGTGGCCCTCTCTCCCACACTTGAAGCAGGCTAAGGGCTGCTGCTCCCCTTTGCCCTTTTCTAGCTCCAACACCCATTGCTGCTTGACACCTTAGCCAGGTGCTTGACACCTCTCTGGCTTTCAGGTTGTGGAAGGCATCCATCATGAATCACATGGCTTGTCTCATGAGGAAATCAACTCAGTTGGGATTTTCCCCCTTCTTCATCCTTCTCTTCTAACATTGCCTCTCTCTCCATCCTTTCCAATGACTGCCTCTGGTAAAGGAAACTCCTTTTGTCCTCCCCTCCCAATTGTCCTTCCCAATGCTTATGGATCATTTTATTCGGGTCTTTGAGACTGGCCACTTCCTCCCTCCCTCCCTCAGAGCTCATTGTCGGTAGGACATTGGCCAAAGTATCGCCTCAACATTTGCTCTCTTCACTGCCTTCAGATGACATCATTTTCAAGGTCCCCATGGTAAGGTAGATATCTCTCTATTTTGACCAGTTTGCAGACTTTGCCTAATATAAGGATCTGCCTCAAATCCTTCCTTCCATAATGGCAGTGTTCTGATAGGGACCTGACAACATCACTGTGGCATTTTGTAGGCTAATTCATGGAAATTCCTTGAGCCAATCAATCTGATCCAATGATAACAGGCATATTAACATAGTTATTCAAAAATATTTGGGGTCATTGCCTAAGAAGATAAATACACAGAAGGTGTAAGAAGCAGGATAAATTTCAGCTCAGAGACCAAATTTTTAATTTTACACCTAAACACATAAGGATAAGACACATCACATCCCTGTAATCTCCTCAAAATCAGGAATCTGGAATCTTGCCTGCCTTCTTCAGTTACATTCAACCAGGAATACCATCCAGACAAAAGGCATTTTATACCAGGTTTAGTACATTTTATACCAGTTCAAGATTTCTTACATTCAGATTTCCAATCCTTGATTCCAATTTCACCATCATCCCAACCCATACATTTTAGAGAAAGTAAAAAGTCCTATACTTTTTACTGCCCTTTCAGCCTGAGCAAAGGTAGCTCATAACAGAATAATAAACTAACAGAAATCTTGACAGTCTCCTAGTCCAAACCCATGCTCAAACAGGTAACCCTATACCATTTCAGACAAATTGTTATACAATCTCTTCTTAAAAATCTCCAGTGTTGAAGCATCCACAACTTCTGAAGGCAAGTCATTCCACTTATTAATTGTTCTGTCAGGAAATTCCTCCTTAGTTCTAGGTTGGTTCTCTCCTTGATTAGTTTCCATCCATTGCTTCTTGTCCTGTCATCAGATTCTTTGGAGAATAGGTTGACACCCCCTTCCTTCTTTATGGCAGTGCCTTAGATATTGGAACACTGCTATCATATCACCCTTACTCCTTCTTTTCATTAAACTAGACATATCCAATTCCTACAACTGTTCTTCATATGTTTTAGCTTTCAATCTCTTAATCATTTTTGCTGCTCTTCTTCGTACTCTTTCTAGAGCAGGGGTGTCAAACTCGCAACCCACACGCCAGATGCATCATGTGCTGGCCCTGCCCCCGCCCAGTTTAGCAAAGAGGGGGAAAGTCCTGATATGTTACATTATGCCACCATGACAACGTGAATTTGACACCCCGTTCTAGAGTCTCAACATCTTTTTTATATTGTGGAGACCAAAACTAGATGCAACATTCTAAGTGTGGTCTTACCAAGGCATAATAAAGTGATACTAACACTTCATGTGATCTTGAGTCTATCCTGCTATTAATGCAGCCTTCAACTTTGTTGTTTTTTTTTTTTTTTGGCAATTGCAAAACACTGCTGACTCTTATTCATTGTCCAGTAACAAATACCAGTAATAATTGGAAAATTAGAAAAAAAATCTGCATACTCAGTTTAAGATATATAAAATTCAAAGACATATATCTTGATTAGTTTTCTCCCAGTTTTAATCATATACATATTTTATAATCTTTTATAATCTTTCATTCTTTCTGGAAGATGTATTAAAATTAATGATTGTTTGGAAATAAAGTGTTGTATGTAG
Source organism: Bungarus multicinctus (assembly GCA_023653725.1). NCBI lineage: Eukaryota > Metazoa > Chordata > Lepidosauria > Squamata > Elapidae > Bungarus > Bungarus multicinctus. The sequence continues at coordinate 33,639,117 of CM042848.1, forward strand.
ACCCTAAATCCAAACAGTATTAAATGAGTATTAAAAATGTTTCACTATGAATGAATAAAATATTCACCAAATGATCCTCCTTCCTCTCAAAGAATAATTTCTATATTGTAGATGTTCATATCTAAAAAAAGAAAAACTTTTTAATACCTGGTCAATCTACTTCATTTATACATATTTTTTCAAAACATTATTTTTAAAATAGCACTTGGAGGGATGACCTTGTATTCTACCCAATCTGAGTTCCTTTCCAATATTTATGGCCCCTTCAAAATTGGGATTAGAATGAAAATGCTGGCACAACTTTACTGTAGCAGGGACACTGTAATAAAATTTACAAGGTATCATCAAGTGTCTGAGATGTCTGAGCCAGTAACGTCTCTTGATGTATTTCTTGGAAAGCATAATGGATCAAGAGGTTGACAACTGTGATGATTGTGTTATTGAAATGGTTATCAAAGCAATGCTGGCAGGAACAAGAAAGTCATTTTATTTCCAGCATCTTTTGTTGTCCTCATAGAGCAAAACAGATTTGTCTGCAAATGAAATATGTAATTGAAGGGTGGAGGGAGCTGAATAAGAGATATCACTGCAAATTTGCAATGGGATACACTAATATTGAAATAAAATCCATTCTCATTTACCTTTACAAGGACAGTCATAGAAATAAATGTAATGCATTACATTCAAGAAAAAAATATGTGGGAATAATGCTATATTATTAAAATGTATCAATAAAAATGATTCAGACTAAAAATATTATAGTTGGCTATTTTGTGCAAATAAGGATTGCACTGTACACTATGGTTATGAAGAAATTTGGACTGGTATTATATATTGCATGTACTTAATACTTAACAAATATTTTAGGAAATTTGAGAAAAGATGTGCAAAGTTTCTACTAAGGATGTGCAAAGTTTCAGTAGAAGTAAGATTCAGTCAAATCTTAGAATAAAACTGGATTTCCAAAATAGATGTCCAAAATGCTTCAAAATATCTCATCTTTAACATCTAGCTTTAAACTGGTTTGAACTGACTCAACAATTCAAATGACTCTCTCTTGCTTTTTACTTAGTAGACTCTGATCCATGATTGCAACTTTCCTTCCTTATATGGGGAAAGCAGAGCTGAGAAGAATTGCCATGAGTTGTTAAATATTCAGTATTGCCATGAGACTAGGTCAATGAGTTTCATCAGTTCTGCTAGCTTGTTTATCACAGTACTGCCAAAGAAAGAGGAGTTGCTACTGTAGGTTTGTGTCTGTGCATTGCCTTTGGATTGCATTCTTCTGAAAAAAAAATGTTCAAACGGATTAATTCTCTCACATACAAACAGGGGGAATCTGTCTGAACATTTTTTGTCTGAACATCTGTCTGAACATTTTGCTGATCTTTTTTGCTTTGGTGTATACCAGAGGTGGTATTCAGCAGGCTCTGACCAGTTCTGGAGAACCGGTAGCAGAAATTTTGGGTAGTTCGGAGAACTGGCAAATACCTCTGACTGGAGATTTTACAGTATACTTCCCCTGCCACGTCCACCAAGCCAGAACCAGTAGTTAAAAAAATTGAATCCCACCACTGGTGTATACGTTGTTTTTGCTTTTCCCCACCTTCAGTAAAATGACTTTTCCACACTGCCAAAGTTGTCTTTTTCCATTCCTTTCTGATGTGCTTGGGGTCAATATTGTAAAAATTTGGGCAACTCCTTTGATTTGAGCATCAAAGGAGGTGATGGAGAGTAAAGTTGTAGAAGAACGTGAAATTTTACTGTTTCCTTCCAAGCATACCTCCATTGGCAGATTTATTTATTTCATATTATTTATTTGTTTTAGTAATTTCCATCCATCTGACAAAATAATTCTATGCAGGATACTGTATTAAGACCAGAAATAGCACAACTTGTAAAATCTGTATTTGAAAATCATACTTACATGCTTGGAGTTAAAAAGCCATCTATTTCAAACCATGGAGACATTAACAAACAATCATACACAAGGCTTGCTTATGTTTTTTACCCAAATGCTTTACTTAAGGTTTTTAAGGACGAATAGAATAGAATAGAATACTTTATTGGCCAAGTGTGATTGGACACACAAGGAATTTGTCTTGGTGTAAATACTCTCATATACATAAAGAAGGAACATTCGTTAAGAATCAAGAATCATAATGTACAACACTTAATGATAGTCATAGGGTACAATCAACATCAAATCATACTAGGAAACAGTCAATATAAATTGTGAGGATACAAGCAACAAAGTTACAGTCACAAGTGGGAGGGGATGGGTGATAAGGAGTGATGAGAAGATTAACAGTAATAGTAGTGCACACTTTGTAAATAGTTGAACAGTGTTGAGGGAATTATTTGTTTAGCAGAGTGATGGCTTTCGGGAAAAAACTGTTCTTGTGTCTAGTTGTTCTGATGTGCAGTGCTTTATAGTGTCATTTTGAGGGAAGGAGTTGAAACAGTTTATGTCCAGGATGTGAGGGGTCTGTAAATATTTTCACAGCCCTCTTTTTGACTCATGCAGTATATAGGTCCTCGATTGAAGGCAGGTGGGTGGTAATTGTTTTTTCTGCAGTCCTAATTATCCTCTGAAGTCTCTGTCTGTCCTGTTGGGTTGCAGAACCAAACCAGACAGTTATAGAGGTGCAGATGATAGACTCAATAATTCCTCTGTAGAACTGGATCGGCAACTCCTTGGGCACTTTGAGCTTTCTGAGTTGGCGCAGAAAGAACATTCTTTGTTGTGCTTTTTTGATGACATTTTTGATGCTAGGTGTCCATTTTAGGTCATGTGATATAGTAGAACCTAGAAATGTGAAGGTCTCTACTGTTGATACTGTGTTGTCTAGTATTGTAAGAGATGGTAGTATGGGAGGGTTTCTTCTAAAGTCTACCACCATTTCTCATAAGCATCCTGTCAGATCTGTGTATCTGCCATTCTTTGATGGAAGAAAGGGGGGTTTGGATTTGATACATTTACTTCTTTTCCTCTCTATGTATCCTAAATATCCCATTTCTTACATTGTCTGTTGTATAACATTTTACATGATTTATAACCATTGCCTGGCACCACAGATGCCTGGAAAACTCTCACTTCTTGGGGAGAGAAGAAGAGGCCATATGGATTGCAGCACCAGAAGACAGACCTGGGAAACTTTCCTTATCTGCTTTCTCAGAGACACTGGTATAATAACATCTTCACACCTGCAGATTGGTGGAATCCACATCAGACTGTTGGGAGGGAATTTAATTCCCTTTATCCTAGTCGCATGCCCTGAGGGACCTCAGATCCTGTTTTCAATTTTGACTTGCTTTTACCTCCCTTCAATAAAAAGATTCCTTTTGAAATATAAAGTTTTCAAGAGTCTATACTTATTTTTTGAAGAGTGGAGAGGCTGGTCCTTACATGAAGCAGGATCTGCAATAGTGGTCAACCTGGAGAGGAAACCCCCCCCCCCCATTTTACTCTACCAAGGGGCCCTGCAACGATGTCTGAACAAAACAGCAAGCAGGGGGAAGTGGAGTGCTGGGGAGGAACCTCGACAAATACTCAACCTGACACTGGCTCTATATGTCCCATCAAAGACGTTGAAGTTGTCTTCAAAAGATCCATGAAGCCCCAATGGTCTATCTGCATAGGGAAAAGGGATAGCTGGAATGGAAGAGCCAGGGGAGTAACCCTTACCCACAGTAGCCATAAACCCAGGTGGAAAATGGAACTGGAAGCTCTTTCCAATCAGGAAGAACTGATTGAGGAATCACTGGTGAATAATCAATTGAAGTGGTACTTAAATCACCTCATGAGAGAAGTCCTGGAAAACCTCAATGTCCGAGATGTACCTTGTCACCAACGAAAGAGAGCGAGTGAACCAGCAACTAAGGGAACCTGAGCGATCACCCCTGATCCAGCTGAGGCTGATTGAGCACCGACCAAGCTGGAGGACCAACAGCTGTGCCAGATACCTGACCTCCTGCTGTTCCAGAGCAGGGGATTAACCCGTGCCAACCCAGGAACCTACAACCAAAGAGAAAGATCCCCCTTGGGGGTAAGATTCAATGAAGACCCCCAGAAGTTGGGGTTTTTTCTGGCTCAAGTCCTCACCTATATGCAAGAATATGGGTGGAACTTCCCAACCCAGGGGGCAGGAATAGCAGAGGAAGCAGAGATCGACATGACCCGAAACCAGTATCACACTGGCTGGGCTTGGAGAAGATCTCCACCCCAGGGGAAGTGGGAGCCTTTCAAACCCCAAACCACCATGGTACCAAGGCCATCTGGCTGCTTTAAGTGTGAGAAGGAGGGGCACTGTGCAGCAGAGTGCCATTTGAAAACCCCCGCCAGAAAGCCTGATCACCCATCACGGGGGGAAACCTGCAAAACCCAACCCCTGAGGAAAAGAAACCATGCTGAGAAGCTGAGAAACTGAGAAGCTGTGGGGTCCCATTCCCATCCAAACCCAGAGGAAGAATCTCCGGCATCCCGAGAAGACCTGAGCCAGTCCAAAAGCAATCTGGAAGATGACCCGCTGGATAAGCAATCCAATCAAACCACTCATTCTACCCCTAAGACTGTATATCCCCAGCCGAGGGAAGAGGGAGGAAATAGTAGCATTATTGGACTCGGGGTGCACCCAGTGCCTAATCAACCCAAACCTAATAATTTGGGGATTCACTTAAGGAAAATGAAAAAAACCCATCACTTTCTGCCAATTAGACAAGACTATAATGGTGGAGGCCACCTTTGCCACAGAACCATTACAAATAAAATTGGGGGAGCATAGCGAGACCCTCGCTTTCATTGTAGCCTCAGGAATGGAAGGGCCACTAATCCTAGGACTCGCATGGCTACGGAAGTAGAACCTGTTGTGGTCTGCCAGTAGCCTGCAGAGTCGGACAATGGGGAGAAACATGGGCCAGTCCGGGAGTCTGGGGAGGAGTCAGATGAGGGTCCTGTGTCTGATATAGAGATGGGGCCAGGGCCATCTGGGAGTTATGTGCTGACTCTGGAACCTCCAGAATGTGACAACAGTGAGGTAGAAGAACAAGGGGAGCTTGTTCCCAGTGCTTGCGCAGAGCTGCCAGAAAGCAAGAACAGTTAAGACACAAGGGGCGACTCAGGAGTAAGACTTGGAGGTAATTGGTCCTCCCATAAGACATAAAGAAGGAGCAAAGGGACATGAAGGGACATTGCAGGAAGCAATGTTCGTACTGGGCAGTTCGAAACCTGAAGCTCTGTGTGGAATTTATGCTCCGTTTGGCTTTGTATAATTAATTGGAAATTTAGTCATTGGCAGTATTTCAAGGAAGAGAAAGGTGCATGCTTATCAGACTTATCCTGAAGGACTGTGGTAGACTTCCATTGGACTATTTACAAACTGTTTGAGACTCATTACAGGCTGTGAATGACTAAAATTCACAGCCATTGAAATTAAAAAAAAAAAGGATTTTGGTGTGTTTGTTAGTGTCTCAATAAGCCTTGGTCAGAATAGAACCCCAAAATAGACTGGAAGAGAGGAATTGTACAATTCCAGAAACATGTAACATTCGCAAACATCCCAGAGGGAAGAAAGGAAGGAAAAGAGAACAGGGAAATGGCCATGGCTGGTCAACCTGCTGAGCCCACTAGCATCCCCAAAGAATATCAGGATTTGGCCAAAGTATTTAGCGAGAAGGCATCTGATGAACTCCCACCTCATCGCTCCATGGATTGTGCCATTGAGATCCTGCTGGAGGCTAAACTTCTAATGGAATAATGGACACTGATATAATAACATCTTCACACCTGCAGTTTGGACTGTTGGGAAAGGTCTTTAATTCCCTTTTTCCTAGTGACATGCCCTGAGGAACCTCAGATCCTGCTTTGAATTTTGACTTGTTTTTACCTCCCTTCAATAAAAAGATTCCTTTTGAAAAACAAAGTTTTCAAGAGTCTATACTTATTTTTTGAAGAGCAGAGAGACTGGTCCTTGCACAACCTATACTTCACTTGCTTGCTGAACCTGATTATTCTGAATGCTTTGAAATGCAGCCACCCATGTGTCAGCTGGTGCTCCATTCCAAATCCAAGAAAGAAACACTTAGACTCTGTTAATTAGAGAAAAGATATCTTTTACTGGAAATCAAATGGTAGCATAAAAGGAATTCTAAATCTGAGAGAATGAGTGTGTAAACCACATATACAAAGTGATGGCAATGTTCCCACCCATGATAGTTCAAACTGTCCATCCAATTAAAATTTGCATGTAATGTCATGTGGGCCTCTTCAGGTGGTGATGAGGCATCTGTCCATTGACCTTGGCATATTTTGATAAAGAGGTGCACTTGCACATAGCATAGTAAAGAAGCATAAACAAAAAACTCCCCCCCCCCAACTTATACAGTTTATTCTCTCAAACCTCCAGCTCACTTCCCATAACTATTTCACCCCTCCTCCCCCCTGTTATTTATGACAGCCGAAAGATGCAAAGCAAAGGAAAGCAATCTTGAAGGCTGACATTCGGACCTCCTGCAAAGAGACGTTAGCCCTATAAAAGAAAGAGAATACAAGATAAAAGAATAATATACATATTATACAATACTACAATATTTTAAGGTTTGTCAGGATATTTAACACAGAATGCCTGTACAAGCCTAGGGGCTCGAACATCCTTCTCGTTCACCCATTCCAACTGGGAAGGAGGAAAGTGTTTCCAGATGACTAAATACTGGAGTCAACCTCTTTGCCTCCTAGAATCCAAAATTTCTTTAATTTCAAAATGTTGTTCACCCTCAATTAGAAGAGGAACAGGGGGACTGACCTGAGCTGGTCTCAGATCGGAGGTATGTTCAGGTTTCAATAAACTAACATGGAAGACAGTATCAATTCATCTAAGGGTTTTTGGTAATTGCAGTTGGACTGCCACGGGATTTACAATTCGTTCAATCTGAAAAGGTCCAACATATTTAGGCTCCAGCTTTCTTGACTTTTGTGTGGTCTGCAAATATCTAGTAGACAAGAAAACCTTGTCCCCAACTTGACATTGTTTCTGTGGAGCTCTCTTTTTATCTGCAAATTTGTTATGAGCTTGATGAGCATCACCCAGTGCTTTATGGCCAGGTAAGCTGGAGTTGGGTTATCCACTCACTCAATGACTGATTGTTAGGTTTCTCCTGTGGAAGCTTGGGTATGGGTACAAAGTCTTGTCCTGAAGCAACTTTAATTGGAGTAAACCCATGAACTATGAACCAATTTGTTATATGCCACCTCAGCAAATGGCAATAGGTCAGCCCAATCATCTTGTTGATAATTAATATAGCATCTAAGATATTGTTCCAATACTGAGTTAGTTCTCTCACAAGCCCCATTGGTTTGTGGGTGGTGGGTGGAGCTTAAGCCCTGGGTGGAGCCCAACAATTACAGGAACTCCTTCAAAAAGTTCGAAGTGAATTGGACACCACTATCTGAAATTATCCATTCAGGAGTGTAACCTATAAACATGTAAAATAAACAATTTAGCCAAAATTTTTGCAGATGGGATTTTTCCACAAAGTATGAAATGTACCTGTTTGGAAAACAAATCCGTTGCCACCCAAATAATTGTATTTCCCCTGCTTTCAGGCAATTCCAGTATAAAATCCATATTTTATCCAATTTCTTTCCATGGAGCAGTTGGTCTGGCTACATTTTGTAGTAGGCCAGCTGGCTTACCAGGCAGCTGTTTGCCTGAAGCACAGATATGACAACTAGCCACATACATTTCAATGTCTTTTTTTAAATTAGGCCACCAAAATTGCCTTTTTACCAAGTGTAGGGTTTTTACAAATCCAAAATGTCCAGCAGCTTTGGAATCGTGAGCTTGTTGTAATACTGGGTTTCTCAACTTTGCTGGCACATATAATTTAGCCCCCACCCATGCCAATTCATCTGTAATCGTATAGTTAATTGAGTAAGTCAGGAACCAATCATCAAGTTTCTGAGCTTCTTTTAACTGTGCAGATAAATCATTTCATAAATCAACTTCCCCTTTTTTCTCTCATACCTTTGATCAGCATGATTTCCTCCGACAGCTTCATTCAGAAGATTTAGGGCTTGAGCTAATAAAAGATTTCTTCTTTCATCCTCTTGCCATGGTTCCTCTCTCCTACGCCATCAAGTAGTGGTTACTCCTGGAGGGGGTTCTTCCTCCAGTTCTTTCCAGCCAACTCCCAGGGATCATTTAGGTTTTACGGCTGGCTTCTCATCAAGATGTAGCTCTGCTACCAGCTCGGCTTCCCCTGCAGCATCTAAAAGCAGGGAAATTGGTCTCCCAGTAGCTCCCAGGTCTTCTTAGTCGCTGGCTGGGTTAGATGTTGTTTTTAGACTCCCTCGGAAGAAAAAGTATTAATTCTCTGGGTGGGCTGGTAAACTGAGATTCAGAATAATGTCAGCTGGTGCTCCATTCCAAATCCAAGAAAGAAACTCTGTTAATTAGAGAAAAGATATCTTTTACTGAAAATCAAATGGTAGCATCAAAGGAATTCTAAATCTGAGAGAATGAGTGTGTAAACCACATATACAAAGTGTTGGCAATGTTCCCACCCACAATAGTTCAAACTGTCCATCCAATTAAAATTTGCATGTAATGTCATGTGGGCCTCTTCAGGTGGCGATGAGGCATCTGTCCATTGACCTTGGCATATTTTGATAAAGAGATGCACTTGGGCATGCATAGTAAAGAAGCATAAACAAGAAACTTTTCCCCCCAACTTATACAGTTTATTCTCTCAAACCTCTAGCTCACTTCCCATAACTATTTCACCCCTCTTCCCCCTGACAGCTGAAAGATGCAAAGCAAAGGAAAGAAATCTTGAAGGCTGACACTGCAGCTTCAGAGCCGCATGAGTCTCTTTGGGCCCTGGGCTCTTCCATAACTGCCTGGCCCGCCCCTTGCCCTCCCTCACCTGGTCTGAGAAGGTAAGGGTGACAGTGGGGGATGGAGAAGTGGCCAGGGCTGATTCTCCGGCACCTCACTCTTGCTGCTTGTTGGTGCTGGGCATGTCTTGCAACCAATGCTGGCCTCACTAGCATGAGGGCTGGTAGTTTAGGAATGAGATCCGGGAGGAGGGGATGACAGAAATGGGGATGCACCCACAGTGCCAAACTTTGCGCACCTATCCCAGGGGTCAGGTTCGGAAAAAGCCAGAAAACCCTCACCAAAGATGCTCATCCATCAGCCGGTTCTCCTCCTCCGTCTCTCCCTCTGTATGTCTCTCTCTCTCTCTCTCACACTCTCTGTCTCTGCATCTCTTCTCTCTCTCTTGGAAAGCCATGGCTGGGACAAGCCAGCAACTCTCTTGGGGCTCTTGCTATTTCTTTTTTTCTTCTTTCTGGAAATCCAGGCTGGCTGAGGAATGATCACCAGCCACAGCAGAGGCTTCCCTTCAGGAAACCCTTCTCCTCCCCCTCCTTCTCTTCTCATGACCAGGGATTGTGGTGGGGCCAGGAGGTTACACATGCTGGGGGAGACCCTCCTTAAGTGAGCACCAAAGCACAGCAAAGGTGTGTGCAGGGAGGGCAGCTGCTTGCTTAAGGAGGGTCTTAACAGGACACAACATCTCTACTGCATTAAGGCTCTGGCTATTGCCTTGCCATGTCATCATTCTCCTCCCCCCATCAGCTCTTTGGCCAAGCTTGGAGGGCGCGATCTCCAGCCTGAAGCAACAGGAAGCAAAGGCTGCCTTATGTGCAAATGTGGCATAAAGGCAGTACAGGGCCACTTCGCTCTTGCACTAAGGCTTCCTCTCCCTCTTTCTCCTCTCATGACTCCCTGGCCTGCTTTGGCAGGGCTGAGAGGGTGCGCACGCTTGGGGAGACCCTCCTCAAGTGAGTGCCAAAGTGCAGCAAAGGCATGCGCAGGGCAGTTGGCTGCTCACTTAAGGATGGTCTCCCCTCCTGTACACACTCTCTTGGCCCTGCCACAGCCAGCCAGGGGTCGCAAGGGGAGGACAGTCACCCAAAGAATAAATAAAAGGAATAGCCAAGAGCCCCAAGAGAGGTTGCTGGCTTGGCCCAGCTGCAGCTTTCAGAGAGAGAGAAAGAGACACAGGGAGATGGAAGAGGGAGAGAGAGAGAGACATAGACACACACAGAGTGATACAGAGAAAGAAGGGGAGAGAGGGGGGAAGATAGGGAGAGGGGGAGATAGAGAAACAGAAAGAGGGAGGAAGAAAAGGGGATAGAGATTCAAAGAGAGAGATACAGAGAGGGGGAGAGAGACAGGTACAGACAGAGGGGAAGATAGGGAGGGGGGAGAGATATATAGAAAAGGGGGGAGAGGGGGAAAGCTATAGAGAGGGGAAAGATAGGGATAAGGGGGAGAGAGATACAGAAAGAGGGGGGAGAGAGGGGGAGGGAGATATAGAAGCGGAAGATAGGGAGAGGGGGAAAGAGAAGGGAAGAGAGAGGAAGTGAGAGATACAGAGAGAGACGGAAAGAGTGGGGGAGAAAAATACAAAGAGAGACAGATAGAGAGTGGGGAGAGGAACAGATACAAAGAGGGGGGAGAGAGGGAGTGGGGCAGAGAGATACAGAAAGACATAAAGAGAGCAAGAGAGAAGGGTTTTATGGCTGAGTAGGCATGGCTAAGGGGGTCGTGTGATTGGGTGATTGGGTGGGAATGAGTGACATCAAGTTGGCCACACCCACCCAGGTTTTGTGGCTCCTGGTTGTTTTTTTCAGGTCCAAATGGCTCTTTGAGTGTTTAAGGTTGCAGACCCCTGGTATAGACCACTTTACAGAGCATGGCATGAGATCTGAAGACACTGTCTCTATAACAGCTCCAGCTGTATCAATTACTGAATGCTCAGCTGCATGGATTATCCATGCAATTATTTCGTAGGGGATTGGTGTGCTTAGAGGCAGAGGTTGGACCCAAGATTTTTCTTGAAGCTATGGATCACACAGAGCCTGGCACTTTCCCTCTCAGCCATATGTTTTCTCTTACAAAGTCCAGTACAAAACAAGGATTTGGGGGAGAGGGTGCACAGTGGAGTATGGTGTAGATATTGTTGTACACCTCAGGATCCTTAAATAAATAAATAAAAAATGACATTGGAACTCACAGCTCATCTCAGTGAATCAGAATTTTCTTGTTACTTACATGACACATTAATTATCGTAGTCTATGCTTGTTGCCATATGTTAGCACGTTATTTTAAATGCATATAGTTGGATTTACAAATTTGCCTTTATTGGACTGCATTTGTAATTGGGATGTTTGTAATTCAGTATCACATCTTTATAAATATAATAGTGATGCTGATGAAAATGACAATGACCTAATAAACAAAAGAAGAACTACAATTAAATCACAGATTCATAGTATAAGGATCTTGTTAGCAAATCAGATTACATATCCAAACATTTGCAATTGCCAGGTCTTTTTACACACACCATGTTTCAAAACAACATTGCATTGGCATTACTGATAGACAAGAGGATGCATGAACTCATGCTGAGGACATAGAAATAAAAATTTAAACAACATTTTAATTCTATATTGAGGAATATGTGTCTCATATAATTAGCAATGGTAATTCTGGTGTCAAGGAACTGAGTAATACGTTCCATAGAAATATAGGGTAATATGCTTTTAAGTAATATAGAGATCAAATTAATTGTGTTATAGTCAATTTATTAACACTCAAAGAGGCATTCTTATTAAATGAAAATGAAAAAGATAGGAGGTCCAGAAAGGCAAAATCTGATTTAAGTTAATTTAAGTGTTCTTTTCCCAAATTCACATTACTAGAATTTTAAAAGGAATATAATCTATTATTTAGGAGAGAATAAATTTCTCTGTGACCTGCTTCAAGAATACAGTTTATAGGTATTGATCAAAGACATGGTTTCAGTTTAATACCAGTTCTGTTCACTCATTAATCATGCTGGAAGAGGTTCAGTTATTTTCTGAGGTTTTGGTTCCCAGAATCTTATTGCATGGATCAGATATTGTTCTTCTACCAAGCAAAATAAAATGTCTGAACTGTTTATTCTTTATAAGGAGATTTTACAGGAAGACTTTTCTTGTTGAAGGAAAGAGATTTATTTAAAATCTGCCCTATCATGTCAACCTCTCAGCATGCCTATAAGAACCAGTGGCTACAAGCATTTTTTCAACGTTGGAAATGGCTGCAGTAAAATGTAAAGATATAAAAGTCATGCACATCCCTCAAATTCTACCAGAATTTAATAAAAGTAGAACGCTGTCATATTGAAATAGACCTTTTTTTGCTTGTGCAAAACAGTTTGTATATTTTACTTTTCATTAATTTCACCAGTGACCTTCTATTTTAATTAGCATATTCTCATCAAGTATTGAATTCAACCATAATGACCTTGTAAATCAAGAGAAAATTTGCACATCGTGACCAGCTTCAATAGGTATAGTCAAATCAGGGTCTTAATTAAATTCTCTCATTGCAGGAACAGCCAAAGGACAAGCAGGCAAAAATTCTTTAGGTTAAATGGGCCAAAGTTTATTATAAGGCTTACGGTGAACAAAATTACCAATAGAGAAATCAAATGCTTAATGAACACATAACTCAAAGCCTGCCCTGAATGGTATTGCATGCAAAATTGGCTGCCTGTAATGGTGGATTTTACACTGACAGTCCTGGAGTACTCCATTTATTTCACCAGAAGCAGGGAAATTTAAACTGTGGTGGGTGTTATTTAATCCATCAAAAGTGACTAAACCATCCCTCTATATATGGTATCAAGATCATCCATTTTTAACAAGCTAGTCTCATATTGACTCCAAATGTTCTAGAAAGATTTATTTATTATGATACTAATTTAAAGCTTCAGGCACTATTACAGAGATGACCAGCCTCAGGACTGATCTCTCTTCTTAAAGTACTTTTGATTAGACTTGATTTAAATTGGTGCGGTACTTTGTTGTCATGTTCAGGTAGCAACCACTACCCGAAGATTGTATTATAAGGCCTAATATGGTTAAACAAACAAAATCCACAAGATCTCTATACCCTTCCCTAAGCATCTGAACCATTCAGAAAATTGATCTCATTTTACTTTATCATTTCATCCATCCTGGTCTCAAAGTGTACCCAGAAAGTTATGTGAATATCTTGCAATTTGGGTATTATCAGACAAAAGAAAAGGTTAAATCAGCATTTCTGGAAGGTGAAGACAAAAGAGCTGCTATGAATCATATCCATACTCTTCAACCTCTAGAATGGGGATACAAATGTAGTCTCTGTTAAAAAACAAATTTCCTCTCTGAGTGCAGCATTTCTGGGAATGTTGTCTAAAATTGGGCTCCAACTAGAGAAAAAAATAAAATAGATTTAATTTGTTACATACAATTGAATCATAATAATCTTGTTAATACCTTCAATATGATTATCCCCAATGTATTTAATAATACCTCCGATTTAGCTTTAAAAAGTTACTTTCATGGGACTCAGGGAACCACAAGGAGTCCTCCTGCTTTTCAATTAAGCCCTTATTTGTAATAGATATTATGAATTCTAGGTTTAGAGCCAAGTATTAAGTTCCTAAAATAATTATTCACAGTAAAAATAGGCATAGGTTTTTGGACATATTTGCTATTATAAAGGGCAACCCTGCACCCTAATAGTTTGATTGTAACTATGATTTATGATCTATGACATATCACTTTGTTGTTTGTATGTACACTGAGAACATATGCATTGGAGACAAAGTCCTTGTATGTCCAATCACACTTAGCCAATAAAGAATTCTATTGTGTTCTGTTTTGTTATGTTCTAAACATCTGTAGAAAAGCAGGGTCCCATGATGAAATGTAATGCAAGTATGAAGGCAGGAGGTCATATTGTGATGGTGCAATATTTATTCAATATTATTTCACTGCAGAGGTTTGCAACAGATACTTGGAAAAATACAGATAGAAAGAAGGATAGGCTATGGAAATAAGGAATTTTTAATATAACCATAGAGAGACATGGCAAAATATAAATGTAAGTACATAAATATAAAGTACATTTATATTTTGCCCTGTTTCTTTAAGATTACATCAAAATTTCCTTAATGGCTGTTAAGAATGCCTCTTCTTTATTAATCCTTCTTTTTTATATTTTCTACTTTTTTCTTTATTTCTTTTCAATTTATTTCATTTTTCACTTTATTCTTTTTCTCAATTTCTTTTTTCTTTAAATAAAAATGTGTATTGTTTTTACTCTGTGGAAAACTTTTTTAATAGCAAATGATACAGATATGGCATGCTTAAGGACTGTATTTCCCAAATTTACTCAGTATGTGACATGTGCCACCAGGAGAAACATCATATTTGATCATGTGTATTCTAATGTAAAGCATGCATATAAAGCAGTGTCCCTTCCACATATGGGACTTTCAGATCATTTATCACTGTTCCTTATATCAGCATACACTCCCCTCAGAAGGAAAACTAAGCCTGAAATCAAACTTATCAAGATCTGGCTGGAGGGAGCACTTGAACAACTGCAGGATTGTTTCTCAAATACTAATTGTAATTTATTTGAACAAGAGGATTTGGAGGAATATACAAAAACTGTACTGTTTTACATCTTGACCTGTGTGGATACAGTTACTGTGAATAAGTGTATCTGGATTTACCAAACCAGAAGCCCTGGATGAACAAGGACATGCAATTACTTCTCAAGACATGTGGTATGGCATCCAGGTCTGAGGACAGGGTTTGGTATAACAAGGCAAGAGCAGAACTGAGGCGGGGCATCAAGGAGGCAAAAAAGGACTATATTGAGGACTACTTCACAAATAATGATCCATGATGGGCTTGGCAGGGAATTAATCACATCACTAATTACAGGGGCAGCAACTCCATATTGATCAATAAGGACGCATCACTGGCAGAAGAACTGAACTTTGCCCAATTCAAACTGAATAGGTCTTCGAACACACTGCCTCTACAAACCACTGGTACTCAACTGTTCACAGTACAAGAGTATGATGTGAAGCAGGTGCTTAGAGCAGTGAATGTGAAAAAGGTCGCTGGCCCTGATGGGGTACTTGGAAAAGCACTAAAAGCACGTGCTGACCAGCTTGCAGGTGTGTTTACAAATATTTTTAACCTTTCTCTTACACAAGCCATTATTCCATCTTGTCTCAAAACTTCCAGGTCCCAAAAATGCCCTCTCCTGATACTTTAAATGACTATAGACCAGTAGCTCTCACACCCATAATTATGAAGTGTTTTGAAAGACTGGTCTTAAAATATATACAGGATTGCCACCCATAGCAGTTTGCCTATCAGAATAACAGATCCACAGAGGATGCTATTGGCATGGCTCTCCACATTGCACTGAACCATCTGAAGCATAGTGGGAGCTATGTAAGGATGCTTTTCGTTGATTACAGCTCAGCTTTTAATGCCATTATTCTGGATATATTGATTAAGAAGTTGCAAGAAATGAGCCTCTCCTCTCACATCTGCTGTTGGATAAAGGACTTTCTTACTAACAAAACTATTAGAATTGGCAGTTATTTTTCCCTCACTCTTGCTCTCAGCACTGGCTCTCCACAGGCTTGTGTGCTGAGTCCCCTTTTGTATTCATTCTACACCTACGATTGCACTCACTCTTATCCCACTAACTCTATAATAAAATTTGCAGATGACACCACATTGGTGGGACTCATATCAGGAGAAGATGAGATGGCTATAGGTCAGAGGTTCTCAGACTGGTCTTGTGGTGCAAGAGTCATAACCTTGCCCTGTACCTCAAAAAGACCAAAGAATGATTATAGACTTCAGAAGATGCAAAGCAGAGCCTTTTCCACTATATATCAATGGAGATTGTGTGGAAAGAGTTCATAGTTTTAAATTTCTAGGAACTCATATTTCCGACAACCTTACTTGGTGAATCCACACTATGGCCACTGCAAAGAAGGCCCAACAGAGCCTGCACTTTCTGAGGCTGCTGAAAAAGAGTGGTCTGGGTGAGAAGTTGCTGGTTATTTTTTACCATTCTACCATCGAGAGCATTTTGGCATACTGTGTAATGATGTGGTATGCTGGATGCTTTGTAGTGGATAAGAAGATGCTCCAGAGAATTATAAACACAGCACAAAAAATCATCGGTTGCTCTCTTTCTTCTTTGAAAGAGTTTGCGAAGACCAGACTCCTCTCTAGAGCACTAAAAATCTCCACAGACCGTTCTCATCCTGGTCATTCATATTTTGAACTGTTACCATCAGGGAGATGCTATAGGTGTCTTAAAATGATGACTAATAGACTGAGAAACAGTTTCTTTTCCAAGACAATAATTGTCTTGAATCAAACAACGCATATGTGATTTAGCCCTATGTATATAGTGGCATTTTTAAACTATCTAACTTACTATATGTTTTAGATAGGTTTTAGACTATTATTGTTGTTGTTGTTGTTGTTGTTGTTATAATACATAAAATGACAGTATACACAGCAAACGAGATAACCATGCTGGGTTTCGTGTCACAAATCACTAGTCAAACACTTCCCAAGTGTTTAGGACTGCGTGATGTATCGATGAATTATGTGAGCAGATCCCAGTAAGGTGGCCTTCTGCAGCTGACCAATGGTGATCTTGTCAGCACCAATTGTTTTTAAGTGCTTGCCTACGTCTTTAGGCACAGCACCCAGTTGCTGATTACCACTGGAACCACCTGCACTGGTTTATGCCAGAACCTCTGCAGTTCGATTCTCAAGTCCTGATACATGGTGACGTTTTCAAGTTGTTTCTTGTCGATTCTGCTGTCACCAGGTATGGCAATGTTGACGATCCACACTTTTTTTTTTCTCCACAGTTGTGATATCTGGGATATTGTGTTCCAAAAATTTGTCAGTCTGTATTTGGAAGTCCCACAGTAGTTTTGCATGCTCGTTTTCGACCACTTTTTCAGGCTTATGATCCAGTTCTTTGCTAAAGGCAGATGGTAGTTGTGACACAAGTTCCAGTGGACCATCTGAGCGACTGTGTTGTGACGTTGTTTGTAGTCAGTCTGAGCTATTGCCTTGCAACAGCTCAGTATGTGATCACTCCCATGGGGTGCCGCCTTGACGTGGCGACGGGCTTAACTGTTCCAATGAAGCTGAGAGCTGTGCTGACAGTAGTGCAAATTACCAACCATGTAAGAGAGGTCCAGGCCGAGGAGCAGAACTGAGTGCACCCAACAACCCATGCAATGAATCATGGTGAAACACAACCGAATGAAGCCTATACCAGCTCGGACATTGCCCAGGTTAACAAGGACTTCATCGGGTGCTGGGGAACCTGGGCATCCATCAACAAGTGGGCTACAGGCCACAGGTCTCATAGCTGAGCAATCAGGGCATGGGCCTGCAGGGCTACTGGAAGCTGAACAACCTCAGAAGCGGCAGAAATACACCATGTCAGAGATCCGCACTGTAATGAAATGCTACTACAAAGCAGAACCAGAAAAATGAGGCTACCCAAAAAGGATGTACACGTTATGGAAACAAGAATTTTTTATTATTATTATTATTATTATTATTATTATCATCATCATCATCATCATCATCATCATCATCATCATCATTATTTTAAATATTCTGTAATGTGATTGTGATGTGGGCACTATGCTGGAGTAGCTTTCAAATTTCACTGTATTTGTAGAATGCAATCACAATAAAGATATTTTATTCTATTCTATTCTATTCTATATGAAAAATATCATGAAAACGTAGCTCTAGATGAAAGGCCCTCAGTTTTTTACTGAAAGTCAAAGCCTTGCAGGGCAAGTACCTGGAAACAACATAACTCTCAGAATATATATTTTCTTCCAAAACTAGAATTGAATTGAACACATCTCTTTACTATTCAGGTATAATATAGTTGTTTTAATTAAAGGTGTTTTAATTAAAGAAAAGATGGAGAGTGCCACATCTTTAGGCCTTAGAAATAAAACTAAAAGGTAAATGCTGCCACTAAATTTGTTTGTGTTTTCATGAATATTGGTAATGTTTAATAATAATAATATATTACAAGATGTAATATTTATCAATAAGTAGAAAAATGCTTCCTCTTTTAACTTTTCAGTCCCAGAAAATAATAGTCCATTTGCTTTTTGTTTTAACTTTGAATTCTAAGTCTTTTTTAAAAAACATTTCAATCACTTCACTTTCACTATTGTTAAAATGCTTCCTTGACCAAAGGGAAAAGTATTACTCAGACTCATAGACATCCATCCCCTCGGCTAGACTTATTTTATTTCTGTTAGTTGCAATATTCATCAGATAAAAGTGATTAGAGTATTATCTTTCTTGCAGAAAAAGGCAGTTTAGACATTAAAAGTTCAGATTTTCATAGAGCCATATCCAATTTCTCTAGATTGGGCAATGTTTGGATAGCCTCTTGATATAAAATTCAGAGAACAGTATCCAACTATGAAAAGGATCATATGTACTAAAAGAAGGGGTAGAACAATTAAATGGCTACTGACCAACCATCTGTCTTGTTATTATAAATCAAAATTTGGGCTCTTCACAATTTGCATTTAGAGGTTATTTGTGGAATACCATCATGTAGTCCACCTTCACTAGCAGAGTTGATATCCTCATTTCCTTTTTTTAAAAAAAATTATTCATAAATATTTTGAATATAGTGTATTATCAGGGCATATCATTTACAGAGGAAAAAAAGAAAAAAAAAGAAATAGTAACATATATACTACTGTAATAACAATAGCAATGGTGCAACAAAATAATTTTAACTAAATTTATCTTTATGTTAGCTTATTTGTAATCCTGTTGCTTATATTGGCATACTTGTAGTATAAACCAGTGGTGCAACTCATTTTTTTTTACTATCAGTTCTGTGGGCGTGACAGGGGAAGGATACTGTAAAATCTCCAGTCAGAGGTGGTATTTGTCGGTTCTCCGAACTACTCAAAATTTCTGCTACCGATTCTCCAGAACTGGTCAGAACCTGCTGAATACCACCTCTGGTATAAACCATCTTTATTGTTCATACATAACAATATTTTTTTAATCTAATTTCTACCTCTTATCTCTAACCACTCATAAAATCTATCCTATTTTGAGTAATATTCTATACCTCCTTTGTCCTTTATTTTTAATGTCAATCTGTCCATCTCTGCATATTCCAATATTTTCTGAATTACATCCTCATCTGATGGAGTGTTCTCATTTTTCCAATATTGTGCAAACACAATCCTTGCTGCTGACAATACATGCAAAACTAGATATATATAGTCCATTTATCATAGCCCTCCAGAATTATACACAACAAAAATATTTCTGATTTCAAATCTGTATGCTGCTTAATCATCTTTTCCAACCATGTATGTATTTTTGTCCAATATTTTCTTGCTTTCATACAGGTCCACCACATATGATAATAAGTACCTGGGGTCTGATTACACTTCCAACATTTGGTGGAAATATTGGTAAACATTTTTGTTATCTTGCCGATGGAAAATGCCACCTATAAAACATTTTATAAAGATTTTCCTTATATGCAGTAGCTATTGTCAATTTGTAATTCCTATTCTAAAATTTTTGCCATTTATCTAATTCTATAGTATAACCAAAGTTTTTTGCCCATACAATCATTGTTTCTTTGACTTCTTCTTCTTCCATTTTAATTTAAAATTATTCTAACATTGTTTCTAATTTGCCTTGTAGGTGAAAACTCATTTTGATCAGGTTGTATAAACTCAATCAAAAATCTTTTTAGTCTTTCAGTGATTATTGAGGTAAATATTTTGTAATCTGCATTTAATAAAGATATTGATCTGTAATTCTTTATCTGTGTTGAATCTGAATCTTCGTTTGGTGTCAACATATTGTTAGCTTCTGTCCATGTATCTGGTATCTTATGTGTGATCTGCTCAAAACTTTCACTTGCTGCTTTCTGGAGGGGAAAAGGGTAACAATTCCCTCGCTCCTTCTCTCTAGAGCCTCCCTTCTTCGCAAGAAATACTTTGGTGAACTTAGTTTAAATTCTGGGTAGAAATTAGGCATCCTTATCCAAGTCCAATACACTGTTTCTCTTTTTGCTTCTCTTCATGCTTGCTTTGTTCTGGTTGTCAGAGCTCTGGTTTATTTATTTTATTTTATTTATTATTTATTAATTACATTTATATACCGCCCTTCTCCCAAGGGACTCAGGGCGGTGAACAGCTCATCTAAAAACCCCACAAAAATACAAAAGTTAAAAAGTAATTAAATATTTAAATCAGCTGCAGACTAAAATTAGGAAACCCCCCCCCACCCTTAAAAACCCAATTTAAAGTTAAAAATGGCTGTTTTCTCTGCCTGTCAGGAAGATTTTCCTGGATCCAGCAAAGTGGACTGCTGTCCACTTGTGATCTACAGGAGCACTTCGTATCTTGTCACCCCTACAAGGTGACATTTGGCTCGGAAGAAAAAAACTATCCTCTAATCTGCAACTCTTACAGTGCAAAAACATGGACTACACAACTCAATCAGGGCAAAGCAATAGACGCAATCTACATAGACTTCTGTAAAGCCTTTGATTCAATGGTACACGACAAACTACTCCTAAAACTAAAATCTTACAGTATCTCTGGACACCTGCATAACTGGATAGAAGCATTCCTGTCAAACAGACAACAAATGTTCAAAATTGGAAGTGTCCTATCAAATTCTGTACCTGTCAATAGTGGTGTCCCCCAAGGCAGTGTTCTAGGACCAACTCTCTTCATACTCTACATAAATGACCTATGTGATCATATTAAGAGCAACTGCGTCCTCTTTGCTGATGATGTAAAGCTATTCAACACCACAGACAATACTGCTACCCTTCAAAAAGACCTCGACTATGTATCAGAATGGTCAAACAAATGGCAACTTCGAATCTCAACAAATAAATGCTCTGTCTTACATATTGGTAAAAAAAATCAGAAAATAAAAATACAAGCTGAATAGTCAAGACCTTGTTGATGATCCAAACTCTGTCAAGAACCTTTGAGTACTCATCTCTAATGATCTAAGTGCTAGAGCCCACTGTAACTACATAGCCAAAAAGGCATTAAGAGTTGTTAACCTAATCCTACGTAGCTTTTTCTCCGGTAATATCACACTACTAACTAGAGCATACAAAACATTTGCTAGACCAATACTTGAATACAGCTCATCAGTCTGGAACCCGCGTTACGTATCTGATATTAATACAGTTGAGAAAGTCCAGAAATATTTCACAAGAAGAGTTCTCCACTCCTCTACTCATTGCAGAAGACCTTATGCCACCAGACTTGAAATTCTAGACCTAGAAAACCTAGAACTATGCCGCCTTCGTTCTGATCTAAGAATAGTATATAAAATTATACATTGCAATGTCCTACCTGTCAATGAATACTTCAGCGTTAACCATAACAATACAAGAGCACACAATAGATACAAACTCATGGTAAACCGCACCAAACTTGATTGCAGGAAATTCAGCAACAGAGTGATCAATGTCTGGAATACTCTACCCGAATCTGTAGTTTCTTCCCCAAACCCCAAAAACTTTAACCTTAGGCTTTCTACTATTGACCTCACCCCTTTCCTAAGAGGTCTGTAGGGGGTGTGCATAAGCGCATCAATTTGCCTACAGTCCCTGTCCTATTGTTTCTTTTTATTTTTCTTATATGTATCCATTTCATGTATTCATAACTATGTTTATACTTATACCTGTTATAATTGTTTGACTAAATAAATAAATAAATAGATATATAATAAATAAATAAACAAACAAACAAACAAACAAATAAATAAGAGCCTCCAGGCAGGCAGAAATCAGCTTGGCTTCATGTAGCGCCACTCCCCACAGCTGTCCCGCTCCAATGTCAACCAGAAGTCCTCATAAACATTTCCTTAGCCCAGTTCGATATGCTTCAGAAATATTTTTGATTGATACATTGTCTGTCTGTCCTGTCTCATCTTCATTACCTTCAAAATGCTTATCCAAGCTCGTCTCCAATCCAAGCTCTTTTCTTCCTCTTTATACCCAGCACCTGCTTACCATTTAGCTCAAACCACCTATACCATTGTAGTCAATGGGAGAAGTGTGGCTTTCTTTTCCCAATAAAGTTAATATTGGTTCAATTAGTGCCAGTTCTTCCATGTTTAAAGTAGGGGAATGCTGATCCTACCTCCACTTAGCCTGGGATTGTAAAATTCTATGATGTAAGCCAGCTTCATGCCTGAAGGCAAACTTAGCATTACTCAGTTTTTGCTAGATTTAGACAGCATACAGAGTATGTTTGAGTCACAAAATCTTACTAAAAGCCATTGTTCCAGATTTTGGCTAAAGTTCTGTACATTAAATTATATTTCAAACTTGTTGACATCCTCATATTCTTAGTATCATGCAAACCATCCAGAAAATCTGATATGACATCTAAGGAAACAATTTCCTTGGCTTTTGGCATGACATCATAGAAAAAAAAACAATACAGTAGTGACAATTTTACTATGGACACTAATATTTAGAAGCAGAGGTATGAATGTCTGCAAACAGTACTTTTATCATAAAGCATCTATAAGAACATAGATTAAAAATGAATGCCAAACAGAGAAAAATTTGAATAGACATACTTTCCCCCAATTCCCATTCTCACTTTTTTTTAGTTAACTGATTTAGGGTAAAATATGTCCCATCTCTACCTTATGTACTCATTCCCCTCTTCCAATTTATTAAATATAAATTAAAATATTAACTTTTTACATGCTGTGCTCTTGGAGTTTTTTTGCAGCTATCAGTTCATTCTAAACTGTTATTTCTCTTATAAATCCTAGGAAAGAGATATGCATTCTCTGCCTCTTCAAGATGATGGTACAGTTGGATTTTCCTTCCCCCAGGATCACTATTTTCTTTTTGTCCCTTTCTTGAGCTTATCTGATGTAATAAATCACATCTAAAGGCAGTGATTAATAATGAGACACTTCACAGCAAAAGCTCTGGAAAATAAAAAAAATACAAGGAAATTGAGTAAACAGGCAGGGTTATCTGTCACCAAATGACAAAGTTCAAGTTTAAGAAGCAGCTTGTCAAATACAGTCAACTGAACGAATGATAGATTAGATCTTAATAGCACTAAAAGTAAGCTATAAACCATTGCCTTCTCTGGCAACATAAAAGCTTCTCCTTTAAGCACTTGGTGATGAACTCCAGTAAAACAAAATAAAAAATAGTTCTTGGGCATGTGATATTTCCTTCCCTAGCTTAAAAACAGAAAGCATGTTGATATTTTATATAGCTTGAGTTCTACAAAGCTCAATGTTATATTTTCCTTTGTAAACAAAAATGATGGAGATCAGTTTTATAGTTTTGACCATTTAGAGACTATTACGCACAAAACTGACCTCAAGATCGCTTTTCAGTTACCTATTAATCTGTATTTGTTACCTATTTTTCATGCTGCTCTTTTTCTTTCTCAATTAAATATCTTTTTTATTCTGGAATATTAAAGTTACAGCCTGTATACCTTTATGAGCTAAAAGAGATTGCTCACAAGTTTAATTTTTTTCACAAGTAATAATTATTATCTTGGTATAAAATTCTTGAAGTTAAGTCAGCATATTCCTTTTTCTCTTTTCTAAAGCTATTTTATTTCACTTTCCTTGAAGATTTGTTGTTGATTACAAATTTCATTATTTTTTATAATTTATAATTATTATTTTCAATAACTGAAAAAGTTTGAAATTCTTGCTTGAGCATATAAGTTTTCAGGACAGCTAAGGAGACCAGGCAAGACATATGCAAGTATGCTTAAGCTATGCATACATATCTATGAGTCTGATGGATTACATACATATCTATGGGCCTAATGGATTACATCCCAGAGTTTTAAAGGAATTGGCAGAGGTCAGCTGATACACTTCCCCACCCCTTGCTCGCTACTCTCCAGCCATCCATCATTTGGTTAATCAAATTGATATGTTCTCATTGTGTTCTTTTTCATAGTCTATTTTATTGTTTGAATATTTTACTTCTGTTTCTATTCTTTTCATTTCTTCCTTTTTATTGTTATAAGCTGCCTAGAGTAGCCCTACAGTGAGATAGCTGGCAAATAAATTTAACAAAGTGGTTGGTTAAAAATAAAATAAAATAAATAAAACCCTAGATATACCAGGGATTAGTAAAATAAACTGAACATGACAAAGAAGAAGGAAAAAGCTCTTCATGAGAAATCAAATTCCATGTTTTATTATTATAGTTGAATATATTAATGTATTTATAAGTTTTTCTATGCATAGTTATTGACTTGCTGCTACCTACTTTGAGTTATGTAGCACTTTAGCTCAGATTAAAGATAAGCATCAATTCACTGATGTATCTGTTTCCATAGATATATCCCATTTCTTTTGTATTTTAAAAGAAATAAAATTCTAAAATTCTAAATAATGAAGAAGTATTAATTCTTAAGAAATAAAAATTCCTTGACTAATATTCCTAGGATGATAATTTTTTTAATTTACCTAAGAAGTGGTTTGAATATGTGTTTTCTTCTCTTTTCCATCTATTTTGGAATTAGTTTTTCTACTGAGTAAAATTGTTTTCATTTGTTTTAGAAGTTAAGAAATCCATAATTACAAATTTGCAAATGCATTATTAGTCCTGTTTTTGAAGTTCTTATTTGATTTTAAAGCAGTGAAAAGGATTGTCCATCCATCTTTTTCCTGATCCAGTATTGCCTGGATACTTCCATTATCAAATGATAGGAATAAGTCAAGAAATTGAAGTTTTCCATCATTTTAAAAGATCCCTCTAAAACCACCTAAAAACATAATTGTCAGCCTGAACTCTCAAATCATGTATAAACTGCCCCCAGCTTTGGGAAAAGCATTAGCACAGTTTAGGAGCTAATAACAAGAAGCTAATAATCAGGAACTTCAACTAGTAAGACAAAAAAGGAAATGAATCAATTTAAAAAATAGTATAGTGGTTAGAGAGCCTCTTATTGTTTGAAACTGAAATAAAGGTTATGTGGCTCTCCAATTATTGAACTACAACCCTCATCATTCTTTGTTAATGACCACATTACAGGTGGCTTCTGGAGACTGCAATTAAGCAACCCAAAGGTTTCTAATCCATTTCCTAGAATATTTAAAATCTGTGTGTTGGTTCTAGATTTATCATCAGAAACAAAGTCCTAAAACTTGATCTGGTGACTATCAACTGAATACAATATTGATCTAAATATGGCTGTATTTTAAATAATTTTTGTTTTGGATCATACACATGGACAACATTTCCTCTCAAAACAAACAAACTGGAACTCTCATCTAAAGTCAGTAGCTCTGCCACCTAGTGCTCTGATAATAGCATATTTTAAACAAGAATTTTACTCTTGTCTTTTAAAAACTCAGTAGATCTCTATGCTCAACTACTCCTTGCTTGTAAGAATACAGTAAAGCATGAGAGGCAGGGGAACAAATACTAATCAAGCACACCAAGGAGATTAAAAGATAATTAACATGTTAATCTATACATTACTAGAACAGCAAATACAGCTATACTTTCTGTCCTTCAGTTGCTCATTGTTTCTACTTTTTTGCAAAAACAGATCACTGAGCATTCAGTTCATAAACTTCACCTTTGCTTTAGAAGTCTGTATTTCATAACCATAGTGCAAAGGTGCCTTTTCCTCTGTATGCTAACATCTAACACTCCAGTATCAAATTTATTTCACTTTTAATACTGAGAACTAGTTGCTTAGAGATGTTCATCCTGTCAAAATTCTCTGCTTATTTCTAATGAGATTCCGATTTTATTTTCCCAGCACTTACATCAGTGTTTTTCATCCTTAGTAACTTTAATATGGATAGACTTCAACTCTCAGAATTCCCTGGTCAGCATGCTTTCTGGGGAATTCTGGGAGTAGAAGTTAACCCATCTACACTTACCAAAGTCGTTAAACACTGTTTTACAT
This sequence comes from Bungarus multicinctus, assembly GCA_023653725.1. Lineage (NCBI taxonomy): Eukaryota > Metazoa > Chordata > Lepidosauria > Squamata > Elapidae > Bungarus > Bungarus multicinctus. The sequence goes on from CM042848.1 coordinate 33,665,041, forward strand.
CATGGCAAAGAAATATACGTGGAGATATAATTGAAGAAGAAAGAAATTTAGTCAGGAAGCCTATAGAAAAACTGCATTTACAGTTTAATTTAATTAAGTACAGTAGGTGGTATAAAACTCAGCCAGTAAAAGGTGACCTATTACTTTTGGGTAAATATTTCTTTGATAGATGCTGCTAATGGAAGCACTTTCTCATAAACTGCAAAGTTCATTTTAAAAGCATAAGTAAACCTCAGTCAATCCCTTATCTGCCCTGACAGGTGGGGCTAGCATGTCTAGCTTGAAAAAATGCAGATGACCACAAAATGCAAATGACCAGCAGAGTTTTCTGAACCTCTTTACTTCCATGTAATTGCAGTCTGGAATTTTAACTCTCATATGATACTCCCACTGATATCAACACTCCAGCACTCCAGACACAGAATCATTTCCATTATTAGCTGTTTGACGTATGTTTTATGTAAGAGGTAAATGATATATGTTAGTGTCAGATCTGTGTATCTGCCATTCTTCAATGGAAGAAGAAGCGGGGAAGGAAGTTGGTAAAAAAAATCCTTTCTCGATGTAACTTGAATATATTAAATCTTATATTGAATTTCTATAATCTACACTTGATATACAACTGACTGAAACCAGATTTGCCGGAAACCTGTCACCTCTGAAAGAGACAGCAAAAGAAAAGGGACCATAAAAATTCCAGCCGGGAGATGTTTTCTGAGAAACCCATTAGAAGATCGTTCTCAGAAGAGGGGAGGGGGAATAAACATGTTGATTTTTTGTTTTACAAAATAGACATCAAGATAAGGGGAGGGGTCCTAAACTCCTTTATCTATCACTGCATGCCTGGGAGACGTTAGATGCTGCTTTTGAATCCCTACTTGAATTGTCTCATCTCAATAAAGGATTCCTTTTGAAACACCTAGATTTCAGAAGTTCATTCTTGTCGATTGAAATGGGAAAAGTTCACTTAGCCTGATAGTTAGGCTGAATTTTTTCCTAAAGAATAAGGATGAGTAATCAAGGATAGTCCATAAATAAATAAAATGGATAAAAATTATATGACTGAATATGCAAGACCAACTTTTGTTAAAAATATAAATTCCTATCAAATGTCTTAGTATCTTCTTTGTTTTAATTTACTTTTTTAATTTAATTTCTTAGCATTAAAATGTTGTATGCACTCTGACCAAAAAAATTTTAATGCCTACATGAGAAGATGTTTCTTTTATCATATCTATCTTTTCCAAAGATCTTTAATACCTTTGGAAAATTATTGCATATTAGTTCAGGTATTCAACATGAAAGGTTATAAGTATAATCTTATTAGAAAGTGAAGAGGTTCCCTGTTCTTAAAATACGAGTTTTTCAAGCATTGATACTACAGCAATGACATTACACACTGTCTTCTATTAAAGCAATCGGCATTGTGAAGCTGTAAAAAGGATAAGAAAAATCCAGTGGCCTCTGTAGTTCTCTTCTATTTTTGCTCAGCCTACCATGTATTGAAACCTCCATAATTCCTCTTTCTCTGGAAAAATGTTTGAGTTGCAAAAATTCTTTTAATATATTATAGCAAATCTTATTAACATGGTATCTTGCTTACATAACACCAAACAAGGATGTATGCAATGTATTGAATAAAATGCATATTGTGTTTCAATAAGCTGCTACTTATGAAATCATATTTTTACCCACTAGATAAAATTTTTTGGATGAAGTAAAATGTATTGATAACTATTTAGGACACACTCAAGGAGTCTGAAAGATGCAGTTTATCTGAATACTAGATTTGGCCAACAATGAGAAAGGCAAAGACAGAAACAGAAAAATAAATATACTATTGTCCAGGGGTCTTCAAACCTTACAGCTTTAAGACTTGTGGACCAACTCCCAGAACCCCTCCTCCAGTCATGTTAGCTCAGGAATTCTGGGAGTTGAAGTCCACAAGTCTTAAAGCTGTCAGGTTTGAAGACCCTTGTTATTGTCTAAAATATGTATAATCACTTCATTAGTAACAAATAACAAAATCAAATAAAAAAGGCACATTCTGATCAATGTAACAAAATCCAGGTCACAAGTAATAATAAAATCAAAACATGTATACAAATCATACATCTTAGGAAGAGCGGGAAAACAAAAGTATTTCAGGTAGAAATTATGGAAACACCCTTGCTACCTTAAGAACCAAAGATCACAAATATATTATCGATGTTGGCTGAGCATGAGGAGCTTTTGAGTGTTTGCTCTGCTTTTTAACTATGATCTACCTATAATTCTCTTCTGTTCAAAACTGTCAATCTTCAGCCATAAGTGTCAGAGAAACCTATGACAATTATAGTAAGGACTGAGGTGGTTGCAAGAAAGGGAGTTAGAATTCTACTAAATGGATAGTTCATATGTCTTACTAAGCTGAGTTTGTAAATTGCACAGAGCCATAAACAAGCTATAATGTAACTCAAATCAAATTATGGATCCTTTGAAGGTATGAACTTTGAAAGTGATAGAAAAAGAGGCCTATACTGTCACCTAATAAAGACAATCAAGATAGGTCCAAATTCAATGATGTACAGAAGTCTATTTGCATATTGAATGAGTATATTCTTACTGGAGCTACCAGTAACTGAAAAAATATGTCTATTATTCTTCAGCTGGGAATTGCTAATCGAAATTCAGATTGAATCACTCTACAACAGCTGGTGTTTCATGATTTGCTACAAAGCAGCAAAATTGAAGGTGAGAGTTCAAGTGCTGCAATTTCAAACTATTGATCAATGATCATTTTGGGCATCCTTATTGGTATGTGGCAAGCAAGCAAATCTTTAAGATTAAATAGGAACCATCAATGTCAATGTAACTCTCCAGTGGTGTTTGCTAGGTTGATTAACACTTGCCCCTGGTATTCTGGATTACTTTCAATTGCAAAGAGTCATACTATTAAAAATATGTATTTTAGTTTATCAAATTATATAGAAATAAACATTTTTAAGACACTATGTAATTTTGATAAATTATTACTCAACTATTTTCTTCTGACCTGACTTTTATTACACAAGCCATTTCAATAATTTGCTGCTAACAAAGCTAGAATAATTAACTTAAATATCTTGTTTCATGCAGCATGTGTGCTTTTCTAGAGATATGGAAAAGCACATATATTTCATGCTCTTCTAATATCACCTTCTCTTGTGTTCTACAAATATGTTGTAACTATATCTCTCAGGCATCTCAACTATTTTGCAATGAATCTGGCTGCAAAAATTACCATAGTATCACTAGGCCTAATCAATGTTTATAAAGTTACCCCATTTATAAACTTATAGACTGTGCCCCTTTGGAACTCATATTTCTAGTTGTAGGAAAAATATGTGAATGGTACCAATAAATAAGATCCCATTTTTCAACATTTCAAAGATTAAAGCAATGTCTGTTTACCAAATACTCAAGCTTTCCCTCCAATTATATACTGCTATTGCAAGTATACATGAATACAGAGACATAGCTGTTCCCTATTACATATATAAAAAGGAGAAGATTCTGCTTTTTTGGCTAAAGGTAATATTTGGTTAAAATAATGGACTCCAACACATCATTTAACCATTCAAATTATACTACAGTGGTGATAGCTGAAAAACCAGACTTAAATATTTATATTTATTTCCTGTACATGCACTGTAGACCAATAATGCTATTATTCATTCAGAATATGCTTCTGAATTGCCTAAAGTGGATGCTAGATCCTGCATAACAGCAATTCTATGTAAAAGTAAAAAGTAGGAAAAGGAGCTTGGGAAGTAAAGAAGTTGGTATCAAACATTTTATGCCAGTAGGGCTTTTGACAGTCTTTGTTTTTTTCCTTGAGGTCTAGCCTGACTTAGGTTCTCTTGCTATTTTCTTCAACTCCGCTTGTCATTTTTCCATTTCAGTGCTTCAATGTATTGTATTGTATTGCACTGTATTGCTTGAACATTTATCTATGATAGTCATCATTAAATGGGTTTGTCTGCAGTATAGACCAGAGGTGGTATTCAACTGGTTCGCACCTACCCGGGTGAACCGGTAGCGGTTATTTGGTGTGGGTCACCAAACTGGTGGCAACCCCCTGGCTGGCCACACCCCCAACCTGGTCGCCCAGTCGCTCACTTGCAATCGCTCTCCTAGCTTTCTGTTCCCCACGTCCTCTTTCTCCCTGGGAGAAAGGAAGAAAGGCATGGATGCTGCAAGTATTGCTTTCCCCATGTGAGTTAAAAGTGTCTGGAATGAGAAAGAGTGTAGGCTGACAGAGGGGGTGGGAGTGAATCAAGCCTTGGAGCACTTTTGCAACATAAAAGAAATGTGTTTTGGAAGCAGGTCCTTTAAAAACTTCTTCAAGGATTCCCCATGGATGCTGCAACTATCGCTTTCCCTATGTGAGTTAAAGTGCCTGGAGTGAGAAGATGTGCGGTCTGACGGAGGGGGTGGGGGAATCCACTCCAGCCTTGGAGAAATTTAAAGGAGCTGCTTCCAAAATGCTTGTCTGTTAAGTGCTCTCTCTCTCTCTCTCTCTCTCTGTGTGTGTGTGTGTGTTGAGAGAGAGAGAGAGAGAGAGAGAGAGAGAGAGAGAGAGAGAGAGAGAGAGAGAGAGAGAGAGAGAGAGAGAAAGAAAGAAAGAAAGAAAGAAAGAAAGAAAGAAAGAAAGAAAGAAAGAAAGAAAGAAAGAAAGAAAGAGGAAGGGAGAGAAAGAAAAAATAGGAAGAGAGAGAGATAATACTCTGTGCTATTATTTTTAATTGTTCCACTAGTTATCATGTGTTAATATTTTACACTGTCCCTATACCTAGAGTGATTTTTCTGCCTTTCTTTTGCCCAGGACTACCACATATTTTTCAGGGTTTACATGCATTCAATGTCAATAGTCCAGAGCATAAAATACACATATATTTAACATAAGTTGAAAGGGACCTTGGAGGTCTTCTAGTCCAATCCCCAGCTCAGGCAAGAAAACTGAGGATGCCAGACTCTGAGTAGAAATCCTGGGAAAGGTGTCAGAATAATATTTAGAAGGGACCTTGGGGTGAACCCTATACCATTTCAGAGAAATGGCTGTCCAATCTTTTCTTAAAAACTTCCCGTGATTGAGCACCCAGAACTTCTGGAGACAGGCAGTTACACTGGTTAATTGTTCTCACTGTCAGGAAGTTTCTCCTTAGTTTTAAGTTGCTTCTCTCTGTTCAGTTTCCATCCGTTGCTTCTTGTTTGCATTCTGCTTCTTTGGAAAATACATTGTCCCCCTTTCTTTGTGGCAGCCCCCTAAAAGCCTGTTGCCTATCACACTCTTGAATAAAGCATGTGAGCCATTTCCTCCTTTCAGTGATCCATGAAAGTACATCTATAGTATGCAGATAATAAAGTAAAAAACAGCGAACAACATTTTTACAGAACTATAGATAAGTTGAGGCTGGGTGACAAGGAATGGCTGGGAGGGGAGGGGCCAGGTGAGTCACCCCTTGATGTGAGTGACACTGAGATGGCCACGCGCACCCAGTCACATGACCACCAATCCATGCCTACCCAATCACATGACCACCAAGCCATGCCCACCGAACTGATAGTAGAAAAATTTGAATTCCACCACTGGTATAGACCCAAGAAAATACTATCAGTTACTCAAAACCACAGATTGAATTAAATATCTAGTTAAGATAAAAGTTGGTGTATTTATTGGCATGGAAGATTGATAATGTATTTGTTCATATATCTTATAAAATACTTAATTTAATATTAGATTTCATGTATCAAAGAATTGAGAACTGTGATATCAATTCATTCCATACAGAAGTCCTGAGTGAAAAAAGATCAGAATTAAGTAAGCATTTTACTTTTAAAACTTAAATAAATACAGAAAGCTCTTTCTATTTCACCTTAGTTGGTAAAATGAACAGCTTAGAACTGCAAAGTAACACTGACAGTTTTAATGAAAGTATAAGAAAGCTCCTAAATTGAAGTTTATATTTCAAAGTCCTGCTGGCTTCAGGGATTTTTTTTTATTGTTTCCAAATATTTTCTTCTTATATTTAATATCCTAAGATAAAGTTAATTAGCAATGCTTATAAATCCACTATGTGCAGAAAAGTTCAAGTGTAAATATCATCATTAAATGTAATGCTTAAAGGGACCTTGAAGATCCTCTACTCCACATATTTTGGGCCTTTAACATACTTGGGGGCCCAGGCCCGGGCATATAACCACATCTTCATCAATTTACAAAATGCCAACAGAATAGGGGATCATCCTAATCTCTGAAGAGAATGCTCTGGAGGCCAGGGGGCTACAGCAGAGAATGTACATTCCTTGAATGATAAGACCTGTAACATGTCCAACCTGCTGGACTGAATTCAGCAGATAGAAACAACTGGGAGAAGACGGTCCTTAGTAGCCTAATCCCAAGCCATGAAGGGCTTAAAAAGTGACAACCAGCACTTTGAATTATACCTGGAAGCACACTGACATTCAAGGCATTTCAGGTAGCATATTCAATACATGGGAGCCACATTCTGCACCAAATGAAGCTTCCAAATAGTCAAGGACAGTTCCATCAAGAATGCATATGTAGAGGCCCACATAAAGCATTTATTTTCTGGAATTATGCTTGTCTTGTGTGATTTCTCACTGTTCACATAACAGGATTCTGAGATAACATTAAGACTTTCAAATGATCCTGGTCCTGAGCACTTAACCTTGCTCATGAAAACCAAGCATTCACTAACCGGTTTATTTACTTTGGGCTTGCATTTCTTTCTGTCAGCTCTTATGCTTAAAGTCAGCTTGAATGCTGTCACCTTTGGGAAAAGGACAGAAGCAAAGAGTTAAAGATCTCTTCTTCCTGGCAATGGGCCTATCCTTTTTTCTTTCTTCACTTTTTATTGATATAGTCGTAAGAATGGCTTTTTGCTATTTTTAGTTTCCATGGCAAGCATAGATAATTTGTATGCATTAAAAATGAACTTGTTAACCCATACCAGAATCCTTCAAAAAGAGAAGCATGTTCAGTTACTGCAAATTCCTACAAGATATGTGCATGCACACAAACTGAATTCCTGAAGAATTCACTAAACATCTCTAAAAATCCCTTCCAATTTCAGTAAAAATTAAAGAATTAAAATGTGCCTGTTTCCCCTTGCCTCTCATTCAGCAGTTGCTTTTCTGACTGTCTATCCAGAAAGAAAAAAGAAAAAATTGGCCAGAATTGTCTACAAATATCCATAAGAAACAATGATTTTGATATTCTGCTGTATCAACTGCCTCCCTCCCACTTTAGGTTGGTTGATTTAATTTTCTGCCCAGGGGAAAGCAGCCTACAGGTTTGCAGGGACAGGCTCTCTCCCACAGATTTAAAACCCTTTTCTTCATCTAAAACATTTCCTTTGCATGGTACAACAAAACTTATTTTATGTATGTATGTGTTTGTTTGTTTGTTTTTCACATTTCCAAATTGCCCATGTCCCTCAGAAGGAGCTATTTTTTCCCCAACTAAAGGTGGTGGAGTGCTTGTTTGTATGCTATAAATGCAGAATTGGTTATGACAAACAGCAATCGAGTTTAAGAATCCCTTGCCAGAAAGCAGCACATGCCCTTTTAATTTTGTGTGTTCGCTGTTTAGAATTGGCATATATTATAATTCCCAAAGAATTGGTACATAGTTCAATATGTATCAATGATGTATTAAGCTGCACAAGACTGCATACAAAGACAAATCTGCTTGTAAGGCATTTTACCATTGCCTTACCTGAAAATGATACACACCATGGGCATTAGGGATCAAACTTTGCTCACATGATATCTGAAAAAGGTTATTTACAGATAAGTTAAGATTCATAGATCTGAGGTGGTATTTAAACAAATAAAGGTGAAAGGAACTATTCATGAAATGTCAGGTAGATGCAGATATAATATCTTTTGACACCTGCATTGCCTGCAGTGATAAAAGACAACACAGGAAAGGCAGGTGACCAGTGTAATATATAATTTCTAGGCTGGAAATACTTCTGATTTGGGAGAAAAACACTGAAGGAATATAACAGAAGCTGATTCATTGATTGCTGCTGTTTGTTGACTGTGTTTTCACTAGCTCATACATCCAGTAGTTTGCAAAAAATCACATGAGAATGATTACAAATTGAGGTATTAGCGCTGGGGAAGTAACTGCAGTTTATTTTAAGTTTACCTCATAGAGAGAGAGAGAAAGAGATGAGGAGGCAATGTAATTTTCCTTGTTGAGGCATTCTGCATTGCCTTAGCAATGTCAGATATCGTAGCACATCCGATATCTGACTTAATTCTCAGAAAAAAGCTTATGTACAAGCAGACCCCTGCCAAATGAGATCTACAAAATAACATAAAGTGAAGCAAAGCAGTAAAGCCACATCTTCTTATCCTGTCAATATTGGTAGGAATGGACTTGGTAGCAGAGGTAGTCTAGCTCTCAAACAAGCTAACAATAAAAAATGGCCCAGTCAAGAAGTCATTAAGACCACTCCAACCAACACTGACAGAGCAAGCGACTAATATATGAAACAAAAGCAAACTCCATTCCTTCCTAGCACTGATGATGTTACTTATTTGGTAATGAAAAGTTTGCAAGAAAACAATCAAGCCCCAAGAGTACCCAGGACCCCAAGGTTGCTATTATTATATTAGTAGCTATTTTTAATTCACTTTTAAATGATATGAAGCATACAATCTCTTTTTAAAGATATAACGTTTGTTCAGTAGATTGTCATTGATCACTGTGATTTCAAAATTGCATTCCTATTCAGTCAGTTCCAAACTGGGGTGGGATTCAAATTATTTAACAACCGGTTCTGTGGGTGTGGCTTAGTTGGTGGGCATGGCTTGGTGGTCATGTGATTGGCTGGGCATGACCAATTCAACATCACTCACATCGAGGCACGCATTTCCTCACCTGGCCTCTCATGACTGTGGTGATGCTGCAACAGTCGTAAGTGTGAAAAGTGGTCATAAGTCACTTTTTTCAGTGCCATTGTAACTTTGAATGGTCACTCCACACAAGCAAAGTACCAGCAAAGGAGGAGAAAAAAACTCCAGAAAAGTTCCAGAGACAGGAAGTCTAGTCCTGCCAAGAATGTAATAAGAGTTAATGGAGAAGCAGTTCTGTAAGCAACACCAGAATGTTTCCTTCCTTGCCTTCCTTACAGGATTAGGCCAGTAATTTCTTGTAACAATTGGTTCTCCGAACTGCTTAGAATGTTAACGACTGGTTCTAGCAAATAGATGCGAACCTGTAGAAACCCACCCCTGGTTCCAACTCAGGTTCCATTTATGTACATGTTGTGACTGCTATTTTTTTTAAAGAACTCAAAGATTTCAGACAAATTAAAAGAAATAATAAATAAGAAAAAATAAATGGGTTCCTGGAAGGAAGGGAATATTGCTGAAAGAAAATCATAATGGATTTGCATTTGCATCACCAACCTTTAGAGCAAGTGTTTCCAACTGGTGGTCCTATAGATCATATAACAAAAATAAAAGAAGTTTTTTATTTACATACATATCAATTTTATATGCAACCCAAGACAGCTCCTCTTCACTCAATGCAGCCCAAATAAGCCAAAAGTTTGGACACCCATGCTTTAGAGCAGCGGTCGCCAACTGGTTGGCCATGAGAAAATTTTGGTGGGCTGCAGAAAAATCTCATTCCCAGAGCAGCCCCCCCAAAAGCAATTAATCCAGGCTGCACAGAAACACAAGGCTGCACCAGCCACATGGCCTGTGGGAACCCTCCCCCCCACTCCTTACCCGGCAAACTTGCCTGCTAAATTGCTATTTTTCCTTTTTTTTTTGACCATCAGCTGTTCTGCTGTGCCAGGAAATTTAGATTAGGTAGGAAGCAGGAAATGGTTAGATTTCTTGCTTTCTAGCTAGTCTTTAGATCTTTGGCTCTGCTTTTAAGCACAGCCGAACCTCCCTTAGGACTGAAGATTCTATTATTCAGTGCAGACTCACAGCAAACAAATTTTAAGTGACAGACTAAGCTAGCCGATGGCAGATAGATAGATCATTGAATGATTCTGTGAGCAATTCAATCTGCCTGCCTGCTTTGCCTGATTTTGGGTAAAAGTTGCTCTTTTTTTAATAAAAAAATCAATATTTACATACATGGTGTGTTGTGAGTTATTTTGTGAGTTTGCTTGCTAGCAAATTTTATGAGTGATTGCAAGCAAATTTTATGTGACAGACTGAGCTAGCCAATGGCAGATAGATAAATCTCTGAATGAATCTGTGATTCTGTGAGCAACTCAATCTGCCTGCCTGCTTTGCCTGATTTTGAGTAAAAGTTGCTCTTTTTTAAAATAAAAAAATAAATATTTATATATTTATAATATTTACATACAAGCCATGCCCAGCCAGTCACATGACCACCAAGCCACACCCACAAATTAGGCCATGCCCACAGAACCGGTTAGTGGTCCCTGGGATTTAAAATTATGAGTTTGGTAGTCCTTGAGGTCCAAAAAGTTGGCGATCCCTGCTTTAGAGATTCCCAAGAGAATCAAGAGGAATGTGGAAGTAGGTGATTTTTTGACACTGTTTTCATGAATTTTAAAAAAGCTTTGATAAAATTTCTCATCAAAGGATGCTAAATAAACTAAGCAGCCACAAGGTAAGAGAACCTATCCTTTTAGAGTAATGCTAGATAGACAATTTTTCAATGAAGGAAAGTAAGAACTGTTCGAATATTTATGTTAGGATGAGTGCTTGTTCATGAATGATTTTGCTTTAGGAGTAAGCAATTAACTAACCAATATTAAGCTTGAATATGATATTGAACTTTTCACCACTTTCTCTTCTATAAAACAAAATCTACCCCTCCCCCTGCTTTTTTTATGTGTCTTTACACATCTGGCATGCCCAGTTTCAATGTTGCTCTGCATATATTTAATTTAAAAGGGATCTTTGGGAAAAAGGATTTAACACGTTCTGCGGATTTCCTGTGAAGTGAATGGAAGGAAAGTAATTGATTAATGACAGAGATAGGTAATCAAGATAACAGCAATAATTTCCCACTACAGAGACTGACTGTGAGGCTGTGTTTTATTGTGCTGTCTTACACAAGGTCTTATGACTGTCCTGCAGAGAATCAAACAACTTTCTCAAAACTCAGTTTTTTGTTTTCTTACTCTCACACTGAGAAAAGCTACTGCCAACTGCTATCAACTTGTTTGAGGCAATCAATAAAGGGACTTCATCCATTGGTCTTGCCTATTTGAAGGATCCTGTATTAATCTGAACTGTTAAAATTTTTGCAGTTAAAAATAAATAAGGAGACACTTATGTTTGAAAAATATTTAGAGCAATATGCCATTCATTAAATAAACCTCTTACCTTCTTGGAGATGAAATGGCTGAGAGTGGATGTATATGAAGGTGTATTAGTTTAAATATCTCTGTTTTTCTTTCCAGAAATTCAGACTTACATGGGGAAAAACCAGACACTTGATTTCTAAAGGGGCAGCTGTTTTTTTAATGCTTCGCCAACAGTCTCTGCAGCCTTTATCAAGTCTTATGAAGGCTCTCTTTATCTGCAGATTTAGCATTCTTTTTAAAGACTTCCAAATTAGAGTTTTAGAAACTAGGACTAAGCTATTGAATGATATGAAAAAGTGAGAGCAAGAGTAACACCACCTACCTCTATGCAATGCTTCTGTCTGGGAGCTGGGAGGACATTAAATTTTGCTGCTTCCACAGCATGATTTTACCATGTATGCGGAAGAGCTCTGTGCTTTGTTGTACTGTACACTTCACAATGTTATAGGAGCAAGCATTGGTGGTTATCTGGTTGAAATTCAAGTATTGTCAGCTATGGAAAAAGCCACCTCTATACAGAATATGTGCCAAGGTGCACAGTGGTTTTATCTGCCGGACGAAGATGCTAATAGGGAATGAAAACTAAGCCAGGGAAATTTAAAATAGTAGTTTAAAATTTAGGAAATTATCCAGCTGATTCTAATGTTAGTATAACAAATTGAAAAAAAAAATCCTTGTTCATTTACATAGACGTTTTAGCATGTATACCAGCTCATTGAAGTCTAGCAATTTTGACTTCTAAGCAGATAACAGCAATTAAAATTTCCTTGCAAATTATAGTTATATTACTCTATTGGACATAATAAACTGTGATATATCTATGTTGGAAGTTATGTGACTGACTCAATCAATAAAATATCATTGATGTTAGATTGGTGGGATTTAAAGAGGGTGGATCCCCCATAGATCTTTGCCTAGTATGGATGAATCAATCTTCTCCAAAAACATTCCAGGGTTATTTGTGGGACTTTTAAGCAGCCTACACTATAATTTTAACAATCCACATCTGATAAAAACTCAAAAATTATTCCATCAATAAACAGCCATTTATTAACAAGCTATATAGCGTATATCAAGATTGATCTAAGAACCAGTTTGATTTAATAGTTAAGATGCATTCTAGAAACCAAGAAACTGTGAGTTCTATTTCCACTTTAGATATGAAAGCTGGTGGGGTGACTTTGGTCTGGTCACTTTTCTTAGCCCACAACATTAGGCTCTGGTAACAAGCCAGTAGCTCAATTCCTGTCACAACCAATGAATCAATATTTGGTTGATGTGATAAAAGCAGATCCTTCATTGTGGGAAAATATTAGGAAGGCAACAGAAATTCAAACATTTATAATGCTTCTTAAAAATTAATTTACATGCACCCAATCTTTTGGTAACTTTTCAGACAATTTTGCTTCAGATAGTATCACTATTTAGTTAGAGAAAATATTGTAAACTATGGACCTGTGAACAATCTCCTGACCATCTAAGGTTTAGATAAAGCCAAGAAAGCTACCGTATGAACAATGTCAATATCAAAGCCTCGGGATGTATTGTTAGTTTCAAAAAAGTTCAATATCCTTTCTACAATTATTTTAAATTACTTACTTTTCACAAATATAGCTTGATCTTTTCCATCTTAATGTTCTCCCTTGCCCCCACTGTCCTCAGTTTTAGAGGACAGATTTAAGAATATTCCAAGCATTAGAGGCCTGTATCCCTACTAATCAGAATAGTTTCTGAAGATAGAATATGTAATTTTACGATGTAGGTTTTATATTGATTCTTGCTACAAGCTCTACTAATGTATATGATTTTCTGGCAGACAAAAACCTAAATGTGATATATACAGTTGCAAAATACTACTTTTGGCATCAAGAATTGTCTGATTATGGTTTGTCTGATTATGATTATGATCAGATTAACACACATAGAGTTTTATTACATGTATTTTCTTTTATGGCTATATTTTACATATGGATTCTAGGCCAGTAATCAAATCAAGTCTTAGTGAATGGCTAATGTCCGCAGAGAGTTTGCCAAGTCAGTTACATTTAGCATGTCGTTATAAAAACCTGCCAAGCTAGAAGCAAATAAACAGAAATGAGGATCGTAATCTTATTTTCCCTTGAGTGCTAGATAGCATTTTTTCCCCATAGGAGAAGTGATGCTGAAATTATGAGTCCCTTATCTAGCATGTTCAAAATAAAACTTGTATTGGACTGGAACCTGAGAGATGTGTGGGTGGTCTGGCAAATACCAATTCAGTTTCCTTTTGAGGGCTGTGAGTTTGTAAGTTTCAGTAAGCTTATGGTTGGGTCTACAAATAAGCAACAAATAGATTTTGTGGTTGATTTGATTTCCATTTGATTCCATTTTCAATGTTAGCAATGCTTGATTTTCTCATTTTCACTTCCAAAAAATGGTAACTACTGTGAAATGTAGACTTAGGAGACTGCTGAACATAATATGAGAAATTAAGTGATGTTATAAAAGCGGATTTTTTATTCTAGATAATATTTAACCATTCACATATATTCCAGCACTATGACCTAGGAGATATTATTTAACAAACAAGTACCAAAATAGTTGTATAATTCTCTGTTATGGGTAAGGTCAGAATAAAATTATAAAGTTAGAGCAGTGATGGCGAACCTTTTTGGCACCAAGTGCCCAAACTGCAACCAAAACCCTCTTATTTATTGTGAAGTGCCAACACGCAGGGGTGAGATCCAAATGGTGTTACAACCGGTTTGGTGAGCACACATTTTACATGTGGCCGTGCACTGTGCATGTGGCAATGCCTGATGCGTGCTGTGTGCTGTGTGCATGTGCACAGTGATTGCAAGAAATCATTAGCTGTGCTGCCCGGACAGCTGAAAAGTGCTGTGTGCACATGCACAGTGTTGGAAAAATCCTCTTCTTTCCTGCTTTTTCAACCTCAGCTGTTCCACGTAAAGCAACTGAGGTTGAAAAAGCAAGAAATAAAGGACAGCCACACTGGGTACAAATAATGGATTTCATTTTATTCAAATAACAACAGAAAGAGACCCCCCTCTCTCCTTTCAGGTAGGGTAAAATGAGAAGGGGACTCTTGATTAGATAACTCACTTTTCCCATAAGAAGCAACATCTCATCTCATTTCATCTCTCTCTCTCTCCCTCTCTTTCTATCTCTTGTCTCTCTTTCTCCCTCTTTCTCTTTCATCTCTTTCTCCCTTTCTCTCTCCCTTTCTCTCTCCCTTTCTCCCTCTCTTTCTCTCTCTCTCATATCTCTCTCTCTTTCTCCCTCCCTCCCTCTTCCCCCCTTCTCCTTCTCTCTCTGGCTACACACACTGTTGCCTGGAGATGAACCAAGGGGAGGAGAAAGGCAAAGCCTTCTGTAGCCCTCCCCATACAGCTCCTGAACTGTCACCTGTGACAGAGGGACACCAAGAGCAGGAAGCCGAGCTTTGGTTTACTGCAGGCATTAAAGTACCCAGTGGTGGTGCTTCCTTAGCCACGACTGCTGGGCGAGAAAAAAGACATTGGGCTCCACCCCCACAAAGGGGAATAGCAGCAATTGCAAACAGTCCTGGCTGACTGGGAAGAGGGACCCTCCTCCTGTCTCCCCAACTTTTCCCCCAGCTGCTGCCTCCTCACTTTTCCCTCAGACACAGGGCTAACCAATCGCCATGAGAATGTGGCTTCTCCTGTATGCAGAGAAGAAACTCTGAGAGATGAGGCGGGAGGGTAGAAGGGACTTTTGGAGGGTAAAGGGGATTATATCGCAACCTTTCTCCACATTCAAGGGGAGCTATTTCAGGTGACCATGGCTTCCTCTCCTACTTAGAAATAGAAGTCCCACTGATTGGGATTTTTTTTTTGGCTCAGAGCTAAGCTAAACGAGAGCTTTAAACAAGACACAGGTGTGACCAGATGGGCGTGGGTGGGCCCAAGCAGGGTAGAGTGGTTTTTTCCTGCAGTCTGCCTAGCAAACCCACATCGTGGCTGCTGTCTCTTGCCTCCACACGTCGAGGAGGCCGAGCAGCAGCGGTAAGAGCATGGACCACCTGAGCTGCAGGAAACAGCTGCCAGCGATGCCTAAAGATGTTGAAAATATTGTGAGGAGGAGGCTCGAACCCCCCCAGGAGCCACAAAGCACTTGCCACCCCTCTGGCCCTCGCCAAGCCTCCTCCTTCCCACTGGGCATGTGAGTGCTTCTGGCGAGGAGGAAGAGAAGTGTGGTGGGAGGAGGCTTAGCAGGTGTCAGAGGGGAGGCAAGCACTTTGTGGCTCCTGAGGGGGGTGCGGGAAGGGCTCCAGTGCCGTGATCTCCCACGTGGTACCCTCCCTCCCCATTTATCACCCCTGTTGCCAACAAAAGTTCACTGCAGACCACTGGCCTTTCCTGGTGGCAGTGGCGGCAGCGTCAGCAGATGAGGGCTGCAGGGTTACCCACTCCTCCTCTGCCAGAATCACACTCCGGGCAGCATCCAGCCAGCCATGCCTGCCCTCCCATGGACACAGGAGAGTGACTGGCAGCAGTGCTTCTGGCTGGAAAGGGGTGAATGTCCTGGAGCTGCATGCAGGCACCAACAGCACTGACAGCAAGCGGGCTGAGAGTGGGAGCAGCTGGGCCTGGGCCATGGCAAGCAAGTGGGGGGGGGCACAAAGTCAGCAACTTACCAAAAATTATGTAGGCCATAGTAGTCAAGCGAGGAATCAAGAAAGAAAAAGAAAGAAAGAAAGAAAGAAAGAAAGAAAGAAAGAAAGAAAGAAAGAAAGAAAGAAAGAAAGAAAGAAAGAAAGAAAGAAAGAAAGAAAGAAAGAAAGAAAGAAAGAAAGAAAGAAAGAAAGAAACAACAACAAGCAAGGAGTGGGAACCAGACAGCAGCTAAAGAACTATTAGACAGCACATGTGACTCTGGAAGAGGGAGACACAGATAGGGCGGGGTAGGGCCAGTCAATGGGGCAAAAAGTTAAGCAGTTTGGCCGGGTTTTTTTGCAAATGGGATGGTGAAGGGCAGTGTGATCTAGACCCGGAAATCACTGGGAGGCATGCATGCCAGTGGAGCTGAGTTGGGCCAACTGCTCGCATGCCAGCAGAGAGGGGTCTGCATGCCACCTAGAGCATTGATGGGTTTATTTAGAAAGCATGTAACTGAATTAGAGCAGCAATAGGGAGGGGATATCAATCACATCACTTAAAAGAAAAAGGATGGTTCAGCACATTATTTGTTTCTTAATAATTTATCTAATGCTTGAAAGGACTGCATTGGTTGAACTGCAACTTACAATATCAAAATAACTGTCCTTCAAGTGAAATAGAATCATAAAGAATCCTTTCTTTTCCATACTTCCCAGTGATCCTGAGAAAGTAAAACACCCATTTGAAAGGTTTAAGTGGTTTTCCAGCTGTAAATAAATAGATTAAATAAAATAAATGGATTAAGAAGCTAAGTTTCATTAACTATAGAAAGAACAATAAAATAACCAAGTCATGCATGTGGATTCTAGTGTCCAATTTATTTGCATTTTGGAACATTAATGCATATCAGGCTGTACAGATTTAATTATTAAACTCCTACTATGTAAAATATTGTAAAATATTTAATTTCATATATAACTCTGGAGTGAAATGTGTGGCAATGACAATTTGACAGATGTAACACATTATGTTACATAGCTTTTCTATTCCTGATTTATATTTTTATTGTTTACAACTATAAATACAAAACACAGCGCAATGGTTTTGGCATTACTTTGCCATATATACCAAAGATGTAGTCAACCCCATTAACATTTCTATTATTGGTACAATATTTACATTTTGCTTCCAATCCTCCTGATTTTGTTCTGACCTTCCCTTCTTTTTTGCAGTCACATATAAAACTTATTCCAAGTTTTGAAATATCCCGAATCCCCCTTATTTTTCATTTCTAAAGATAGTCTATCAGCTTCTGCACATATCATTATTTTCCTTATTATCTCTCCTTTTGGTGGTACATTTTGATTTTTCCAATACTGTGTGTAAACCATTCTTGCTGCGGTCAATACATGTATTATTAAATATGTCGTACCTTTACTGTGGTCTTCTGTCATTATTCCCAACAAGAATAATTCTGGGTTAAATTGAATGTGTTCTCCTACCATTTGCTCTATCCATGCCTGTATCAATTTCCAATATTGTCTTGCATGGTTACAGGTCCACCACATGTAATAAAATGTACCTGGTAAATCCTTGCACTTCCAGCATTTTGGTGATAAGTTTTTATACATTTTAATAAGCCTTGCTGGGGGAAGATGCCACCTGTAAAACTTCTTATATAAATTTTCCTTATAGGCCATCGCCATAGTTAATTTCCTATTGTTAGTCCAGAGTTTGGAGAATTTGATGGTTGGAGAGCTCTATGTTTGTCTGCCTGTTTTTTATATTCCTCAGCGGCTTCCACTAGAGCTTTTTTTTGTATCCTCCTAACCCTTCTTTAATGACTCCATCCAATCCATTAAAGACATGAATGTTGGGGGTTCCCTAGGCAACTCTGGCACAGGGACAAAATCCATGCCTGTATTGATTTGGAAAAGAATTAAGCCTATGCTGCAGTGTACTGCATTATTGTAAGCAACTTCTGCAAATGGCAACAGTTTGGCCCATTTCTCCTGTTGATAATTTACATAACATCTAATGTATTGTTCCACTATAGCATTTGTTTTCTCAGAGGCACCGTTACATGCCAGATGGAACACCAAGAAAAGGCCTTGGGATGACCCAATGGACTTTAAAAACTCCCTCCAGAACTTGACAGTAAACTGTACACCTCGATCTGAGATTACTCTATGAGGCACTCCATGGAGATGATAAATATGCTTCACAGTTTCACCAGTTTCTTAGCCGAAAGTAGTCCATTACATGCTGTAAAGTGGGCTTGCTTAGAGAATGTCGATAACAGTCCAAATCACAGTACTTCCTCCCAGGGGTGGGATTCTACTGGTTCTGTCCGGTTCTATAGAACCCCTTGTTAACTTTCTAAGCAGTTCAGAGAACCGTAATTAGAAGCAATCTCCTTTTGTTTTTTCCCACTTTTGTTACATCCTTGCCAGTACGTCTAGACTTCCTGTCTCCAGAGCTTCTGAGGCTTTCTTAAAGGGGAAGGGTTGTTTTAAGATTTTTACACTGCTTTTGGGAGGAAATACTTCCCTGGACAA
The DNA here is from genome assembly GCA_023653725.1 of Bungarus multicinctus. Taxonomy (NCBI): domain Eukaryota; kingdom Metazoa; phylum Chordata; class Lepidosauria; order Squamata; family Elapidae; genus Bungarus; species Bungarus multicinctus. Next base: position 33,683,578 of record CM042848.1, read on the forward strand.
CCAGCACTTTGAAGAAATAATTAAATAATGAAACAAAGCTTTTAGTGACAGGGAACCAAGATGAGTGACATTCAGCAAGGCTTCTTGGATAGTTAGACAGATTGACATTCAATCATGAGTTTACATACTCTTTCTGAGTTTTGGTTTAAAACTGGTTTTTGGTGAAGGTTAATTCTGTGTGGATGACATTTAATCCTGTGTTTATTGATGGGATAATTTTCCCTATTCAGCTTCAACAAGCAACAGCTACTGTTGTAATTTAATTATTTGTATTTTATTTGAATTTTTTCCTGCCTCGTGGTTTCTTTTTCTATCCGGGGAGGGGGTCTTCTTCATTACTTTAGTACTATCTGGCACTCTCCTTTTGGGGAGTACTTTCAAGAGGCAGGATGCAAGGTTGGCACTGATTTATTTTTACTGCCTTTCTGGGGGGCATGTGACCTTTCCCTAAATCTGGATGATTTCCTTAGGATATCTTGTGAGGTGAGACCAGCTGGTATCTTTAAATGGTGCAAATGGATCTAAGGATTGCTTTTCCTGGGTGTGCTTTTACTGGAGAGCTTAAATGACCTTTCTGCTAAAGGGTTTCACTTTATGAGCAACAGATGGCTGCTTGATACTTATCACTGCATTATAACTATTTTCATTCCTCAAGGTGCTCTGGCACCCTGCCTAATTTGTAACTCTGTTTTGCAGGTATTTTTAATCTAGTGATGGGTGTTTGGGACAGCGTTTTGCAAGCAAACAAGCTTTTTGTATTTTTGTACAGGTCATCCTTGACTTACAACATTTCATTTAGTGACCATTCAAAGTTACAATGACACTGAAAAAAGTGAATAATGACTGTTTTTCACACTTACAACTATTGCGGCATTCCCATGATCATGTGAGGCCAGGTGAAGAGAAGCGCCCCTCAATGTGAGTGATGTCGAGTTGGCCATGCCCACCCAGTCACATGACCACATAGCCACACCCACCCAGTCACATAGTCACCAAGGTATATAAATAAGGTACATAAATCTTGGTTCCTTTCCAAGCCAATCCCTCGTTCATTGTCAAATCAGTTTGATTTTCAACAAACCATGATCAGTTAAAAGTGCTGCTTTCAAATCAGTTGTCAGTTTGTCTTCTAGGAGTCTGGGGCTGCATTTGGCTTGGCCTTGGGTGGTTGCTTGGCCTGCAGATTGGACTTCTGATATCATAGTTTGTGCTACTTGCTCCTGGCAACTGTCAAATTGGGGTTTTCTTGACAAAGCATCCGCCAATATGTTTTTTCCTCCTGGGAATATATAGACCTCTTTAGGAGAAAGCTTCTGAGGTGTCTTCAGAGCCTTGAGGTTCTTATGATCAGTCCACACCTTGAATGGCTCTTTCACTACTTCCAGGAAATGCCTCCAAGACAGTAAAACCCATCACATGGCAAATGCATCTTTTTCCCAAACTGCCCACCTATGCTCTGTGTCCGTCAACCTTTTGGACACATAAGCACAAGTCATCAGTTGGTCTTAAGAGTTATTTTGTAGTAGAACTGCTGCAACAGCCATATCACTGGCATTGGCTTGAACTACAAAAGCTTTGGATGGGTCCAGATGCTGGAGGATAGGCTCAGTGGCAAAAAGACGTTTTAATGTCTCAAAAGATTTCTGACAGTTCATTGTCAAAGTAAGGGATTTGTTGGGTTTTAGTTTGCTTTGGTCAGGGAAAACCCAGTTTTTAATAACTCTGTTAAAGGGAGGGCAACCTCAGCAAATGAAATTTGTCTATAGAAATTTGCAAAACCCAAGAAGCTCTGAAGTTGTTTACGTGTTTTTGGTTGTTGCCAGCCTAGCACTACCTTCACTTTTCCTGGGTTCATTTCAGTCCCCTAGTTAGACACTAGGTAGCCCCAGTAGTCCAAAGAGTCTTTATAGAATTCATATTTTGACAGCTTTGCATATAATTTGGTGCTAAAAGTTTTTTCAGTACTTGCCTGACTAATTTGATATATTTTTTGATGATTTTGCTGATTATAAGAATGTCATTCAAGTAGACAAGGACCCCTTTGTACAGGTGTGGATGTAACACTTCATTAATTAGTTGTATAAATACGGGGGGGGGGGGGGCTTGGAGTCCGAAAGGCATAACTCAGAACTGGAAAGTACCCAGAGGGCAGTTGAAGGCAGTTTTCCACTCATCTCCCTCCTTTATACAGACTCGGTAGTAGGCTTCTCTCAGATCTAGCTTGGTAAAGATCTTGCATTTTGACAGGTGATTTAATAAGTTCTTCATTAGGGGGAGGTGGTACATGTTTTTATGCACAATGCGTTCATGCCCCTAAAGTCCACACATAAGCACAAGCTGCCATATTTCTTTTCTTTAAACAGTATTGAGGCTGCCCACCTAAATTTGGCTGGTTCAATGAAGCCTCTGTCTAAATTGGCATCAATGTATTTCCTCAAGTCAGTCATCTCAACTGGTGTCATGGAATACATCTTTGATTTAGGCAGTTTTACCCTGGGTTCCAATTCGATGGTACAATCAGTGGCTCGATGCAGGGGTAAAATGTTGCATTCCTCTTCGCTAAAAGCCTCAGCCAAGTCGCTGTATTCTTTAGGGGCCTAGGGCTCACCTGGAGGAGAGTCTGATGTGGTGGCTGCTGCTTCTGGTTCAAACTGGTTCAGCCAAACCAGTAGTAAAAAAAGCTTCCAACGATCAGCTGAGAGGAGGGAAAAAAGACAATCAGTTGAGAGGAGAAAGAAGAGAAAAGCTGCACCTGCCCTTGACTCTTCTTTCTCCTCTCAGCTTATTGGCACTGCAGGCCTCAGCTGGTTAGGTTCACAAACATTAGTGCACATGCATGTGCGTGATCACTGAACCAGTGGTGGAACAGGTAGGATCCCACTGCTGGAGAAACTCTCCAATACTACCACCTCTTACAATACTAGACAACACAATATCAACAGTAAAGACCTTCAAGTTTTTAGGTTCTATAATATCTCAAGACATCAAAAAGTCATCAAAAAAACACATCAAAATGTTCTTTTTGGGTCAACTCAGAAAGCTTAGATTGCCCAGGTACTGGTACAGAGGAATTTTTGAGCCTGTCATCTGCACCTCTATAACTGTTTGGTTTGGCTCTGCAACCAAACGAGACAGACACAGACTTCAATGGATAATTAAAACTGCAGAAAAAAACAATTGCCATCAACCTGCCTTCCATTGAGGACCTGTATACTGCATGAGTCAAAAAGAGGGCTGCAAAAATATCTACAGACCTCTTACATCCTGGACATAAATTGTTTCAACTTCTACCTCAAAACTACAGCTATAGGACATTGCACATCAGAACAACTAGAGACAAGGCAGTTTTTCGCCCATGCCATCACTCTGTTAAACAACTAATTCCCACAACACTGTCAAACTATTTAGTAAGGCTGTATTACTATTATTCTTCTCATCTTTCCTATTACCTATCTCCTTTTCTACTTATAACTTTGTTGCTTAATATCTTTATAATTTATATTGTTTTATTTAGTATCATAAGTTTATTTTATGTTGATTGCTTATTTAGTATCCTATGAGTATCAGTAAGTGTTGTATCATATTATTTATGATGAATGTATTTTTATGATGACTATGATCATGATTTATCACTTGTAACTTTATGTACACTGAGAGTTTATGCACTGAAGGCAAATTCCTTGTGTGTCCAATTACACTTGGCCAATAAAAAAGAATTCTAATTCTAATTAACAGTAAAACAGTGACAATCATATCTTTAACATGAGGGATCTTGAAGTCCTGGTGAACAATGATTTAAATATGAGCCAACAGTGTGCAGCAGCATCCAAAAAAGTCAATATAATCATAGGTTGCAGTAATAGAGGGATAGACTCAAGATCATGTGAAATTCTAGTACTTCTTTACAAAGCCTTAGTAAGATCACACTTGGAATACTGCACCCAGTTCTGTCACCTCAATATAAAAAAGATGTTGACACTCTGGAAACAATGCAGAGAAGAACAAAATGATTAGAGGGCTGGAGGCTAAAGCAATGAAGAATAGTTACAGGAATTGGGTATGTCTAGTCTAAGAAAAAGAAGGACTAGGAGACACATGACAGCAGTGCTTCAATATTTGACATGCTTGTACAAAGATGAGGAGATCAAACTATTTTCCAAACTACCAAAAGGCAAGACAAGAAACAACCAAGGAGATAAGTAACCTAGAACTAAGGAGAAATTTCCTTATTGTGAGAGCAATCAACCAATGGAATAGCTTGCCTTCAGAAGTTGTGTTGCTCCATCATTGGAAATTTTCAAAAAGAGACTGGACAACCATTTGTCTGAAATGGTATTGGGTCTCCTGCTTCAGCAGGAGATTCAAAGACTTCCCAAGGGCCTTCCTACTCTATTATTCTATGTTCTATGACATGTTTTCATTTGTCCAATCATTCCAGAAAGCTATGACACATTCCAAATAAAGTTATACTTGACTAATCAGTTGATTCATAATGTCATCTTTTCATTTTCATATAGGAATTTTGCATAAAAGATACATTACAAAAAGAATAAATGAAAAAGTGATCAATTTGATTGTGCTCAGCATAACTCTGTATTTGTCTTATATATGTAGCCTCTCCAGAATGAAAACAGAGTTATTTTCCATTTAAATGATGTTATTACCCTAACAGCTCCCATTTACGTTCTGAATTTTCATTGTACTAGTCATCCAGTTTCATTGAAATAATGAAATACTTGGCCTGTCTATTTTAATGTGATATTTTTTCATGCTGTATTTGAGAGGAGTCACCAATGAATTAAATGAATATCTTCAGAAGAATTTCTAGCCCCCAGGAGGCATCAAATAAAATGTTAAAAGTGACTCAGAGTCCCTCTGGTACCATACATTTGTAACTAGAAAGGAAATGCCATTATTGCAAATCCCCTGTTTTTGTCTTAAAAATTCTGTCCCATATCCCTAGAGTGTCAGTTCAGTTAATTAATTCAAACAATTTTATTTCTAATCTTTAAAACATTTTCATATTTAAAACAATAAATGAGACACTTAAGGGGGTTCCATTCATTGCTGGTGATTAATATGCCAAGGAATTATGATATTTATAACTAGCCTTTATTAAAATTCATTCATTTCCCAATCACTTTGACCAATACAGTGTTAAAATTATGAGCTTTCTAATGGGTGATAATGAAAAATAGAAAAAAGATCAGGGTTCCCTTTTTCTCCCCCTCCAGTACCCATTTTAGTTTCTCCTCTTCCTGATATAATCAATTTCTTACTTAGTCTGTGACATGCCATTCAGGGAGTTCAATTTATTAAATGTTGATACTATTGTAATTAACAATTACAATAGGACTGGTTTGATTATATTTTCTGTGAAACAGCATGTTAGATTGATGTAGTTGGAAACTCACAGATCTGGTAACTTTGATATTAATTGGTGACCGGGTTATGTATTTGGAAAAGGGCTTCATGCAAAAATATTCCTATGATACTTCTTTTAAGGGGTGGTTTTATACTGTTCCATTTTCTCTGTTCCATGGGAAGGAGTAAATGCCATGTATATGCTTCTGATATAGCAGAACTGAAGCATAATATCAAAATATTGGGATAAATCACAATATTTATTTCTTCATCTGCCTATGCAATAAAAATGTGGTAAAAATCTAATTCATTAGTCATGGAACTTTCCAGTGTAAATTTCAGCAGTCTGCAAGACAGTGTATGGCATCTGAAACTTCAAAGATGAATGAGATCTCCTAAAATATTGAGTACCTCAGTTAAATATATTTCCCAAACTTAATATCAAAATTTATTAAATAATAGCTATACTGAATTAAATTGAAATTTAAGAAAAATAAAACCCAGTGTATATGTGAGAAAGAAAGAGGAATTTTATAACCTATGGTGCCTTCCTGACAGTTAAAATATCTGTCAGTCTAACTATATAAACCAAACCAAGAACTCAACTCCAAAAAAGCCAAACTTACTTTTATTAATAGGATTAATTTTATCTATAGGATACAGCTGTAGAAACAGAATCTTTCAAGACGGGCTATGCTTTATTCCGTCCTTTCCCTCATGGGCAGCAAACAAATTTATTAACGAGGAGGAGGAGGAGGAGAAGGAGGAGGAGGAGGAGAAGGAGGAGGAGGAGGAGGAGGAGGAGTTGTTTATAATAAATAAATTTAATAATAAATTTAATAAATAATATGAATTTGGCAGGTATCTACCTGAGTTACTTTCATATGCATTCTGTATACTTTGGACTTGTTATGTTGATTGCATCAAAAGAAAGTCACACAACCTGCAACGTCACATCCAACTCCACCCCATCCAATCCACCATCACTCAAAACTAGGCATGCACGCCCCTAACTACCTTTATTCCAACCACAACTGACCTTAAATGCAAGCTACTAAATGCAAGAAGCCTTGTAAATAAAATACCTGAAATTCTCCTCTTACTAAATACGGCTAAATTCAACATCATATTTGTCTGTGAAACATGGCTCAATGCATCTCTCCCTGACTCCATTACCACAATAACAGACTATCATGTTTACCAATCAGATCATGAAATCTGTAGAGGAGGTGGTATTGCTATCTTCTATAAAAAGTCCCTACATCTAAAAAACATCCAAGTTACCTAGGAACTTGCTCTTCCTGAGACCATTGTCTGTGAACTGTCCTTAAATATCACATTTCGATTCTTACTATGTTACAGAGCCCCTGATTATGACATTGAACATGTAAACAAATTAAATTCACTACTAACACGGGTAGTATCCTGTCCACAAGCTTTTATCTTTCTTGGTAATCTCAATACATCTCATATTAACTGGACCCTAAACGAATGTAAAACTGAACCCGTACATGCAACTTCCTACAATGCTATAACAAATCAGGGACTGGAACAACTAGTAACCAACAACACTAGACTTAACAACTGCCTTGATCTCATCTTCTGCAATAGTTTGAATTCAGTTTATGGAATACAAATTAAAGAACCCTTTTCCAACAGTGACTACAACATGATTGACTTTTGTCTCAACATACGTCCACACAAAAATCATCACAATGACGGGATCCCCAATTATAATTTCAAAAAAGGCAACTATGATCTTATAGACAATGATCTCTCATCTCTTCATTGGCAACTTCTATTCTCTGGATGCAATACTGTTGAAGACCATTACAACATATTTTTACTTGAAGTCAAAAGAGTCATCAAACCATATGTACCAATAACAACTCCCAAAACCAGAAAAAACAAATTACCCATAACAATAAGGAAGCTTCAATCCAAAAAGAAGTCCATTTGGCTGAAAAACAAATCTAGTCACATTGCCAACTTCAAAACTTGATACAAAAATTTATGCCACCAGATAAAGACTGAATGCACCAATTATCACATTAAACAAGAGGAAAACCTTCTATGCACCAATTCCACCCGCACTTTTTGTAAACAACAAACTAAAAGACTCAATGTCCATACCACCCCTGAAAGGACCTAATGGTAAAGGCTGCAATGATGACACCATTAAAACCAACCTCTTTAACACATTCATTGGCTCAGTATTTGTAAACAGCATTGGATCATGCCCAGTATTTCCTAGTCAAACCACAGACAACTACAATGATCTAATATATATCAATTTTACAGAAGACAATGTTGTAAAAGCACTACACAATCTAAAACCATCTCTATCTATTGGACCGGACAGAATATGTGCCTACTTTTTAAAAAAGTTATCCACTGCCATAGCCGAACCTCTAATCATAATCTTTGAAAAAATTTTCAGGACCAGCTCCTTGCCAAAACTATGGTCACAAGCCACAGACATCCCCATCTTCAAAAATTTTCAACCTAGCCTAGTTGAAAATTACAGACCAATCTCTTTATGCTGTGTCACCTGTAAAGTCATGGAATCAATTATTAACCAATCCATTACCCTCCACTTACAGACAAACAACCTACTCTCTAATAAACAATTTGGTTTCAGAAAAAAAACTATCCTGTAATCTGCAACTCTTACATTGCAAAAACATATGGACTACACAACTCGATCAGGGCAAAGCAATAGACGCAATCTACATAGACTTCTGTAAAGCCTTTGATTCAGTGGTACATGACAAACTACTCCTAAAACTAAAATCTTACGGTATCTCTGGACACCTGCATAACTGGATAGAAGCATTCCTGTCAAGCAGACAACAAATTGTCAAAATTGGGAGCATCCTATCCAATTCTGTACCTGTCAACAGTGGTGTCCCCCAGGACAATTTTCTAGGACCAACTCTCTTCATACTCTACATAAATGACCTCTGTGATCATATTAAGAGCAACTGCTTTCTCTTCACTATGATGTAAAGCTAATTAACACCACAAACAATACTGCTACCCTTCAAAAAGACTATGTATCAGAATGGTCAAACAAATGGCAACTTCAAATCACAACAAATAAGTGCTCTGTCTTACATATTGGCAAAAAAAAAATCAGAAAATAAAATACAGGCTGAATAGTCAAGACTTTGTTGATGATCCAAACTCTGTAAAGGACCTTGGAGTGCTCATCTCTATTGATCTAAGTGCTAGAGCTCACTGTAACTACATAGCCAAAAAGGCATTAAAAGTTGTTAATCTAATCCTACGTAGCTTTTTCTCTGGTAATATCACACTACTAACTAGACCATGCAAAACATTTGCTAGACCAATACTCGAATACAGCTCATCAGTCTGGAACCCACATTACGTATCTGATATTAACACATTTGAGAAAGTCTAGAAATATTTTACAAGAAAAGTTCTTCACTCCTCTACTCGTTGCAGAATACCTTATGCCACCAGACTCAAAATTCTAGACCTTGAAAACCTAGAACTACGCCGCCTTCAGTCTGATCTAAGTATAGTATATAAAATTATACATTGCAATGTCCTACTTGTCAATGAATACTTCAGCTTCAACCATAACAATACAAGAGCACATAATCAAGGTAAATCGCACCAAACTTGATTGCAGGAAATACTACTTCAGCAACAGAGTGGTCAATGTCTGGAATACTCTACCTGACTCTGTGGTTTCTTCCCCAAACCCCAAAAACTTTAACCTTAGACTGTCTATTATTGACCTCACCTCTTTCCTAAGAGGTGCGTAGGGGGCATGCATAAGCATACCAATGTGCCTACCGTCCCTGTCCTATTGTTTCTTTTTTTTTAATTTTCTTATATAGATCCATTTCATGTATTCATAACTATGTTTATATTTATACCTGTTATCTTATAATCGCTTGACTAAATAAATAAATAAATAAATAAATAAAAAAATAAAAAAATAAAATAAAAATGTTATTCCCTTTGTCACTTTGATAATGGATTTAGCCTATCTCTATCCAGGTTGTTTTTCCTTTTTCTCTACAAAGTCAGAAAGGATTAAATACATTATATCACTTCCTGTGCATCTAATGTTATATGTTTGGCTAAAAGGATTTTAAGACATTCCTCTTTCAGAAATAAACCAATCTCAAAAGGATTAAAAAAAATCATAGAAAAGCTATTTCAGGTAGTAAAATGCAATCCTTTTATAATGAAAAAAAAATGAATTACAGAGCCGATTACTGGGAAAAAGGAATTCTAGTTGACTTAAACACAAAAAAGTCCAAAATTAATCAAAAGTTCTAGTCAGACACAGAATTGTAGTGAACTGGTACATTTTTTTTAAAAAAAAGCAGATAATTATATATTTCAAAAGAAACAAAATATCCTTCAGGCAAACACTTATGCCTGCAATTCTTAGGAATCTTTTTTCCTAAGATTCCAAATATTCATCAGAAGCTATAGGAAGGTGATAAAAATAGTCTAATCCCAGGTTCAGTCCACACCTATCTTGAGTTCTCCCTCAGTTTTAACTGGGTATGTTTTTTTTTATCTTCAGCAGGAGCTGAGAGAGTTCATTCTCTCTGTCTGTGACAAGGCTGTCACATTTATGATTCAGAAATTTTGCAACACCTATGAATATCTGACAATGAGACTACAATTCAGAACAAATACCTGTTCTATAAGAGCTGAAGAAATAGATCTATTCCCATTGGACCAAATCATATATTTTCTTGTTGTCAGAATTTGGAACAGGATTTTGAAAATGAAACTTCATTCATCCCACTGATCCCATTGTTGAAACATGCAAATAGATTAAGCATCACAAGCAACTTAGAGTTTTACAATCAGATAAAGCTTGCCAATCTTTCTAAAAACCACTGCAGAATTTTCTATATACTTGTTTCAAAAGCCATCCAATATAGTTTTCATTAGTAAAGGAGAATGTAATGCAGAATGGGATTATTTTTCTAATAACTTGACAGAGGAAAAATGAGTAAACTCTGCATTAGAAAAAGTACAGATATAGAATACACACATACATAAATATTATTTGGACAGTTATCAGCAATAGAAAACTTTTCTTCATTTCCTGTAGATTCTATTGTTTTGAATTTGGCTATTTTTTTTATCATTCAACTGACCTCAATTGGATACACTGATTAATATGCATCATTTCCAGAACAAATATTGGTCCAAGTGCAAAAAGAATAATTTGCCATATTTGTTTAGCAAATGTGATATATTCTAATCAACATAATTATATTCAGAAGCTTAACAAATGGGAGTAGATATCTGATGGCATATAGCTTTCTTGTATCTGTCAATAAAGAATATATTAGACTGATATTTCTCAATATTCATATCCATATTTTTTTTAAAAAACATTCCTACTGGCTAATTTGTTTAAAGGACATACTGTAAGTTGCTGCCTCTTGATTTCATTTAAGATTACTGACCACCTCAAAATCATTCCCTACATTCTTTTTGTTAATATTCTGCGATTCTCCATATTTTTTTCTAAATCTATTTGTTCTAAAAATGCTCATGCTGCATAGGTTACTTTAGATCAAAACTAATGTTTTGTAAAATTAAGTCTCTCAAGCTTTCCAGTTGAGATAACAGGTAGAACATATATGAAAGGACAAAATGATTCAGCTACCTCCATTGAAAGAGTAGGACTACCTTAAAGTCTGACCGCATATTGTTGGTTGGATACAAAGAGAGGTATTACAGGGCATTATTCAATGATAAATAGTTATAATAGAAATATGGGCTAAATACAAAAGTCTAGATTTAAGTCTTAGTATTAAGAAATTATTTTAATGGAAGTGAACGTATAAAAAACTTGATCGGGGAGAAATAATAATTTATATAAATTTCAATATTTACTTTTAATAAACAAAAATGAAATATTTCTGGCATATTTCCCGGGAAGTGTCAAAATGCATTATTGGTTTTAATATCTTTGCATAAGTATTCAAAAGGAATTACAAAAACAAAGTGGAAAACTTAAAAGACTTGTCAATTTTAAAAATCTATAACACAAGATTCAGAATACTCACTGGAGCTTATTTCTAACTGGTTACTGAAATATAAATCAAAAATTGAACAAGTCAAAGATAATAGTATTAAATGAATAAAGAATTTTTAAAATGGTAAGTAATAATGGAAGATAAATGTCAAACTTACTTCTAAGTATCTTTATTGAAATATGTTCCCTTACTAAATTTTTGGGAGCAACATTTATCCAAGACAAAAATTAAAAAAACTGACATATTTCTGTTATGTTATGTAAATAAGGTGTCAATGTCATCTTTTCACAATGATTAAATCCTGCTTATGCAGTAAAATTATCTATATTCCCTTCAAACTTCCCTTATTCCCCTATAGCTTAAAATAGAATAGTGAAAGTTAGGAAAAAATACACTTAGCGGCCTCAGGGTAATGTGTCATTTATTTCTATATTTGCTTAAATATGTATAATTATATAGTAATGTATACATCTGGTTGTGATGTGAAATAAACATTTATTTAGCAGTTGCACTTAGAGAAAAATTTGCATTAATGCAGATGCATATCTATCAAGTGATTGAGTAATTGAATGATCTTTAAATTATCATCACCACTACCACCATCACTATCAGGATTCCACCTTGCTTTTTAAATAAATGTTTGTCTGTACTATTTGCCATTTCAATCATGCTGTCACTGAGTTTAGAAACCTTAAAAATGCATTTAAGGTTTATCTATACCTTACCTAATAACACAGGTTTCCAGAAAAATGGTTCTTATCTTCAACAGAACTAAAAATTTAAGTCCTTCCAAATATCCAAATGTCTATCACATGTTGGCACTACACAATGCTGGTTACTCTGAAATGGACACTGTAAGAAAGCAAATGTTCCAATATGTTCCCTATGATTTTATTTGTTCACCATCAATAATTAGTTCCATTATGCTATCTTATGAAATGTAAATTGTTGAAAAGATTATGGCTTTTCAGTGCTGGAATCTGAATTACCAGTTTCTTCCTTAAAGAGATTTGGCTGATTGACATATTTCTGAGTGTTTGGTGACAGAGCAGTTAATTTAGTTTCATTCTCTTAAATGATTTATTTTTCAGCAATACTTCTACATTATTTTAAGCTCATATGTTTTTATCTCTCCTTCTTTTTCAAATGAATGCATGGCCTTGATGTTATAGTTGCCTCTGTTTTAGCTAGATGTCACCTGTTTATGTTGCTTCTAACACTTCATGACTCCACTTTGTTTTGTTGTTATCTATAAGTAATTGCTTCTTTGACTATCTTTAATCTTATACCTATATCATCAGTCACTTTGCATTCTTTTGGAACAAAGATTTTTTCAAATGACTATTGGGTCCTCATTATATACCCAAGATCTTTAATATTCATTTTAATATTAATGTTTCCAGTGAATATTTATCTAATATTGAATCATTTGTTTTTTCTTGTAATCCAAGTTATTCTCAGCCTCTTTTTTCAAGAACAGCAATCCAAAGGTAGATATTTTATATATTTTTTTCATTTAGTTTTCACACTCATATGTTACAAATGAAAAACTATGACCTTGACAATACTTGCCTTTGTTTTCAATGTGATATTTCTGCACTATAATATTTTGCAATTTGTTATGATCTGTTTTCTAAGTAACCATCCTTTAGTCTAAGAAGTGGTGTTCTTGAAGCTGAAGTTGAAGCTTCAATTTCTCTGCCTATTTGCACTGGGATGGCATTCATTTTGACATGATTTGAGGTTTTTGGTTTTTTAGCACTGAGCATTTGGCTCACTTTAAAATTCTCTTACCATTTCCCCAACAAGACTGTATTTAAGTCACCTATGCTTTTAAGTCATTAAAGTCTTCAGTATTAAAATCTTAATATTAATTTTAATTAATTAATTAATGAATTTTAATATTAATTAAAATCTTCAGTATACACTGGTCTACAAGGAGAAAGCCTCAAAAATGAAAGTAGCTTAATTTTACCAGAATTGGGTCACTAATAAAGGAAAATTAAATCCTAAGTATTAATTGGCTCCAGTTTCCAAGATACATCTTCAGGTCAAAATTGCATCAAAATAATTTCAAAATTACAAGGGGGGTGTACGATTATGTTCCATAACTCTTCAGAAAAGTTTGATATAGCAATGAGAATGGTGCCACACCAATCATTATATATTTATCTTTTTATTGATACAAATAATATAATTTTCCATTCATTTATTGGTTTTTCATGCTTTTTAAATACAAAACTGACAAGTTCTAACATCAGATTAAATGACAAGGTTCCATCTTTATTCAGTATCAAATCTGTGCTTTTTGACTTTTTTCTTGTGAATTGCAATAGGATCATCGCTGGGGAGATTCCAGCAGTAAGCACAAAACATGGACAGACTCCATTTCCCTTGTATCTTTTCTCCATGCCTGCAATTTCCTATTGCTCTTTACTCCCTGTCCCACAGTTCAAAGGAAAATAGTCTAAATGTAAGTGTAAGAAGTGATTTTTCAGTGACATGTTTGAATTAAGTGCTTTATAGGATCTAAGCAAATTTTCCATGTGTTTTCTGCCTTGCTGTTCTCAAAGTAAGGTAAATTTATATACTTCCATGTGGTACCACTTTCATTGCTCTACCGTACTTTGTCGAGGCATCATGATCATTTCCCTCCCTTGTAGGCTAATATACTCCCCTGTGTATAAATCATTTTTTTAAAAATATTTTTTATTACATTTTCACAAATATAAATCTCAATCATGTTGTGACAATGTTTTGGCATCGACAAATATGTATATCTTATAAGTCTTATTATATACATCATTGTTACATACATCAACAAGTATCTTGTGTGATTTATTATAGGTACCTATTATTACGTCTATCTTATATACCTTATTGTCTATCTGTCTAGAATAATATTCTCTTAAGGTCTCTTATTTTAATTACATTAATCCATTCTTCCTACCTTTTGTATATATTCTCTAACCATTCATACCATTTGTCCCATATTCAGAGTTTTCCTTCTCTTTCATTTCTAATGTGAACATATCCATTTCCGCACATTCCAATATTTTGTGTATAATTAAATATTTTAGGAGGATGTTGACAAAATTTGTACAAAAGCTATTCTGGCTGCCATCACAATATATAAAATAATGTATTTTATCTTTTTTGTATATTGTTCTGTAACCCTGTGTATAAATCTTTATTGTGAAATATCTTGAATACTTTAGCCAAACAGGACTTTTATCACCTGTTTTCTAATTCATTTAATCAAAATATGTAAAATTAACACGTTTTGTTTTGGAAGTCAATAATTTCCCAAAATTTGTAGACCAATGATATATCTGAGATTGTTGATGTTCTTCAGCAATGGTAATTTCAATTTCAATTTTTTCTAGCAATATTTCTCATGATAGCTTCTGCATACACAGGAAATTAATCAAGATGGCAAAATTGTGAGGGACTTGTTTCTCGGTTTTGAACCATTCAGTTGCTCTGTAATCAGTGCTGACTGTTTCTTCTTCATCATATAAATTCTTCAATAGGCAGTTCAAGGGAATAGATATACCAATGTTTTAAAAATACTTTTTATATTTTTGTGATTAAAGCAAAAGAATAATTCAGGCAAAAATATATTTCTTTTTGGAATTTGTTGGACAATTGGCACATTTTTGTCATTTACAGCATTGATGACATCTGGTTTGCAAAATCCTAAGCATTATCTTTTCCTAGCTTGTGAAATAAATGTCCCTCCATAATTTGAGCATTCTTTAGCATTGTTTTTCTTTCTTTCTTTCTCTTTCTTTCTTTCTTTCTTTCTTTCTTTCTTTCTTTCTTTCTTTCTTTCTTTCTTTCTTTCTTTCTTTCTTTCTTTCTTTCTTTCTTTCTTTCTTTCTTTCTTTCTTTCTTGAAATACAAATTTGTCTTCTCAAGTCCCTTATTTTTCATACCTGCTTAAAAACTGCAAGTGGCTCTGTAACTGTCTCATCTTCTCAATTTTAAATAGTCCTGCTGATTTTTCATCAATTCCTGCAGCTTCGTTATTGGCAATATTTTTTGGGGGGGGCGGGAGGGACTTTCAAACACTCAGGCTATTATTCAGGGATAATTTTTTTTATACATATCATCAATTTTAAACTTTAAACTTTTGCATATATTTGCTTATTCTTCTTTACCCAATAGATTTTTTATTACCATCTTTGCATAAAATCATATTTCAATTGCTATAATTTTCCTAATTAAATTTCTTATCTTTTCCTTTTTATTTTTATCTATAATATAAATATCACATTTGCTTTAAATATTATATGTTGTCTTAAATGTTACTACAATCTTTGATACATGTATGATATATAGTGTTAGTACAACATGGAAATAATCAAAAATAATTACAGTAATCTACCCTTCCTTTTTATGAGACATAGAAAAGCAAAATTCCAAACTGACATCTCATAACCAACAATTTGGTAGCACAGTTACCACTGTGGCAAGCCAGAAACCAATTGAGTCTTTAGATCTACACTAAGATTTAGAGATGAGGGGTCCTTGGTGTTCTCTGAGTTTACTTGTTAACTTGCAGAGGTTTCTTACCCAAACCAGGTAACGTCATCAGTACTAATCTGAGCTACAAATATTCTCCTCTATCTATTAGTAAGGTTCAGAGGGACTTTTGCCTCCTTTTTATCTTTCTTCACAGAACAGATAATATAAATAGTAATATAATATAAATAGATAATATAAATAAACTCAAGGATCGCTTGATACATCTTAGAGTAACTTGGTTATAATTCAGACAGTTGACCAACTGCCAGGGATAATTTAAAATAAGATATGTTATCCACCATACAACATGCAGAGATATTCTGATGACATATTTTGCCAATAACATGCAAAGCCAATGAGCTGACTGTCTGCCGAAAAGATTGGTACATGATACATTATTTTTCACATATTGCTACTTTTTTTTCCCTTCTGCAGATGAAAAGAAATTAGAAAATTCTATTAGAGAATTCATGTTGCCCTCTTTATCTTAATTGTTACAAGTAGCAGTATAGAAATAGAATAGAATAGAATTCTTTATTGGCCAAGTGTGATTGGACACACAAGGAATTTGTCTTGGCGCAAAAGCTCTCAGTATACATAAAAGAAAAGAGACATTCATCAAGAGTCAAGAATCATAAGGTACAACACTTAATGATAGTCATAGGGTACAATAAGCAATCAAATCATACTAGGAAATGGTCAATATAAATCGTAAGGATACAAGGGACAAACTTACAGTCATACATTCACAAGTGGGAGGGGATGGGTGATAAGAAGTGATGAGAAGATTAACAGTAATAGTAATGTAAATATTTGTAAATATTTGAGCAGTGTTGAGGGAATTATTTGTTTAGCAGAGTGATGGCTTTTGGGAAAAAACTGTTCTTGTGTCTAGTTGTTCTGGTGTGCAGTGTTTTATAGCATGGTTTAGAGGGAAGGAGTTGAAACAGTTTATGTCCGGTATGTGAGGGTGTCTGTAAATATGTTCACAGACCTCTTTTTAACTTTATTTATTTTATTTATTTATTTATTTATTTGTCAATTGCTTACAAGATAATAGGCATAAGTAAAACATAGTTATAAATACATGGATACATATAAGAAAAATAAAATATAACATAGGACAGGGACGGTAAGCACATTGGTGCGGTTTTGCACGCCCCTTACAGACCTCTTAGGAAAGTGGTGAGGTTAATAGTAGACAGTCTAAGGTTAAAGTTTTTGGGGTTTGGGGAAGAAACCACAGAGTCAGGGAGAGTATTCCAGACATTGACCACTCTGTTGCTGAAGTCGTATTTCCTGCAATCAAGTTTGGTGCAATTAACCTTGAGTTTGTATCTATTGTTTGCTCTTGTGTTGTTATGGTTGAAGCTGAAGTATTCATTGACAGGTAGGACATTGCAATGTATTATTTTATATACTATACTTAGATCGGACCAAAGGCGGTGTAGTTCTAGGTTTTCAAGGTCTAGAATTTTGAGTCTGGTGGCATAAGGTATTCTGCAATGAGTAGAGGAGTGAAGAACTTTTCTTGTAAAATATTTCTAGACTTTCTCAAATGTGTTAATATCAGATACGTAATGTGGGTTCCAGACTGATGAGCTGTATTCGAGTATTGGTCTAGCAAATGTTTTGTATACTCTAATTATTAGTGTAATATTACCAGAGAAAAAGCTACGTAAGATTAGGTTAACAACTCTTAGCGCCTTTTTGGCTATGTAGTTACAGTGGGCTCTAGCACTTAGGTCATTTGAGATGAGTACTCCAAGATCCTTTAGAGTTTGGGTCATCAACAAGGTCTTGACTATTCAGCCTGTATTTTATTTTCTGATTTTTTTTACCGATATGTAGGGCAGAACATTTATTTATTGAGATCTGAAGTTGCCATTTGTTTGACCATTCAGGTCTTTTTGAATGATAGCGGTATTTTCTGTGGTGTTGAATACCTTTACATCATCAGCGAAGAGAACGCAGTTGCTCTTGATATGATCACAGAGGTCATTTATGTAGAGTATGAAAGGAGTTGGTCCTAGAACACTGCCTTGGGGGACACCACTGTTGACAGATACAGAATTTGATGGGACACTCCCAATTTTGACCATTTGTTGTCTGCTTGACAGGAATGCTTCTATCCAGTTATGCAGGTGTCCAGAGATACCATACGTTTTTAGTTTTAGGAGTAGTTTGTCATGTACCATTGAATCAAAGGCTTTACAGAAGTCTATGCAGATTGCGTCTATTGCTTTGCCCTGATTGAGTTGTGTAGTCCATATGTTTTTGCAATGTAAGAGTTGCAGATTACATGATAGTTTTTTTCTAAAACCAAATTGTTTATTAGAGAGTAGGTTGTTTGTTTCTAAGTGGAGGATGATGGATTGGTTAATAATTGATTCCATGACTTTACAGGTGACGCAGCATAAAGAGATTGGTCTGTAATTTTCAACTAGGCTGGGGTCTCCCTTTTTGAAGATGGGGATGACTGTGGCTTGTGACCATAGTTTTGGCAAGGAGCTGGTCCTGAAAGATTCTTCAAAGATTATGCTTAGAGGTTCTGCTATGGCAGTGGATAGCTTTTTTAAGAACTAAGCACATATTCCATCCGGTCCAATAGATAGAGATGGTTTTAGATTACGTAGTGCTTTTTCAACTTTGTCTTCTGTAAAATCGATATGTATTAGATCATTGTAATTGTCTGTGGTTTGACTAGGAAATACTGGGCATGATCTATTGCTGTTTACAAATACTGAGCCAAAGAATGTGTTAAAGAGGTTGGCTTTAATAGTGTCATCATTGCAGTCTTTACCATTAGGTCCTTTCAGGGGTGGGATGGACCATGAGTCTTTTAGTTTGTTGTTTATAAAATTGTAGAAAGCACAGGTGGAATTGGTGCGTAGAAGGTTTTCCTCTTGTTTAATGTGATAATTGGTGCATTCAGTTTTTATCTGGTGGCATAAATTTTTGTATCAGCTTTCGAAGTTGGCAACATGACCAGATTTGTTTTTCTGCCAAAGTGATTTATTTTTGGATTGAAGCTTCCTTATTGTTTTGGGTAATTTGCTTTTTCTGGTTTTGGGAGTTGTTAATGGTATATATAGTTTGATGACTCTTTTGACTTCAAGTAAAAATATGTTGTAATGGTCTTCTACAGTATTGCATCCAGAGAATAGAAATTGCCAATCAAGGGATGAGAGATCATTGTTTATAAGATCATAGTTGCCTTTTTTGAAGTTATAGTTGGGGATTCTGTTGTGATGATTTTTGTGTGGACGTATGTTGAGACAAAAGTCAATCATGTTGTGGTCACTGTTGGAAAAGGGTTTTTTAATTTGTATTCCATAAATTGAATTCAAACTATTGCAGAAGATGAGATCAAGGCAATTGTGCAGTATACAGGTCCTCGACTGAAGGCAGATTGGTAGTAATTGTTTTTTCTGCAGTCCTAATTAACCTCTGAAGTCTGTGTCTATCCTGTTGGGTTGCAGAACTAAAGCAGACAGTTATAGAGGTGCAGATGATAGACTCAATAATTCCTCTGTAGAATTGTACCAGCAGCTTCTTGGGCAGTTTGAGCTTTCTGAGTTGGCGCAGAAAGAACATTCTTTGTTGTGCTTTTTTGATGACGTTTTTGATGTTAGGTATCCATTTTAGGTCATATAATAGAACCTAGAAATTTGAAGGTCTCTACTGTTGATACTGTATTGTCTAGTATTGTAAGAGGTGGTAGTATGGAAGGGTTTCTTCTAAAGTCTACCACCATTTCTACGGTTTTGAGTGTGTTCAGTTCCAGATTGTTCCAGTTACACTACAAGGCAAGTTGTACAACCTCCTGTCTGTATGTGGATTCATTGTTGTCTCAAATGAGACCAATCACTGTTGTGCCATCTGAAAACTTCAGTATTTTAATAGATGGATCATTTGAGACACAGTCATTGGTATATAGCAAGAAGAGAAGTGGAGAAAGCATACAGCCTTGAAGGGGGGGGGGGGCTGTGCTAATTGTACAGGTATCAGATGTGATTCTGCCTAGCTTCACCTGCTGCTTCCTGTCTGTTAGGAAGTTTATGTTCCACTTACAAGAAAGAAGACTCAGATGCATAAGTGATTTATAGTATAGTCATGTAACCTGCAATATTTGCCCAGTATTTTTTGAGGAATGCATATGAATAAATTTACAGTGCAAATCTTACACACCATTTGAAAAAGTTGTTAGTGTATCTATCTAATCTGTGAGGATAGATGTTACTTGCCTTGTGTAATGACTGCTTGACTATACAACAGTAATGACAAAATAACTTAGTAACCAAGTCATGCATTTATCACCTTTGCAATCTCTTTCTCTCCTCCCCCCTCTCTTTATCCCTCTCTCTCCTTCTGCCTCTCCCTCTCTCTTCTTTTCTTTCCTTTGTACAGTGGAGAGATTGGAGAGGAAAGGATTACAAGAGAGTGATCAAGGCTTATACCTGAAGGTTTACTGGTGACCTGGCATGAAGAAAGATATAGGTTAGACTCAATGGATAAGGCAATTGAATTTGATGAACAACACTTTGAAATGGAGGAAGAGAAGGAGAAGAAAGAGAAAATAGGTGGTAAGAGCCAAGAAGTAGTGGATGAAGAGGAAGCATTATTGTTAAATGGAAATAAAGGGGAGCAAAAAGAAAGAGCAGAATGGGGGGAAACTAGAGCAAAAGAACAGAGAGGTACAAGAACCACCAGAACCACTAAACCATTTTTTTACCTTTACAAGTAAAAAGACGGGAGAAGTAACCACTTTAATGTCAGTCAATTTTAATGGATTGAATTCAGCAAGGAAAAGGATTTTTTTTCAATAAACTAAAAAAATTGAATCTAGATTTGATTTGTCTCCAGGAAGTACATATAAAAAAGGACCACCATAAATTATTGGAAAACCCTAAACTGGGGAAGCTATATGCCTCATTGGTGCAATAGAAAAAAACAGGGATAGCCCTTTACATCAAAGAATCTATAGACTCAAAACAAATGTATAAAGATGAAGAAGGAAGAATTTTGATACTGGAAGTAATGATTAATTATAAACAGACATTATTAATAGTAATTTATGCACCCCCACCTGTTTTTTGGCCTCATGGGCCTTAGGGAAGCCTCCTGGGGGGGGTGCGTTTTTGCTCCCAGGAGGCTTCCATGTGGTCCAGGAAGCCAAACAATGAGTGCAGGGGGGACACAGCACCCCCCTGTGCCTCTTTTTGCCTCCTGGGCCTCAGGGAAGCCTCCTGGGCATGTAGTAAGATAGCAAGGGGATCCCGGTACAGCTGATCATTGGAACAGCTGATCATCAAGAGGAAAAAAAGAAATATCTTAAGGAGTAATTGGGTGGGGGAGAATGCAGTCAGTGATGTCAAGCATGCATGCAATGTCATGCATGCACAATAAGGACTGACTGGGTGGGGATGGGAGGGGTGGGTGGTGAGGGGCAGGGCCAGCCATGGGCACCTTTTTTTAAATGATGGAAGAATTGGGAATGAAAATGCTTGGAGGGAAATATAACCAATGGAAAAGCTATACATCTTCTACTCAAATATGCACAAATCATGATCGAGAATTAACATGACATGGATGTCACCAGGATTACAAGAGAATATACAAGAAATAGAAGTGGAGGCAAGTATCTGGGCAGACAATAACCCAATAAAAATAAAGTGGAAAGGTCAAACAAGAAAATCAAAATGGACATTAAAACAGTCAATATTGGAAGATAAGGAGTTCATAAAGAAAATGGAGGAGTAAACGGAATTCTTCTTCAAAGAAAATAAAAATGGAGAAACGTCCCTTCAAAATACATGGGATACTGCAAGGGCATATTTCAGAGGCTTAGCAATTTCCTATGGAAAAATAGAGGACAGAAGGAGAGAAGAAAGGAATTAAAAGAAGAATATAAAAGATTATAACTGAAACTACAGAAAGACCTGCAAAAAAGAAATGGCAAAAATCAATTGGAACTAGTAAAATGTGAATTAAATATTTTAGAGAAAGAGGAACTGGCACAAAAAATTAAGGCAGCTAAACAAAATTTCTTTGAAAATGCAAACAAGCCAGGGAGATGGTTGGCATTTTGATTCAAAAAAGAGAAAGAAAAGAAATTGATACAAAAGCTACAAGATGAGATGGGTACAATCTGACATGAAAATGAAGACAAGAAAAAATAATAAAAGAATTTTATGAAAAATTATTTGGAAAAGAAAACATATCAGAAGACAGAATTGAACAATATATGGAAGAAGTCAACCCACCAAAAGTACCATAAATAATGTTAAATAAAAGAATTAAAATGATGGAGTTAATGGAAGCAATCAAGAGGCAAAAAAATAATGACACCAGGACCAGGTGGGCTACCAGAAGAATTTTATAAACACTTACAAGAGATCTTAGGCCCATACATGTTGGACATTTATAATGAAATATTGTTGGAAGCTAAGATCTCTAAAACATGGACCGAGGCAATAATAACATTGATACCTAAAGAAGATTCTGATTTACTACAAATAAAAAATTACAGACTGATATCATAGTTAAATGTGGATTACAAAATCTATACCTCAATAATTGCAGAAAGATTGAAAAGATTTTTAAATAACTTCATTCACACGGAGCAAAATGATTTCCTACCTAAGAGGCAAATCAAAAATAACATGCGGATGATCCTGAATACATTGGACTATTATGAGACACATTCAGGAAAACAGATGGCCATGATTTTTCTTGATGCACAAAAACTGTTTGATAATTTGAGTTGACAGTTTGTGTTTGCACAATTAGAATATATGGACTTTGGAGAGAAATTTACCAATATGATCAAAACACTATATCATAGACAAAACAGCAAAGGTGATTATGAATAGTGACATGACTGAGAATTTTAACATAGAAAAAGGCACAAGGCAAAGTTATTTCCATTGCTATTCATATTGACTTTAAAGATACTGTATTAGACAGAAATGTCTGACAAGATAATGAAATAAAGGGTATGAAAATTAAGAAGGAGGAATATAAGTTACAAGCTTTTGCCAATGACTTGGTGTTTATTTTAGAAGACCCACAGGAAACTGGACCTAAATTAATTACAAAGATAGAAGAATATGGGGCGGCTGCAGGTTTGAAAATAAATAAAGAGAAAACAAAAATATTGGTTAAATTTTTTACAGATAAACAAAAGAGAATTTACAAGAATAACGAATATGCAAATTATTTAAAAAGTTAAATATTTAGGGATCCAATTTCAGCAAGATGTGTAACTCTCAAAGAAGACAATTATGATAAATTGAAAGCACAAATTAAAACAGATTTGGAAAACTGGCAAAACCTGCAACTGTCCCTATTGGAGAGAATAGCCACAATTAAGATGAACATCCTGCCGAGATTATTATACTTGTTTCAGACGATTCCAGTAAAATTGGGGACAAAATATTTTGAAGACGTAAACAAGCTGATATTAAAATTTGTATGACAAGGGAAAAACAGAGAATTAAATTAAAACTGTTACAAGGTCTTAAAAACAGAGGAGGTTTTTTCTGGATTGGGAGTTATATTACCAAGTATTGACACTTTCATGGGTGAAAGAGTGGGTCAATCTGAGAAATATAAGGCTATTAACATTTGAAGGTCATAATCTGCAACTGGGATGGCATGCCTTATGGTATGAGAAGGGTAAGATACTTGGCTACTTCCAGAGGCATCGCATTAGAAATTCACTATTGCTAGCATGGACCAAAATTAAACAACACTATTTTAAGTGCCAAGGTGGTTATCTATAATGGAGGCATGGATATATCCCAATGTCATAAATATGGATAAAATTATAAGATATAAGGACTTATTAAATGAAAGGGAAGAACTAAAAACAAAACAAGAATTAAAAAGGTTAGGGATGGACCTATCATAGTTCCATCTACAAATACAAGTTCACAGTATTACAATCCAGTTACAAATACAATCCAGGTAGGAAAAAGACAGGCAGGAATATGGGTTTTAAATGAACCAAATGAGCTGGATCAGATATTAATGGGGACAGACCAAAAATTAATAAAGAGGATATACAATTACTTATAAACTCACAAATTGATGGGAAGCTATCCGGAAATTAAGTTTGTGCTGGAGCAGTGAAGTGGTGAGCAGTGTGTGATCAGGCAAAATACTTTGGACTTTTTCAAGGCAAACCCCGAGAAATAGAATGAAAGAGCCCTTATTTAAGATTGTGGAAGCAGTGATTGGAAAGTAAGAGGAAAATTATAAAGTAAATAATATTGGAAGGACTGAAATGGAAGTGATATTATTGAGAGAAAACTTTTTTAAAAATAACAGAATCAGAAATTAAATTTGGAATATTATAAAGAAATTGGCATTAATTAGGCATTGATTAGAATGCCGGACTTGTTGGAATTGACTACATTTAAAAGATAAAATAGCTAATGATTGAAAATGAGCGGAATTAATATAAACGGAAAAAAACTTTAAAAAGTGGAAAGTGAAAAGTGATGTAAGAATGCCACCTAATGGTTAAAGGAACATTTTTCTTACGATTTTATGGAAAACTACTGGTCTGATAAATGCATGAATGGGAAATGAAATAAAAGACTATAATATAACAACTCCAGAAGTACAAAATAGATTGCAGCAAAGGTACAAGCGAAGATAGTATATTGAGACTGCTTGGTGAATTGGGACTATGATAAGGAAACAGAAGGATTAACAAGCGAAACTAAGATAAATTAATACTTTTGGTAAAGATTAAAATAGAAGACACTGGCTTTTAATAAAATATAGAATAACTAAATTGAATAAATAAAATGAATGAAATGTGCGAAGAACTCAGATCGGAACTGCAAAATATGAGAGGAATAATAAAAGAAAGCATAGAACTATGGGATATATTGGCAGAAAACTAGAAATGGCAATGCATTTCACAGAAGAACAAAGAAAATCCAGGAGGGAGGAGTTAAAGAAAGAGGAAACCAGCCCAAAAGAGCAAAAGGAATAACGGACATTGCATAAAGACACGAAAGGAATTAAAATTAAGACTTTGATGATAGATGTGGTAAACAAAAAGGAAAATACTTCCAATATTAAACAAAAGAAGAAGAAACTATATAAGAAGAAATTGCAAAAAGGAGATCAGGAGAGGAAGGGGAAAATAAGTGAATGGGAGATGAAAACAAAAATAATAATAAGGGAAAAAAGACAAGCTAAGAGAAAAAATATGGAAAAACTTAGAAAAGGGAAAACTGGCTAAAATTAGATAAAATTAAAGGGCCGAGAGACTAAGAGATTATGGTTAAAGATAAAATAAAGAGGGGATTCCACATGGAAATGTATTTTGGTTTTTTTTTTTAGAAATATAGATTGGGGAGTTTTGAAGTTTAAAGTTTATTGGGAATTAATTTTAAAAATCTAGAAATAAGCTTAACTGGAATTAAAGGGGAATAAGACCTCACCGTAAGAACATTATATAATTATGTACAAGAAAAATGGTGATAGAGTAAGACAAATTAATATGGTTTTATTGTTATTAAATCCTTTTATTTTTACAGATATTATATTAAATATGAAATAGAAAATGTGATTGATTATACACATGATATTAGAAAAACAAAGAAAATGGAAAATTATAAATGATTATACTGTAAAGTATTTTCCATGAGATTGTTATGTTATGATTAAAAAAGTGAAGAATGAAAATTAAATATAATTTTATAGGTAAAATTTGGTTAAATGGAAATAAAGAGGAAATATGATTTTTTTTATTTTTATATATATTATATTAGATATGAAATAGAAATAGAAATTGATTATACAAAGGATATTAGAAAAACAAAAAAATGGTAAATACAGTATAATCATTTATACTGTAAAGTATTTGCAATGAGATTATTATATTATGATTAAAAAGGTGATGAATGAAAATTAAATAAAATTCCATAGGCAAATTTGGCTAAATGGAAACAAAGAGGAAATATGAAATGGTTATATGAATATCTCTGGAATAAATGTAAGATTCATTGTAGATTGTGGGGAAATACCATGTGGATCCTGAATTTATTAGTTTTATTTTATTTTTGTTTTTTGTTGGCTATACATTGGCTTTGAGAAAGTGAAAGAAGAAAATGTGTAAAATAAAATAGGTGGTAAGCTGGAAATGCAATTAATAGGGGATAAAGAGTGGAAAATATGTTCTAGGATGAAATGTTTTTGTTACTAGATTAATGAATGGAAAATATGAAGCGAAAATTTATTTAAAGATCAATGAAATAGATAATGATTTGATATAAAACTAGATAAGAAAGCTGTAAATATAATTATGACTACGAATGTATATTATAACTTGGAATCACATTGCTCACTTGAAGAGATGTATAAAAAAAATTAATAAAATTTCTATTAAAAAAAAGACAACAAATAGATCTGAAACCTGAGACATTTTTGTGGGGCATGATTCCAGGAAATTACAATACGGGGAACACATATTTGGTTCTACACATCCTAACAGAAGCTAGGATTGCATATGCACAATGTTGGAAAAACCCAGAAATCCCTGCAGACGATATTATAAATCAAAAAAATTCTGGAATATGTAGAGATAGATAGGTTAGCCCTAAAAATTAAAGGAAAAGAAGATTTGAACTACTTCATAACATGGGAATTAGTTTATATATGGTTAAATGACAGATGCTGAGGTTAGAGGAGTGGAATTAGGTGAAATATGGTTTATAGTAGAAAGAAAAACAAATGAGTAAATTCTGACGGTTATATACTCATTACTATAATGGAAGATATATTTTATAATATGATTGATGTTACCATATTTGTTTATATATGATCATAATGAAGATGATGCTGTTTGTATGTTAACACCTTGGACACTTAGAGAGCACACTGCTCAACATAGAAATATATGATATAAAACAATAAAAAAATGATTTAAAAAAAGAGAGTGATCACACAATGATGAATACATCAGCTGTTTGCTTCCAGCCCCAAGCACATAGGCAAACAGCAGACATTTCTTTCAATGTGTATTCCCCACTATCTGCCTGCTTACTTTGAATTCCTTTCTCTCCAATGGATGTAAGTATAAAAATTAACAAATTGTAAAAACACCATGCAATAAAATCCAAACAGATTGTTGCTTTACCTTAATAAATGTGATATTCAATTCACTTCACCTTAAATCATCAATTGATATGCTGGTTTAGAACCACAGTAATAAAGCTGTGTTTAATGTTCAGTTTAATAAATATCCCTTGGGGGGGGGAATAAACTACGATAAATATTTACAGGATATTTCATTTAATTCCATTCACAATGATAAGAAACATCAATAAGTGCTAAAAGCTCCCAGTGATACAGATTCTCTTGCTCATAATATAAAATATTTTATTGATTTTTCAAGGTTCTTTAACAGAAATATTTAGATTTGCATTTTAGGTAATGAACAATTTATTTCATATAGATATTTATATTGTTATGTTATTTAGTTTCTAATTTTATCATTGATTAAAGATTTGTAAACAGCTCATAAGTCAGACATATTTGGAACAAATTATAAACATAGTGTATCCTAAATACACATACACACACAAACATGTATATATATATATATATAAACATTACATGGACACACAATTTGTTCAGATGAACAGTTAAACTCATGATTTTTAGATGCTGTATACTAATAGTTAATGTAATTCAAATCCAAGTAGGTTGTTAAATTCAATATAAAGCTATTATTCTTAAATGAAAAAATGTTGTTTTAAAAAACAGCAGTTACATTTATTTTATAATTACTAACATTTGAAAGCAAATGAGAGTCATATTTATTGCAATACCAGCTTTTCTAAAAGTTTATTTTAGTCCAAGAGGAAAGTGAGTGTTCCATCCCAACAGAGATTTTGGCAAAGAAGAATGGATTGGTTTAGCTCTTTTCACATCTACAGATTCTATCCTGCAGTTCTTCTTAAGGAAAAAAAAAATATTAGTCATAGAAGCTGACTAGAATTAATTCCTTAATCTTATTCATTTTTAAAATGGGCAATATTGTTAAGGCCATTGTTACAGAAAGAAACATTTGCCACAGATCAATAAAGATTTAAACAATTAGTTTACATGAAAGTTATCAAAAAATTAACTCAGACCAACTTAATCCCAGGTAGATTTTCATGAGTACCTTCACACCACCACTAAAAATCCTTCAATAATACATACTATTTAATATTTTTATATGTTTTTCAGTGTTGCACTGAATTCGTTGGTCCAGTAAAATTCAGTAAAATTCAATTGGAGCAATGGAGGCCATTAAATCTTGAACTTAATGCTCCTTTCCTGACAGATGGCATCTGTTTGAATGCACAATTCAATCAGAGCAATAAACATTGGTAATTCCAATACTTTAGCCCTTGCAAGTAAATGGTTAGGCAGACAATAAACCATATAAAACAATTTTAAAAATCCAACACCTTTGCCATAAAAAAAATACATTTAGATGCAATGTCTATATTAAGATTTTGCTGGCAACTTTCTCTTCGAGAAGATGGAGTAATGAATAAAAGTATGATCTATCTTTGAATTGATCCTAACTAATTTGAAAACATTGATATAGGAGGAATGCAATTTTTAATCTTAAGGTGAAGGTGAGCATAATGAAATACGACCCTTGGATTTCAGGAAATATAGTCGATAGATTATACTTCTCTAAATCAATGAGAACTCTTAAAGGTGTTATTAAATGTGCAGTAAATCAAGTAAAATAGGAGATGCCTGCACATCACTGAATGGAAAGTTTAGCATTGAGATCTATTTTAAAGGAATATGTATTAAAAACTGAATGTAAAACATGGAAGCAAGGATGACTACCAGCAAATAATATAGATCTTTAGAGAGAATGCCAAGAAATCAAAAGCTGAAAACAACTAAGCTGTATATTACATATTGCCTGTCTACCACCTTCTCTGTGCCTTATGAAATAAAACTGGGTCTATCTCAGCGATGGTATTCAGCAGGTTCTGACCAGTTCTTGAGAACAGGTAGAGGAAATTTTGAGTAGTTCAGAGAACTGGCAAATTACCACCTCTGATTGGAGATTTTACAGTATCCTTCCTCTGCCATGCCCATCAAGCCATGCCCACAGAACCAGTAATAAGAAAAATTTGAATCCCACCACTGGTCTATCTAAATAACCAAAAGTGGGACATGAAAGATATCTCACTGGGAGTTATGAATCAGGAATTCTATTCTTGTGAATTCAGATGTGGGTTTTAATGAGTCAGTTGAAAGTAACGGATCAGCTCCTAAACATTTCAGTGAGGTCCCAATATTGCAATAAAAATAGGAAATAGATAAAAATATATTTTGATTATCTGAGGGAAATATGCATGCATCTTTACATTTTTAAAATTTATTTCAAGGGGAAGGGTTGTCATTTAATTGATCCAGTATACCTGGATAGCTGATAGAGGAGGCATGCTGTGGGCTATGTTGGCTGATGGGGTCCAGGAAAACAGCCTTCTCTGCCATCACACCTCTGGAACATCTTGCCCTCCAGAGTTTATCAGCATAGATTTGTCTTAAGGATACATTTTTTATTTTAAATCTAATAAAAATATTTTTTCTTTTTACTGTAGAATAGGCTAAAAAAGTATCATAGATAGGTTAGGATTGCAAAGCAATCTAATCATTACTGCATTGTATAATAAACATACTTGTGTGATTTATACACGTGAGAGTTTGAGCTTTTCTTTTACAATTTTTCAAATTGGTTTGCCTAAAAATTCATTTTTCATGTTTAAGCAATACTAATGAATATATCCCTAGTGCTGTATAATGAAGTGAGCTCCCATTACTTGTCTCAGCTTCTGCCAACCTAGTATTTCGAAAACATGTAAAAATGCAAGTAGAAAAATAGGGACCACTTTGGTGGGAAGGTAACAGTGTTCCATGTGCCTTCAGCATTTATTCATGCCAGCCACAGGATCACGGAGATGTCTTTGGACATTGCTGGCTCTTTGGCTTTGTAACGGAGATGAGCACTGTCAGAAAGGACTAGCACATATGTGCAAGGGGAACCTTTACCTTTACCTTACCTTTAATGAATATATAACCTGAGATAACATTTTTCCCAAATTGTAAAATTTGGGAAATTATATTCATTGTTCAATCTTATTTTAATCAATACATTTGAGTAAAATTGGTTACATAGAACCAACCTGTTGTGGTTTGCCGGCAGCAGCTGTGGACAGCGAGGACTCAGATGAGGAACCTGTGTGTGATGCAGGGATGGAGCCAGGACCATCAGGGAGTGGAATGCTGCCTTCGGAGATTGTGGAGACTGGCAGCAGTGATGAAGAGGTGCCCGAGGAGCCTGTGCCCAGTGCACATGCACACAGGGCTTCTTGAAGGAAAGAACTGCTGTAGCAGCACGGGCGACTCAGAAGTAAGGCTGCAAGATAATGGTCCCTCCCTTAAGAGATAAAAGCCAGCTGAGAAACCGGAGTTCTTTGAAGGAAGCAAAGAAGTTTTTGCACTCAAGCTTTGTGGACATTCGGAATATCTTGCGGTTTGGAGACTCTTTGTGTTTGAAATATTTCTTAGTAATTTTATCTACTGTTCTTGGCAGCCTTGGCAAGGTTCGTTCTTATCAGAGACAATTAGTTTGAAACAGCCTTTTAACTGTGAAGGAAGGGAATTCATAAAGAATCATTAAAGGTTTTGCTGTTACCTCTGTTTCGTGTTTGCTTCCTTGGAACAAGGTTTGAGTCAGAACAAACTCTAGATCCAAACTTTAAACATTGAGAATTCTTTGCATTGTTTTTTATCATTTTCTCTCTGTGTCTCTTGTTACAACATTCTGTTATTTTTCTGGAGGTAAGAAACACCCAAGGAATTAATAATTTTGATATTTTATTTTTCATGGTTTTCTGATTTCTGAATTCATCAACATCAGCATGGTGTGATCAATGCCAAACAAGATACCTTCTCTCCAATTCATTGTCATAATGCAATTTCCTTGGAGATTATATTTATTCCCTAGTATTCTTTTCCTGAACAGAAGGTCTTGCAAATGCTTATTTTGGTGATGGTCAATTTAATAGTTTTTTACAGTTCAGAGAAAATGCATTATGGTTTCATAAAATGAAAACTTCCTTCCAACTATTTTGTTTGAAAATGGTGAAGCAGCCCGAATAATGCAAAATAAGTATAAATTATGGGATGTGTCACAGTTGTGTGATAATTCAAATTAAATTGTGATGGCCATTAACATGACTTATTTTTGTAATACCAATTCACAGTTTCTGTTCTGTTAATATTAAAGATGCAAGACAGCTTGAATTTATATATGACGGGATTTTACAACTTTTTACTTTTAAGAAACATAGACAGGCAAATGGAGAAGCAATGTCAAATTATTGAACATTTTCCAATTAGCAACTGAAATAATTAATTCAAAAGCCATATCAAAAATCAATTCAGACTTTCTAAGTACGGAAAGACATTAAAAAGTGAACATAGACTATCTTGTTTGAAAATTAAACACTGATAACATCATTAGTTTTTTTTATGTTGATTAAACATAAAGAGATGAGAACATAAATAGATGCATCATTTAGAGAAGAAGAAGTTGGTTTATGGCATATTGAAATACATTTTAATGTTTTTATATATCTTGATAATAATGCTAAGCTTTTTAATAATGTTGCAATTACAGTTATTTTTTCAATTGCTATATCCTATTTATAGCTATATTGTCCTATCTTATCTTTGCAATGAGGTCCAACTTTCCTTTAAGGAATACCTAATTAGTTCTAATTGTCAGCAAAAAAAAGCTGAGTCAGTATTTGAAGAGAACACCAAAAATCCCAAAGCTGTCAACAGCTGTCTTATTTTTCTTTCCTTAAATTAGGCTGTGTATCTGTAACTTAAAAATATATAATTTTAACATAATTTATATAATAAAATGGGGCAACGGTGTACACATGCAACAAAGTTTGTAGCTAGAGATACCCTTTGTTTGCAAGAGCAGTTATGAAAGTTAACATTCTTGGTCCATCGTATATCAAAGGATGAATCTGGCATATTTGTGGGTGGCTGAACAGGTGTCTATGTGAGCATAGCCTAGGGACAAAAAAAAGGGAGAAAAAAGGTTTGAGGGCTATGTGAAATGATACCAGAATAATGATGTATAAAGGCCATTCAAACCTTATCTCTGTTACAGATGAACATCCTAAAATCTTTCAATGCATGACTCACTTTTAAATAAAGCCACTTTCTCACTACTTTGTGTCAAATTGACATGATCGGTTTTCATTTTATTGAGCAAAATATAATCCATGTAATATCCCCTTAAAATATCTGTCTCTCAGTTCTACTATGAGACATTTTGTGTTGTGTTCTTCATGTACAATTTTTCAATTGTACTTTAAGAATGGAGTAATAACAGTAGCAATATGTTGCTAATTTAACTGCACTGACCTTAGAAGTATTAATTAAGCAAGAACCAATTAAAATTGTCAGTTTAATAATCTTAATTGTCAATTTGAATTGAAAAATCAAATTATTTGAAACTGATTTGAACTAAATATTCAGTTGATTAAAAATATGCGTGCACATGTTCAAAAGTCCATTGAGTCACTAGAATGATTCTAAAGTATTGATTGTATTTGACAGATTTAAAATACGGATGTGGTTAGATCAAATCACCTTCAAATCAAAGTTTCAAATAAAAATATTTCATAGTCATAGTATTCATATGTACTGTTAAGTTTCAAAAAAGTGAGCTCAAGAGAGCAAGTTGTTATATACAAACAAGTATACCCTACATAAAAGTAAGGTCGACATATATATGTTTTCACTTGCAATACAATGAATTTTTCAAGAAAATATTGTAGTGTAATTTTATTGTTTGAGGTCCCTATCCTCATGAATGATGAGTCATTCTGTTCCCCTTTTTCTTTCATTATGTATTCACATCCTCCAGTCAACCATAATTCTATATCATAGCATAAGCCCACAACCCTTTGGGCTTTTTAAGATGTATTCATGCAAAAGTTGGGTTTCTCCTAAGCTTCCGGATGATTCCTTTCATGAAGCATTTAACTATACCAAGGAATAAAATACTATTTATTTTTGTTTACTCACACTTATTACAGTGTCTTGCTCTTTCAATATGTCCCATTATCATGTTTTCCTACCATAGAGATTTTAATTAATTGTTTATATTTTTATGAATGTGTTTAGAAAAACAGTGTTATGTTATGTCTATCTTGCTTCTCAGACTACTCACATCCTTAGAATGATACCAGTGTTAATGATCCATTAACTGCTGCTTTAGGAAATAAATATTTTTGCAAAATATTTAAAGCAAGTGTTGATCATGATGAACTACATGTACAATATCATATAAACTCCTTTACTAATAGGTATAATTATAATTAATAGCTATATTCATCATTGAATAAAATATTTCACATTGGAGTAGTGATTATGTAAGATGTAATAAGCAGCTGTAAGGCCCAATTTGTAATAAGATGAACATTAATATGACATAAAATCATTATTCCTCTGAGACAGCCCTTTAAATTTTTTTAACATGGACTTGCTTGCTCAAGTGAATTACTGAAACCTGCTTATATCTCATATTCAAAGCTTTATAATATAAACAATTATCCAGATCTAGAACCCTTGAGTTATGCAGAGATAACTGTGACTATGAGCAACATAAATAAATTCAGCCAAACATTAAAATAAACACCAAGATCATTTTCTTAAAGCCAATCAATATATTGCTAGCATAAGTGTGTGAGCTATTACTTTCTGTCTTCTAATATATTGCTCCTAATAATATTAAGAAGAATAACAAAACTCAAAGAGACCAGAGCACATGGTCTATACATAGAATTTCCCTACTTCAGTTCTTCATATCTCAAGGTAAGACAAAGATCCTGAAGCCCATGGTCGAAAGGATTTCGGAATGAAATTTCCAGACAGCACTGCAAATTAAACAAAATTGAGCTATTTAGACCAGTAACTTTCCTTGGCACTTTCATAGAAGTAAAGCTGAAAAGTTACCACATACTGAATATATTTAGTCCTCTGATGCAATTTACTCTCTGGACTGTCAATTTTAATCTGCCTCCTTGATTCTTTAGTCTACTAATAAGTGTGTGTGTGTGTGTATGTGTATGTGTGTAAGCAATTACCTATAAAATTGTATACTAATTGACCTGATAAAGACTTTCTTCCATTGCAGACCTAAATATTGAGCTAATGATCTAATTTATTATGAGACCACTTCTTATATTTGAGTATTAATATTGTAGACATGGGCTGCTCTGGCAGAATAATTGCTTCTTCAAAAATTGAATTATTGGGTTTGCTATGGTGTGGAGTTATATTTCACTTTTGTTAGTTTTGGTACACAAATATAGGATATATAGAGTAGGAATACAGTAGGATTACACCTATTATTTTACAGTATTGATTAGTATAACATTTTTTTTAAAAAAATTACAATGCAATGCAAACTACTGTTAAAACTAAACTCTTACGGCATTTCCATAAAACTAAACTCTTATGGCATAAGTGGATTACTGCTTTCCTGTCAAACAGGCCACAAACTCTGCTCCAGTTAACAGTTGTGTCCTCCAAGGCAGCATTCTAGGACCCACACTCTTTATACTCGATATAAATTACCTTTGCAATCACCTTATAAGCAAACTGCATCCTCTTTGCAGATGACGTAAAACTATTCAACACCACTGACAATGCTACTGTCCTTCAAAGCGACCTTGATTATGTGCCTGAATGGTCAAACATCCAAATCTTGACCAACAAATGCTCTGTCCTACACATTGGTAAAAAAATCAGTACAGCAAATACAAGCTAGGTGGATATGACCTCATTAACGACCCTCACTCTTTCAAGGACCTTGGAGTACTCATATCAAACAACCTAAGCACCAGAGCTCACTGTAACAGCATTGTCAAAAAGGCATTAAGATTTGTAAATTTATGAAGCTGCTAGTAATATTAAATTGCTAACTAGGTCATATAAAACCTTTAGTTTTAAACCTCATCTGTCTGGAATCCACACTGTATATTGGACATTAATACAACTGAGCGAGTCTAGAAGTATTTCATGAGAAGTGTACTACACTCGTCTGCTCACAACAGAATACCCTATATCACCAGGCTTTAAATTTTGGATTTGGACAATCTTGAACTATGCTGCCTATGGTTGGACTTAAGCGTAGTACACAAAATTATCTGCTACAAGGTCCTACCAGTCAATGAGTACTTCAGCTTCAACTGCAACAATACAAGAGCACACAGCAGATACAAACTCAATGTAAACCACTCCAAACTTGATTGCAGAAAGTACGACTACAGCAACAGAGTGGTCAATACCTGGAATACACTACCTGACTCTGTTGTTACATCCTCAAACCCCCACTCCTTTAACTTTAAACTATCCACTACCGCCCTTACGTCATTCCTAAGAGGTCTGTAAGGGGCTTGCATAAGTGCAGAATCGTGCCTACCGTCCCTGATCTATTGCCCCCTGTGCTGTCCCAGCCAGTTTATGGAATGGGTTAGTTACTTAGGATTTGTGAGCTGTCCCCTTAAGAGAATGCATCATAGGAAATGTAGGTAAGGGTATCCTGGGAAACGTAGTTCATATCACGTGGCCACATCTGTAATCCTGATTGGCCACTAAATTGACCCTCAAGGGGTTGAAGGAGGTTGCCCTCCATTCTTACCTGCACTCATTACTGATAACATCGTTTTCTTCTATTGATACAAGATGGGTTAGGAGATAACTATTTTCCACGTGCAAGGCAGATATACAAAGGATTGGTCATTGAAAGAGGAATTTCGTCACAAATGTGAGTTACGAGGATACCTGATGTACCAATAAATGAACTTTGTTATGGAAGCTTTGTTGAGTTATCTATCTGCATTTACAGAGCTATTAAGTCTACCTCTGTGGAAGGCAGTACAGTGGAAAATATATCCTGATTCATCTCAAAATTAAAGTTTAATGAATTTATGATATGCTAGTGATATTGAAGCCAGGAATGAATATGCAATGTTGACTTGAAACTGCATGCTTCATCATCTCTCTCTGTGAGCATCTTTGGAAGCTGTTTACATGGTGGGAGGGATCGGATTCCCCCACGAGCTACAGACAAAGAGAAGTTTCTATCCCCACCCACCACCCCCTCCTCTACTCATTTTGGCTTTGGCTATCTCAGAGACCCTATTTGCATAACAAGGAATGTAATTACCCAGTTCCCAAAAGATCATCAAACCTTCAGTTTGAACCTTGAAGGAATCTTGCTTGTATTTTTAAATGTAAACCAAAAGCTGTTTTGCCATACTCATCTTGCAGGAAAGAAGACTCTTTCCAGCCAATTTAAAACTGATCAAGGTACATCCTAAAAGGCTAATCCCTCTTCCACAGGAAGTCACTCATTAAACTACCTCATCGAACCCTTTAGCTCCAACAAAGCTGCAAAACCAGTTTGAGTTACAAGAAAGCCCCCCCCCCCTTCAACGAGAGAAGAGACTCAATTTGTAAAACAAAGGGAGGAGTCAGAGTTACCCATCTGCCTGACTTCTCCCCCACTGCTACGGCTGATTCTACAGTTTTTAGCAACTGAAGGCGATCTGCCATCCCCTTTTTCTCTTTTTCCTTATAAGACAATGACTGCATCTAGCCAGCCAGGAATTTCAACAGGAAGTCAGTAATAAAAATACCTCTTCAGACCCCTGTGTCTTATACTCTCTACATACTGTTTACATGGTGGGAGGGACTGGAGTTCCCCACATGCTACTAATAAAGAACTTTCTAACCCCCTTCTGTGCTCAACTTTCAAAGAAACCGTGTGGCTGCTAGGAAGAATTCCTTCCCCTTTTCTCTATGGAGTCTGTCTGGATTACACAGGGGAATATTATCTGGATTTTGTAATATTTCTGAATATTGAAGCAGCTCACAGCAGCACGTTTTTGCATGATAACTCCTTTGAAATTATTGTGAACATTTATTCAATTTATTTCGAATGTTCCAAGATTACCTACAACCTACCAGCTCCACCTGGTGGTCAAGAAGAAATTTAAAGTAAAATCATTTATTCCTTTTTCTTCAGCCCTAGCCCCATCTGATAGTCAACAAAAGATTTTTTTCTTATGTGATTTTTCCACAATTTCTCAAAAATCGACAAGAGCGATTATGAAACTATTGTGCACCTTTGAATCAACTCAATTCAAAGCCTAGCTGCAACCTAACATGGGCATAGCAACAGCATCTTCCAGACTCTCTGCTGCCACCCTGTGAAGCAAGCGACCCTTTTAGTAATATTTTGCAACGCAACCTCTACTGCCCCCTTCTGTCGCAAGCTCACACCGCACCCTAGAAGCAGCCATTCTGTGTGCTGTGTTGGCATTACCCAGATTCTGCAGTACCGCTTACGTACTCAAGTATTGACCGCAGCAACAATTCTATTTCTGCTCCTTGCTTGTAGCGTACCCTATTACAGAAAGGAAGTGCACAAATAACCACTAAAATTTCTAGAATTTTTCCTTTGCCAATTTACAGCATGGCAACCTCCTCACCCATGATAGATGTACCAGAAGACACAAATCCTCCACCCACCCTTGATGTAGACATGGAGTCTGATTCCCAACAACCGCTTTTAGATGTCCAACCCTATGGAGAAACCGCGATACCTCCAAGGACCTACAACCTTAGACAGAGTAAGAAGCTTACCGAACCTATGAAAGAATCCTTGAAGAACAATTGGCAGCAGCAATATCGTTGCTACACAGAAACATGGGCAAAGCTCGAGAAGATCCATGATGTCCCAAAACATGGGCTGCCCCCCGAGAAGTTCCGTACATTACTAGATGATCTAGATACCCTTTTCGCACGATGGAGACTCAGCAAAGACAACCTCAAGTCCATCCAGTCAAGATTGGGTGACCCCAAACTCCTGACACACATCCAACACTTCGAGGAAATTCACACAGAATGCGAAGACAAAGTCCAGGAAAGCAAGACAGCCCTTCAAGCAGCGCTCCACGATGTGCTACGGCGGGGAGCTGCATCACGGGAGCAGGCCGCATCTGACTTAGCTCCTCAATCACATGTGTCTTCCTCCGTCCATTCTATACGGGCTAGATCGCAGGCAGGTTCTAGTGTCTCGCGCCAAGTCTCTGCTGCTGGCTCACACCATCCTTCCAGGACATCCTCCCATCGTAGCGGAGCATCTCAGGCCTCCAAAGCAGCAAGTTACGCTAAACGAGCTGCAGAAGCTGAGGTAGAAGCTGCAGTAGCAGACGCAGAGTTACGCGCCACAGAGGAGGTAACACGGCAGAAGACAGCAATGGCGACTCAACAGGCGGCAATGGCGACTCAACAGGCCAAGCAACAGGCAGAAATGGCCAAAGCCCAAGCCAAATTGGAGTTGGCCGAACGGCAAAGAAAAGCCACAACAAAAGCAGCACGTGCTGCAGCATGGCGGAAGCTGGCCAACAACACTTCCCTTCAATCCGACCTCGAAGAGTTGGGAGAAGAGAGCCCAGATACACGGGTCCAGGCCTACGTGAATGAGCAGCATTCACTTTGCAATGAATACATACAACCGCCTCAGTTGCCTAGCAGTCTCCCACAACCAGGGAAGCACAGGGAAGAATCACAACCACAGACTCTGTATGTGAGTTACGCTAATGACGTACGCCCTAAAGTACGAGGTTCGCTTCCCTCCAACAGCAAACCTCCCCCAACGGATGCTGTACGTAATAAGGTCCGCGATTCTCTGCCCGACACTACCAACCCTACTCCAATATCGCATGGCCTAACAGGTGAACAAAGTAGACCACCAGTGCTCACACCAACTTCTCGACGAGTCGACATGCCATCAACCACAACTGCCATACTCAACCCACAGGCAACAGCATTCCTGCCCCAACCTCATCACCAGTACGGCTCCCAGGCACTACAAGGTAACCGAGCCCAGCCTACACAGCAGCGTGACGCTCAACCATCATCCCCAGTATGGGAGGACGACATTCTCCGTAAGTACTGGGAAGAAGACTACATCCCATCATCACCTTCCAGACCAAACCCACCCTACGAGAATCCAGGAGGAGAACCCTCTACATCAACACCTCCCCCCATCTCAGCAAATGCTGAAGATTACTGGAGAAACATGGCTGTACAGAGTGGAAAGCTCAATTTGCATGCCCACGGAGTTCGCAGATTCTCTGACAAGCCGGGTGGAGAATATATAGTTTGGAAGAAACTTTTCCTACGCCCCATTCAGGCGGCACGCCTCAACCCCGATGAAATAATCGGACACCTGATAGCATGGCTAGGGCCACAGTCTTCTGACATACCAAGAGCTCTTATGATATCCCACTATGATGACCCAGCCGCTGTGCTACGATTATCATGGCAAAGGCTTGACGAACTGTATGGCGCTCCCGAGGACGTAGAAGCCACACTCTTGGATAACCTGAACAGTTTTCCTAAGATTCCTATCGACAAGCCTCACCGGATCATAGACCTCGCTAACATACTCGTCCAGCTGAGAACGGCAAAACGGGATCCCAACTTACCGACACTCGCCTATCTCGATCATGTTGACACACAGAACAAAATTGTTCGAAAACTTCCTCATGTGCTAATTGAAAAGTGGATCCAGTTGACTGACACCTTCCTGGCCAAAGGCCGCCACCGTTTTGTACCCTTCACACTTCTGGAAGAATTTGTCTCCCACCAAGCAACAGTGTGCAACACATACCGTGCTCGTGGCCTCAGAGCCGTTAGTCCTCCTAATACCAGAAGATACAACAGCAACCAAATATCGTTCTCAGGCCCCATACTTAATACCAGAGACAAACCCTCCAGGGTGGCCCGGGACACCGAGATCAACACCTCATCCTATACACCCCAATCTACATCTCCCATTACAAGGAGACATCAGTTTTGTCCTATGCACAACACTCATCACTCGCTGAACAGCTGCATTGGATTCGCAGCGAAATCACTGACACAACGAAAAGAATTGCTAAGACAGTACCAATACTGCTACAAGTGTTGCGAATCCACACATTCGCCCAAATACTGTACAGCCAAAATGCAATGTCACATCTGCGAAAGTGACCAACACCCGACTGCGCTGCATCCAGATGACGAGCTGCCACGGCAGATACCTCGTTTCCCTCCTTCAGACAAGGAACTGCAATGTGACACAGAAGCATGCAGGGCTCCTCAACAGTCTGACAAACCACAACCTAAACCAAGGATGAGCGTCAACTGCACAGCACTGCGCACCGACACACCAGCCCCTCGTTCGTGTCTTCCCATCTGCTTAGCCAAAGTGTACCCTGATGGATGCCCTGAAGCCGCTGTGAAAATGTATGTGCGGATAGACACTCAAAGCACATGTACCCTGGCCAGACCCGCATTCTTCGACCTCTTTGAGGTACAACAGGCCACACTTCCCTTCACGGTATCAACATGCCATGGACCGAGAAGCATGGCGGGGAGGAGAGCTACTGGACTTTGCATAGAATCCTTAGATGGGAGTACCCAGTTCCCGTTACCACCCATATTTGAATGCGATGGGATTCCGAATGACCGCAGTCAGATCGCAACACCTGAAGTCATAAGTAACATTCCTCACCTACAGCACCTTGCTCCTCACTTTCCCGCTCTAGATCCAGAGGCTGATATCCTACTCTTGCTGGGAAATAATGTCCCACACGCCTTTCTCTTCTCTGAGTCGGTAGGCGGTCCTGTAGATGGCCCAGTGGCCATCAAATCTCCTCTAGGATGGGGGATCGTAGGAATTGTCAGTGACGCCCAGATGCAGGCTCCAACCCTGGCAAATACCTTAGCATCCATTCCACCCACTTTCCGACGCCCGTTGGTGCCACCAAAAACAAGAATGAAGTTCCCACCTCAAAGGCCACTGTCGATTAGCACACATTCATTAGGACACCCTAAACGGCCGCCAACAACCACTAGACGTCCACTAAGACACTCTACACAGGCATATGCCTCCTCAACACCCGTTCTAACAGCCCCCCGACGTTCCCGATGTCCTTTGACACTGTGGAAGCAAGAGTACAATTCCCACCCTAGAAGGCCATCAGAAGAGGCATCCAGACTTTCACCTTTGCCATCAAGAGTTCCTGAACATCCTAAAAGGCCACCAGCGATGACCAGCAGACTTTCACCTTTGCCACCAAGTGAACCTATCAACCCTACAAGGCCGCCAGACGCGATCTCCAGACTTTCACCTTTGCCTAAGAGAGTACCTAAAAAACTGCCAGAGGCGACCAGCAGATTTGCACCAAGGGGCCGAACTTGAAGATTGAACCTCAAGCTTTGCATGTTTTGCTTTGTTTGATGCTTATTAATGTTATATAGCTAACTGTTTATCTTAGTTATATAGTTATATGCTATTCAGTTACTATCACTGTTTACTGCTTATCTTAGTTTATAGGCAATTTTTTTTTCCCTTTCTTTTCTTTTTTCTTCTCTTCCTTTTTATAGTGGAATTTATAATTCCAGGCGGGGAGTGT
The DNA here is from genome assembly GCA_023653725.1 of Bungarus multicinctus. NCBI lineage: Eukaryota > Metazoa > Chordata > Lepidosauria > Squamata > Elapidae > Bungarus > Bungarus multicinctus. The sequence continues at coordinate 33,725,129 of CM042848.1, forward strand.
GCTGTCCCAGCCAGTTTATGGAATGGGTTAGTTACTTAGGATTTGTGAGCTGTCCCCTTAAGAGAATGCATCATAGGAAATGTAGGTAAGGGTATCCTGGGAAACGTAGTTCATATCACGTGGCCACATCTGTAATCCTGATTGGCCACTAAATTGACCCTCAAGGGGTTGAAGGAGGTTGCCCTCCATTCTTACCTGTACTCATTACTGATAACATCGTTTTCTTCTATTGATACAAGATGGGTTAGGAGATAACTATTTTCCACGTGCAAGGCAGATATACAAAGGATTGGTCATTGAAAGAGGAATTTCGTCACAAATGTGAGTTACGAGGATACCTGATGTACCAATAAATGAACTTTGTTATGGAAGCTTTGTTGAGTTATCTATCTGCATTTACAGAGCTATTAAGTCTACCTCTGTGGAAGGCAGTACACCCCCATTTATTCGTACCTATTTCCTGTATTCTTACTCATGTTTATACTTACACCTATTATCTTGTAAGCAATTGACAAATCAAACCAAATAAATAAATAAATATTTTAAACTATAGGCAAAGATAGGGAAAAGGCAAATCCCTCTCCTCCCACAAGAAAAGTTTAAAAATTCAATTTTGGTCATTCAGACTGACCACAAAGAGCAATCTGGTATGGTTGAAGAATTAAATAATTTTACTTGATTTCTCTGCCTGCTCTTGCTACATAAAATTGTAACACTCAGGGTCATTCTTTCCGCTTTGTTTTCAGGTATGTGTGCACCTTGTTTTCTTATTCTTCTTCTAATAGGATATACAATAGTTAGAGATGAGCCAGATTTTGTCTATTCCAGTCATGTACTTCCTTCATAAATCTTCTTTACATTATAGTTGTAAACTTGTTTCAGTAATGATTGTGCAGGTTAGATTCCTGCTCTCATGAACATTTATGTATAATAATGTCACCATTAGGGTTACTACAGTTTTCAGAGAAAAAAAAAGATAAAAATGTAAGTAAACATACTAGCTGTAATAAAGTTGCCCGTTTCTCTAAAGCCAGGCCATAAAATGAGTCTCTCAATATGATCCAGATAAATTTTTAATAGGAATATGTTTGGATTTTGGTCTCTCATTCCTTAGGTCTGCTCCACATTTAAAAATGTGAAGATAACAATGCCAGTGGTCATCAGAGCTATCTCTCCTAAAGAAAGCTAACCATTTAATATCTTCATATGCTTTCCCTATTCAAGGAAAGAAAATGAAAAACAGAAGTACATATATGGTGATACGCAGATGCTCATGCCTCCTATTCAATTACTCCTAACATATGTTCACAATGAATAACAGTGATCATGCACATATTATAATTGCTGCACAATGCTCAAACACCATTGCATCAATCAAAAGTTATCATAGCTCCCTTTAGCAGCAGATATTATTACAATTCTAGTTCTAGGCCATGATATATTACTTTATATATCATTATAGAAAGATATGTTTAAAAAGACAAGAACTATAGATAGTCAAATATGGGAATATTGGTAGTCTCAACTTAAGACTGCAACTGAGACCAAAATTTCTGTGACTAAGTGAGACAGCTGTTAAATGAGATTTGCTGCATTTTATGACCTTTCTTGCCACATTTGTTATGTGAATCACTCCATTTGTTAAGTTAGTAACATGGTTCTTAAGTGAATCTGACTTCCCAAGGTGAGATTCTACTGGTTTGGACCAGTTCGGGCAAACCCCTTGTTATGATTCTATGCAGTTTGGAGAACCAGCAAATCGTGCCATTGACTGGCCCCGCCCCACCCCACCTGGCCCCTCCCAGCCACTCCTTATCTTGCATTGCCTGCTGGCCTAGAGTTACACCCGTAGCCCAGGCTGCTCTCTGGCTCCTCACCCAGGCCCAGCCTTAGATCTGCAGTGCTGCTTTGGCCCCGCCCTCTGGGCATGTGCACAGGAGGTGGCAAGTGCGCAGGGCCTGGCATCCCTGGGGACTGCTTGCCCTTCACCTGGGATGGATTGCCAGCCCAGCCCTTTCGCTCTTGGAGCCTCCTACACTCACGCCCAGGGGGCAGGGCTGAGGCAGTAGCGCGGATCTAAGGCTGGCCACAAGTGGTGCCAGTGCCTCCATGCCTGACTCGCTGGCCTTTCCCTGGGATCCTCCTACCCCGCATGGGAAAGTAACACCATTACCTGTGTGTGGAGAAAGAGAAAGGAAGTAGAGGGCATGGGGAACCCAGGGGACTTCTGCCTGCCAGCATGTCATGGGCAGTAGTAGCCATAGGAGATCACAAGCCGCAATGGCTCTGAGGAGGAGGAACAGAAAGCAAACAGTGTTGGTGTGTGGTGTCTGGCATTGCAGTGGGGAGGGAGTGGAAGCAGAACTGTCCTTTGGCATTAGGCATGGAGGCAATGGAGGGCAGGGTGGACAAAAAGGGAAGTTCTTTTTTTTAAGTGGGCAGAAGCTTCCCATTTTGATCCCCTTCCCCTGTTGTTGCCTCTGTGCCTGATGGACCTCTGCATGACTCTCAGCTCACAACCCGTGACTAGCAAAAAAGACAATGACTTGACCTTGTCTATAGAGGACAAAGGATTTATGTGGTTCATGGCAGTGGTGGAATTCAAAATTTTTACTACCGGTTCTGTGGGCGTGGCTTATTTGGTGGGCATGGTTTGGTGGTCATGTGACTGGATGGGTGTGGCTTAGTGGTCATGTGACTTGGTGGGCGTGCTTGGTGGTCATATGACTGGGTGGGCATGGCTTGGTAGTCATGTGACTGGGTGGATGTGGCCAATTCAATGTCACTCCCCTCAAGGGGTGCCTCACCTGGCCCCTCCCCTCCCAGCCATTCCTTGTCACCCAGCCTCAACTTATCTATAGTTCTGTAAAAATGTTGTTCACTTTTTTTGACTTTATTATCTGCATACTATAGATGTACTTTCATGGACCACTGAAAAGAGGAAATGACTCACATGCTTTACCCAAGAGGCAACAGGCTTTTAAGGGGCTGCCACAAAGAAAGGGGGACAATGTATTTTCCAAAGAAGCAGAATGCAAACAAGAAGCAACGGATGGAAACTGAACAGAGAGAAGCAACTTAAAACTAAGGAGAAACTTCCTGACAGTGAGAACAATTAACCAGTGTAACTGCCTGTCTCCAGAAGTTCTGGGTGTTCAATCACGGGAAGTTTTTAAGAAAAGACTGGACAGCCATTTCTCTGAAATGGTATAGGGTTCACCCCAAGGTCCCTTCTAAATATTATTCTGACATCTTTCCCAGGATTTCTACTCAGAGTTTGACATCCTCAGTCTTCTTGCCTGAGCTGGGGGTTGGACTAGAAGACCTCTAAGGTCCCTTTTCAACTCTTGTTAAACATATGTGTATTTTATGCTCTGGACTATTGACATTGAATGCATGTAAACCCTGAAAAATATGTGGTAGCCCTGGGCAAAAGAAAGGCAGAAAAATCACTCTATGTGTAGGGACAATGTAAATATTAACACGTGATAAATAATGGAAAAATTAAAAATAATAGCACAGAGTTTTATCTCTCTCTCTTCCTATTCTTTCTTTCTTTCTTTCTTTCTTTCTTTCTTTCTTTCTTTCTTTCTTTCTTTCTTTCTTTCTTTCTTTCTTTCTTTCTTTCTTTCTTTCTTTCCTTCCTTCCTTCCTTCTTTCCTTCCTCTCTCTCTCTCTCTTACACACACACACACACACACACACACATACACACACATACAGAGCACTTAACAGACAAGCATTTTGGAAGCAGCTCCTTTAAATTTCTCCAAGGCTGGAGTGGATTCCCCCACCCCCTCTGTCAGACCGCACATCTTCTCACTCCAGCACTTTAACTCACAAGGGGAAAACGATACTTGCAGCGTCCATGGGGAATCCTTGGAAAAGTTTTTAAAGGACCTGCTGATTTCAAAATGCATTTCTTTTATATTTCAAAAGTGCTCCAAGGCTCGATTCACCCCCACCCTCTCTGTCAGACTGCACTCCTTCTCATTCAAGCACTTTAACTCATACGGGGAAAGCGATATTTGCAGCGTCCAAGCCTTTCTTCCTTTCCCCCAGGGAGAAAGAGGACATGGAAAACGGAAAGCTAGGATAGCGATCACAAGTGAGCGACTGGGCGACCAGGTTGGGGGTGTGGCCAGCCAGGGGTTGCCACCAGTTCAGCGACCCACCCCAAATAACCGCTACTGGTTTGCCCGAGTAGGTGAGAACCGGTTGAATAGCACCTCTGGCTCATGGATAAGGAGTTTTAATAAAATGTCATGGGGAGCTGGGTCCCTCCACTACCCTTTCGCATACCCAAGCAATGCCTGCCAAATAACTTAGAACATGCACTTTCTCGCCTCTTCAGTCTGAGACAAATCATGAACCAGAAGCCAGCAATGAAAGCTCACTTGGTGGAGTTCATGGACAAGATGGTACAGAACGGACATGCTGAGTTTGCCCCACCCCTGGGAAAAGATGAAGAATGTTGGTACCTGCCATGCTTTGGAGTGTACCATCCTCAGAAACCAGGCCAAATATGTTTAGTCTTCGATGCCAGCATGCAGTTCCAAGGCCACTCTCTGAACAAGGCTCTTCTTACAGGGCCTGATCTTACAAACAGTCTGCTTTGGGTGCTCATCCACTTCAAAAAAGAAGCCATAGCCATCATGGCCGACATGCAGCAGATGTTCTATTCCTTCCTCATCAGGAAAGATCACCGCAACTACCTCCGTTTCCTGTGGTTCAGTGATAAACAGCATAACCAACAGATTTCGAAATACAGAATGAGAGTGCATGTCTTTGGAAATGGATCTTCCCCTGCTATTGCCAACTACGGTCTACAATGCACAGCTCGAGAGGGTGGAAACAAATATGGGGCAGATGCCACATGTTTCATGGAACACGACTTCTATGTGGATGACGGCCTAAAATCTGTACCCATCCCGGTAGAGGCCATAGACCTATTGAAGAATACATGGCAAATGCTAGCTACAGCCAACCTTTGGCTACACAAGATAGCTTCCAACAGCGAGGAAGTGCTGAAGGCCTTTAATCCTGAGGACCATGCCAAGGGACTTCAAGACCTCAATTTCAGCAGCAACACCCCCCTCCCCCATCCAATGCAGTCTCGGCCTGTGTTGGGACTTGAAGAAAGATGTCTTCACCTTCAGAACCCCAACCCAGAAAACTGACTTCACGAGGAGAGGACCACTGTTGACAGTGAACAGCCTGTTCGATCCTCTAGGGTTTGCAGCACCTGTGACAATCCAAGGTAGACTCTTTCTGTGCACACTCTCCCAAAGATTAGGATGAGCTGCTTCCGCCAGAACAGAAGCAAGAATAGGAGATATGATGCAACTCTCTAAGTTGTCTCCAAAATATTCATTTACAGTGCACATATATTCCTATCTCGCCTGCTGCAGTACAGAGAAAAGAACTGCATGTTTTTTCAGATGCATCAACAAAGGCAGTAGCAGCCATGGCATACCTCAGGGTCAACAGTGGGGAGAGCAACGTCTATGTCAGGTTTGTCATGGGAAAGGCAAAACTAGTACCACAACAAGGTCATACCATACCATGGCTGGAACTCTGCAGGGCTGTGCTTGCTGTGGAACTAGTGGATCTCATAACGAAGATGGTAGACCTTGAGCTAGAACCCACCACCTTCTATATAGACAGGAAGGTGATGCTGGGCTACATCCACAACGAGAGCAGAGGCTTCTATGTGAGCAACAGAGTGGAGCAGATCAGAAGATCTTCTAAACCTGAGCAGTGGGGGTATGTTCCAACAGACCAGAACCCAGAAGACCATGCTACTAGCTCTATTCCTGCATCCCAGTTAGCAGAATCGACCTGGCTAAAAGGCCCTGAGTTCTTGTCATGTACAGACACCCTGAAATCTGGGGAATCACAACATCATGAGCTTCTAGATCCAGACCAGGATGCTGACATTCGACCTCTAGACAAGAAAGGCTGTCTGCATGGCAATGATGGTCAAAAAAAAGGAGGAATTCCCCCTAGAACCAGCTCGCTTTGAGTGCTTCTCCCGATGGAAACCTCTTGTACTAGGTGTGACCATGCTCGTCTGTGCAATCATCTGCTTCCAAAGTCACTGGAAGAGTTTCCAGACAGGCTCCCTGGACAGCTACGTCCAAGCAGAGAGAAAAATTCTATGAAGTGTGCAACAAGACACATATCCATTAGTATTTTAATGCCTGAAAATGGGGAAGCCTATCCCAGAATCTAGCCCACTTCTGGGATTGAACTCATATCTCAACAGCCAAGAGTTACTTCAAGTAGGGGAATGCCTAGACAAGGCTGAAATGGCCTTAGACAGCAAATACCCCATCATCCTTCCTGCTTGCCAACATGTAACAAACCTGTTGCTCCAACACCACCACAAAGCTGTCCACCATCAAGGCTGCCACTTCACAGAAGGTGCCATCAGAGCTAATGGACTCTGGATCTGGGTGCTAAGAGATTATTGTAACTGTTCTGCACAGGTGCCTACATTGTCACAAACAATGGGGTGCGACTCTACACCAGATGATGACGGACCTGCCACCTGAGTGTCTGAGTCCTATAAGACCACTGTAAATGGAAGACCAAAGAACGAAACCTCGAAGAAGGGAACTTTGTCTTCCTAAAAGACAAGGATGTGCATTGGAACTTGTGGCCCATGGGACTTGTGCATCAAGTCTTACCCAACTCTGATGGACTAGTCCGCCAAGTCCAGGTCCAGATAATGGTGTCACAAGATTCTTCCTGCGACTTGCAGATTTTTACCAAGAAGCTCTACACCAGACCGGTCACTGACCTAGTGTTGCTGCAGAGAAAGGTCTAACTCGAAGATTGAACCTCAAGCTTTGCATGCTTTGTATCTACCTCATTGCATTGTTTGATTCTGTTACTATCTAATGTTTACTTTAGTTAATAGTTGGTAGTGGAATTTATAATTCCAGATGGGGAGTGTGCTGGTTAGACAGTATAAAGTTAGTTTGGGAATGAGAGCTATTCCCTTAAGAGACTGCCTCATGGGAAATGTAGTTAATGCCTCATGGGAGATGTAGTTCATGTCATGTGGTCACATCTGTAATCCTGATTGGTCACTGAATTGACATCTGGTTGGGTTGAGGGGAGTTTTGGTCATTCTTGTCTGGACCCAGCATCGTGCTGGAGTCTTCCCTTGCTGTATCATTATGGGATGAAGATAACTATCTTTTCACACTATGAAGACGACAATTCAAAGATTGGACATTAGCTGAATCTCAGCATAGCTGTAAGTTATACCTTGAGGATGCCTGATATAATCCAATAAAGAAACTTTGTATGGAAGCCTTTGTAGTGTTTAGCTCTTTATCCCAGATATTCTGAGAATATAAGATTACCTGGGACAAGATAACAGCCACAATTTTTATCTGAGTGGAGGACCTGGGAATGGTATCAGCATAACAGAATAATACTTAGAAAGGATTGGGGGGGTATACCGTTTCAGAGAAATGGCTGTCCAATCTTTTCTTAAAACCTCCAGTGTTGGAGCACCCAGAACTTCTGGAGACAAGCAGTTCCACTGGTTAATTGTTCCCACTGTCAGGAATTTCTCCTTAGTTTTAGGTTGCTTCTCTCGTTGTTCAGCTTCCATCCATTGCTTCTTGTTTTGCCTTCTGCTTCTTTGGACAATACATTGTCTCCTCCTTCTTTGAAGTAGCTCCTTAGAAGCCTGTTGCCTATCACACTCTGGGGCAAAGCATGTGAGCAATTTCCTCCTTTCAGTAGTCCATGAAAGTAAGGTCGACAACATTTTTATAGAACTATAGATACATTGAGGCTGGGTGTGACAAGGAATGGCTGGGAGAGGAGGGGTCAGACGAGGCACCCTTTGACGTGAGTGACTTAGTTGGCCACACCCACCCACTCACATGACAAACAGGCCACACCCACAAATTAAGCCACTCCCACTGAACAGGTTGTTAAAAAAGTTGAATCCCACCCTGTGGCTTCCCCATTGATTTTGCTTGTCAGAAGAGCCCAGGACACTGCAATTGTCATAAATATGAGTCAGTTGCCAAGCATCTGAATTTCAGTCATGTGACTATGGGGATGCTGTAATGACCATATGTGTGAAAAATTGTTACAAATCATTTTTTTCAATGCCATTGTAATTTTGAACAGTCACTAAATGAACTGTAGTAAATTAAGAACTACCTGTTGGATGTCATCAGAATGTGCCGGATGATTTTAGCTAATAATTTTAGGAATTAAAAGCCTCAACACATTTGGAGGGTTCTATATTAATCAAGACTGAAACACATAACATATCAAATCTTCACAGGTTTATTTTATCCGCCAGTGTAAAAGTCTTTATTTCCAGTCTATATATAATTTGAAACATAAACAGCTGAATCGTCTTGAGAAGACAGTTTGAAAGAAATATATTTATAGGCAGCAGTTATTTTGTGATAATAAAAAACACATTGTGAAAAGAACTGTATTTTGAAAATGGATCTATTAAGCCTTCAGCAGAATAAGAGAAAGAAAAGATACATTGAACACTTTACCGTCAGTCCTACCCTAATAAGTTATTTTTTAGCAATAAATCTATTTTAACACTAATTTCTCACTCACTATAACCAAATATGTTTGAATAAATCTATGTGTTGCATTAGAATATCTTTAATAAATAGCATTAGCAATAGCATTTAGACTTATACACTGCTTCACAGTGCTTTAGAGCCCTCTCTAAGTTATTTATAGAGTTTGAATATTGCCCCCAACAATCTGGTTCCTCATTTTACTGACTTTGAAAGGATGGAAGGCTGAGTCAACCTGGAGCCTGGTAAGATTCGAACTTCCAAATTGCAGGCAGCCAGCTTCAGAAGTAGCCTGCAGTACTGCATTCTAACCACTGTGCCACAGCAGTTCTTATGACCTTACATTGACTTTACATTGATCATGTTTATTCTATAGGATGAGCAACTGAAAACAGATGTAATTCATATCAAATTTTATCAATTTTCATTGAAAACAATCTATTCATTTCCAAAGAGCTGTTCTAAAAATTCTCCTTGACTTCTATTTATCACTTCATAGAGATAACTTGGGGACAATTATTAAACTACTAATTTTAAAGTGAGAAGTAATTTAAATGGGCACAGTGGCTTGCTCATCTGATGAGTATCATGGTTGAACAGAGATTTGAACCTGAACCAGAGTAGAGTAGACTAGACTAGACTAGACTAGTCTAGACTAGACTAGACTAGAATAGAATAGAATAGAATAGAATAGAATAGAATAGAATTCTTTATTGACCATGTGTGACTAGATACACAAAGAATTTGTTTATGATGCATAAGCTCTCAATATACATACAACAATAATAATAGATCATTAACATAGTCATTGTAAAATACATTTGTCAGCATTCCAGAAAAGAGGGGAGGATGTTGCATTCCTCCTCACTAAATGCCTCGGCTAAGTCCCTATATTTTTTAGGAATCTGGGGTTTGCCTGGAGGAGAGTCTTATTTATACTTATTTCATCAAGCCGGTCTGGCCTAGGGTTTTATAGGGTTTAAATTGGTTTTAATTGGGTTTTAGTCTTTTATACTCTTGATTGAGTTTTATCTTTGAGCCACCATATTTAATCTTTTTTAATTGTTTTTTTTAAATATTGCATTTGTACTATTTTTTTAACTTGGCTGTACACCACCCCAAGTCCCTGCAGAGAGAGTGGCGGTATAGAAAACTAATAAATAAATAAATAAAAATAAATAAATGAAGCAGTAGCTGATGTTTCTGGCTGTAGGCCCCTATTAATTGGTAGTCTTTTATCAGGAGGGACAGGGGCCAGAGGGCTGACTCCAATTATGATTTTCTGATATGCATCTTCCCATTTAATGGTATAGGGGCCCATTTGGGGCCCATTTGTCAAGCCAAGCAAGTCCCAATATGATAGATTCTGATATTTTGGGGGCTATTATAAATTGTATAAATTCACAATGCCTTCCCATTTCTAATCTGATCAGTTCTGTCATCTGGGTGGCTGGGATTCCTCCAATTAATGTTCCATCTACATGTTCAAATTTGATTGGGCATTTTAGGGCTTTAGTTTTTATCCCTAATTGTTCAATGATTGGGAGCCCAATTAAACACCTGGAACATCCTGTATCTATTACTGCTTCTAATTCTCCAAGCTCCCCATTCTCTGGCACCACCAACTTCACTTTAATTGTAAAAGGGGGGATGGCTGCATTCATCATTGGATCCTCTTCCTCATTAGCCTCTCTGGGAAGGGTTTCTTTGGCTGGAGTTTCCTTGCTCTCTCCCATGGGGAGGGGAACTTCTATGGCTTGTCTGGAAAACCAACTGGTCTGGAGCCAGCTCCATGGAGCCCTTCTGGCAGCTGGAACTGGGTGTGGTTGCAGAACTGTTGCAGTTGCCAGACACTCAGAAGCTCAATGACCAGCTTGACTTCAATGGTAGCACTTGATAAAACCTGCAGGTTGGGTAGGAGCAGCCTCAGCAGGCTTAGACAGAGGATGTCGGGCCAGCGTTCTCTTTGGGGGCTTCTTAGATGAAGGTTTGATGTGGCTGAATTTCTCTAGAGCTATGGACATGGTATACCAGTCTTGTAGTCGCTCTGGTAGCCCTCGGATCCCACAGGTTTTTCTGACTTCTTGATCAATGGCTTCCTTAAAATAGTGAAGAAATATTTTGTCAGGCCAATTTCCAACATTCCTGCAACTCATCTAAAGTCCAACACTGTTGTAGAGTGGCGGAATTACTGAGGCAGACAACCAGAGCAAAATTTCAGCTTAACTTTATTTTAAAAATAAAGGGTTGCCGCAGCTGCGGCGCTAACTCGGCAGCCAGGTGGAATGGCAACAGCTGATGCCGTTTGACATCTCCTTTTATAGCCGGCTGTCAAACGGCATCAACCAATAGGAGCAGTCCGTGTTTCCCTCCTGAAACAGGGACCTGAGTGGGAACTGTAGTCCAGTTCTCTACACAACACTCCTATCCCCCAGAACGGAGCATGCATAGTCTTTTAGGTAGGCAGGACGCTTGCGCGGATGGTCGGATCATCTCGGCTCCTGTGGAAATGGCATTGGATGGGTATCTTCTGCCTGTCGTGCAGCTTCCAATGATGGAGGAACTGGAGGCTCACCTGGAGTTGGTTCTGGTTGCTGGACTGCTACTTGCTCAGGTAGGCTTTCATTGTTAATGTGTTTGTGGCAGGATTCCTCGGGTAATGGTGGCCTTTTCACATTGGGAACATCTAGATGACCTCTGGGTGTAGTGCTCCAGCACCCCTGTAGTTGGTCTATATGACGGCACCAGATGTGCCCATATTGTAGCTGGACTCTGTAAGATGTAGGACCAGTAACTGCCACCACACGCCCAGACATCCACAATGGTTGCCCAGCAAAGTTCTTGGCATACACTAGGTCATTCTCTACAAACTTCCTAGTCTGGCTGCTTGACCCAAGGGGAACCACTGGGCCATAATTGGGGTGAAGCCTATCCAAGGTGGTCCTTAAACGGCGCCCCATTAGGAGTTCAGCCGGTGACCTGTTTGTGGAAGTACATGGAGTTGTGTGCTGGCTTAGGAGATACTTGGCAAGTCTAGAGTGCCAATCTAAGGGCCCCAGCCTTTGCAAGACCTCCTTAGCTGATCTGACTGCTCGTTCAGCCAGACCATTACTAGCAGGGTGAAAAGAAGCTATTAAAACATATCTAATTCCTTGGTTGGCTAGAAAATTTCAAACTCACAAGATATAAACTGGGGGCCATTATCAGACACGATGGTATCAGGGAGGCCATGGGTGGCGAACATTCTGGTTAGGGCCTTAGAGACTGCCTCTGTGGTCGTGGAAGGCATTAAACTCATTTCCACTCATTTAGAGAAGGAATCAGCTACTACTAGGAATGTGCGCCCATGTAAAGGGCCAGCCAGATCGATATGTATCCTGGACCAGGGGCTCCCTGCATCCTCCCATGTTCCAGGCATGGATGCTGGAGGAGAAGGCCTGGTGGCTTGGCATGGCTGACAAGCATTAACCTAGCTGGCAATCTGAGTGTCCATGCTTGGCCACCATACATAACTACGAGCTAGGGCCTTCATCCTGACAATGCCAGGATGCCCCTCATGCAGGATCTCTAAAACTGAGGTCTGCAGTTGGGGAGGGGGGGATCACAACCCTGGTTCCCCAAAGCAAACAGCCTTGAAATGAAGAAAGTTTTTGCTGGCGTAATTTGAAGGGTATGGATTCAGATGAATAAGGGGTTGGACTCACTGGCTCAAGATTGACTCAGCCTTCCATCTTGCTGAGGTCGGTAAAATGACTACCCAGATTGTTGGGGGCAATAAGCTGATTCTGTAAACTGCTTAGAGAAGGCTGTAAAGCACTGTGAAGTAGTATATAAGTCTAAGTGCTATTGCTATTAATAAGGTATTTAGTTACATCTTTGATTTTTATTCCAGGAAAACAATATACCTCCCTAGATTAACTATCTGGTCTGAAGACTATAGTTTCTGCTCCCCTAAGAACTGAATCTATCACCAATATTTGCCTTTTTTCCTAGGGAAGTCTGGAATACTTTTTTTTCCTGTCACAGGAATGCTGGATTGTGATTCTTTTTTTTTTTAGAAACTATTGATGAATGCCCTTTTGTGAATGTCTGTATATTTTTTCCAGGGGAAGTTATGAAAGCAATTGTTCAGAAACAAATTTTTAAAGGGTAAAAACATCTTATTAATCAAAGCTTCAAACAGAAATAGCATTTGTCTTATAATTTTTAAGATACTCTGCAGACATCTTCTAATTCTCACCCTGTTATAAGATCCATAAAGGGCAATCTTTATTTAATACCTTTATTTAATACCTGCCTTTCTGAGGCTGCTTTAGATAGATAGCATCCTACTTAATTCATGGAGTTAACAGGATGACATATATTTTCAAGAACAATTCTTGCTACTGTCACTCTAAAAAGATCTTGCTTTCCATATATCCAAAATTCCAAAGTTATAAGCCAATGTCCCATGGTCATTTTTTAAAAAATAGAATTTTTAAAATAAGATGCTATATCCAAGTTTACTGAAGTTGCAATCATTTCCTCATATACCCAAGGGAGCAGGAAAAACAAGTGACAGTGAACTTTAAAAACATGTTTCAGAGGTATCTCAAACTTTGGCCATTTACTGCCTCAGAGATCAAAACAGCCCTTGAATTGGGTTGGAAGATAATTTTCTAGGCAAGATCATCAAGATTTGGTGTTATAACATCCCTAAAGTTAGGGTTTGATAAAAGTTCAAAATGTGCAGTTTCATGCTTCTAATTGCTTTTGAGAACAGTTTATGTACAGGATGCCAGCAATAATTAAATCAGAAAGTCATCAGTTAACTATTCTTTACACCGGGATATGGTTGTACTTTGGGGATCTGGGAATCTTCCTAGAACACTACCTGGAACTTCCAATAATTGGAAAGAACTTATCCTTCAACTTTTGCTAAAACGTCATTTCTTTGATATAAGATAAGGAAATTGCTCCAAATTCCCGCCCCCCATCAGTTGCTTGGCTTAATTCCGCACTTAAGAAAGCTGTTATCTGGCACTCACTCATAAATATTTCAGAACAATTTTCAGAATATTAGTACAATCATAAAACTGTCTATTTTACTGTCCCTAGATCCCCAAACCGCATAACATTACTTATTATGGCTTTTTCAGTTTTTGTTTTGCAAATTTGGTTTTCTGGTACAAGTTGGGGTGCTAGAAAATATACTATACTCCTACCTTTCTAAGATTCTCAGCTATTTATTTTGAAATTTTTCTTCTGTTTACTTCTTTTTAAATGACTTTTAAAAGTATTCATGATTTTTATGTTTATCCATAGAACATTTGCTAGGATATTTCAGCATGAAAGAAAATATGGAATTCACCTCTGAAATTTCTGCTTTTATAGCTGGTCAAAAATGTCATCACCAAAGAAGATGCAACTTGTTACACAGCAGGAAACTGTGACTTACCACGCAAGGAAAAAAGTCTTTCTTTGATATGCCATCAAGACCCCTAGGTACAGCCATCCATGGAACAGCATGTCCCACCAACATTTCACTAGGAGTTAGACTTGGACTAATCTGATCATCTATCACTGACCTTACAGTATCCTTTGGTTTTATATCTTGCATTTCTTATTTTTCAAAGGGAGAGAGGGAAAGCAAAATGTAAACAAGATTCAGACTGAGTTTTTTTTAATTACATAATTGTTAATATGCTATACTTCAGTGTCACTTGCCATAAACATCTGGGAAGGAGGAGTAGCTCTAACATCCATGAAGAAAGATTAAAAGCTTTGGAAAGGCCATTTTAGGACTAATATAAATTTTCAGAAATTTGCACAGAAAAAAATCTCCAAAATAACTAAAGGCAACAAACTAGCAAAATGATGATGATGATGATGATGATGATGATGATGATGATAATAATAATAATAATAATAATAATATTGAGGCAAGTAAAATCAGATTTAGATTATTTTCACAATGCAAGTATATTGAAGTCTGAAAAATAAATGGACAATTTAATTTAATTCTGAGCCTGTGTGGATATAGATATAGAACCAATCAGAAGCTACTGATGATATGCATCTTTTCCTGGGCTTGATAACTGCCCTCATCAGTTGCTGTATGCATACTCATAAGGATTTCCCACTCCCTGCAGATCTGAAGTACTCAATATCCATTATTTAGATTTTCATTTGTTTTTAAATCTAATTTTCCTGTCATTTTCTCCTTGAACATAATTTATTATTTCATTGTGAATACAGCTCATTGTTATCCCAAATATTTTCGAGAATACAGCAAATCTATCACATTGCACATGCATCTCATTCTCCCTATTTTCACCTTCTCTGCTGACATTTAAGCAATTATGTGGATAATATTACATAATAAAAGAGCATTGCAGTATTTGAGCCAATGCTTGTGCCTCCTACATTAGTTTTGGCTTGGTCCCATTCCTTTATTTTCCTTTCCTGCAATTACTAGCATAAAACTACACATTACAGGTTTTTCTGCCTATTCCTTGCATCTATTAACTTCCCTTTCTAGCTCTATATATAGATTCTGGGGAAGCAGAAGATTCAAAGCAGGTAACTTCCTTCTAGAATTTAAAAGCTATAATGAATCAAAATTATGTAGAGTTGGCACATAGAGACTGGGCTCTGAAATTTACCATCATGGTATGGAGTGTGACAAGGGCAATCACTGTACACAGTCCAGCCCTATACAGTATTTCTCACATGCATTATGTTTATTGAAAAAGAAGATAACTCTGAATTCAAGATGATTCTCTTCCACAGGCCCAATGAAGGTAAACATAAAAAAAATGAAACAGACAGAAATACCCAGCTCTTTTGCAAGTCTAGGGTTGCCAACTGTATCAGAAATCAAAGCTTCAGATTTGTGTCTCCAAATAAATATGTTACATTCCACATTTGTATATGCATATTATTGGCATATACAATATATACTTGTCAAACAGCAAACTACAAGGAAGAGTAATTTCCTGGACATAATAATAATTAAATCAAATATGTACTGATTGAAGAGTTTACTGAAAAATAAGTGTCCTGTTTATGAAAGCAGGTATGGCCAGAGGACCCTCCCCCCCACAAGCTTTAACTGGTGACTTTTTTGTCAACCTATCTTAGTGAGATACAACATTAATGTCAAGGTTCTGATTGACAAACCAAACCAAGTCAACAGATCTCTTGAAGTATAACTGTATTTAGTACATCATTTCAGTATGCATGAAGCAAAAACAATTTTAGTAGTTCCTGTGGTTGTCATCTAATTAAAATATAGATTCTTTCTTCCCCTCCTTCTCACAGGTCACATTGTCCAAGTAGGTGTTCTGGTGTCTCTATGGCAACTCCTTCAAGTCTTTGCCAAACATCTGTTGAGATGACCTTGGTTCCCATGGAACGATTTCTTGTTGTCGTCTAGGGCTAGCATTCCAAACCTTTTCCTCCCCTCATAGTCTGTGGCAAGCTGAGAAAAGAAAAGATGGCTGTGACAGCATAAGCACATTTCTAAGTTGACAAGTAACTTACATTCTAATCATCACTTATATAGAAGTACAGTCTACATGGGCTGTCTTTAGAGATGACTCTGTAGCTACCTGCTGAGGTCTGCCTTGTTGTGGGATATATGGAAGTGAACTGAACATGTTGACCATTGAGGCATGTTTGGTTACATTCCATTTTGCATTATGTATACATTAGTAATATTTTTAAATAAATTTTGTTTTTATTTTCTTATTCATTCATCATTCAATTTCTATAACTGCCCATCTCTATCAATAGATAACTTGTGTGAGATTTTGCAGCAAATTTAAGTCCAGAAAACACACAGATGACTGATTCAGCAGGATCATTAACTTCTTTATACTGTATATATAATAACATATTGAAGTAAAGTTTACAATACCAGTAGTTTCTTCCAGTGTTACATAAGCAAAACACAAACAGCAGCTTCAGGAGTTCAGAACAGATTATTAGTTTTTACTTTCAGAATTGAGAGCACACACCCAAAGTCTCCCATTGACCGGTGCGCTCCCACAGAGAGGGTCTCCTCCGGGTCCCGATGCCTTCTATGTGCCACCTGGTGACCCCGAGGAATAGGGCCTTCTCTGTGGGGGCACCCGCCCTTTGGAACGGACTGCCCCCAGGGCTACGAATGACCACTGACTTGAGGGCGTTCAGACGTGACCTGAAGACCTGGCTCTTTGAGCAGGCCGGCCTGAGCTGACTCAAATGGGATTTTAAATAAGGGGTTTTAGATTAGTTGGTTGGGTATGAAAGTTTTAATTTATTTTAATCGGGGATTTTAGATTTTTATTTGGGCAGCCTATAATTTAATTCTTTTTTAATCGTATTTATATCTGTGTTTTGTATGTATTTTAGTTGGCTGTTAACCGCCCTGAGTCCTTCAGGAGAAGGGCGGTATATAAAATTATGAAATAAATAAATTAAGCCACACCCAGATTCTCAGCCCTCAATTCAGCTTCCATTGACTGACTTTGTTAACCATGTCTCTGCCAGTTCATGAATATTCTACACTCCTCCCTTCATGACTGGAAGAGACATAAATCCAATTAACTTAATTGCTTCCCATGGTGCACTCTACCCAATGGCTTGGTCATTATGTCAGCCAGATTGTCTTCTGATGCACAATGAATCAAGTTAATCAATTTATCTTTGATGGCTTCTCTTACATTAGAATATTTAATGTCCACATGCTTGCTTCTGTTTTTTACTCTGTCACCTGTTGTCATTTTAATGCAGGCAGCATTATTCTTGTAGACTATTACAGCATCATTTACCTTTACATTTAAATCCTGTAACAGCTGTACATACCAAGTTACCTCTGAATAAAGTTCAGACAAAGCAATAAATTCTGCCTCCACAGTAGAAATGGTTACAGTTGTTTGCTTTCTGGACTTCCAATCAATTAAATCCCCACCAAACAATATTACAATCCCAGAATTGGACTTTCTGGTTTTTACATCATTTGCATAATCACTATCAACATAGCATTTCAATTTTAATTCTTCAGAGACCTGTATTTGAAAACCCAAATTGACAGTTCCCTTCAAATACTTGGGAATCCTTTTTAACCCATCCAATGCAGCATTGGTGCAGCAGTAAAACGACTCAAAATGCTTACTGCACAAGTTATGCTGGTCTGGACCATTATGACAGATATAACAGGCTCCCTATTGCTGACTGATATATCTCTCAATCATAGGCTTCACTTTCATCCTCAGCCAAACTGTTATGAAAATCAGTACTCACAGGTGTTGGAGCAGTATCACAATCTTTTATGTTATATCTCTCCAACTGTTCAATTTTTCTTTTTTGACTGAGAATATAAGCACCTTTCTTAGTTCTTTGTATCTCCGTACCAAGATAATTTTTTATTTCTGCCAAATTCTTCAATTCAGATTTCTTCTCCAACTTATTAGCAAATTCGTTTACCTGTGATACATCCTTTGCAATGAAGCAAAGATCATCCACAAATGCTAATAGTTGATAATCGTCACCTATAACTTTCCAGTGTATATGCAACCATCAGGCTGCAACTCTTGAACCCAAGACCTTTCAATGCATATATTCCAATTCTGCTTCAGCCCATAAATGGCCTTGTTTGATTTATACACTGTGTTAAGCATTTTACTTTCATACCCTGGTGCTTGAACTGTGTAAATTTCTTCCTCTAATTCTGCATTGAGGAATGTAGTGGTTATGTCAAAATGCCAAATTTTATGGCCATGTGCAGCTGCCAACACTAGTGCCAGCCTGATACTTTCACTCTTTACCTCATCATAGTGCACATTTTTCTTCTGTGAAAACCCTTGTGCCACTAACCTTTCTTTATATTGTATTTCATTACTTTCTTCTTGTATACCCACTTGCATCCTATAGCTTTGCTACCCTGTGGCAAAGTCATAGATGTGAACACTTCATGTGCTCCCATGTATTTCATTTCCTTGTCCATGGCTTCTTTCCACTTTACTTGTTCAATTTTAGGTAATGCCAATATTTCCTTATAATTCATTGGCTCGTACCATACATTACACACTTTAACTTTACTAGCAGAATACCTGTCAGGTGGAATCCCCTTGTTCCATCGCTCTGACCTGTGTGGCATTGACAGCTCCTGTGCTTCAACTTTCTCTTGTTTCATATCTTGTTCAGCTTCTCCTCCCTGAATGCTGACACCATCACTAAGCAAGTTGCCCTCACTAAGTGAGTTACCATCACTAAGTGGATCACCATTACTAAGTGAATCATTCCAAAAATTTGAATCAATTCTATTCCAATTTTGTTCTGCAAAGCTTGCAGACCTTGAAATCACTATTCTTTTGCTCCCATCGCTAAAGCGATAGCTTTTTGAGCCTGGATCATAGCCCATAAACCTGAACTTTCTAGCCTTTGGTTGCCCCTTTCTTCTAATTGCTTTTGGAACATGCACCCACACATTGCTTCCAAACACCCTTAAATGTGCTAGAAATGGTTTTCTCCCATATAGCACTGTATATGGAGTATCATTAATGGAGGAACTCCACAACCTATTAATTAAATAATTAGAAGTTAACATAGATTCACCCCAATATGACCTGCTCAGACCAGATCCTCTAGCCGTGAGTCCTTCATGGTTTATAAGATTCCATTCTGTCTCTCAGTAACACCATTCTCAACTGGTGTGTAAGGATTTGTGCATGTGTGTTTTATTCCTAACTGCCCAAACCACTGTTGAAAACTTGTTGACATGAATTCTGAACCTCTGTCAGTTTTCAGCTGACATACCTGTTGTTTATACCTTCTTTCTATGAAGCTTACCCATTGCTTAAATTTCTTTAGCACCTCTACTTTACTCTTTAGTAAATAGCAGAACCGAAACCTGCTATAGTCATCTATAATGACCAGTGCATACTTAGCTTCTCCCAAACTGGCTTGCATTGGGCCCATCAAACCTGCATGTATCAGCTCTAGAGCTCTTGTTGTCTGCCTCGTGCTACTCTTTCTTACTGGGAATGCTTGGACTTTGATATTTTGCATACTGCACAGTCCAAATATGCCTTACATCCATTTACATGCAATCCTTCTGCATATTGTTCTGTTTTTTGAACAACTTTGAAGCTGGTATAGCCAAGCTTTCTGTTCAAAAGATGAACACATGAATCATGTTGTGCTACATTTCCAAATGTTTTTGCACACCAAACCTTTTGTCCCTGCAACACATAAAGGTTATCTTGCTTTATGCGTTTTGCACATATTATGCCATTGTGCTTTATGAGACATTTACCATTTACAAATGTGGTCTCAAATCCTTGCTTGTCTAAACTAGAGACACTCAGCAAATTATGCTCCATTTCAGACACACACAAAACATCATTAAACCTTGTTTCCAGATATGGAATTGGCACACTGCCTCTTCCAATGACTTTAGGCTTTTTGCCATTTGCCAAGGCTACTGCATCTCTAGCAGCTGCATCTATCCTGTAAAACAATTTAGAATTATTAACAATTGTTTGACTAGCCCCATTATCAATTAGCCATTGATCTCTCCCATTGTTACAATTGCTGGCTTTTGCTACAGCAATTTGTCCATATGATTTTCTTCCTTGCAAATTGCTTCTTCTGTCTTGCAAACAGTCCCATTTCAGGGTGTGTCTTTTCTCCACAGATAAAGCCCTGCTTCTGTTGCTGGGTTGCAATCTGATCTCTCCTGCCGCTCTTCTTTTCTTTGCAAACAGGCAGCCTGTGGAATTTTCAATTCTGCTTATCTTTTGGCTCCCCTCCTCAGGAATTTCTCTTCCTGCTTGTCTTGTCCAGCCATTAAACAAAACGCAACTCCTGCTCTGGTTTGCATTCAAATAGGGCAGAAACAATATTCCACGGAGTCATCTAAACTGTTTAAAACTAGCAGCACTTTCTGAGATTCAGGAATCTGCATCCCATGCTGTTCTAACTCCAGAAACAAAGTTTGCATATAAACAGTATGCTGTTCCATAGAATCTCCTGGTTGCAAACAGGCTCTGTATAACTTTCTTGATAATTGCATGATATTGTATGCAGACACACTCACAGGTACAGTTCTTAATTTCTGCCAGACCTCCTTTGCAGTCTTTAAATCAGTTACATTGATAAATTGATCATCTTCTAAACTTAAGATGATATAAGCCATTACTTTATCATGTTGCTTCTGATCTACAGCAGTTAAGGGCGCTTGGAGCGGATTTTCCACAATATCCCACAGTTCCTTAGCTTTCAGGAAATATTCCTTCTTTGCAGCCTAAATAATATAATTTTTCTGACCCAAACGTGGCAGAGAGGTTTCCTTAATTTTCTCAGCCATTCCTGCAAAGCTTTTCTCTCTGTCTTGTTTCTCCTTTTAAACACAGTCTCTCTCAGCTTAAATTACAATGCAGTCCATTAGTGTGTTCTGGCTGGGCCCATAACCTGTGAGATTTTGCAGCAAATTCAAGTCCAGAAAATACACAGATGATTGATTCAGCAGGATCATTAACTTCTTTATATACATAATAACATATTGAAGTAAAGTTTACAATACCAGTAGTTTCTTCCAATGTAACATAAGCAAAACATAAACAGCAGCTTCAGGAGCTTTTCATTTTCAGAATTGAGAGCATGGAGCTAAGCCATGCCCAGACTCTCAGCACACAATTCAGCTCCTATTGGCTGACTTTGTTAACCATGTCTCTGCCAGTTCATGAATATTCTGACAACTTGTAATTCAAAAAATGTATTACAGGTAAAAATACTAAAAACATTTTAAACAATAAAAGCAATAAAAACCCTATGAAGATCCAGATTAATATACATAGGAGTAAGATACTTACCCAGCTAGTAATACAGCCAGGAAATGGGGCCTTAACATATTCATCACTCCAGACATGAGAACAAAGCCTGTTTGAAGGGCCTTACAAAAAGCTATTGGGGACATTTAAATCTTCAAAAGGATGATGTTCCATAGAACAGGGTCCAATGTGGAAAAGGCTAATCTGATCATTGCTAGCGACACTCTTTGGCTGATGGGATCTTCAGCACACTCATTCTGCTTAATCGGATGGATAATGACTCTTGAAAAAAGGCAATACCTAAAATACACCAGTCCCAAACCATGTAGAGTTATAAAGGAAACTGGTAACCAATACAGTTCAAGCAGAAGTGGTGTTACATGTATCATATATTCATTGTGTTATATAATATATATATTGTAATATTATATTGTCTTGGTTTTGTTCTTGCTTATTCTCTGCACAGAGTTCATCTTCAATCAGTTCTTTATCCCATTTCCTAAGAAATGGTCCTACTGACATCTACAGAGGCAGTGGTCTGTCTTCACCTCAAGAACCATTGCCAGACTCCACAGTTTTGAATAATGTTTTACCTGTTTCCAGTCTTTTCTTTTTAGGAAAAGTTGTTGGGGAGGTGGACATGCTGAAACTACCAAGGATCTGAAGAATGTGAATATCTGGCATGGGGGGCGGGGTTTCTTGGTATGGACGTGAGATCAAAACAGAATTGACTGTAATTGTGAATAACCTCTGTCAGGAGCAGTATGTTCATCTTTGCTCTTCCTGCTTTTTCTTATTCTGAATTTTGATCATTCTGGACTGACTACAAAAGTTGGGAATTTATTATTTCATATTATTTCATTCAATTTACACACAGCCAATTCCAAACTGACTTTTGATGGCTCACAATATAATAAGCAATAAAAACTCAAAACAAAACAAGATGGGGATCCAGTCACTTGATACAAAAATATAAATAAGAGCACATCCCAAGCCTGAGAGAACTACCAGGTCTTATAGTACACAACTCCAACAGGAATAGGAGCCACACAGTTTTCAGGAGGCAGGCACCTTTTCTTAGTGCCACAGTCTTATGCTAGTTCTCCTCCTTTCAGGATGGATTCCAACGGTATTGATGTGGGGACAAACTGTGCTGAGCCCATGCCCATATCTTTAGAGAGTACCTCAGTGTTTAGTCTCTCCCCATTTCCATTTAACATCTACATGAAGCTGCTGAGTAAGGTAATTGATAACATAGGGTGAGGCATTATTAGTATCCAATGTTACTCAGTTCTACACCTGGAATGTTCCTGTGTTTAGAAGCTATGGGGTTTAGAGAAGGAAGAACAGACATTAACTCAACTCTAGCAAAATTGAATGTTTCTATTATTTTAGAACACCCTTATACAACCCTTATATATGGATTGGGTTACACTATCCCAGACCACCCAGTGTGCAATTTGTAGTCTTCCTGGATTATCTTCATCTTCATAGACTCTGCTTAAGAAGCAAGCAGCAGACATGGCCCAGACAGTTTTCATACAATTAGAGGATGTGGGCCCATTGCATCCCTTCCTGGATCAGGAAACATTTGTCAACCTTTCAAAGTAGACCAGACTAGAAAACCAAAGTCATGTAAGCCAATATTACTTTACTTATTTTTTATTTTATTTGGTTTATCAATTGCTTACAAGATAATAGGTATAAGTAAAAACATAGTTATGAAACATGGATACATATAAGAAAAATAAAAGAAATAATAGGACAGGGACGGTAGGCACGTTGGTGCATTTATGCACGCCCTCCCCCTTTTTTATTTATTTATTTTTATTTTATTTGGTTTGTCAATATTATCTTACAAGATAATAGGTATAAGTAAAAACATAGTTATTTTACTTTTATTTTAAGGTTATAATAACAGAATCTTGCAAGTCTGAATGTGCTTCTCCCTGCCCTCCCATTATCTTCATGAGAGCTAGTCTTGCCTGAAATGTTTTTCTCAAGTTACAGCTCTGCTCCAGTTTTCTTTGATCCTTGCTCTTGTAGCAGTTCTTCTTCCTGTTCCTCGGGGTTTATTTTTCTGTCAATTACAGCATTGCATAAAATCACATGTGTTTTGGTTGCTTCCTATTTAGATTACTGCAATGCATTTTACATAGGGCTGCTCTTGAAAAACTTCTAGAAGGTGCAGTTAGTCCAGAATGTGACAGTGCCCATGTTTCATCCTTGCTGGCAAACTATACTGACTCCCACTGACCTTCTATGTGCTTTATGCCAGTACTCATTAAAATCTACATGGCGTTGGGCAAGTATATTTCAGGAAACATGTTTCTTCATTTGTCTCTATCTGTCATGTTACATCTGACAGGAAGGGCATGTTCTGAGTCTCATCTATATAAGAGTGCCATCTATTCAGATAGCTAAATAAAAATAAAAGATCCAGCAAGTCTAATGTTTATTTACTACTCACCTTAACTCTGCCTGTTGTACTAAAGGTATGAGATCCAAGACAGAAACAGTACACCAATAGCAATCCTACTGTAATTACATGCCAGGCAGTAGGTAATAAGATCATAAGTAGGAAAGAAGAGAGGGGAAAGGGAAATACCAGTAGTTGAGATCTCACTTAAATTAAAATACGTTTGTGTTTGTTTTCCTTTTCCAAAGTACTTTTGCTAGGTTAGCTTTATAGTTTTTACTCTACATCTAATTTATCCCATTCTCTAAGGGGAATATACACATTTCATAGAAAAAGAAACTACCAATTTGCTTTCTGTTTGGCATATGAAAGCTCATTCCCTTTATGTTCAGCTGAAAATTAAAATACACATCCCTGTTTAACAATAACTTCAAATTATTTAGTTCTTCATGCAAGAACATTTTTGAGTAATGAGAGTGGCATGCAATGATTTCCATGTATCTGTGAAATGCTTTGTTGTTAGATAACCAGGAGTTATTGTAGCTCTGGTAGAGGGAGCAAATCCAATGGGAATTCAATATATAATTTGAAACAGTGGAGGGGGCCAGTTTCATAAGTATTATGATTCATTTGCACTGATAGTTCTTATTTTCCCTTGTTTCTCGTTGGAGAAAATACAAGACACATAAACTTAAAATCTTTGCGTTATCCCTGTGTTGGGATGAAATTCTATTTAACAGAATTTGAGAGGAGAGGTGATATAAGAAGTTATATATTAAATTACTTTTTAAAAAAGAACTTCAGTGGAAAAAGAACTGCCATGAGGCCATACTTTGAGTCAATAAAATTCTTGTTCCAAACAGCATTAGAGTTTTATTAAGTTAATAACTACTTCTATAAGTCATTTCAAAACATAATTTATCTGAGAAATACATGGATATCAAATCAAAACATAGTTATAGAGTCCATTTCAACATCTAAAAATCTATTTAAAAGCATCACAAACAAAACAGAAATTAAACTGATACAAATCAGACCTATAGTTGGAGTCATTTCTAAAGCAATAAATACCAGAAACCAAAATCATCCAATAATCCAAATCAAATAATATTCAAAAAACCAATAATATTCAGTTGATTTATAAATATTAAAATATGCAAGCAGAAAATAATGCTTTTATTTTCATTTCACACAATTTGTTATGCTAGCGTTAAGACAAAAATTGCAACCAATTCAGATAAATTAACTTTTTCTCAATGCTTTTAGTTAAGCAGCTGTACCCCCTTTATCATGTTTTATACACAAGGACAAGTCCAAGAATCAATACACTTTATCAGCTTTTCAGAGGAAGATGGCAACTTTTCTGCCCCATCTGCACACACAATGTTCTTACAGAACATTGAAAAAAAAAAAAACGTAGGGGATCTGACTTTTGTCCAGAAGTAGATAGGGAACCTTGTGAAACAGGATGCCAATATGATGTAGTGATTTAGCTTTTAGGCTAAAAACAAAGAGACTATTAGTGCTGGTCTCTCCTAAGATACAAAACAAGTTCAGAGACAATTCACTTTCTCTCAGCGCTAGGAGGGGAAGTAATGGCAACAACCTTCTGAAAAAAACCTTTCCAAGAAAACTACAGACTGGTCCAGGTCATTGCCGGAAGTCAAACTCCTGGCCCACAGGCTGGATGCGTCATGTGTTGGCCATGCCAACGCCCAGTTTAGCGAAGAGGAAAAAGTTCCCAATATGTCACGTGATGCTACCATGAGGAGTCATATGTATCTCCAGGGAAATGTTGTAAAGGACAGGAGCCTAAACAGAAAAATGCACTTCCTTGGTCCCACATGTTGACAGAGTACATGAACTCTGCCCAAGTGGAGATAGGTGATCCCTCAAATAACCTGGGTCTCTGCCATGAAGGGCTTTTTATCAACACCATGAATTGCATACAGAAGCTAACTGATAATCAATGCAGCCAAGCCTTATCTTGAAACCAAGTATTCAATTATTATTTTCCATCAGAAAACTTAAAGAAAAGAGGAGTGATATAATTTTCTTTTTTTCATCTCTTACCATCACAGAATCTTCTTAGTAAAATCATTCTCATTTGTTCATCTCTGGGACAACCTTAAATCAGTAATTATTACATTGGGTTTTTTCCTAATATTTTCTAAGCATAATTCAGGTTTCTGGAAAAGCTCTGATTTCATTAGTATTGCTCTCCAAGTATCTTATGGTGGCATTGAGTAAACAAGCTTAGAATAACTCAAGTAAAAAATCCTTGTCATCCTTTATTTTTAAAAAATAAATTTTATTAAGTTTTCAAATTTATAAAAAAAACATAAAATAAAACTTTATACATTGTTATCAACATCAAGACATCTTTGTATTTCCTTACATTTTTCAGTATATGTATTTACTTATTCCTCTAACATTATATCTTATTCTTGCTATAAATCAATATATTTTATCCTTACACATCAATCTTCTCTATGGTATATTTACATATTCTCTCATTCTTTTCCTAATTGCCATTTTATTTTCTTTTTATTTCTAAACCACTCATACCAGGCATACCAGGTCCTATAGTAAACTGAATCCTCTCTATCTTTTATTTTTATCATTAGCCTGTCCACCTCTATGCAATCTATTTTTTTTTATAACCATGCCTTCTGGTGGAACCCCTTTTTCTTTCCTGACTTGTGTATACAAAATCCTTGCAGCTGTTAATATGTGTAACATGATATATCTATCTGTTTTATTGCATTTTTGTGTTATTATACCTAATAAAAAGGTTTCTGGATTAAATTCAATTCTCTGATTTGTGATTTCTTCTAGCCATTGTCTAATTGTATTCCAATATTTTTTCATGTCCACCAGGTATGAAAATAAGTGCCTTTTTCTTTTCCACATTTCCAACAGTTTGGGTCTGAGTTAAACATTTTTGCCAGTCTAGCAGGAGGAAGGTGCCATCTGTAGAACATTTTATACTGATTTTTCCTGTATGTTGTAGATGTAATTAATTTATAATTTAATCCCCACATTCTCTCCCATTTTTCCAGGTCTATATTATGGCCAACGTTTTTCGCTCATACCACCATCTTCTCTTTGACCACCTCCTCTTCCATTTTAAAATCTAGTAGAAAATTATATATTCTTGAGATCATTTTCTTTTCCATTTCTTGTAGAATTTTATCTAATTGATGCTTTTCCATGCAGAAACTGAATTGTTCTTTGTCCTTTTTGTATCTTGCCTGAATTTGCATGTATGGCCACCAATCTATCTATATATTTTGTTGTTGTAATTCTTGTCTTGTTTTTAATCTTCCTTGTGTGTCTAATAAGTCTTTATAAGTCCTCTTTTTCCCCAGATCCATTGCGTTTGGGTAGATTTGTGCTTCCATAGTTGACAACCAGTTCAGTATTTTAGTATAAAATACTTGTTCCATGTCCAAATTAATGAATCTCTAATCATGTGTTTCTGAAAATATGCTTGCTGTTTACAATGACCTCCCAGACTCCTGTACATGCTTCAGATGTCTTAAAACCATCAATGAAAGTGAAAATAACATCAAATGCTACCTATGTGACAATCAAGCCCACCATGCCTGCTTAAAATTAAACAAAGACATAGCTGATCTCCTAAAAGCATCAGATACATTCCCTTGTCTATGTCCATCATGTTTTCCTAAGCTTAACAAACCAAGCACCCAGCCTGACAGAGTTGATAGCCTAGAATCACTCATGCACTCAATAGAAAAATGCTTAGCAACACGTTTTGAAACAATTATTCAAGAAAGCCTAATTTCTCTTGAAAAAAAATACAGCGCTGATAAGCAACTACCTATCAGCTCAAAATCAAATCCCAACCCAACAACGACTGCCATCACTACTACCACAACTACAACCAAAAATAACCACCAAACCACAACCACAAATAATTACTATCCCATCAAATAATTCCACAAATGATTTATTTATTTATTTATTTCTGAGTTTTATATACCGCCCTTCTCCCGAAGGACTCAGGGCGGTGAACAGCCAACTAAAATACAAGTAGACAAAGTATAAATTATTTAAAAGAGAATTAAATACTAGACTGTCCCAAATCTAAAAACCCCAATTAAAATCAATAAAACTTCATACCCCGTCCCAAGTAATCTAAAAACCCCATTTAAAATCCCATTAGTCATCTCAGGCCGGCCTGCTCGAAGAGCCAGGTCTTCAGGTCACGTCTGAAGGCCCTCAGGTCACTGTCATTCGTAATCCAAATGATATCTCCTTACTCATCAGAGACACCATAGAACATGATCAGAAATGTCCAAATGCCATCTTATTTGGTCTCGAAGACACCAATGAATCAGTTGACATCACCAAAGTACGTAATATCATAAGCAACGCAAATACAACAAACATCTCTCCTGAAGATATCATTGAAATAACCAAAGATAGTGCTGGGTGCAAATACAATGACGGCTCTGTGGCCCCAAAAGTTTGAAGAGTTGTTTGCAAAAATGAGCCAAGCAAACGCATATTCATTCATACAATAAACGCCATTGCAAAAACCAATCCCAACCACAAAAAACTTCGCTCAAGGCCAGACTTATCCATACTGCAAAGAATCTGCTCCCGTGAACTCCGCAATGAACTCAAAAGAAGTCTAGACAATAGAGAAAAGGATCTCTACATTGACTACTGCGCAGATTGTATCAAAAGTAAGTCACACAACCCACAACTCCACATCCAACCCTACCTCATCCAACTCACCATCACTCAAAACTAGGCACGCATGCCCCTAACTATCTCAATTCCAACTAGAACTAGCCTTAAATGCAAGCTACTCAATGCAAGAAGCCTTGTGAATAAAATACCTGAATTTCTCCTCTTACTAAATATGGCTAAATTCAACATCATATTTGTCTGTGAAACATGGCTCAATGCATCTCTCCCTGACTCAATTACCACAGTAAGAGACTATCATGTTTACCGATCAGATCATGAAATCTGTAGAGGAGGTGGTGTTGCTATCTTCTATAAAAAGTCCTTACATCTAAAAAGCATCCAAGTTACCCAGGAGCTTGCTATTCCTGAAACCATCGTCTGTGAACTGTCCTTAAATATCACATTTCAGTTCTTACCATGTTACAGAGCCCCTGATTATGACATCGAACATGCAAACAAGCTAAATACACTACTAACATGGGCAGCATCCTGCCCACACACTTTTATCTTTCTTGGTGACTGCAATCTACCTCATATTAACTGGACCCTTAACAAATGTACAACTGAACCCACACATGCAATCTTCTACAATGCAGTAACAAACCTAGGACTGGAACAACTAGTAACCAACAATACTAGACTTATCAACTGCCTCGATCTCATCTTCTGCAATAGTTTAAATTCAATTTATGGAATACAAATTAAAGAACCCTTTTCCAACAGTGACTACAGCATGATTGACTTTTGTCTCAACATACGTCCACATAAAAATCAACACAACAACGGAATCCCCAATTATAACTTCAAAAAAAGCAGCTATGATCTTATAGACAACGATCTCTCATTCCTTGATTGGCAATTTCTATTCACTGGATGCAATATTGTTGAAGACCATTACAACATATTTTTACTTGAAGTCAAAAGAGTCATCAAACTATATGTACCAATAACAACTCCCAAAACCAGAAAAAACAAATTACCCAAAACAATAAGGAAGCTTCAATCCAAAAAAAGATCACTTTGGCAGAAAAACAAATCTGGTCACATTGCCAACTTCAAAAGCCGATACAAAAACTTATATCACCAGATAAAGATTGAATGTACCAATTATCACATTAAACAAAAGGACAACCTTCTATGCACCAATTCTACCCGCGCTTTCTATAATTTTGTAAACAACAAACTAAAAGACTCAAGGTCCATCCCACCCCTGAAACAACCTAATGGTAAAGACTGCAATGATGACACCATTAAAGCCAACCTCTTTAACACATTCTTTGGCTCAGTATTTGTAAACAGCAATGGATCATCCCCAGTATTTCCTAGTCAAACCACAGACAACTACAATGATCTAATACATATCGATTTTACAGAAGACAATGTTGAAAAAGCACTACGCAATCTAAAACCATCTCTATCTATTGGACCAGACGGAATATGTGCCTATTTCTTTAAAAAGCTATCCACTGCCATAGCCAAACCTCTAAGCATAATCTTTGAAAAATCTTTCAAGGACCAGCTCCTTGCCAAAACTATGGTCACAAGCCACGGTCATCCCCATCTTCAAAAAGGGAGACCCCAGCCTAGTTGAAAATTACAGACCAATCTCTTTATGCTGCGTCACCTGTAAAGTCATGGAATCAATTATTAACCAATCCATTACCTTCCACTTAGAGACAAATAACCTACTCTAACAAACAATTTGGTTTCAGAAAAAAACTATCCTGTAATCTGAAACTCTTACACTGCAAAAACATATGGACTACACAACTCGATCAGGACAAAGCAATAGATGCAATCTACATAGACTTCTGTAAAGCCTTTGATTCAGTGGTACACGACAAACTACTCCTAAAACTAAAATCTTATGGTATCTCTGGACACCTGCATAACTGGATAGAATTATTCCTGTCAAACAGACAACAAATGGTCAAAATTGGGAGTGTCCTATCAAATTCTGTACCTGTCAACAATGGTGTACCCCATGGCAGCGTCCTAGGATCAACTCTCTTCATATTCTACATAAATGACCTCTGTGATCATATTAAGAGCAACCGCATCCTCTTTGCTGATGATGTAAAGCTATTCAACACCGCAGACAATACTGCTACCCTTCAAAAAGACCTTGACTATGTATCAGAATGGTCAAACAAATGGCAAATTCAAATCTCAACAAATAAATGCTCTGTCTTACATATTGGCAAAAAAAAAAACAGAAAATAAAATACAGGCTGAATAGTCAAGACCTTGTTGATGACCCAAACTCTGTCAAGGACCTTGGAGTGCTCATCTCTAATGATCTAAGTCCCACTATAGTCCCACTATAACTACATAGCCAAAAAAGCATTAAGAGTTGTTAACCTAATTCTATGTAGCTTTTTTTCTGGTAATATTACACTAATAACTAGAGCATACAAAACTTTTGCTAGACCAATACTCAAATACAGCTCATCAATCTGGAACCCACATTATGTATCTGATATTAACACAGTTGAGAAAGTCCAGAAATACTTCACAAGTAGAGTTCTCTACTCCTCTACTCATTGCAGAATACCTTATGCCACCAGACTTGAAATTCTAGACCTAGAAAACCTAGAACTATGTCGCCTTCGGTCCAATCTAAATATAGTATATAAAATTATACATTGCAATATCCTACCTGTCAATGAGTACTTCAGCTTCAACCATAACAATACAAAATCAAACAATAGATACAAACTCAAGGTTAATCACACCAAACTTGATTGCAGGAAATACGACTTCAGCAACAGAGTGGTCAATGTCTGAATACTCTACCTGACTTTATGGTTTCTTCCCCAAAAACTTTAATCTTAGACTTTCTACTATTTGACCTCAGCCCTTTCCTAAGAGGTCTCTAGGGGGCATGCATAAGCGCATCAATGTGCCTACCATCCCTGTCCTATTGTTTCTTTTATTTTTCTTATATGTATCCATGTATTCATAACTATGTTTTTACTTATATCTCTTATCTTGTAAGCAATTGACAAACCAAATAAAATAAATAAATAAAACATCCGATAGAAAACTATGCTACCCTCTCTGCAAGTCGTGACCCTCTATCAACAATACTCTTTTATTTTCCAGGTTGATCCAATCTTTAATCCATACCATACCCACAGCCTGGTAATACATTTCCCAGTCAGGGATTCCAAAGCCACCCCTTTCTCTTTTGTCCTGTAATAGTTTCATTTTTATTCTGGCTTTTTTCCCATCCCAAACAAATTTACTTATTATTTGATCTAATTCTTTAAAAAAAGGTTTTATCCAATCTTATTGGTACAGTTTGAAAAAGATATAGTATTTTTGGTAAAGTAGACATTTTAATTGCCGTGATTTTTCCCAGTAATGGGAGCTGTAATTTCCCCCACATTTCTAATTACTTTTTAATTTGCATTATTAATTTGTCATAATTAATCTTTAATCTTTTTTGATTGAAGAGCATCTTTCTGTTAACCAAATGCCTAAGTATTTTATCTTTTTTACACTTTGCATTCCCAATTTTCCTTCTAATTCTTTTTTTTGCTTATCTTTTAAATTTTTAGTCAATAATTTTTAACATATTGTTAAAAGTTTTTGGGGGAACTATATAGTAGGGAAGACGTACCAGAGGAAAATATCCAACACTATTTAGAAGGGAAAGGGTCACCTGCAATCGTGGAAGAGAATAAGGAAGCGATAAACAGGGAAATAACACTAAAAGAACTCCAAGAAGCAATCCGGAAACAGAAAAACAATAAGACATCAGGACTAGATGGTCTCCCAGGGGAACTGTATAAAACACTCCAAGAAAAATTAGAAATGCAATTGTTAGAACTGTACAATGAGGTACTAACCACAGCAAAGTTACTCAAGTCATGGGGGGAGACATACATAACATTGATCCCAAAAGAAGATTTGGACCATCTATTAATTCAAAATTATAGGCCCATGTCCCTTTTAAATGTTGACTATAAAATATTTATGTCCATAATGGCAGAAAGATTGAAAAAAAACCCTGAACCAGATCATTCATAGCGACCAAAACGGATTCTTACTGAATAGAGAAATCAAAAATAATACCAGAATGGTAATGAATATATTAGAATACTATGAAGCAAACCCAGGAAAACAATTGGCAATGGTCTTCCTTGATGCACAAAAGGCATTCGACAATGTTAATTGGCAGTTTATAATACAACAATTAAAAGCAATAAATTTATCAAATTGATTTCGACAATTTATACGACACAGATGGCCAGTGTAATACTGAATGGTGACAGAACGGAAACATTTAAAATCAGCAAGGGAGTAAGACAGGGATGCCCATTGTCACTCCTCCTCTTTATCCTTATCTTAGAAAACTTATTGGAAAATATTAGGAAAAATGAAGAAATCAAAGGGGCTTTAATCAAAAAGAAGCATTATAAGGTACAGGCATTTGCTGATGAAATAGTATTTTTTCTGGAAGATCCAGAGGATATGGGAGTAAAATTAATAAAGGAAATATAGGAATTCAGCAAGGTCACAGGCCTTAAGATAAATAAAAACAAAACAAAATTATTGCCTTTAGGAAGACTCTATTAACCTAGTTCCATGATAGCGAACCTTTGGCACATGTGCCAGAGGTGTATGCAGAGCCCTCTCAGTGGGCATGTGCACCATCACCAGCTGCTGTTCCATTTTCAGCTGGTCTTCATGGGTGCTGGAGTGCCAGAAAATGGTCTGAAAACTGCCAAAAAGCAGGCCAATTTTCGCGGCCTTTTTCAGGCTGTTTTGGGCCATTTTCAGGGTTTTTTCAGGCCAAAAGCCCAAAAACTGCCTGAAAATTCACCCAAAACAGCCTAGAAAATGGCCTGGAAAAAAGTCTGAAAATGGCCAAAGAACAGGCCATCTTCCAGACCATTTTCCAGGCCATTTCCAGACCATTTTATACTCCAAAATTGGCCTGAAAACCACCCTGGAAAATGACATGTTTTTTAGCCGTTTTCAGGCAGTTTTTGGGGTGTTTTCAGAATATTTTGTGGGCCATTTTTGTAGCAAAAATGGCCCCAAAACCAGCCTGAAACATCTTGAAAACTGGCCTGAAAATGTCCCCCAAAATGGCTAAAAAACTGACATGCACACACCGGCCAGCTAGTCTTCAGTTTTCCGGCACTCCAGCATGTGTCCATGCATATGCATGCATGCGCATTCCAGTCTGGCAACTCAGTGCCGAAAAGGTTCTACATCACTTACCTAGTTCTTCCCCAAACAAGAAGCCAAGGAGGATGTTTTATAAGCCTATTTTAATTTTGTGAATGTGATTGTTCCAAAGGGTGCGCTTTATTGTTGTTTTCTTTTTGTATTGTATTTCTAGCCAACATTCAGATCCAATTCAAAGAGCTAGTTGTTATCTTCCAGCTGTAAATGTTACTGAACTGGGATATATCAGGCAACACCTAGCCAAAATTAAATTGGCCTGGCCCGTCCAGGCCAGCTGTCAAGATAAGGCCTGATAAAAGTTTACTTCTTTAGGAATTACACATGAGTGAAACAGCAGATTTTCATTGTAGTATCCCTACAAGTCCTACTTGATTACTTCCTTATCCCAAAAGGGCTGTGTAGTTACATCTTAATACAACTTCACAAACAAGTTAAAGCTTTTGTTTACAATTTGCTTTTCATCCCAGTTGATTGATTGTGGGCATCTATTTTGCATTTTATCTTATTTTCTATCAATTTTGATTTGGTTATGTATTGTTAGGTTATTTGCAGCATCTTTTTGCATTGGGCTGATTTGTAAGTATTGTAAAATAACTTGAAGGAGAAACAGTTAAATATGCAGAATTCAGTTGTAACAAGTAATTCTAAATTACAATTTAGAAAAGGAGAAAAAAATGTAAAATAACAACAATTGAACAAAAATGGGAATACCTGTGCTGTGGGAATTTCAGCTATGAGATAAGGAAGATGGCGGCGCCCAACTAGGAAGGTGAAACTCTATCTCCTGGAGCACTATCTCTCTATAAAGCCACCAACTGCATCAGAAATCACCTTTAAAGCTACTGCCTGAACCAGTAACCGTGAGTAAAGCGGAGCCCAAAAAACAAACCCAAAAACGCTGGATTCCAAAGCCCTGGAGCCCGTATCAACTGGTGGAGCTCCTGCTAACCGATCTGGAGCCCTCCTCTCCTTCCCCAGAGAAGTCCATTGAGCCCCATTAACTACACCGGTTGAGCTCTTGAACTGGATTACTTGGAGCAGAGCACAAACATCCCTTCATTTAAATCCCCCACACAGCTGATCGAAGTATCTTCCACGACAGACAACGTGTCTCCATTAATATCCCCCAAACAATGTCACCACAGCCACATTGGACTGCTGGCAAGGAGAAACAAGGAGGGACGATAGAGAGACCAAGTCTTTAAGGAGTTTTTTCAGTCCTTTCTTGATCAGAGTCAGCTGCGTGTTTTGCTCTTATTTCAGTGGAATCCTCTCCCTGAATTATTTTCTCTCTCTGAACCACAAACTATTTTTTAAAATTCAAAGAGAAGGGGCCATCGATGACCCCCCTCCAGCATCTTTGCATCTTTACTATCTCAAACAATCAATCTACAAAACAACAACTGCTTTCCCCCTGCTGCCCCTCCTTCCCTCTTCCCTCAGCACCAAATTGCTAATCAGGACTTCCTCTTTAAAAAGAACAGTAACTTTGGATTTTCAATAAGTAGAGAAGTATTGTTATATCTCCTGTAAAGATTGGAAGCAATTTTATTTCCTGTGATAGAAGCAGAAGTATATTGAAGCCAGGAGCGAATACTCAATACAAATCTGAGTCTACAAAGTAAAAATATAAACTGTTCAAATTGCCAGTGCAAGGCTATCTACATGCTTCTCTCTCTTAAAAGCAACAAACTTTGAAAGTGTATTTAAACTAACTAGGAGGGGGCCACAAAGAAATCCCATTCATCAAGGGAAAACAAAACAAAAAGCTTCCACTCAATCTACAACACAAGAAAGAGAGTGCAAACAGCCCAGGAAAAGAGACCTCCTGCCAGTTCATCAATGGTTATAAACCTATTCTCAGATTACTTCATATTACTTCATTACTTTCATTATCTCAAATAATCAATTTCTTTAAAATAATTAATTTTATCAAATGATCAATTGATTTATTGTTTTTGTTGCTTAGTATGATTGAGTATTTAGTGCATATAGTGTAATTACTGAATATCTGATTAGTAAAATCAGTGATTTAGTGAATTTAATTGACCAGCGTGTTTAGTAATTACTATAATAAATTAGGCTGTTTGTTGCTTAGCAAAATTATTTGATTAGAGAGATTTGAATAACCAATTGATTGATTGATTGATTTTTAGTAATAAGCAACCTTACTTTTGATTTGTTCTTTAATATATCAATTAACATTTATTAATTACCAACATTCATTAAGTAACTGTCGACCTATCACATTAACTAATTATTGTAACTGGTTACTGTATAATTGCCTTCAACCATGCCAGCCAAAAACTCCAAAACAAAACAAAACAAAAATATTTCTACCAATGACCTCCCAGACTCCTGCACATGTTTCAAATATCTTAAAACCATCAATGAAAGTGAAATTTACATCAAATGCCACCTATGCAATAATCTAGCCCACCGTGCCTGCTTAAATGGCAAACAAAAACCTGGCTGATATGGTTAAAAATTCAGATACATTCTTTTTTCTATGTACATCATGTTCTCCTAAGCTAAACAAACTGAGT
This sequence comes from Bungarus multicinctus, assembly GCA_023653725.1. NCBI lineage: Eukaryota > Metazoa > Chordata > Lepidosauria > Squamata > Elapidae > Bungarus > Bungarus multicinctus. The sequence continues at coordinate 33,761,394 of CM042848.1, forward strand.
ACCCTACCTGACAGAGTTGAAAGCATAGAAACACTCATTGACTCAATAGAAGAATTCTTAGCAACACATTTTGAAACAACTATACAAGCAAGCCTAATTTCTCTTGAAAAAAAAAAATACAGCACATATAAGTGAGTACCTATCAGCTCAAAATCTAATCCCACAACAACCACAACCACTACCTCAACTGCAATCACCACTACAAGCAAAAATAAATACCAAACCACAGCCACAAACAATTATTATCTCTTCAAATAACTCCACGAATAACATCTCCTTACTCTTCAGAGAGACCATGGAATGTGAACAGAAACGTCCAAATGCCATCTTATTTGGTCTTAAAGACACCAATGAATCAGATGACATTACCAAAGTTTGTGATATCATAAGCAACGCAAATACAACAAACATCTCTCCTGAAGATATCACTGAAATAACAAGAGATGGCCCTGAGTTCAAATACAATGATGGCTCTGTGGCCCCAAGATTTTGTAGAGTTGTATGCAAAAATAAGTCCAGCAAATGCATATTCATTCATACTATAAATACTATTGCAAAAACCAATCCCAACCACAAAAATCTTCGCTCAAGACCAGACTTATCCATACTGCAAAGAATCCGCTCCCGTGAACTCCGCGCTGAACTCAAAAACTGTCTAGACAATGGAGAAAAGGACCTATACATTGAGTACACAGCTGATTGCATCAAAAAAAAGTCACACAACCCACAACTCCGCATCCAACCCCACCCCATCCAATCCATCATCACTCAAAACTAGGCATGCAAACTACCTCTATCCCAACTACAACTGGTCTTAAATGCAAGCTATTCAATGCAAGAAGCCTTGTAAATAAAATACCTGAATTTCTCCTCTTACTTAGTATGGCTAAATTCGACATATTTGTCTGTGAAACATGGCTCAATGCATCTCTCCCTGACTCCATCACCATAGTAAGAGACTATCATGTTTACCGATCAGATCGTGAAATCCGTAGAGGAGGTGATGTTGTTATCTTCTATAAAATGTCCCTACATCTAAAAAGCATCCAAGTTACCCAGGAGCTTGCTATTCCTGAAACCATCGTCTGTGAACTGTCCTTAAATATCACATTTCAGTTCTTACCATGTTACAGAGCCCCTGATTATGACATCGAACATGCAAACAAGCTAAATACACTACTAACATGGGCAGCATCCTGCCCACACACTTTTATCTTTCTTGGTGACTGCAATCTACCTCATATTAACTGGACCCTTAACAAATGTACAACTGAACCCACACATGCAATCTTCTACAATGCAGTAACAAACCTGGGACTAGAACAACTAGTAACCAACAACACTAGATTTAACAACTGCCAATCTCATCTTCTGCAATAGTTTGAATTCAATTTATGGAATATAAATTAAAGAACCCTTTTCCAACAGTGACCACAACATGATTGACTTTTGTCTCAACATATGTCCACACAAAAATCATCACAACGATGGAATCCCCAATTATAACTTCAAAAAAGGCAACTATGATCTTATAAACAATGATCTCTCATCCCTTGATTGGCAATTTCTATTCTCTGGATGCAATACTATAGAAGACCATTACAAGATATTTTTACTTGAAGTCAAAAGAGTCATCAAACTACATATACCATTAACAACTCCCAAAACCAGAAAAAACAAATTACCCAAAACAATAAGGAAGCCTCAATCCAAAAAGAAATCACTTTGGTGGGAAACAAATCTGGTCATGTTGCCAACTTCTACCCGCGCTTTCTATAATTTTGTAAACAACAAACTAAAAGGCTCAAGGTCTATCCCACCCCTGAAAGGACCTAATGATAAAGACTGCAATGACGACACTATTAAAGCCAACCTCTTTAACACATTCTTTGGCTCAGTATTTGTAAACAGCAATGGATCATGCCCAGTATTTCCTAGTCGAACCACAGACAGCTACAATGATCTAATACATATCGATTTTACAGAAGACAATGTTGAAAAAGCACCACACAATCTAAAACCATCTCTATCTACTGGACCGGATGGAATATGTGCCTACTTCTTAAAAAAGCTATCCACTGCCATAGCAGAACCTCTAAGCATAATCTTTCAGGACTAGCTCCTTGCCAAAACTATGGTCACAAGCCACGGTCATCTCCATCTTCAAAAAGGGAGACTCCAGCCTAGTTGAAAATTACAGACCAATCTCTTTATGCTGCATCACCTACAAAGCCATGGAATCAATTATTAACCAATCCATCATCCTCCACTTAGAAACAAACAACCTACTCTCTAATAAACAATTTGGTTTTAGGAAAAAACTATTATGTAATCTGCAACTCTTACATTGCAAAAACATATGGACTACACAACTCAATCAGGGCAAAGCAACAGACGCAATCTATATAGACTTCTGTAAAGCCTTTGATTCAGTGGTACATAACAAACTACTCCTAAAACTAAAATCTTATGGTATCTCTGGACACCTGCATAACTGGATAGAAGCATTCCTGTCAAACAGACAACAAATGGTCAAAATTGGGAGAGTCCTATTAAATTCTATACCTGTCAACAGTGGTGTCCCCCAAGGCATTGTTCTAGGACCAACTCTTTTCATACTCTACATAAATGACCTCTGTGATCATATCAAGAGCAACTGCGTTCTCTTCGCTGATGATGTAAAGCTATTCAACACCACAGAAAATACCACTACCCTTCAAAAAGACCTTGACTTCATATCAGAATGGTCAAACAAATGGCAACTTCAGATCTCAACAAATAAATGCTCTGTCCTACATTTTGGCAAAAAGAATCAGAAAATAAAATACAATAAAATAGTCAAGACCTTGTTGATGACCCAAACCCTGTAAAGGATCTTGGAATACTCATCTTAAATGAGCTAAGTGCTAGAGCCCACTGTAACTACATAGCCAAAAAGGCACTAAGAGTTGTTAACCTAATCTTACGTAGCTTTTTCTCTGGTAATATTACACTAATAACTAGAGCATACAAAACATTTGCTAGACCAATACTCGAATACAGCTCATCAGTCTGGAACCCACATTACGTATCTGATATTAACACAGTTGAGAAAGTCCAGAAATATTTTACAAGAAGAATTCTTCACTCCTCTACTCGTTGAAGAATACCTTATGCCACCAGACTTGAAATTCTAGACCTAGAAAACCTTGAACTATGCCGCCTTCGGTCCAATCTAAGTATAGTATATAAAATCATACATTGCAATATCCTACCTGTCAATGAATACTTCAGCTTCAACCATAACAACACAAGAGCAAACAATAGATACAAACTCAAGGTTAATCGCACCAAACTTGATTGCAGGAAATACAATTTCAGCAACAGAGTGATCAATGTCTGGAATACTCTACCTGACTCTGTGGTTTCTTCCCCAAACCCCAAAAACTTTAACCTTAGACTGTCTACTATTGACCTCACCCCTTTCCTAAGAGGTCTGTAGGGGGCGTGCATAAGCGCACCAATGTTCCTACCGTCCCTGTCCTATTATTTCTTTTATATTTTATTTTTCTTATATGTATCCATGTGTTCATAACTATATTTTACTTATATCTATTATCTTGTAAGCAATTGACAAATAAAATAAATAAATAAAAATAAATAAACAATAACTAAAGCCATGGGGAAATGGAAGCCATTGTTTTTCACTATATATCTATGTTCAGAATTTTAGAATTCTGGCTTGTTGTGGCCAACTTTTGAGATTGGACAATTTGGAGACTTCAAGAAAATTACTTCCTCATTACAGGATATAATAAACCATGGTAACATCATTCTGCCTTCTTCTTAGCCATACTAAATATGATTTAATAAGAAAAGGTGAGCTGTTTATGAATTTTTCAGAGCTTACCTTTTCTTATTAAATTACCTTTGGATTTAATTTTTAATTGTTTGGCTGTTTTATTTATTTATTCTGTAGCTGTCTAGCTCATACAAGTGACATTAAAATAGGAACATCTACATAAACCCCAAATTAGAAATGAACACTGTCATTGTCAGTATGTGATAAGTAGCCAGACCCATAAATCTAATCTCTAAAGAAACAAGGTTTAGCAGTGTCCCTCACTCATTCTATAGCACCTTTGTTCATAAAATAATGCCCTAATAATTCATAGCTCAAGGTTCATGCCTTTCATGATTGACAGATCTGTCAAGCTGGGTTTTGCTCACTTTTTCATTTTTCTATCCTATAATTTGCTATATCCCATTTTCAGAATAGCCTGTGCTTCCCCTTGTCAAATTCCCATTAACGTTCAGTTCTTCCCTCAAAATAAATATTTGGAAGGTCTTTTGAACATTTGTTTTTTGGACACATTTTGTTTGAAAAAACTGCATTTGAACATTCAGGAAACATCAGCTTTCTTTGTCAACAGAAAGGCCAGATTAGATAGGGTCATTTTAAAACATGCACCAAATAAATTTCTCTCTAATCCTAAAGACTGGTATTGGTCAGCAAGGTCAGTGGAAAGAAACAGTTGCTTGAATAACACTTAAATTTAATAGCATTATTAAGAATGAACTTTTTAAAGAGATGAATAAGCATCCTTTTATTTTCAGTCATTTTACATAATCAACATGGCTGAATGCCTTTTAAATTACTCCTGAATGATGAACAATTTTTTCATGGACTTATATTTTATTTCAACTTATTTCTTATTTATGTTTAATTTTTGCTTCCTGATTGCCTGAATATCAACAAGAAAAATCTAAACTAGTTTAATATACATTTTTCTTCTATCCTTACTTTTCTAACTTGATTCAAAAAGTTTAAAAGTTTATTTAATGTTTTTCTGTCTTATTTTTAATTTATTTCTTATCTAGTGGCAATCTTTAAAAATATGTTGCGATGTTATTATGCTTTTGAATATAATGACGTGCAATAATAATATTTCTTATTTGGCAGACTGCATTAATCTATAGAATAATATAATTGAAAAGTACTTCAAACAAAGAATTTATATGACTAGAAATCTATTTTTTTTCAATATTTGGACATAATGTTATATTAATTCATCAAGAAATCAGAATTTTAAAAATCACCCTTTTCCTATTTGGTTTAGCTTGACAAACTCAGTTCATGCAAATAAATCTTAATGTATAAGTTCTTTCATAAGAATAGTTAATAAATAATAATTTGTTTCATAAATGGTTAAACTGGTGACAAATCATCTTTAAGTTTCTATTATTTGGAAAGATGGTGGGCAGAGAAGCCAGTCAGGAGTATAAATACACCACATTTTAAAAGAAGAAACTGTATAAAATTCCAGGAAACCTGGGAGCAATTACAGGGATAAGATTATTTAGAGAAAATGATTAGGTATGACAGATAAAATTATAAATTATACGTTTTTTTTTCTCCATCACTACAGTAATCTCAAAGTGAGAATTAACATAAGTGTCCATAAGATTCAGGATACTAAAGAAGATCAAGAATACCAAAATCTAAGTTGAACCACTACTTTTGGCAAAGGTAGGAAAAGATTTTCCACAATCAGATTCTGGGCCAACTGCTTCCAGGAAGGCTGCACTGTAGAAAAGAAAATGGAGGACTTTTATGGATTCCTAAGCATATTTGTAAGCATATAAGCAAACAAGAATAACATTGTCAAATAAAGCAATATCATTTGATGACAAATCTAATTACTTCTCTGCTTGAGTGACTTCATCGTTCATTTAGTTGGGTTATCATTTACATGAGCTTTAAAAAAATTGATAATATTGTAAGATATTTAATTTGTGGCCTCTGCCTCTCTCTCCCCCCCCCCATCTATCTATCTATCTATCTATCTATCTATCTATCTATCTATCTATCTATCTATCTATCTGCGTGCATGCATGCACGCACGCACATCTACTCCACCTTTGATGTATCTATATTTCAATAAATGTTCATTCATTTTACTGATGAAATTACTTCACTGATTTAACAAGTTATACTGATTTATCTACAAGTTATAGCTAGGCTTTGTAAAATACCTTCTCCCAATGTGGTTCTCTCTCCAAATTTTGACTAGTTATTATTAAAATAAAATCCCAACATATTTAAAAAGCATCTGGAAGGAAAACCTATTGTAGCATTTTGATTGTTATGTTTAAAACCATAACTCTTCTAAATAACCCCAAAGTAAGAGATAAAGTGATTGTCTTTACTGAATTCATTCTGAAATGAATTATGTTACATTTCCTCTGATAGGACATAGTGTGACTGCCATTCTTTAAATCAGTGTGCCCTTGCCTAGTATAAAACACATTTTAAACTTATGCAGATATAATATATTATCATTCTCAACTATAAAGTCTTCAGAAAAAGCTTTAGAAGTAGAAGTAGAAATACCAAATAATCTATATCAGTGGTTGCCAACCAGTGGGCCAGGGACCATTGGTGGTCTGTGAGAAAATTTTGGTGGTCCTCAGAGAAATGTCCCCCTAAACCACTCCCCCCAAAGCAATTAATCCAGGCTGTGTGCCCACATGGCCTGCCCATCCGATGGCCTCCACCCTTCAGCCAAGTGCAAACCTTACCTTGAATAGAGCCAGGTGAGCTGGAATTTGAAGGTAAGACCAACAGCGGGGGAGGGAAATCTGCCCCGGGATGGCTTGCTGACGTTGGTGGGGAAGTCAGCCCCATATTCCAGAGCTGCAGTAGTCACAGGACTGGCCCTTTGGTCATCCCGGAGCAGCTCCTCCAGTTCATGGGAGGCCGATGCACTGGATGGAGGAGCAGCTGCTCCGGGATGATCAAAGGGCCAGTCCTGTGACTACTGCAGTTCTGGATGGAATGTGGTGCCGACTTTCCCTCCAACATCAGCAAACCACTGTCAGTCAAAATTCATATTAGTGGTCCACGGGATTTAAATTTATGAGTTTGGTGGTCCCTGACGTCCAAAAGGTTGGCAACCTCTGATCCATATGACAGTTTTACTAATAAAAATGCTAACCATTTGGATTAGAAAAGTCCAAATTCATGATCTAAATTTGGTGTCCTAGACTAACCTAGGAAGTTGAAAAAACATACTGGAAGAAAGCAGGCAATAATTGCCAGTAAAACAATACTGCATGGTATTTTGTGAAATCCCCAGGAGTCAACTTCAATTAAAGAAAGATTCTATGCTTCCACTTTTTTATTTCTTCAACAAAACAAATATTCTCAGACTAAGATCCCTAAAATCATATGCAAATGAATTTGTGCTTAAAATCCTGAAAAGATCATGTAAACTAAAACAGATTTAGGTTTTCTTAAAGCCAACCAAAGATAAGAACTCATACTACAAGATGCTCATTTATATATATAGTGACAATGGATAAAGCTATGGCACGATATTTATCTTGTTGTAGTACCATAGTTTATATGTGTAGGATTCTTCTAACATTACAATTTAAAGTGTAGTTTTCTGAAAAGTATTTGGCTATGGACAGAAAGATGGAGTCAAATTGATCTGATCATAGCATTTTAAGATAAAATAAATTGGAATCACCAGAATATTTAATAAGAAGTGGAAACAACAGCCCCTAGCATGCTCCTTCATAGAGGAGCCAATAAAGCATAACATATTCCAATGATTCAATTATTCCCACCACCGCATAGCCAGTGGTGGGATTCAAATTTTTTTACTACCGGTTCTGTGGGCATGGTTTGATAGGTATGGCAGGGGAAGGATACTGTAAAATCTCCAGTCAGAGGTGGTATTTGCCGGTTCTCTGAACTACTCAAGATTTCTGTTACCAGTTCTCCAGAACTGGTCAGAACCTGCTGAATACCACCTTTGGCATGGACACAGTTATTCCGTTATTACCTTTATTGTCAGAGTACAATACAGCCTTTGTTTGAAGGGGATTTTTTATATCTTCCTTCAGTGACAGCTATTGGAAAGGCAGTGAATCTGGCTAAAGAAAGGATCCTTCTGAATTTTGGGACTCTTATGCCACTGAGATATCTGGCTAATTGGAGAGGGTATGCAGAGTAGCTCAAGAGGGCTGAGAAATCAGCTTGCAGTTCTAAATCACTGTATAAGACAGTTAGATGTGTTTGTAGCACATTAAAATGACCATGAATAGCCATAGATATTATATATAGATATATATATAGATATTTGTTTTCGGAGGTTTTCACGGGTATTTGTATGTGGATCTTTGGTCCTTCGGGTTTTCTCCCATGTAGAATTGGAAGTATCTAGGCAACATTTTGATGAAGTTCATTTCATCGAAACGTCGCCTAGATACTTCCAATTCTACGCGGGAGAAAACCCGAAGAACCAAAGATCCATATATATCTATATATAGATATATATAGATATTATATGTAGATATATAATAGGTTGACCATGAATAGCCATAAAGTTGTAATTTGGCTTGTAGAAGCTATTGGTCATCATTAGAGGGGCTGACTGGAAATGAGAGGGTGTAAGTGAGAGAAAATGTGAATCCAGCAGACATTTCAATTTTGAGAAGGCCAGCTTCACAATGAAACACAGGGAGGTAACTGAAAGATGGTTTTCAGAAATTTGGACTGAACTTTCCAAGTGAAGGAATAACCTGTAAGGGTCCATTTGAGCTCCAAAAAGAAATTGGGCTCGAGTCTTAGCTGAGATGGCTTTAATTGCTGCAGGCATATGCAGAGTTCCTTTGGAGAAGTAAAAAGATTGTAAGGCTGCCCCTATTTTGTATGCATTTAGAGTGACATATTCAGTATGAGTTACCTATAGCTTGGAATACAATCCCTAGATACTTGAAGGTCTTGACTTGCTCTATTTTGTAGTTGTTTAGTTGCCAGATATGTGTTTTAGGGCACTTGGTTTAGAATAATTTATTTCTAGAGAATTTCCTTGACTGTGCTCAGCTAAAATTTGAAGTGTCCATTTCAAGCCAATCTGTGTTTGGAAAGCAGGACAGCATTACCTGTGTACAGGAAAACAGAGATGTGTCTATTTCCCCATTTTGGTAGCTGAAGATATGGGCTTTCCAATGTGTCAATAAGGAAATTGGTATATATGTTAAAGAGAAGGGGGGCTAATATATACCCCTGTCTTACTCCCCTCTTAACAGGAATTTCTTTGGAACAGTGCATTGTTCCATTACATTGAACCTTCATCCAGGAGTTCTCACAGAGCTTATATATACTGTAAGTCTTTTGTCCATTGAGAAAGAGTTCAATTTTTCCTATTATTTGGGTCTAGCGATGGAATAAAAAGCACATCTAAGATTGATGCATGCTGCATAAAGTGATGAGTGTGCTAGAGAGGAGTATTTCTCGAGTAGGTGTTGAAGGATTAGAACATGGTCAATGATTGAGCGACCTTCTCAGAACCCAGCCTCTTCACCAAGTCAAAATAGCTAGCAACAACTTAATAGCCAGCATCAACGTCCCAATCTACATCTAAACAACAGCCACCGTATAAATACCACACACAAAATAGCCGAGAGTGTGCTGAAGATGGGCTCCAGTATGAGTTCGAAAGCTCAGAAGACAAAACTTCTGGTCCTGGTGACTGACCCAGATTGGATCCTGCAATAATGGTACCATTCAAAATTTGCAGTTCCAACATATAGACCATCTGAAGCATCTATAAGCCCCTAAAATCTTCAGTGTGGTCATGAGATTCTCTATTTAAGAAAGATAGAACAGTCTACAAATTAGGTGGAATTCTAGAGAATTTGGCAAATCAATATGGTATTATTCCATTATTCCTACTTCTTCTGTGAACTAAAATAAAGATATTTTACTAGTGTATATGACCTTCTCTCAAATAGATCTAATAAATATCAAATTTATATCTAAAACTACAGTCAGAATAAAAAAAATACCTCTAACCTATAATAAGGACTGAACAAATTTAACTTTAACCTTTAATTTCTAAAACCTCATATTTAGTACTTCCCAAGTTAATTTACAATTAATATTAGTTAACTAATAATGAATCCTAAAGTGAACTAATAATATTTCCTTCACCACATTATATATTTTACTCCAATATAAAATGACAGAATTATATATTAATCTAAAAGAGTATAATAAAAATTCTTATTGTGTCTTGTTAACATGGGCATATTTAGAATAAATTACAATAATCCTTGATTTATGATAATTCATTTAGTGACTGTTTGAAATTACAACATAACCCCTCCCCCCCAAGTTGTCAGCTGTCCAACTAGAGAATCCAAAAAGAAAACTCCTGGGACATTTTGCTTCCCCAAAGTGAAGCTTTATTGAATATACTACATTGGCACAGAAGAAGCGAAACCAGCTCTGGGTTTCCCATGCAAAAGCTCACATAGTTAAACCTTTGAGATAAATGAACTTTCAGTTCATTATTACATTGTCCAATTACACCTGCTTCTTTTGTTATAAGAACAGTCCAGATCATTCAAACACCTGCGCAGCATGACCTTGGGGGTGGTAGCAGAGTCTCACAATCTGCAAACGGAGTCTTGGAATTCCATTCCCACCTCGACATTCCAACCAACTCCCTCCCAATTGTTGTCAAGCTCAGAGCAAAGAAGTAACTAGGTGAAAGAGCGAATAACTCTTGATATGTTGACCCAGAAGAAAGATACATCTGAAATATATATAAACATACATTTGTTGTTGTTAGTTGCAAAGTCGTGTCCGACCCATCATGACCCCATGGACAACATTCCTCTAGGCCTTCCTGTCCTCTACCATCAGTCCATTTAAGTTCACGCCTACTGCTTCAGTGACTTCATCCAGCCACCTCATTGTCTGTCGTCCCCTTCTTCTATTGCCCTCAATCTTTCCCAGCATTAGGCTCTTCTCCAGTGATTCCTTCCTTCTCATTAGGTGGCCAAAGTATTTGAGTTTCAATTTCAGGATCTGGCCTTCTAAAGAGCAGACAGGGTTGATCTCCTCTAGGACTGACCGGTTTGATCACCTTGCAGTCCAAGGGACTCGCAGGAGTCTTCTCCAGCACCATAGTTCAAAGGCCTCAATTCTTTGGTGCTTAGCCTTTCTTATGGTCCAACTTTCACAGCCATACATTGCAACTGGGAAAACCATAGCCTTGACTATATGCACTTTTGTTGGCAGGGTGATGTCTCTGCTTTTTAGTATGCTGTCTAGATTTGCCATAGCTTTCCTCCCCAGGAGCAAACATCTTTTAATTTCTTGGTTGCAGTTCCCACTTGCAGTGATCTTGGAGCCCAAGAAATAAATCTGTCACTACCTCAATTTCTTTCCCATCTATTTGCCATGAATTGAGAGGGCTGGATGCCATGATCTTAATTTTCTTAATGTTGAGGTTCAAGCCACGTTTTGCACTCTGCTTCTTCACCTGCATCAAGAGGTTCTTTAGTTCCTCTTTACTTTCTACCATTAGAGTGGTATAATCTGCATATCTGAGGTTGTTGATATTTCTCCCAGCAATCTTAATTCAACTTTTGATTCATCTAGCCCTGCCTTTCTCATAATGTGCTCTGCATATAAGTTAAATAAACAGGGCAACAGTATACAGCCTTGCTGGACTCTTTTCCCAATTTTTAACCAATCAGTGGTTCCGTGTCCAGTTGTCATTGTTGCTTCTTGACCCACATATAGGTTTCTCAAGAGACAAATAAGATGGTCTGGTACTCCCATCTCTTTTAGAACTTGCCACAATTTGTTGTGAGCCACACAATCAAAGGCTTTAGCAATGAAGCAGAAGTAGATGTTTTTCTAGGACTTCCTAGCTTTCTCCATGATCCAGTATATGTTGCCAATTTGATCTCTAGTTCCTTTGCCTCTTCAAAATCCTGCCTGTACTTCTGGTAGTTCTCAATCCACATATTGCTGGAATCTAGCTTGTAGGATTTTAAGCATAACTTTACTAGCATGTGAAATGAGTGCAATGGTACGATAATTTGAACATTCTTTGGCATTGCATTTCTTTGGAATTGGAATGTAAATGACAATCCTTTTACAATCCTGTAGCCACTGTTGAGTTTTCCAAATTTGCTGGCAAATTGACTGTAGCACTTTTACTGCATCGTCTTTTAAGATTTTGAATAGCTCAGCTGGAATACTGTCACCTCCACTAGCTTTGTTGTTGCTCAGATTTCCTAAGGCTCATTTCACTTCACATTCTAGGATGTCTGGCTTGAGGTTAGTGACCACCCCTCATGATTACCAGGGATGTTAAACTCATTCTTGTATAGTTCTTCTGTGTAATTTTGCCACCTATTCTTAATCTCTTCTGCCTCTGTTAGGTCCCTGCCATTTTGGTCCTTTATCATGCCAATCTTTGCAGGAAATGTTCCCTTCATATCTCCAATTTTCTTGAAGAGTTCTCTGGTCCTCCCTATTCTATTATTTTCTTCTATTTCTTTGCACTGTTCATTTAAGAAGGCATTCTTAGCTCTTCTAGCTATTCTCTGGAATTCTGCATTCAATTGGGTGTATCTTTCTTTCTCCCTTGCCTTTTGCTTCTCTTCTTTCCTCAACTATTTGCAAATCTTCCTCAAACAGCCATTTTGCTATCTTGCATTTCTTTTTGTTTGGGATGGTTTTAGTTGCTACCTCTTGTACAATGTTGCAAATCTCCGTCTATAGTTCTTCAGGCATTCTGTCTATCAAATCTAATTCCTTAAATCTATTTGTCACCTCTACTTCATCAGGGATATGATTTATTTCATGCTTGAATGGCCTAGTGCTTTCCCCTACTTTCTTCAATTTAAGCCTAAATTTTGCAATGAGCAGCTCATGACTGTCTAGAGCTTCTCCATCTTTGGCTGCAGAGCGCATAGTCAATCAGATTTCTGTGTTGACCGTCTGGTGATGTTCATGTGTAAAGCTGTCTCTTGGGTTGTTGGAAAAGAGTGTTTGCTATGACTATCATATTCTCTTGACAAATTCAGCCTGTGCCCTGCTTCATTTTGTACTCCAAGGCCAAACTTGCCTATTATTCCAGTTATCTTTTGGCTTCCTACTTTAGCATTCCAATCCCCCATGACGATAAGGACATCATTTTTTGGTGTTAATTCTATAAGGTGTTGTAGGGCTTCATAGAACTGGTCAATTTCATCCTCTTCAGCACCAGTGGTTGAGGCATAGACTTGGACTACTGTGATACTGAATGGTTTACCTTGGATTCGAACTGAGATCATTTGGGGGATTGTATCCTAGTATTGTTTTTCTTATTCTTTTATTGACTATGAAAGCTACTCCATTTCTTCTGAAGGATTCTTGCCCGCAGTAGTATACCTGATGGTCATCTGAATTAAGTTCACCCATTCTTGTCCATTTTAGTTTGCTGATTCCTAAGATGTTGATGTTCAGTCTTGTCATCTCTTGTTTGATCACGCCCAGCTTGCCTTGATTCATGGATCTTACATTCCAGGTTCCTATGGAGAATAGATCTTTACAGAATCGGACTTTCCTTTCACCACCAGATTTATTCACAGCTGAGTGTCCTTTGGGCTTTGGCCCAGTTGCTTCACTCTTTCCAGGGCTACTAGTCCTAGCCCTCTGCTCTTCCCCAGTAGCATGTTGGACAACTTCTTACATGAGGGGTTCATCTTCCTGCGTCATATCTTTTTGCCTTTTGGTACTGTCCATGGGGTTTTCATGGCAAAGATACTGGAGTATGTTGCCATTCCTTCTCCAGTATGTAAACATACATAAACATAAACATAATATAAACATACATAAGCATGAACAACTATTCATTTTACAAAACTTTAGTCTCAATTAGGAATGAAATATCTTTACCTGCTTTGCTGCTTTAATGTCCCTGGCTGCCACCCACTCTACATCCACTCTGGGGTAGCCTTTCCACTGCACAAGGTACTGCAACTTTCCTTGGTGATGCCTAGAGTCCAGGATGTCTTTAATTTCATAGTCCTTCTTATGAGAACCAGAAATGGAGGGATCCTTCAACTGGCCTTAGCCTAGAGTCTCAGAAGGGCTTTATTTAATTTGTCAATCACTTACATGATAATAGGTATAAGTATGAACATGAGTAAGAATACAGGAAATAGGTACAAATAAATGGGGACAATAGGACAGGGATGGTAGGCATGATTGTGCACTTATGTATGCCCCTTACAGACCTCTTAGGAATGAGGTGAGGTCAATAGTGGATAGTTTAAGGTTAAAGGAGTGGGGGTTAGAGGATGTAACAACAAAGTCAGGTAGTGCATTCCAGGCATTGACCACTCTGTTGTTGAAGTCATACTTTCTGCAATCAAGTTTGAAGCAGTTAACATTGAGTTTGTATCTGTTGTGTGCTCTTGTATTGTTGCAGTTGAAGCTGAAGTAGTCATTGACTGGTAGGACATTATAGCAGATAATTTTGTGTACTACGCTTAAGTCCAACTGTAGGTGGCATAGTTCAAGGTTGTCCAAGTCCAAAATTTCAAGCCCAGTGATATAGGGTATTCTGCGGCGAGCAGGGGAGTGTAGTACTCTTCTCGTGAAATACTTCTGGACTTGCTCAATTGTATTAATGTCCCATATACTGTGCAGATTCCAGACAGCTGAGCTGTATTCAAGTATTGGTCTAGCAAATGTCCTTTTATGTCCTATGTCCTTCTATGTCCTTCTTCATCTTCAGCCACCAAAACTGCCTTTTTATAAGATGCAGGGTTTTTACAAACCCACAACCCTGGCTTCGTGTCATGAGATCTTTGTAGGACCATAGTTCTCTGGCTGGCTGGGACATATACTTTATCCCTCTTCCAAGCTAAGCCTTGATTCAGCATCTTATGTTTTTGAAATCATTCATTCCCCTCACCCTCAGGCTTCTTTCAGTTGCTGGGCCAGTGTGTCTTCTCCTGACCAAGAGGAACTTTTTTGTCTCATGGACCTGGAACTGCAAGTTGTTTGGATGGGATGATAGAATTAACTATCTCTTTTCTAGTTCTTTTATATTGAGGCAGGCGCATGAGAGCATCTGCTAGGAAATTCCCTCTCCCCCAGCAAATAGCACAGGATGAAATTGAACTGGCTAAGTACAGGGTCCATTGGACTTGCTAAGGGGAAAATTTCCTTGGGGTCTTCAGTGCTTCCAGAGTTTTGTGGTCAGTCCAAACTTCAAATGGAATTTTACAGCCTTCTAAGAACTGCCTTAGCTGAGGAAAGCCTAGCAGATGGCATAAGCCTCCTTCTCCCAGTTTGTCCACTTGTCTCGGTGTCAAACAGTTTCCAAGACATATAGATGCAAGACTGCAGTCCTTCCCTTTCTTTTCTCTGCAATAAAACTGCCCCAAGATCACATCACTAGTGTCTGCATGGATCATGAATGGCTCCTCTGGGTTGGGATGTTTCAAGACTGGCTCAGTGGCTAAAGGTCTCCTTAGCTTTTCAAAAACCATTTGGCATTTGACAGTCCAATTCAAGGGTTGACTCAGTCTAGGCTTTACCTCCTTCCCTGTTTTGAATAGATTTGTGATGGACAGTGCTATCTGTGCAAAAGTGAGAAGGACTTATCTATAGAAGTTCATGAATTCTAGGAAACTCTGCAGTTGTGTCCTGGTCCTTGGGGCTTCTCATTCTAAGATTGCTTTCACCTTCCCCAAGTCCATTTCTATCCCCTCTCTGGAGATATGGTACTCTAAGTAGTCTAAGCTGGTCTTGTGGAAGTCACAAGTCATAGATAGCTTTGCATATAGCTGGGCTTTTAGCAGCTTCCTTAGCACAGCCCTCACTAGTTTTACATGTTCTTCCATGGTCTCTTTGTAAATTAAAATATTCTTCTGGTACATCAGCACTCCTTTGTATAAGGGTTCATGTAAGACTTCATTTATCAGCTGCATGAACATGGCTGTTGCCCTTTGTGATCCAAACAGCATCATCTGGAATTGGTAGCACTTCAAGTAGTTGAATGTGGTCTTCCACTCCCTAATACTCACTTGGTAGTATGCTTCTCTCAAGTCTAGCTTAGTAAAAAATCTTCCCTCTGCAAGTAACTCAACATGTCTATCGTCAGGGAGTGGGGGTACATGTCCTCTGCATAAATGACATTTATCCCCCTATAATTCACACACATCCTCTAGGACCCATTTTTTTCTTGAAAAACACAGGTGCTGCTACTCTTGATTTGGCCAGCTGGATGAAGCCCCTGGTTAAGTTCTTATCTATAACACTCTGAAGCTCTTCCATCTCCCTGGGCATCGTGGAATACATCTTTGGCTTTGGTAATTTAGCTCCTGGTACAATTTCAATGGTACAGTCCATGTGGCAGTGGGATGGCAGCACAACCAACTCCCTCTCACTAAACACTTCAGCAAGATTGCAGTATTCCTTTGGAATAAGCGGCTGTAATGCCTCACCCTCTGTTACTATCTTAGCTGGCTCTGCTTTCACTTCCTAACTTCCAATTTGTGGCTGGAATCTGGTGCTTTCGTCAGATACTGGTGCTTAGCTGTTTTCCTTCTCATGCACCATTTGTTATCCCAATCCACTTCTGGATTCTAGTTCTTCATCCAGGCTAGTGCTAGTATCATAATCCGTCATTCCAGAGGACACAATAAAATGGATAGTCTCTACATGGATAGTCTCTTTCCGAACCTTAGGTTCACTGGCTTCCCTCCCATAAGTGAACCAATAGTTGTTCAAATCCCATGGGCTGCCTTAGCCTCCTGAGTCTTAACCCCAACTTTTCTACTGATCTGCAAGCTGATCAGGCACTGAGTGCACCCCACTCAGGGGTGAGTGCCCTTTACTCCCAAGTAGGGCATTAAGATCTCCTCCCTGGCATCCATCGAGATGATGGTGCCATTTACCATCAGGTTGTCTTCCTTCTCACTGTCTCTCTTGTAGAAAACCACGCCAAGCTTGTTGGGGGTCAGAGTTTCCTTCCCTCCCACTGGATTGGGGGGGGGGGACAGGCAACATGTGTCTTCTCCTTCAGCTTTGCCAGTGGCTTCATCACCTTTGGCTGGGCTGGGGCTTATGATCAGATGCTGGATTCAGGGCAGGGAAGTCAGATGCTCAGTGGCCTTCTTCTCACATCGGAAACACTGCCCTTCCCCACTGGGCTGCAGGGCATCTCTTGGGTATCTGGTGGGGGTGACCCTTGTGTGTAGCATGTTGTTGGTACTCCGTCAGGTATAGTTCCATGTTAGTAACCAACTAGTACCATGTCCAGAGGTCATTGGGCACCCCTTAGAGTAAGCAGTTTTGGTACAGTTCCCAGTTCAGGCCATCCTGGAACTGGTAGACAAGCAGGGGTATAGGCCATCCTCTCAGGTGGGCCATCAAACTGCAAAACTCTTGAATGTATTCTGCGACTGGCCATTTCTCTTGCTGAATATAGTGGATCCTGGTTTCTGCTCACTGTGGAGTCCTCCAATCTGTATTGCATCTCTTGCATTAGGGAGTCCATGTTCATCAGCTCTGGGGACACCAATCACACTGTGCAATCCCACTGCCCCTTTTTCCTAGAGCAATGAGCTTCCAGTGCCACCTCTCCTCCTTGTACGAATGGCTGCTGCAGTTTCTTGGCCCCCTGCTTAAAGCATTTGTCAATCAGGCCCTGCTTGGACTGCTGTCAGCACCTTTCAGAGGGGGGATTCTGCCACTTTCAATCTGCTATCCATCATTTTGTCAGCTGCCAACATCTCAATATTACAAATTTCCTGGAGGGGTCCAGGTAGGCCAGGTAGATGCGAGAGATGGTTTAGTGTCAGTTGTCCAGCTAGAAAATCCAAAAAGAGAACTCCTGGGACATTATGCTTCCCAAAAGTAAAGCTTTATTGAATACACTACATTGGCACAACCAGCTCTGCATTTCCTGCATGAAAGCCCACATAATTAAATGTACTTTTTTATTTTGGCCATCCCCCTCAGTTCATTGCATTGTCTAATTACATCCACTTCTTTTGTTATGAGAAGGGCTGGGTTGTTCAAACACCTGTGCAATGTGACCTTGGGGTTGACAGCAGGGTCTCACAACTGCAGATGGAGTCTTGGCACTCCATTCCCATCCCAACATTCCAATCACGCACCCCTCAATTGTTGTCAAGTTGAGAGTGAAAAAGTAACTAGGTGAAAGAGCAAATCACTCTTGACACAAATACTTACGACAGTCCCAGAGTTATGAATGTTGCAATACTACAGCAGTCGTTCATACTTATGAATGACTAAAGAGACTGCATCATTCACCCTGTGTATTCTGCCATCTGTCCCCTGTCTGGTCTCCACAGGAACTGGGCCTGTGGAATAGTGGTGGGATTCAAATTTTTTTACTACCAGTTCCGTCAGCATGGCTTGGTGGACATGGCAGGGTAAGGATACTATAAAATGCCCATTCTCTTCCACCCCACTAACCTGCTTTCCAGCTCTGTTCTCCTGTGCAGAGCAGCAAAAGAAGACCCAGGTGATCAGCTGGGACTCAGGAGGCAGAGAATAGATGAGGGCAGAGCCAGTCAGAGGTGTTATTCCAAACTATTCAAAATTTCTGCTACTGGTTCTCCAAATTACTCAAAATTTCTGCTACTGGTTCTCCAGAACTGGTCAGAACCTGCTAAATACCACCTCTGCTGTGGAAACTCACTTACCTTGTGGTGATCTAGCAAGCTGCCAGTTCCTTTGCCTGCTTCAGTGCATTCGCAGGGAACAGAAGCCTAAAGTAGTGCTTGATATCGTGTGATTTCACACTACAGTACTGTAGGCTTCTGTTTCCTGTGACTTCTGTGATTTCTCCTAACCCAACACATACAAACATATTATATTCCCTTCCATATTGACCTGCAGATGTAAAATGGCAGGTCTGTCCACAGAGTGTGGTCAAGAAAATTCAACATGGCAGCTATGGTAGTGTAATCAAAACTTTGATGTTACCATCATTTTTGCTTTTGGATATACCCTGTGGACTCACCTGTGAGGTTTCTGTATAACAATACATTGTTATGTACCCTCCGTACCCTGCCAACCTGGGCAGAGCAAGAAATGTGCAATTAAAATGCAGGCAGGGTATTTCTTTGCATAGGCTGTCTTCTTCCATTTAAATCTAAGCTGTCAGAAGTGTAGTTATGTTGGGAAAGGCAGAATTCAAGGTCACTTCCCTCTATTTGGATGAAAATGTTTGTCTGTTAAATATATAAAGAGAGAGAAAACCCTTTACAAAAACCGCAGGTTCATATGAATCAAATGATGATTTGCTCCATAAAAGATGTTCAATTTACAGGAATGTTCTTTTTTTTCCATCAAAACTTTAGAAATATGAAGCTATGAGAATCAAGACTGACTCTTGCATCAAAAGGCCTCCAAGGGCTGCATATGTACTCATAGGCTAGAAATTGCCTATGCAGTATGTTATCTAAGTCATCTTAGAAGAAAAATGGGGAAGATCTTGAAGGTTGAGTTAGCTAAATGGGAATGGGAAATTATAAAGAAGAGGGTAATTACTACATACAGCAAAAGAATCAGATTAGCTCATCTCAACTCTCTACAAGATCAACCAGTTCAGAGCACATATCCTTCCCACATATCAGTAAAATCTTCCATCCAAAGGAATACCAAGTAAACTCAATTACATCTGACTTTTAATCTGACTTGACTGACATTTTAAAACAACTGACTTTAAATGAAATTGAAAACCCATTTTCCCCTATTTCTTTTAGATTTTCAGATTTTAAAATATGCTGCTAGTTTTAATTATTTCCAATGAATTGAATTTGAACAACAATTTTATATTACTGTACTTTACTCACATTGTTTGTCATTTTTATCTGCTTTCAGAAGGAACAAACAACATGTCACTTAACTAACTGTTGGTCAGTGAGCAGAACTTGAAATGACTAAAAGTTTCACTTATTTCCTTGTCTCCCAACACTACTCATTATCCCCCAACCTGATTTTTTAAAATTTACTCTATTAAATGCCTTTCTTATTAGCTTTAATGAAAATAATATAATGTTTTCCTCTGGGCAATATACAGAATGGCTATTTATTTTTAGAACTGCACTATGATAAAATGAGATGATGAGATTAGACATGTTAAAATAAGGTAAGATGAGATGAGATGAATAGGTTAAGATGAGAAGATGAAAGATGACAAGACAAGAAAAGGTAAAGTAAGATAAGAATGGATATAAGATAAGATGCTATATAGGAGAGGAGAGGAGATAATAAGCTATACTAAGCTAAGGAAGAGAAGAGAAGAGAAGAGAAGAGAAGAGAAGAGAAGAAAGATGAGACAAGAAGAGAAGACAAGACCAGATAAGATAAGGTAAGATAAGAATGGATATAAGTTAAGATAGGATATAAGATAGGATATAAGATAAGAGAGGAGATGAGATGAGATGAGATGAGATGAGATGAGATGAGATGAGATGAGATGAGATGAGATGAGATGAGATGAGATGAGATGAGGGTCAAAGTTCTGACTGACGAACCCACCAAGCAAGCACTGTTGAGGATGAGGCAGTCCCAGGTTCCTTGGGCCTCAGAAGAGTAGGCAGGAAGGAAGAGAGGGAGCAGGCTAACTGAGGAAGGGGGAAGGACAGTGGGGTACATATTGGGGTCAATAGTGGTGTCCCCCAAGTCAATGTTCTAGAACCAACTCTCTTCATACCCTACATAAATGACCTCTGTGATCATATTAAGAACAACTGCGTTCTCTTTGCTGATGATGTAAAGCTATTCAACACCACAGACAATACAGCTACCCTTCAAAAAGACTCGACTATGTTTCAGAAAGGTTAAACAAATGGCAACTTCAAATCTCAACGAATAAATGCTCTGCCTTACATATTGGCAAAAAAAAATCAGAAAATAAAATAGAAGCTGAATAGTCAAGACCTTGTTGATGATCCAAACTCTGTCAAGGACCTTGGAGTACTCATCTCTAATGATCTAAGTGCTAGGTCCCACTGTAACTACATAGCCAAAAAGGCTATATTAACCTAATTCTATGTAGCTTTTTCTCTGGTAATATCACACTATTAACTAGAGCATACAAAACATTTGCTAGACCAATACTTGAATACAACTCATCAGTCTGGAACCCGCATTACGTATCTGATATTAATACAGTTGAGAAAGTCCAGAAATATTTCACTAATTTTGCAGAATATCTTATGTCACCAAATCTAGAACTACACCGCCTTCAGCCCGATCTAAGTATAGTATATAAAATTATATATTGCAATGTCCTACCTGTCAATGAATACTTCAGTTTCAACCATAACAATACAAGACCATACAATAGATACAAACTCAAGGTAAACTGCACCAAACTTGATTGCAGGAAATATGACTTCAGCAACAGAGTCTGGAATAATCTACCTGACTGTGGTTTCATCCCCAAACCCCAAAAACTTTAACTTTAGACTTTCTACTATTGACCTCACCCCTTTCCTAAGAGGTCTATAGGGGGTGTGCATAAGCGCACCAACGTGCCTACTGTCTCTGTCCTATTGTTTCTTTTTATTTTTCTTATATGTATCCATTTCATGTATTCATAATTATGTTATACTTATACCTGTTATCTTATAATTGCTTGACAAAATAAATAAAATAAAATAAATAAAAAGTAGATGGAAAGGGCAGGCAGTGGAGCAGAGTAGCAGCAGAGCTCGGGAGATGAGCAAATGCCTCTCCTGCCTGATCCACAAGTATGGAGAATGGAGAGGAAGCAGAGTCAGTGCAGGGCAAACCAACTACTCAGGAGGAGGGCACCCCACGTCTCCTCATGAGATTCACCTGAAGAGTAGAATTTAAGAAGGCACCATGAGGAGGGGCTTTTGCATGAATTAGTGTTTATTTTAAGATTGCACTTCCCCAGCTTTGACTCAGAACTTTGCCTTGCTTCGAAAACGTCATTTGCCTTGCTTTGAGAACTGTTTTTGCCTTACTTTGAGGACTGCTTTTGCCTTGCTTTGAGGACTGTTCTTACCTTGCTCTAGCCTTTAAGATTTTGTCTTTGGAACTGCTTTTGCCTTAGATCACACCTTGTTTTATGGCCTGCTGTTTGTCTTGCCCTGGCCCTGAAGACTTTGCCTTTGAAACTTATCTTATGCCTTTGTCTTGTGGACTGCCAGGTAAACTATGGGCTGTTGTTTGAGGGACTGAGGGTGAAGTCTTACTGGTCGGTGGAGGATCATTTGTTTGACCATTCCCAAAAGAAATAAAGAATTCTTTGGCATGCCTAACCATGACTATCTGGGTCATAACACATATATATATATACTTATGCTGCGGTGTGTGTTTGTGTGTGTGTGTATATACACACACACAATGCACACACACGCACATGCTTTACAGCTCTCTCTAAGTGGTTTACAAAGTCAGTAAATTGCCCCCAGTCTTGAGTCAGAGAGAATTGAACTGTTGACAATCAGGAGAATTAGCTCCAATTGTGCATTCGAACCACTATGCCACCATAGCTCTTACACACACACACACACACACATATGTATGTATAAATGTATATGTGTATGTGTGTATATACATGTGTGTGTGCGTATATGTGTGTATACAAAACACACACACACACACACACACACACACACACATATATATAATACTTTGTATTACTTAATAAGTATATACTTGTATTAATTAAGAAAGCAGTATGCTTTCTCCCTTAATTGGGACTTAACAGGGTGTTGTAATACAAAGTATATACTTATTCCCCTGCCTCTGCTGATAAGGATAGAGCCAGTGGTGTAGTGGCAATTACAACTGCCTCACATGTAATACTTCCCTGGTTCGAATCCCAGTAAGGGTATGGCTAGCTGAAGAGAGCTAACTAGCTCGAAATAGATCTATACTAGTCTCCCTTATTTATTATTTAAAATTATCAGCTTAAAAACCTTACACACATGTAAAGAAAAGACAACGAAACAAATAGCTTTCTGTCGGTATGGTCTCTGGTGATGAGCCGAAAGACAGAAAAGAAAGCAGTATGCTTTCTCCCTTAATTGGGGCTTAACAGGGTGTTGTAATACAAAGTATATACTTATTCCCCTGCCTCTGCTGATAAGGATAGAGCCAGTGGTGTAGCGGCAATTACAACTGCCTCACATGTAATACTTCCCTGGTTCGAATCCCAGTAAGGGTATGGCTAGCTGAAGAGAGCTAACTAGCTCGAAATAGATCTATACTAGTCTCCCTTATTTATTATTTAAAATTATCAGCTTAAAAACCTTACACACACACACACATATAACATATATATATGTTGTATCACAACACCCTGTTAAACCCCAATTAAGGGAGAAAGCATACTGCTTTCTTTTCTGTCTTTCGGCTCATCACCGGAGACCATACCGACAGAAAGCTATTTGTTTCGTTGTCTTTTGTTTACATGTGTGTAAGGTTTTTGAGCTGATAATTTTAAATAATAAATAAGGGAGACTAGGATAGATCTATTTCGAGCTAGTTAGCTCTCTTCAGCTAGCCATACCCTTACTGGGATTCGAACCAGGGAAGTATTACATGTGAGGCAGTTGTAATTGCCACTACACCACCTGGCTCTATCCTCTTCAGCTGAGGCAGGGGAATAAGTATATACTTTGTATTACAACACCCTGTTAAGCCCCAATTAAGGGAGAAAGCATACTGCTTTCTTTTCTGTCTTTCGGCTCATCACCAGAGACCATACCGACAGAAAGCTATTTGTTTCGTTGTCTGGACCAACTGCAGCCTCCGGATACTCTTCAAGGGGAGCCCCATGTAGAAAGCATTGCAGTAGTCCAAACGGGATATGACGAGGGCGGAAATGACCGTGCGAAGTGCGTCCAGATCCAGAAAGGGCTGCAACTGGTAAATCAGACGAATCTGACAAAAGGCCCCCCTGGCGACAGCCGTAATGTGATCTTCTAAAGACAGCCGTACATCCAGGAGGACACCCAGATTGCAAGCCCTTTCCATGGGGGGCAAAATTTCTCCCCCCATGGCCAGCGACGGAATAAGCTGGCTGTATCTGGGCGCAGGAAACCACAGCTACTCGGTTTTGGTTGGGTTGAGACGAAGCCTGTTAAAACCCATCCAACTCCGCACGGCCTCCAGGCACCGGGTCATCACTTCGACGGCTTCGTTGGGGTGGCCCGGGGTAAGATGTACAGCTTACTGGACTACTTCCATCAGCGTACTGATGGAACTCTACCCCGAAACCACGGATGATCTCACCCAGCGGCTTCACATAAATGTTGAACAGCAGGGGTGAGAGCACAGACCCCTGGGGCACCCCACATAATAGGGGCCTCGGGGTCGACCTCTGCCCCCCTGTCAGCACAAATTGCAAGCGGTCGGAGAGGAAGGAGGAGAACCACCGTAAAATGGTGCCTCAACCCCCCCAACCCCCCCAACCACCGCAATAAGATACTGTGGTCGACAGTATCAAAAGCTGAGAGATCTAACAGGACCAAGACAGAGGAACAACCCCTGTCTCGGGCCTTCCAGAGATCATCCACCAACACGACCAATGCCATCTCCATGCTGTGCCCGGGCCTGAAACCCAATTGGAGGGGGTCTAGATATACCGCTTCATCCAGATACTGAGGGAGTTGCCACCACACTCTCAACAACCTTCCCACAAAGCGGAGGTTAGAGACCGGACGATAATTTGACAATAATGCTGGATCCAGGGACGGTTTCTTGAGGAGGGGCTGCACCACCGCCTCTTTCAAGGCCGTGGGTAAAAGCCCCTCTCTCAAGGAAGCGTTAATGATCCCTTGGAACCAGCCTCATGTCACCTCCCGAGTAGCCAAGACCAGCCAGGAGGGGCATGGGTCCAATAAACAGGTGGTGGCATTAAGCCCCCCCAGTATCCTGTCCACGTCCTCCAGGGTAACAGGATCGAACTCATCCCAAATGACCTCACCAAAGTCCGCCCCTGCCCCCCCACCCGGAGATGCCCAGTCGGAGTCCAGATCTGAGTGATTTTGTCCTGCAGAAACCTAGAAAAGTCCTCGACCCATCCCTGCAAGGGATCCTCCTGCACCTCCACTTCCAAAAGGGAGCGGGTCACCCTAAACAGGGCAGCCGGGCAATTTTCCATGGACGCAATAAGGGCGGAGAGGTAAGATCGCCTCACCGTCCTTATCGCCACTAAATACGCCCTAATATGGGATCGTAATAGTGTTCGATCAGAACCGGAGTGGCTGGCCCTCCAATCACTCTCTAGGCGTCTTTTCCGGCGCTTCATCTCTCTCAGCTCCTCGGAAAACTAAGGAGCCGCTCGGGATCAGTACCGGGTCAAAGGCCGCAAGGGCATGACCCGGTCAAGGGCCTTAGCCATCACCCTATCCCAGGCAGCCACTAAGCCCTCGACCAAGTCATGTGTGTGAGTCTCAGGAAATGGCCCAAGCTCCATCAGGAAGCTATCTGGGTCCATCAGGCACCTGGGGCGGAACCATTTTATGGATCCCGCCTCCCTGCGGCAGGGGGGTGCAGAATGGAAGTCGAGTCTAAGGAGCGAATGATCAGTCCATGACAGGGGTTCTACAACAACATCCCCTATACCTAGATCATCCTGCCACTGATCAGAGACAAAAACCAAATCCAGGATGTGACCCCCCAAGTGAGTGGGGTCCCAAATTAATTGGGTCAGGCCCATGGCTGTCATGGAAGCCATGAACTCCTGAGCAATCCCCGAGGTCCCGCCGGCAGAGTCCACACTAGATATGTGATGAGAAATAGACTTCCTAGAGAGGTCCATGTGAGATTTACTAAGAGAGTTAACATGGTTGATACTCTATGGCATAAAGCTATTACAGAATCTAGTTATTCTGCTTCGAATACTACAAAGCTTCCTCCCAGAAGGTAACAAAGAAAGCTGATCATGAACAAGATGTATAATGTCCCAGACAATTACTGCGGACCCTGATCAAGCATCGCTTATATGCTATGTTCTGGATAAAAAGAAGCTAACTTCCAATAATCTTTTCTGTCTGTTCACCATTCTCTGCACAATCTTCCTGGCCAAAATAGTAATGCCTCCAATCCACACAATAATACAATATGATAGGATGTTTTCAATTGTCATTCTATAGAGTATAGTGCTAAGAATGGGAGAAGGAAGATGTTCTCTTCTCATTCAACACAGAAAATGTAGGTGCTGCTGTGCCCACTTCACCAGTGTCTCACTATTGAGCAATCAAGCTAACCTGCTCATCAGCTGCACACCTGAAGATTGGCTGAAAATTGCAGGAATATCTCATCTGCACCTCTATAACTTCTGGTTTGGTTCTGTAACCCAACAGAATAGATACAGACTTCAGAGGATAATTAGGACTGCAGAAAAAACAATTACTACCAATCTGCCTTCAATCAAGGACCTATATACTACACGAGTCAAAAAGAGGGTTGTGAAAATATTTACAGACCCCTCACATCCTGGACATAAATTGTTTCAACTCCTTCCCTCAAAAACAATGCTATAGAGCACTGCACAGCAGAACAACTAGACACAAGAACAGTTTTTTCCCGAAAGCCATCACTCTGCTAAACAAATAATTCCCTCAACACTGTTCAGCTACTACAAATTCTGCACTATTATTACTATTATTCCCTTCCCACTTGTGATTGTATGACTGTAACTTTGTCACATGTATACTTATGATTTATATTGACTGTTTCCTGGTATGATTTGATTGCTATGACTATCATTAAGTATTGTACCTTATGATTCTTGACAAATGTATCTTTTCTTTTATGTATACTAAGACAAATTTACACCAGACAAATTCCTTGTGTGTCCAACCACACTTGGCCAATAAAGAATTCTATTCTATTCTATATCTGAAAAGCTCAGGATGATCTTCAGCCAACACAATGTTCATGCATTCTTTAAACCCAAGAATATGCTAAGGCAGAAGCTTATCCACCTCAACAATAAAACACACAGACACAAACAGAACAATGTGGTATATATGCAACAGAATGCAGTGAGACATATGCAGATCGGTACATTGGGGAAACCAAACAACCACTTCATAAATGCATGGCACAATATAGGACAAAAACCCATTAGATCAAGATTCAAAAGTTCATCTGCATTTAAAAGCCAAAGCCTACTCTTTTGAAGACAGACACATTTTGGACAGAGAGGATAGCTGATTTGAAAGAGGGATCAAAGAGGCCATCTATGTCAAAATTGAATAGCCTTCTCTCAACAGAGGGGGAGGGATATGACATCATCTATCTCCAGTCTACAGCACAGTTCCAAGAAGGCTCCATACACATTTGCACTATTCAGATGACCATGAGGATACAGATAAACCTCCAAGTGGCCTCAACAACTCTAAAAGAGTGCAAATGACCAGCTGTCTGCAAGGAATATAAATATTTTCGTTATGCATCATCCAGTCAGAACTCAAGAAGTTTCTTAGATGAGAAGCAAAACATCTTCAAAGAAAAACAAAGTCCAGATATCTCTTGAAAAATCACCTTTGGGACAATGATCTCTTTTGTTTTTCCTACATTTAAAACCAGGCTGTTTTTATGAAACCTTCTTCTATGTGCACCATTGCATCTTCCTTTTTCATTTCAGTTAAAAATGAACATATCGAAATGCTAACTGTATCAGTTACAAAGACATATTATTTTACTCTATAAACTGAACATCTAGAAACATACCTATCTTCCCATTGAAAGATGTTGTTACATGCATTTCTGTCTTCCTTTAGAAATCCATAAATCATAAAAAATCCATTACATATAATGTTCAAAGGGCTTCAAATATAGGTACTGTATGAAATTAAATATGTACTTAGATGCTGTGCTGAAACTGAACCTAAATCAATTGTCTGATATTTAGGAAGGATAAGAAACAATTTCATCCAATAATGATTTGTCTGAAGATTGATAAAATGTTACTTGAAAGGAAAACAAGTATTTTCACCTTTCCCAAAAGTAAAACTATGCATCTATATTGTATAGATAGCTAAGATGATCAAATAAGGCATCAGACTTGTATCTATAACTTATAAATGCATGAAGTAATTTGAAACTGGTTTCTTTTCTCCTGCTTTTGAACAAGACTTGTATTTCTATATGTAATGAATGACCACCAGTGATTCTACGAAAATTATTTATTCCTTTATTCAGATTGGCCTTCATCATGGATAAATCTATATGAGATACAATATAATAGCTCTGAATAGATAACCATTGGCAAGATTATTAAATGGCTAAACATTTTATGATATCTTTTGTAAATGTTACCATACTTAGTCCTAGGAAATTAATATGATGTGCTGCACTTTTGTAATGTAAGTGGATGAGACTCATGATGAAGATGAAGGGGAATCCTACTTTAAGATAAAAAAACAGTAACTATCAGTTGATATCCTTCCTGTTATTGCATATATAACAGTCCTTCTGAAGAAGATATAATTGGTCCAGAAAATGCATTTCTATCTGCTGTAGAAATGTGACCCTTTGTATAGGATGTAATGAATTTGAATTTATTAAGTGAATTCACTAAGTGAATTCAAATAGCAAGGGGCTGAAGAATAATGAGAAAATATATGCATGCTTTTTAATATCCAAAGTTTATTAAAATGTTTCCTAGAAAGTTAATAATATTTTACAACATAGCAGACATGCAGAAAATGCAGAAAATGCAAATATTAGACAAAATATGAACAACATGCATTGTCATAAGAATTTTTTTCCCAAAAAGTACTGTTAGGATATGTGCAGAGTAACCCTTGTATAAAAAGGATATGCACACGGAAATGGTTTATGAGAACAGTTATGAATAAATATATAGCCACACAGAGTTGAACAAGTTGTATTAACGTTTACTTGAAAAAATAGCACAATCCCATAAACAGTCCATGTCATGCACATTTTTTATCAGTCCAGAAATATCCAGTTATAAAGTCTTCTTACCAATTTCACATCTTTTACAGCAGACAAATATCAAACCATAATACAACAGATAATCTTTGATATCAACAGAATATCAAAATAAACAGGGTTAGTCAGTATCAGTCCATAGTCAGTCAGTTTCAGTATCAAGAGAGATCATCAGTGAAAAGGAGTAGAGTTAAACCATGATCTATAGCTCCCTCTTATGGCAACTTGTAGCATAATTAATCAACCAGAACACAGCATAATACATTATTAAGTATTTTTCCTTAAAGCTACAAACATATATATATTTGTAGTTTATATATTGTCAACCCAACTACATTATTTACATTTACATAACAAGTACATACATTGAATTTATCAGCAACCGAGCCAAACCAAATGTCAAGTCAGTAACTGCACATATATGTTTCCTCTCCTAAGAATTTTAAGTTAAATGGGATTATGATGAATGAATAATATAGCCAAGATACTTAAAGCAGGAAAACTGAAGACTGTAAAATACTTATCAATACTACCATGGGAGCCACATATATTGTGATACTAGTAGGGATCAGTAAGTTCAGGTCAATGAAAAAACAGATTTTTCTTGCAGAAGAGACCATAAGCATTTTGATTCCATCATCCTTGATAATACTGGTACAAACCTATCAAAACCTCTATAATGTCTTTCAATATTTCAAAGGAAACACAAATAAATAACCTGGAGAAATTTCTAATATTGAAACATGGAAGGAAGGAGGATGGACTAAGGCAAATTGGTGCTCCCTTAGAAGAATTAAGAACCAGAAATTGGGACAGATACTCATGGGCATCTATGTGATTAAGTTAGGCCAACACCGACTTGATAGTACATAATCAATCAATCACTTAATCAATAATTAAATCCTTTGGCTCAAAACATCCAAGCATACATTCCTGCTCTTATATCATAAAAGCTTATCTTAATTACTAAGGTTTTATAGATGATAGCATGAATAGTGACTGCTAATTGAATTTAAGCTGTAAAAGTAATGATTTAAAATTCAATTTACTTAATTTAAATTGTTTTTTCCTTAACAAGTAAATCTATTTTAAACTTTAAACACATACACACAGAGAAATTCAGAAAAGTATAGATGTGACACCATACAGGGAGAGAGATTAACAAAAAGGTGACATGCAAATATTTTTATAGGAAGAGCTATTTCAAAGCATTAAAAGAAGTCCAGATACTCAAAATCTATTCATGTTTAATAGAATTTGTTCTAATGCGTCCTATATACCTCTTTAAAAAATTGCCCCTTTCTGTTTTTAATAGTTTATTTATAACCCTGAAAGGGATTGCAACTCAAGAGAAAATGTTACTTTTAAGCAAACATATGTTTATCAAAACAAAGCTGATAATTTTAACATATATTATACTGAGCAATAATAATTTAAGAGCTTTCATTTGGCAGAGAAGCAAAAGATGACAAACTGAGAAATATGAAATTCACTACTTTTTAAAAATTGACCAAAAATAATAATTTTAGTTGCTGCAATATGAACAATAGGATGTTGGTCAATAAGGCGGTCTTATTCTAAAGATCCACCTTATATTTATTTATTTATTTATTTATTTATTTATTTATTTATTTGTTTGTTTGTTTGTTTGTTTATTTATTTTATTTCTTCGATTTGTATACCGCCCCCTCTCCCAAAAAGGGACTCGGGGCGGTGAATAGCCACAGTAAAAACATACAAATAGAAAAGTTAAAAATTAATTAAATACATGGCTAAGACCAATAAAACCCATAAAAGATTAAAATCAAATTAAAAACCCTACTCATAATGTTACGCCAGACTGGCCTGTTGGAAAAGGTGGGTCTTCAGTGCTCGTCGGAAGGCCCGTAGGTCAGTAATGGCTCGCATCTCTGCCGGTAGCTCATTCCAAAGGGAGGATGTTCCCACAGAGAAGGCCCACACCCTCGGGGCCGCCAACTGACATCGGCCAGCCGGCGGCACCCGAAGGAGGCCAACCCTGTGGGAGCGCGCCGGCTGGCGGGTGGTGGAGCAACATGAGTATATGGAGCAACATGAGCATTTTTAGGGTAAAAGTGGACTTTGGTTACACTTCTTGTTTATGGAAGTAAATGTGCCCAAACCTGATCTGTGTCATGCCTTTATTGTTTAGCAAAATATGCTGCATATAACATGAGTGTGATATTATGATGAAGCTAACCCAACTGGTTGTTTTTTCGGTACTTATTAAAAAGCCTTAATGATTAAATCTGGACAGTTGGAAGATGCTAATAACTATCAATCTATCTGATGATATCCATAGCACAGGAAGAGTAAGAATGAAATGTAATAATAGCATATACAGACTGTTGGATAAAACAATATAAGTGATGAGTTTATGAAACTAAGAAGAAAAGAAATGATATAAAATCTATTTTACTGGGCCTTCATCCCCGCTAAACATCAGGAATTCAATTTTCTAATGGTTGAAGGCACAACATATATTATACAGATTTATGGCCTTCCCTGACTGCATAACATCAAACCTTTTTCTCCCTGGACTTCCTTCTATACATTTTCTGCTCAATATCTATAATCATGTGCATGACTAACTCTCTCTCTAGAAGATAGATAGATGATAGATATATAGATGATAGAAAGATAGACAGACAGACAGACAGATAGGAGAGAGAAGATGCACATGACTGCAGATATTGAGTATTCAATAGGTTATTGTCCAAAATTCCTGACTGATGCAATGAATTTAATTCAGAAGGAGTTTAGGGAAGCTCACAGATAAGTTTCCATCTCTGCCTATGGATCCTATATACTGTATGTACATGTCATATTCCACAACTTTATACCACAATCAGTTTCTTATTCTTAAAGTATGTCCTCAAATGTCAACCACTTGTTCTAGCATTGGTTTATTTCCAAACTCATTTCTTATACATTTTTAGAAATACCTCAGACATTTTTGTTATTCAGTAGAGAAAAATGCTGCATTTTTAATTTGAATTATTAGTAAGGCCACTACATCTAACCACTCTAATTCTTTGCTGCTATTTGGTCTGAGATTCTGAAGCTACGAAGTAGTCCTACTGACCAGTGAAACTTATCTTTGTTATATGGGTCTTATTCTTTGCAAAGCTTGAAAGTATTTTGACAGATGGAGGGTAGAAAATATTTTCAGTGCATCCCATCTGAAGATCAATTACCCATGGTGAGAACTTCTTTTCCTTCTTGCTGCTATGAGCCATATGATCTTTTATACTTCTTATTGCTTTTATAAAAGGAATAGAAGTCTAAAATTTATATTAAGTGCTACTTTAGAATTACTTCTTTTTATCTGCTTGTACAAAAGAACTAACAGTCTGAACAGAACATACTTCAGTCTAATCTAATAAAAGTATATTCAGTGAGCTACTTCATCTAGTACTATTTCTTGTTTGAAGCAAATTTCATTTCATAATGCATATTTATTGGTATTTAGACACATTTATATGTAAGATGGGAGATAACAACTTGCTCTTGAAGCCAGTTTAGATTTCTCTTAATTTATGTCCCTTTTCCATGGTCTTATTATTTCATCATTGTAAATAAAATAACTGAAATAAATAACTGAACTAGTTACTACCTTCAACCAGTTGGGAATTAATTGGGAAGTTCTATGTTATACTATCTTTAAAAAGAGAGAAGTTGACAATTGTTTTCCTAAACATCTTTCTTTAATTTGAATAGTCACCCTCATTAGTAGTTGGGGAATAACTAGTAAATCTAGGTTACACTGAGAAGTCTAAAAAAAAATACTAAGGTATCTCACACTATTGCCAAAGAAAATAACCATTGCCAAGATAAAGATCTCCCTTATGTGTTTTTCCCTTATGTATTTCATACCTACTCCCAAAATATATGCATTTTGATACAGAATTTACCACAATATATACAATTTTGTATGTAATATATTTTTTGTCTCAGCAGTGGAGAATTAAACTGTGTAATTTTCTTCAGTGTATATATTTTGTATGCCTTCTCCAAATACAGAGTTTAGTTCACAACTATTTTGCTAAAAATAATTATTTAAACAGATATGAATGGATATATGGCTTTAGATTTTTATTTATTTATTTTTTGTAGATCATGTCATTCTATCAAATTATACAATTTTCTTTGAAAAGAAACAGTGATACATTTCTCAAACATTCCTCAGTATTTAACATACAGTATATATATGAACAGGTTTCACAGCAGAAAAGAAAAGGAAATATATATTTCAGTAATTGTGCTTACACGCAGTACCTAAAATGGGGTGGGATTCAATTTTTTTAACAACCGGTTCTGTGGGCATGGCTTAGTTGGTGGGCATGGCTTGGTGGTCATGTGACTGGGTGCACATGGCTTGGTGGTCATGTTATTGGCAGGGCGTTGCCAACTCAATATCACTCACATTAGGCACCATCTCGTCACTTGGCTTCTCATGACTGTGGGGATGCTGCAACAGTTGGAAGTATGAAAAACGGTCATAAGTCTCTTTTTTCAGTGCCATTGTAACTTTGAATGGTCACTCCACACAAGCAAAGTACCAGCAAAGGAGGGAAAAAAAACTCCAGAGAAGTTTCAGAGACAGGAAGTCTAATCCTGCCAAGAATGTAATAAGGATTAACAGAGAGACAGTTTCTGTAAGCAACACCAGAATGTTTCCTTCCTTCCTTCCTTACAGGATTAGGCCGGTAATTTCTTCTAACAACCAGTTGTCTGAACTGCTTAGAATGTTAACAACCGATTCTAGCGAATAAGTGCGAACTGGTAGAATCCCACCCCTGATCTAAAATAAACATAACATTGTTATATGGAACAATGATTTGAGCTTGCCTTATGGAACTATAAAGAAAATTCTAATAAAACATCTTTCCTCCCTCCTCCCACCTTCCCTGCTTCCCTTTTAAAAGATAAAACATTTTAGTTAGTACACTTTATATACTGAAATCAGTTTATAACTCAGCTAAGCTTAGACTTTGCTCCAGGATAGATATCTCAATGTTTTTGTTTCATTTATTTTCTGCTGCTTCTTGTTTGGTTCTATTTTCAATGTTTTTTTAAAGTTTTTTTTTGAAAGTTTCTGCTTTATTTTACACTCTTCATTGCTAATTGAACAATGACCAATTGTAGAGGGGTGTGGCTAGGGGAAAGGGAAAAGTTAATTCACACCAGTTTATCAGATTCTGCTTCTCAGTTGTCTGTAACCATTTATTGCTCTAGTAAAGCATGTTCTTGGAAAATCTCAGGTCAGGAGTCTTCTTTTGCTAGCTGACTAAGTGGAATGGATGATAACTACTGTCTAAAAGGCTGTTTGATCCTGGAGACAAGAAAAATATACCACCTCATTGACAAATAGAACAGTCTCTGAAGAACTATGTGATGAGCCACTGATCTCTGAAATGATTTCCTATGATTATTTAATGGAAGAGATATCTGCTAGTTATGTATGGCATCCATAGTCAGAATTATTCTCCATTGTCCTTCGTTGCTCCAGTATTTCAAAGGAGAGTGTCTTCTTATCTATTTTTTCTTTTCCCTAAGCTTTCGTTTCCTATTAGGAGAGAGGATAGAGTTCAAAGTAGCAGACAGCAGAGTTTGGTTAGAATTAAATTGAATTTTAAAA
Organism: Bungarus multicinctus; assembly: GCA_023653725.1. Taxonomy (NCBI): domain Eukaryota; kingdom Metazoa; phylum Chordata; class Lepidosauria; order Squamata; family Elapidae; genus Bungarus; species Bungarus multicinctus. The sequence goes on from CM042848.1 coordinate 33,795,833, forward strand.
AGGTGATGGAATCTAAGCTCTGCTTTCTGGTGTCAAGCACAGTAAGGGCAAATTGCATTCTCAATCCAGCCCTTAACTATATGTTCAGTAGCAGTACCCCTAGTATATAAGAATATGCTACAATATACTACAAAGTGATAAACCCACAGTGCACTGTTTTTCAAAATGAGGTCAGTAATTGGCTTTTGAGAAACATGCCAAGAGGCCATTTCTAACAGTAGTGAATTGACCCAGTGGGGAAAAAGTCCTAAATTTGATTTAATTTCATTTACATTGTAGTTAAATGAATAAGATCAATTCTAGTGTACAATTTATTAATTGTCCCTTTGTGACACATTAAACATTACAATTGGGGAACAACTTTTGGAAGACAGACATGATGAAAAGTCTCAGATACTAATGTGTTCTAGTGAGATTTTTTCTTATAAGAGAAGAATAAAGTGACAATAAAAGCTTAGTGGAAAGTTTACAGAGCAGTTAAATGTTTTTAAAAAGACAGCCATAGAGATAATATACAAAAGATATATTTACATTTTACCCCAGCAATTTGTAGAAAACAAAAGATCCATATAAAAGTGTGTTTACTTTCAGCACCCAATATTATTTCTGTTAAACAGTAAACTCTGATTCAATGTGCTGATGAGGAACTGAATATACCTAAGTAAATATACCATGTAATTATGCATGAATAAAATGATGAATGGGATTTTCAACTTGTGAAAATGACATTATTCATATATCAAATGGTGAATGAGTTATGTTTATTGAATTCAAAGTCTATTAAACTAAGGTTTGATAAATCAAAGGCTTATTTGACCATAGTCAAATCTATCTTTTTTTCTAATTTGGATAGAAGTTTTATATGCTGCTCATATTCTTCTTACATCAAAGCTGATAAGTTCCTAGATATAATGTTGACAGTAGAACGTGTTTTATTTATTTATTTAGCATATGGCACGTGTTCGCCAGGTATCACTGAAGTGGCTGGCTGCTCTGTGAAAGGAATTTTTTTGGGCAGTGTTATCTTTACCCACGAGATGCGTGAATGCCGGTAGGCATTCGTGGGAGGCTCCTTTCTTGTTCCTGCATGGTTTATTTGCTCATGAGAATCAAACCGCTGAGCTGCCAACCTCAGCGGTGTGCAAGCCCAGTGTTTTATCACATGAGCCACCACGTCCCCAGTAGAACCAGTGAGCTGCCAATAAGAATGAATGCTGTTGATGAAACGGTTTCTTCTCTTAGAACTATTTAATTTAAATCGTGGGTATGATGCAAAACAAAAGTATGCCAAATATATATGGCAAAATCTCCCAAAGAGCTAGTTAAGCAGGTTCACAACAAACCTTTTCTTAAGTCAATGTTGAAAAAGAATCATGACAGCTGGTATGACAATATCATTTTACCTCAAGACAAGGCTACATTTCCTAAGGACTAGGTTAAAACAATAAAATTTAGAATAATACTTGGTAGGTCTTCCTATATTTCAGACCAGTTTAATGGCAGCCATTGCATTCCTTTAATTTTTAGTCTTGTATATCTTGACAGTTAGTCTACTATATTCAATATAGTAAAATATACAAAACAAAAAGGAAGTGAAAAGAAAAGAAGAAATGAAGAAGGGAAATACATAACAATGCCTTTTGCTGTTCTTTCTGTCAAGTAATTATTATCTTAAACTTTTCTCCATCTTCTTCGCCCATTTTTAATCCTTTGAATTCCTGAATCTGACATATTTTCAAAGTACATTTTACCAAACCTTTATGCCTTGTTGTTTTCATTTTTTTCCTTTCAAACTTTTTTCCTTTCCTCTCATTCAGCGATTAGGGTTAAATGCAAAATTACTCACTTTTCAGGTTTGGTTTATTACTTTCCCTTATATAAACCCATTGAATGGGGGAGCCATATCCCAATTAGGGGTTAAGGAAAGTTCATGTGAACATGTGAACTTTCATCACAGTAATTAATATATTTTACAAAATACCACTATTTGAAAATGGCACCTTATTTTCACATTAAGATATGTCATGATCCTGTGTCATATGTCATTCTAGTTATGCCAATCCAAACTGAGCAAATGAAAGAGCAGGATAAAGGAGGGGATTTAAAGGCCACAAAAATGCCTACTTTGGGTCCATTTATTTTGAGGGGATTTAAGATAGTATAGTTCAACTTTCCTGAATTCTGATTGTATTAATTTCTATTTAGCTCACAATAGATTGGCCAGACAGGAACCTACCATTTGGCTAGGGCAGTTAATTGGTTTGAGATAAGGTAACAGCGATATTCAATTGGTCTGAACAATTAACTCATGAGTGTTACCCAGGAAATTAAAAAAAAAATTTTTTATTTGCTTCCACCAGATTTTTAAGTCCAGATCTGGCAGCTTTTATATAATGTAACCTGCTGGAGCTTCTCCAGTCCTGAAAAGGCACTGTATCATTATTGATGCCATTCCTCCTTGAAAATAACATATTACATCCTTTACCAAAACTGGCCTGCTCCCTCCAGTGGAGTCACTAGCCTTTTAACTAACACCAGGATTGGAAGACATCTATGAAATTGACCATTATGTATGACCATTTGTACATCAAAGTCTAGCTAGCCGAGGTAGGTTTAAATTCTACAGGAACTAAGGCAAGAAGCTCAGGTGATATTTCATTCTATGTCTTGGCTCTAGAACACCACAGTTTCTGCTCACTTTTATTATTCCAGTTCCAGATTGGAATTCTTATTACACTTCCTATAATCTTTCCATCTGAATGACACTGCCTAGAATTGAGGACCATCTCTTGCTTTGAAAACTTGTTCTGTGAACCATCCATGGTTGAGTCTTTTTAGAACTTCTGCTAAGATTGGGTGGAAAGGCCCACTTAAGCAAAATATATTGCACAGCTATCCTCTACTGCAAATAATTAAACAAATTTAAAAACTAAACAAATCCAATCTAGCTCAACTGAACAGTTTTCATGAATTGAAGTATTTCAAAGAATCAAAGTCCTTTTCTATTTAAGTCTTGGCTCTCCCAATTAATCCAGATACTGGCTGGACTACTTATTTTTGTTTGTTTTCTTTCCCATCAAATTTACAAAAGTGTTTCAGAATCTCATATAAACTGGACAATTGGATTGTTTTTCATTACTTCTTGTTTCTGCACAAGAGCCAGAAGAAGAAAACATACCTTTTATAGAGTCAACAGAGAGTGCATTGAATAAAACAGGTGGAAATTTCTGAATAAATGTCTTGAGGCTATCAATTCATCGCTTGGCTTTTTTGTTCCAAAATTCACCATAGAATGTGCAATTTACAAGAGGAGAGTAATTTATTTATTGTTGACAGCTTGACTCTGAACAAAAAACTAGGACAAATAACAGCTCTAACCAGCACTAAATAAAGATTACAGGGATATTATGTCTTCTTTTAGGATATTTCAGAGTGACTAGTTACAAAACTGACTTATATTAATGGTTTATATTGGAAGAACCTGCCAGAAATATGGAATATAAAGAGTTTTTCAGAGGTTCCAACATCACCTAGATTTTTTAACAAGAAATAGCAGACATTGGTTGTTGTTTTTAAAATATATACCAGTGGTAGCTGGCAAGAGGCAAATGATTTTGTGATAAAGACAAAAATATCCCAAAGTTTGACATAATTAAAACAGTTAATTTTTCAGCAAACTGAAAATGCAACTAAAAACATTAAACCTTATGAATTAAAAAGTATATCCTGCCATTTCATGCTATTTGAAAGACACACTCAAAATTAAATATAATTCCTGTTCAATTAAATGAACACTTTTTGACATGTTGACTGTGAAGAGACTTGTCAATTAAACCTTACATTGAGCAAGTCCTTCTAAAACATTTCAATATTGATTGAAGGTTCCATCAGTGTGGTTGTTTGGTCTCTGATCTAGGGAAGAGGCAGAAATCACAATAGTTATAGATCAATTATCAGTCAGAGTAATGACTTTTAAATGGAAATATATTGAGGTGGGAGAGGAGTCTGGATAAATCGGCAGTATTATAAATTTTGCTGTTTTCCCTTTTAATCTCAAATCCTTATTCTTATTAACATGAAACAAGAGCCTATGGAGATGCAAAGCTCAAACAGAATAGGTTCTCCTTCAAGATATTCAATGTGTATAAATATATAAATATAATATTAATATATACTATAAAATCACACTGGATACTTTCACTCTGATACTTTTTTGTATTTCAAATCCAAAGCACCTCTTTTGATGTATAAACCATTGCATAGCCAGACACTGCAAAGTTATTGGATTTTTTTCAGTCTCTAAATGAATTGATTTAAGAATGTTTCATTTAACATGAATTCATATTTAGGCATAAATGGGTTTACTGTGGAGGTGGCAACAATGTAGTCCTACAGGTTAATGAAATCAGTTCAAATTCCTGCCACAAGAGATTAAATTTAAACTCTAGTAAAAATAGATTCCTTGTTCCTGATTACATATACAGTACTTCTTGGGACAGAAAAAGAGAAAAAGCTATTACAAAAGAAAGGAAGAATATCAGAGAAAGATTCAGAGAAAGAAAGAATCTGCTGGGGAAGATGGCCACCGGCAGCAGCCCTCATGAATTATTCTCTGATAGTTTTTCAACCATCTACTAACTACTAAGGTAGGAGTGGGATCTGGGGTCAGCGGAACCATGGCAAGAAGCACTGAGAGGTACTGATAGTGGATAGCTGGCCTGAAGATCCAAAAGGGAGGCTGAGACTGGAAAATAATCCTAACGAGACCAAGTCGATAGCTAATTGATAGACAAAAGAGAGACTATAGAGCCTGAGACTAAAGTTACCGGGACCCAAGAGGAAAATCGAATGCTGAGCAAGATTTCCAAGAGGGAGATCAAATTCTGAGCCTAAAAAAATAAATATCCAATCATGCCGAGGAACATGATTCCTAGCTCCGAGAACTATACTGTGACCAGAGAGAGTGAGGGAGATTGGAGAGGAGCTAATAGAGAGCTGTGAGACCTTTGAGAGAGGCTAAGATCAGCAGAGATAGCAAAGAGCCGACAGGGAGACTGTAATTTGAGAGAAATCAGTGGAATCTGAGCGACTGAGAACAGCACGATTCTGAGCTGGAAGAGGGCTGAGAGTAGGCTGCAAATGCTATTCTGAGCTGAAAGTGGATGGGGAGCATGATTCTGAGCTAGAAGGGGGCTCTTTACTTTAAACTTTTAGTTTTAAACTTTAAGAATAAGCCAAGGATAACTCCTTTCACTACTAATCTCCAACAACCTCTACCTCACCAAAAATCAATCACTTTGAAGCCATTCAAGCAAAAAGAAACCACGTGCCTTCAACCTCTACCCCACCAAGATTCCCTGGGCAGAGACTCCCTGAACAGAGATTTCCTGTCAGTTGAGAATGAAGTCAGCTATAGAAGTGGATCAGATAACAGCAGCCAGCAAAGCAATAAATCTCACCAATCGGATCAGTTAGCAACAACCAGCAAACCCTTTACTTACTGATTTACTACTTCATTACCTCAATACTTATAACACTGATTACTTCATTATCTCAAAACTTATAACTTTATTACCTCAAGACATTTATCAATGATTAGATAATGATGTCTATAAAATAATTTCTCTATAATAATTTTTCTAAAATAATTTATCGATTGATTGTTTGATATGTGTGATTAGAGTGTCTAGTGCAAATGTGATTACCAATCTGTAATTTAATTGATTAGCAAAATTAATTATTAGTGTAATAAATTGACCAGTGTGATTAGTGATTAGTGTAATTAATGTTTTAGGGTGATTGTTAATTAGTGAAATTACTTGACTAGCATGATTATTGTAATTAATTGATTGGTGCAATATTGTTATTGATCTTGTTTGATTGAACAATTTAATCAATGAACCTTCTCAACAAACCCACCTTGCCAGGAAAAAAATCCAATGCCAAACCACAAGCCCAAACAAAAGAAATCCCTACCAATGACCCACAAGACTCCTGCACATGCCTTATATGTAAAGAAATTTTAAAGGAGAATGAAAATTCCATCAAATGTTCCCTACGTGACAACTACACTCACCATGGTTGCTTGAGATTCCCAAGCAAATGGCTTAATTCCTAGAATCATCCAACCATGGGTTTCCATATTTCTGTCCACCGTGCAGAACCAAACTGGACAAATATATTGCCCTGTTCAAAAGAGTTGATATCATAAAAACACGAATATCATCCCTTGACACCACAGTAGAATCCCTGGACAGTATAAAAACAAGATTAAATAACCTTGAAAAAAAAAGACATAACATAAAAAAATGAACATCCGATAGCTACAAACCACATCTTTACCCAACAACTACAACCACAACCCAATCCACAAAAAACCACAAATCCTACAAATAATGATATCCCAATCCTCATCAAAGAAGCCATCGAGCGTGAACGGAAACGTCCCAATGCCATCTTATTTGATCTAGAAGACAACAATGACAATGATGACATCACAAATGTCCGCATCATCATCAGTGGCTATCAAGCATCTCCCCTGATGAAATACTCAACATTTCCCACATTGGCCCAGAATTCAAAAACAGTGATGGCTCATTGGCCCCATGCTGCTGCAGGGTTTTTTGCAAAAATGAATTAAGCAAACGAAAATTCATTTACACTATAAACTCACTTGCCAAAAGCAACATCAACTGTAAGAATCTCCATTCTCGTCCTGACCTAACCTTACAGCAACATGTACAGTCCCATGAACTATGCTCTGAACTCAAAAGACTACAAGAACAAGGAAATACTAACCTATATATTGACTACTGCACAGAATGTATCAAAAGCAAGACCTTCTACTTACATCCCAATAACCATCACCCCAACATCCAACATTAGGCATGCATGTCCCTTACTTCCTCCAGATCCACTACTACATATCTAAAATGCAAACTACTCAATGCAAGAAGCCTCACAAACAAAATGCATGAATTCCTCATCTTACTAAACACAGCCACATTCAATATTATATTTGTCTGTGAAACATGGTTGAATGCATCTTTTCCAGACTCCATTACCACAGTCAGAGACTATCATGTTTATCGGTCAGATCACGAAATACATAGAGGAGGTGGAGTTGCTATCTTCTATAAAAAATCCCTAAATCTAAAAAAGATTCTAATTACACAAGAGCTTGCTCTTCCAGAGACCATCGTTTGTGAACTGTCCTTAAATACCACTATTCACTTCTTACTATGCTACAGAGCCCTTGATTATGACATAGTTCACGCAAACAAACTAACTTCACTGCTGATGTGGGTTGCCTCTTGTGCACACCCTCTTATTTTCCTTGGTGACCTCAGTCTACCTCTTATAAACTGGACCCTAAATGAATGTACATTCGAATCCATACATGCAACCCTGAACCACACTGGGACTGGATCAATTAGTAACAAACAACACTAGACTCAATAACTGCCTCAACCTCATCTTCTGCAACAGCTCAAACTCAATTTATGGACTACAAATACAAGAACCCTTTTCAAACAGTGACCACAGTAAGATTGACTTTTGTCTCAATTTATGCCCTCACAAAGATGATCATAATGATGGATCTCCAAAATACAATTTCAAAAAAACCAACGATGATCTCATAGATGCCGACCTATCATCTCTTTATTGGCACTTTCTGTTCTCTAACTGTAATACTACAGAAGACCATTATAATGCATTCTTACTTGAACTTGAAAGAGTTATTAAACTGTATGTACCATTAGTAACCCCTAAAACAAAAAACAAATTACCCATAACAATAAGGAAACTTCAATTAAAAAATTACCACTATGGCGTAAAAACAAAACTAGCTACGCAGCATTAAAAACTGATACAACACCTTATGCCAACAGATAAAGGCAGAATGCACAAATTATTACTGCAAGCAGGAGGAAAACCTCCTATGTACAAAATTGACCTGGAACTTTTACAATTTTGTAAACTCAAAACTTAAAAACTCAAGGACCATCCCCCCTGTAAAGGGACCAAATGGGAAAGACTGCAACAATGAAGCTGTTAAAGCCAACCTCTTCAACACATTCTTCAGTTCAGTCTTTGTAAACAGTAATGGCTCGTGCCCCACATTTCCTAGTTGTACCACAACTAACTGCAATGATCTACTACATATTGACTTACAGAAGATAATGTAGAAAAGGCACTACGAAACCTAAAACCATCCCTATCTATTGGCTCTGATGGATTATGTGCATACTTCTTAAAAAAACTCTCCTATGCCATAGCAGAACCCCTAAGCATTATATATAATATATAATTCAAAACCAGCTCCTTATCAAACCTATGGTCCTTAGCTACAGTCATCCCTATCTTCAAAAAAAGGTGACCCCAGCCTGGTTGAAAACTACAAACCAATCTCACTGTGTTGTATCACGTGCAAAGTCATGGAATCAATCATTAACCAATTCATCACCCTCCACTTAGAGTCAAACAACCTAGTCTCCCAAAAACAATTTGGTTTCAGGAAAAAATTGTCCTGCAACCTAGAACTCCTACACTGCAAAAACATATGGACTACTCTACTTAACCAGGGTAAAGCAATAGACACAATTTACATAGACTTCTGCAAAGCATTTGATTCAGTGGTACATAACAAACTACTGTTAAAACTAAACTCTTACAGCATTTCCGGATCCCTTCATAAGTGGATTACTGCATTCCTGTCAAACAGGCAACACATAGTAAAAATAGGGAGCGCTATATCAAAGCCTGCTCCAGTCAACAGTAGTGTCCCCCAAGGCAGTGTTTTAGGACCCACACTCTTTATACTTTATATAAATGACCTTTGCGATCACCTTATTAGCAACTGTGTCCTCTTCGCAGATGATGTAAAGCTATTCAACACCACCAACAATGGTACTGTTTTTCAAAGTGACCTTGATTATGTGCCTGAATGGTCAAAAATCCAAATCTTGACCAACAAATGCTCTGTCCTACACATTGGTAAAAAAAAATCAATTCACCAAATACAAAATAGGCAGATATGACCTCGTTGATGACCCTCACTCTTGGAGTACTCATATCAAATGATCTAAGTGCTAAATCTCACTGTAACAGCATTGCCAAAAAGACATTAAGAGTTGTAAATCTAATCTTACGAACCTTCTCCTCTAGAAATATTGAATTGCTAACTAGGACATTCAAAACCTTTGCTAGGCCAATACTTGAATACAGCTCATCTGTCTGGAATCTGCACCGTATATCAGACATTAATACAATTGAGAGAGTCCAGAAGTATTTCACAAGAAGAGTACTACACTCCTCTGCTCGCAACAGAATACCCTATACCACCAGGCTTGAAATTTTGGGCTTGGACAATGTTGAACTAGGCCGCCTACGGTTGGACTTAAGTGTAGTACACAAAATTATCTGCTACAATATCGTATCAGTCAATGACTACTTCAGCTTCAACCGCAACAGTACAAGAGCACGCAACAGATACAAACTCAATGTTAACTGCTCCAAACTTGATTGCAGAAAGTATGGCTTCAGCAACAGAGTGATCAATGCCTGGAATGCACTACCTGACTCTGTTATTACATCCTCAAACACCCACTCCTTCAACCTCAATCTATCCACTATCGACCTCACCCCATTCCTAAGAGGTCTGTAAGGGGCATGCATAAGTGCACCATCGTGCCTCCAGTTCCTGTCCTATTATCCCCATTTATTCGTATCTATTTCCTGCATTCTTAGTCATGTTTATATTTATACCTATACCTATTATCTTGTAAGTGATTGACAAATCAAATAAATAAATAAATTTGAAATCTGGCCCAATCCATTTCTTGCTTCAGTCTCACCAAGTCCTGAAAAACAAAAGTGAGCTGGGGCAGATATGAAGTGTCCTCCCTCATGCTCCATGCAATGTATATACTTATGCATTACAGTTCATTGCCAGTCAACAGAGACCCTCTTCACACAATCAGGGCATTTATATATGTATATTTTCCTTGTATGTCCCTTGGTTACTTAGTCACAACTTTTTGTGTTTTCAAATAAAAATGGAAATGGACTTTGCAATTGTAAATAGCTTATATTCTAGAGCTCTAGCTAATTGTTGAAATAATTATCTATAACATCTTATATATTATCTGGCAGGATTATGTGAAAAGTCAATGTACAACTTCACATATCCTAATGATATGTACCTCTGGAACACATCCCAATAGCAACACTTACTCATAGTTTGAGAGAATGTGTTGTCCAAGATGAAAATGCCTGAAGATTTTCAGTATGTATCCTAGTTTTCATACTCTTCAGACATATTTAAAGCATTAACATATTCTTGGTTACTATAATTCTGCAGTTTTATCATATTCTCTGCTGGAACTCTTATAATCTGTTCTCTAATGTTGTCTTCTTTCTTTTTAATGCAGCCTACTATTTTCAGGATACATTTCTGCACAATCTATTCCCAACATTTCTCATGAACATATTATCAGCTGTTAATGTATGAAAGGTACATGTTGTCTAATCCAGAATAAATCCATAGTACCAAATTATTTTTTCAAGAAGTGTAAGTAGCACTTTCTTTGCACATACTTCCAAGCACTCATTCTGGTTATGTAGTGGGCTCGCATTCACTGTCTCTTCCAAATCATTTAAGTGTTTCAGATTCAAGGTGACATTTCACTTCTTAGTAATATTTACTGTTCAGTTTTGCAGAGTAACATCAATCATGGTTTGCAATACTTTTGACCATTTATCCTTCTCAGGTTGTGTACTTTTTCTAGGAGCTCAATGTCCTCTTTCCAGAAAGGGCATTTGTAAATTCTTTCCATTGCATGTAGAGTTAAAAGTGAATATGGCCCATACCTGAATCTGAATTAAAAGGAATATTTTCACATCTCAAAAGAAGCAGCACAGAAAACTTGCAGGTCACATGACCAAATGAGCCACTCCTTTTCATACCCTTATTCTCTGGCAGAATATTACAATGAACAGATATAGAGAATGAATCTTTGAGGAACCAGGTGGAAAATATGCAAGCTTCATCTGAGATCCCTAGACATCCTGTTGGATGTTATCAATCTGCCTCGAACTGACTCACTGTTATTCACTATTCTGTACAATTTTTCACTGTGACCTTTCTCTGTGATATCGCCTCAAAGCTTTGTGTTGCTGCTATTTCTTCTTTCATTTCTTGCTCTACCTCTCTTCTCAGTTCTCACCAGCACCAGCACCATCTAACAATCTCATTCTACAGTCTCCTTCCTCTATTTGTCTGGTGCTCATTTATTCTTTTTTTCCCATTTGTTTGTTTGTTCCCAAATGTCAAGTTCTAAGGAGCAGGCAAAGTCATGAAAGAAGAACCTCTTGAATTTCTAAAAAGAACTTTATTGCTAATACAGTGCTGGATCTTGAAAACTGTCAAACCTTAAAAACAGAATCTTGAAATCCTGCCAAAGTAATTATCCAGCTCTACTTATACCTAACATAATTAAGCCATGTATTCTGAGTCTTTTTATCACATTTTGCCCTCCCCTGAACTCTGGATTGTATTTTTCAGTGGCCCTGATTCCTCTTGTAATGGGCAATCTCCCTGCTCCTTATTCCTAGGATATATTAGATTTTCGAACTTACAGACTGACATATGTGTTTCATTTTCTTTTCCACAATGGGAAAGGAACACAGCCCAATTGTAAAGGGCATTAGCATTAAAACAGGAGTCATAAAGTCCTGCTGACTATTTCTTCCTGCCTCGAGGATGAAGGCAATGGGTTACAAAAAATGTTCCCTTCAGACATTTTTCAGATATCCTTGTATCATTGACATGATTTAATCAAGTTCTGAGGCCCTACTACACAAGAATGCCTTCCAATGGTACAGTAGAAAACTCTACAGGTAGTCCTCGATGTACAACATTTTACATTGAAGAAAATGATCATTTCTCACACTTATGACTATTGCAGCATCCTCAAGGTCATGTGATCAAAATTCAGATGCTTGTCCACTGACTCATATTTATGACAATTGCAGTGTCCCAGATTTGTGTGATCCCCTTTTGTGACTTTCTGACAAGCAAAGTCATTGGGAAGCCACTTAATAATCATGTCACTAACTTAACAATTGCAGTGATTTGATTAACAAATGTGGCAACAAAGGTTGTAAAATGGCCTAAAATTTCTTAACAAATTTCTCACTTAGCAACAGAAATCTTGGGCTCAATTGTGGTCTTAAGTCAAGGACTACCTGTATTTCACTATATTCCTTTCTTTTCTCTCTTTTCTCATTCTTGGGTCCACAAAAGGTGCCTTGACCAGTAGGGCTTTCTGTAATACAGATTCATCCAACCATTCTCAATTTTCCCCAGAAGGTATAGTGTCAAACACTGAGGTAGGCAGACACTGAGCAGGAAGCTTCCTGCTTGGGTAAAGTTTGGGATATGTTACCACTGTGCTTCCTTTCTAGATAGCACTCTTATCAACCATGTGGCTTTTATCAATTTATCAGTGATTCAAAGTGTTGTCAAATGGACCAAATTACCTGGTGGCAGTGAGGGATCAATTAATCAATTGGCTATCACTTTACAAAAAACAGAAATGAAATGTAAGGTTTGTAAAATAAATTGACAACAATCCACCTGAACCTAAAAAATAATGTGAAACTACACACAGCATGCATTCTAAAGCTATTTTCTGTATGATATTTGATGAGCAATTCCACACTCTCATATATGCTGTTCTATGAATAAAAGTCGTATTGAAAGAAAATACCTTCAGCACAACTTTGGCCATTTCCAATGAGCAAAAAATGACTGTAGCATTATTGGACTGTATCAAGGTCACATTCCAAACAAAACATTGGGAGGCAAAAAGTGTACAATGCATGTTAGGAGAAAAATAGTTTCTTATCTATTTAAACATCTAATTCTCCCACTCAATACATTTCCTTTGAAAAAGGCCACATGATGAGCTCTTCAAGGGTAGATTTGTAGATTTTAAATTTTTGTTTGCTTTGGTTACTTTAATTTCCAGCTATCTTATCTGTCTTCAATTTGACCATGTAATTATTTCTCCTTTAAGTACATTTTTAACAATCAAGTATGTACTGTCAGCAACATAAAGAAAAGTAATTATATTTTGACTTTGCTTTTGCCTGATGCACATGCAGCCACCATGACTGTCTGCTGATGCTTCAGGAATTCTGACTTTCATGTTATGGTCTATCTAGAATAAATGTGAAGAATAATTCTTTTTGGAAATACGTTTTGTATTAATCTCATATATATATGTCTTGTCATCATCAGTTTTTATTTTCTGAAAAGCTCCTCTCAGAACCAGTTGGGAAACTGAACTTCATTATTCCTATTTCATTGCTAAAGATGAGATACTGTAAAGCCCAAAACCACCAAGATGGTATGTTATTATATTGTTTGTTTTACATCAGGGGTCTTCAAACTTGACAGCTTTAAGACTTGTGGATTTCAATTCCCAGAATTCCTCCTCCAGTCATGTTAGCTCAGGAATTCTGGGAGTTGAAATCCACAAGTCTTAAACTTGCCAAGTTTGAAGATTCTTATTTTACATCATATGAAATTGTTGTTCATTTGCAAAAATAAAAGATGCTTATAATTTGAGCATGACTTCTGAAATAAGTTTAGTTTAGTTTAGTTTAGTTTATTGTCATTGCACTTCATACAACAAAATCAAACACCATCTTCAGTGCACATCATGACCATGACCATGAAAATAAACACAAACACACGATCTTTACCCTCCACATATTGAACCGAAAACCCACAACACCTAACCAATACTGCACTATACAGCAAAATCAAAAGAGCTACTGTCCTGGGATAGAAGCTGATTTTCAGCCTATTTGTCCTTGTTTTTATTATTCTGTACCATCTGCCAGATGGTAATAGTTCAAAAAAAGAGTTCCCAATATTAGATGGACCTTTGAGAATGTTTTGAACTTTCTTAAGGCAGCGGGAGCTATAAAGCTCTTCCAAAGAGGGGAGAGGGCCACCAATGATCTTCTGGACAATGATGTTAACCCTCTAAAGTGCTGTCCTATCTGCCACTGTGCAATTGGCAAATCATACACAAGTGCAGTTAGTTAAAATACTCTCTATGGTGCAGCGGTAGAAGGTCACCAGCAGTTTTTCATTCAGTTGTTGTTTTCTGAGATGTCTCAGGTAGTATAATCTCTGCTGGATCCTTTTGACCAGTGCTGCACCCCAGGTCAGGTCCTCTTTTAGAGTAACACCCAGAAACTTAAAACTGGCCACTTGCTCCACTCGGTCTCCATTGATAAGCAAGGACTGGATGCCTGATCTGTTCCTTCTATAGTCCACTATAAGCTCCTTAGTCTTATTGGTGTTGAGGACCAAGTTATTGTCTCCACACCATGAAAGCAACTGGTCCACCTCATCTTGATAGGTAGACTTATCCCCCGCAGAGATGAGTCCCACCACTGTTGTATCATCTGCAAATTTAGCAATAGTATTACTAGTGTGAGTGGTAATGAAATCATGTACATAAAGAGTATAGAGTAAGGGACTCAACACACAACCCTGTGGTGTACCAGTTTTAAGAAAAAGAGCTGAAGAGGTATGATTACGTAAACTGACCCTCTGTGAGCGGCCAAACAGGAAATCCATAATCCAAAGGCAGATTGAATAAGAAAGGCCAAGGTCCAGAAGTTTAGACACTAGTCTAGGTGGAAGAATTGTGTTAAATGCAGAAGTAAAAGTTACAAAAAGCATCCTTACATAGCTCCCCTGTTGTTCTAGATGAGTCAGAGCAATGTGAAGAGTGATGGCTGTTGCGTCCTCTGTAGATCTATTTCTTCTGTATGCAAACTGGTGTTTATCAAATGTATGCGGAAGACCAGAAATGATGTGCCAGCAGACCAATTTCTCAAAGCACTTCATGATGATAGGAGTGAGTGCCACTGGTCTATAATAGTTGGGGTTATTGATAGGGAAGTTCTTTGGCAGCATAACAATGGTGGAAGCCTAAAAACAAGATGGAATAGTGGACTGGGATAAAGACCAATTGAAGATCCTGGAAAAGGTCCAGCCAACTGATCAGCATAGTTCTTAAGCACCTGGCCAGAGATACTGTCAGGACTGGCAGCCTTTCTAGGGTCCACAGCCCTCAGAACGCTCCTTACCTCCTGTTCCTCCACAATGAGGTGGGAGCTACATTTGTCTGGTGGTTGTATTTTAGCTGTCTCTGATGTCTCCACTTCAAAGTGAGCAAAGAAATGATTCAGTTCCTCGGCCAATGAAGCATCCCCCTCTGCAGGGATGACATTGGTCTCTTGATGGTTTGTAATTTGTTGAATCCCTCGCCACACCTGCCTCATGTTATTGCTATAAAATTATCCTCAATCTTCCTCTTATAATCAGTATTGGCCTTCCAAATACCTTTCTTCAGATTAGCTCTGGCAACACTGTATCTTGCCCCATCACCTGACCTAAAGCCTTGGTCCTGTCACACAAGAGGTGCTGGACTTCCTTAATCATCCAGGGTTTCTGATTAGGATAGATCCTAATATGTTTATCCACAGTGATAGTATTTGTGCAGTATTTGATATAGCACAGAACAGTTGCAGTGTGCACCTCTAGGTCTGGGTGGTAAAAGATGTCCCAATTTGTGTTCTCAAAACAATCCTGAAGTTGTTGGGAAGCATCTTCTGGCCAAGATTTCACTGTCTTTATTATAGGCAGAGCCCTTCTCCTAAGAGGGATGTACACTGGTGCTAAAAACAGTGACATATGGTCTGATTGTCCCAAATGTGGTAATTGTATAACTTTATAGCCATGTTTGATATTGGTATATACTTTGTCCAATATGTTTGCTCCTCTAGTAGCACACTTAATATGCTGATAGAATTTAGGGAGCACTGCTTTTAAATCAGCTTGATTAAAGTCCCCCGCTATGATATACACAGCATCAGGATACTTATTCTGCTGATTACTAACAATGTCATACAAGAATCCCAAAGCTATGGTAGTATTGGCATCAGGTGGGATATAGACTGCAGTAATCAAAACCACACTGAATTCTATATATGGGTCTACATTTAAGAGTCATATACTCCAGATCCATGGAGCAGTGGCTGTCTACAGTCTTTGTACTGATACACCAGCTTTTATTCACATAAAGGCTTAAACCTCCCCCTTTGATCTTGCCAGAATCTCTACTTCTGTCCTGCTGGTGAGCTAAGTAGCCTTTCCAGCTCAACAGCTTCAACTGGAATGAGTGAATGAAGCCAGGTTTCTGTGATTAGCAAAACAAAGCAGTTCTTGATTAATTTATTTTAATCTTTAATTTTTTTAATTTTAATTAATTTTTTAAGTCTTTGCAATCTGTAGCCTTAATTCATCCATTTTGTTAGTCAGAGATCTTGAATTGGTAAGAAATATACTTGGAATTGAAGGCTTGTATGGAAATTTACTCAGCCTAAAGAAAACCCCAGCAGGACATCTTCTCTTCCTCTTCCTGTTTCTCTTTCTCCTCCTCTTCTTCCTTCCTACAGGGATAGTGATCCATGGCTCCCCCAGGGTCCTAGTTGCCTCCTTCGGTATGTTATGAAAATGTATAAAATCGTCCATAATAGCCTTTTCACATTTCAGTCCAATTTGTAACAAGGCTTGCCGACTATAGATGCTCCTTGCCCCACAGGATTCAATCAAGGAAAGGATTCAAAACACACACAGAATCATACACACCATACACTTTTAGAATTTAGAATTTATTTGATTTGTCTATCGCTTACAAGATAATAGGTATAAGTATATACATAGTTATGAATACATGAAATGGATACATATAAGAAAAATTAAAAAAAACAATAAGTCAGGAACGGTAGGCACATTGGTGCGCTTATGCATGCCCCCTACAGACCTCTTAGGAAAGGGGTGAGGTCAATAGTAGACAGTCTAAGGTTAAAGTTTTTGGGGTTTGGGGAAGAAACCACAGAGTCAGGTAGAGTATTCCAGACATTGACCACTCTGTTGCTAAAGTCATATTTCCTGCAATCAAGTTTGGTGCGGTTAACTTTGAGTTTGTATCTATTATGTGCTCTTGTGTTGTTATGGTTGAAGCTGAAGTATTCATTGACAGGTAGGACATTGCAATGTATGATTTTATATACCATACTTAGATCAGACCGAAGATGGCATAATTCAAGGTTTTCTAGGTCTAGAACTTCAAATCTGGTGGCATAAGGTATTCTACAATGAGTAGAGGAGTGGAGAATTCTTCTTGTGAAATATTTCTGGACTTTCTCAACTGTGCTAATATCAGATACGTAATGTGGGTTCCAGACTGATGAGCTGTATTTGAGTATTGGTCTAGCAAATGTTTTGTATGCTCTAGTTAGTAGTGTGATATTACCAGAGAAAAAGCTACATAGGATTAGGTTAACAACTCTTAATGCCTTTTTGGCTATGTAATTACAATGGGCTCTAGCACTTAGATCATTAGAGATGAGTATTCCAAGGTCCTTTACAGTGCTTGGATCATCAACAAGGTCTTGACTATTCAGCTTGTATTTTATTTTCTAATTTATTTTGCCAATATGTAAGACAGAGCATTTATTTGTTGAGATTTGAAGTTGCCATTTGTTTGACCATTCTGATACGTAGTCAAGATCTTTTTGAAGGATAGCAGTATTGTCTGTGATATTGAACAGTATGGTATTGAACCATATACTGAAAGAAGAAGCAGCCAGCCGCAGCATCCATGTGTGCAGCCATCTTGAAAACTGTTGAGACTAACAGAAATTAATACCAAACTTTTGGATCCTAAGATCTTCTTCTGAATATTTTCACCCATCACAGTTGTTTACTACATGTAAGATAAAGTGATGATTCCATTTTGTACATTTGCAAAGTGTCAGGAACTTAATTGAACTATAATGATTAATTGTTTGATAATGAAATTGCATTATCTCCTCACAACTACATTTGCAATACTTATACTTGCTGTGCATTTCCCCAATGCCATTCCACTCAGAGTAACTGTAGAATTTTAGCAAATAAAATGGAGCACATATTTCTTTATAATTCCTCTAATATATGTGCAGCTGAATGAAAAAACAATGTACTGTGCTTTTGAATTGATTTTAAAAATGGATTACATTGTACTTCAGCTAATTCAGACCAGTGCTGTATTTTAATAAAGTCATTAATAAATACATTAATTTTTGCAATGGAGCGAATGTGATTTATTTTCCAGGGCTGTGCTAAAGATTCAAAAGGCCACTTTAGATCACAAATGAAGCACCTTCCAGTGTAGAATAACAATAGTATGAAAGCTATTGTATGAATTCTCCAGCAGCAAAACTTCAAAAAAGTAATTTAATTCAAATGAGATTAGATCAGATAATTCCTTTAATCTTAAAATTGAAACTCAGAGATAATTTGAAGTTTTGAATTGCTTATGAAGTGATCCTAGGGTGATTTATAGATTTGGTGAATTTTTTGGCTTTAGAAAGTTAGACACTTTTGTATTTAGACACAGTTGAAAGGGGAGAACGACTGCTGTGATAGGCTGTCTGATAGGAGTAAATTTTAAACCTTTGCAAACCTGTCAATCAGAACAATTGAGTTGTGCTCCTCAGCTGTTTGCACCTTATTGTTTTGTAACAATTTCCTTAGACAAGTCTTAGACAGAGAAAAGGAGGGAGAGCAGGGAAAGGAAACCAATTTTTTTCTCTCCTGTTTTTTTAGGCTTCATTGTGAATAATTTCATTTTGCCCTATAAATATCTATTTACACTTATTTATCCTTAATTTTCAATCTGTTTGTTTTCTCTGCACCATAGCTCTGTTAATCCTTAAATTCATCAGTACAAAGTTCTTCAACTCTTTACAATCCCATTTTATTTCCTATCATTCAGCTTTCATTCTACCTAAGGTCAGAAAATAATTCTCTACAAGTAACAACAGTCCTATTCACCCATCTGCTTTTTGCTGTTGTCTGCCGTGTTCTGTTTTACATTGAGAAACTACCTTTTGTTGCTAGAGTAATCCTGAAATATCATGCTTGTGTAAGATTATTCTACATAGTGCAAACTATTTCTTTATAAATTTATTTATTTATTTATTGTTCGTATTTCTATACCGCTCCCTCTCCCAAAAGGGACTCGGGGCGGTGTACAGCCTAATAAATACATAAAATACAAAAGTTACAAAATTAAATAGAATTTAAAACCAGATTAAACATAGATGAGGCTGCATCCCAAAAAATTTTAAAATGAGATTAAAATTTAAAAAACCCTGTTAACTTAAAACCCCATAGACCCTTACTGGGCCAGGCCAGCTTGTTTGAAAAATAGGGTCTTGACTGCGCGCCGGAAGGAGAGGATATCTGTCATGGCTCGTATCTCCGGGGGGAGATCATTCCACAGGGAGGGGGCTCCCACAGAGAAAGCATGCACCCTCGGGGCCGCCAGCCGACAACGATCAGGTGGCGGTACCCCAAGTAGGGCGACCCTGTGGGAGCATACTGGGCGGCGGGAGGTTGTTGGTGGCAGCAGGCGGTCCCGTAAGTACCCAGGTCCCGAACCATGGAGCACTTTAAATACCATCAGTACCACCTTGAATCGAATCCGGAAGGCCACAGGAAGCCAGTGCAGCCTGCGGAGAAGCGGTGTTACGTGTGCGCCCCGAGGGGCGCCCACGATCACCCGCGCGGCTGCATTCTGAACTAACTGCAACCTCCGGAGACTCTTCAAGGGGAGCCCCATGTAGAGAGCATTGCAATAATCCAAGCGGGAGATAACGAGGGCGGAAGTGACTGTGTGAAGTGCGCCCAGATCCAGAAAGGGCCGCAACTGGTAAATCAGACGAATCTGATAAAAAGCCCCCCTGGCGACGGCTGCAATATGTTCTTCCAAAGACAGCCGCACATCCAGGAGGACACCCAAGTTGCGCGCCCTTTCCACGGGGGTCAATACCTCTCCCCCCACGGCCAGCGAAGGAATAAGCTGGCTGTATCTGGGCGCAGGAAACCACAGCCACTCGGTTTTGGCCGGGTTGAGACGAAGCCTGTTACGACCCATCCAACCCCGCACGGCCTCCAGGCACCGGGTCATCACTTTGATGGCTTCGTTGGGGTGGCCCGGGGTGGAGATGTACAGCTGAGTATCATCAGCGTACTGATGGAACTCCACCCCAAAGCCACGGATGATCTCACCCAGCGGCTTTACATAAATGTTGAACGGCAGGGGCGAGAGCACCGACCCCTGAGGCACCCCACAAAGCAGGGGCCTTGGGGACGATCTCTGCCCCCCCCGTCAACACAAATTGCGAACGGTCGGAGAGGAAGGAGGAGAACTACCGCAACACGGTGCCTCCAACCCCCAACCCCTCCAACCGCTGCAATAAGATACTGTGGTCGACAGTATCAAAAGCCGCCGAGAGATCTAACAGGACCAGGACAGAGGAACAACCTCTGTCCCGAGCCCTCCAGAGATCATCAACCAACGCGACCAACGCCGTCTCCGTGCTGTGCCCGGGCCTGAAGCCCGATTGGAGGGGGTCAAGATAATTCGCTTCATCCAGGAACTGGGGGAGCTGACGGGCCACCACACTCTCTACAACCTTCGCAACAAAGCAAAGGTTGGAGACAGGACGATAATTTGATAACAATGCTGGGTCCAGGGATGGTTTCTTGAGGAGGGACCGCACCACCGCCTCCTTCAAGGCGGCGGGTAAAAGCCCTTTCTCAAGGAAGCGTTTATAATACCCTGGAACCAGCCTCGTGTCACCTCCCGAGTGGCCAAGACCAGCCAGGAGGAGCACGGGTCCAACAAACAGGTGGTGGCATTCAGTCCCCCCAGCACCCTGTCCACGTCTTCTACAGTAACAGGGTCGAACTCAACCCAATTAACCTTACCGATATCCACCCCCGCCCCCCCGCTCGGAGATGCCCAGTCGGAGTCCAGCTCATCTCGAATCTGAGCGATTTTGTCCTGCAGAAACCTAGAAAACTACTCAGCCCATCCCTGTAAGGGATCCTCCCGCGCTTCCATCTCTAAAAGGGAGCGGGTCACCCTAAACAGGGCGGCTGGGCGGTTTTCCGTGGACGCAATAAGGGTGGAGAGGTAAGTCCTCCTCGCCATCCTTATCGCCACTAAATACATCTTAATATAAGATCGTAGAAGTGTTCGGTCAGACTCAGAACGGCTAGCCCTCCAACTACTCTCTAGGCGTCTTTTCCGGCGCTTCATCTCCCTTAGCTCCTCAGAAAACCAAGGAGCCACTTGGGATCGGCACCGGGTCAGAGGCCGCAAGGGCACAACCCGGTCAAGGGCCCCAGCAGCCACCCTATCCCAGGTGGCGACCAAGCCCTCAACCGAGTCGTGTGTGCGAGCTTCGGGAAATGGCCCAAGCTCCATCAGGAACCTATCCGGGTCCATCAGGCGCCTGGGGCGGTACCATTTAAGCGGCCCCGCCTCCCTGCGGTCGGGGGGTGCGGAACGGAAGTCGAGCTTCAGGAGCGAGTGATCTGTCCATGACAGGGGTTCTATAACTATATCCCCTACACCCAGACCACTCTGCCACTGATCAGAGACAAAAACTAAATCCAGGGTGTGACCTCCCACGTGAGTAGGGTCCCGAATTAACTGGGTCAGGCCCATGGCTGTCATGGAAGCCATGAACTCCTGAGCAATCCCCGAGGTACCGCCGACAGAAGGGAGGTTGAAATCCCCCATGACCATAAGCCTGGGGGTCTCAACCGCCACGCCGGCTATAACCTCAAGGAGCTCAAGCAGGGCCGATGCCGCATAGCAGGGAGCCAGGTATGCGATCAACAAGCCCACCTGCACCCTGGGACCAAACTTCACGAAAAGAGACTCACATCCGGTCGTCTGAGAAACAGTGGATTCCCTCGGACACAGATCTTCCTTAATAACCACCGCAACACCCCCACCCCTCCCCTGGGCCCTCGGCCGATGAAAAACCCGAAACCCGGCTGGGCACATCTCCACAAGAGGGACTCCCCCCTCTGGGCCCAGCCAGGTCTCGGTGATGCCCACCAGGTCCGCTCCCCCCTCACAGATCAAATCATAAATGAGGGGGGCCTTATTACTAACGGACCTGGCGTTACACAACATCAGCCGAAGGCCCAGGGCCCGATTGCTCAGACCCCCCGGGGAACGGGACATAACAAGGGGGTCGGAGCGCACCACCGCTGACAAATAGAGGGGGCGCGCTCCCAAAACAGAATGTGGCCCCCTATAACCGCCAAATCTGCCTCTCCCGCTCACCGTACTAATAGCTTTAAAATCACCCTCCCTGGGACAACCCCCCATCCTCAATACAGCCGCATCCAACCCCAAACCCTCCCGGCAACGCTCAACCCACGACCCGGTCCCAGCCCCAGGCGGGTTGTCCCCCAACCCCCACCCGGCCAACCCTAACCCCTTTAAAAATCTAATTAAAAATTTTAAACAACCCTCCCTCCCACATTTCCGGCGACCACACCATCTCTCCGGATCCCAAGATCCGTCCTTGAGATAAGTCTTGGAGAGGTAAGAGGGCCAACTCTGAGACAGGGGGACATATCTCAGGGCCCACAGATGTTTCGAGGAATATGTCAATGTCTTTGTCTTTGGCTGGATCTTCCCTGACTGCCATCGACCAGGCAAAGGCCAAACCAAACGGGACCTACATCTCCGGGCCTGATGGAAATTGCCAGGCACCATATCCAATGCCTGGCCAAACAGCGCCCCCGTCGCCCGAGAGGCCCAAAGAGCCCTCGGCGGCAGCGGCTCCGGCCCTGAAACCAGTCCCGGGCCTGGCCTCCACACCAGTGGCGGCCCCAGCGGCAGCAATGTCGGTCTCAACGGCCCCAGCGGCAGCGGCGGCGGCCTCAGAGGCCCCAACGGTGACCTCCTCCGGCCACCCCATGGCTTCCTCCGCGCCGGTGATGGCCCCAGTGGTGGCTCCAACCTCAACGGCGGCGTCGACAGCAGCGGCCCCAGCGACGACGGCGGTAGCCCCAACGGCCCTAGCAGTAGCGGCGTAGGCCTCAGAGGCTCCAACGGCGACCTCCTCTGGCCTCCCCATGGCCTCCTCCGCGCCGGCAACGGCCCCAGCGGCAGCAATGACGGCCTCCATGGCCCCAGCGGCAGCGGCGGCGGCGGCAGCGGTGGCGGCTCCGGCAGTGACCCCAATGGCTGCGGCAACGGCGGCGGCTTCAGCGACGACCTCCTCCGGCCTCCCCATGGCCTCCTCCGCACCGGTGACCTCAGCGGCCCCCACGACGACGGCAGCAGCCCCCGCAGCAGCGACGACGGTCCCCAGCAGCGGCGACGACCACCCCCAGCAGCGGCAGCCCCAGCAGCAGCGACGACGGCCACCGATGACGGCGGCGGCAGCCCCAGCAGCCGCGGTGGCAGCCCCGGCCTCGGCGGCGGCGCCGACAGCAGCAACGGCGGTAGCGGCGGTAGCGGCAGCCCCAGCAGCAGTCCAACGGCCCCACAGCCTCCTCTGCACTTCCACGGCCTCCTCGGGGCTTACCACCCTCCCCGGGTCCTTTTGCCACCCCTGCCACAGGTGAGGACCCCGGGGGAGGGGGACTTACCCTGAATTTCGGCCGTGGCAGCGGAGCTCCTCAGCCCGACATCCTCCGGTCGCCATCTTGGATCAATCTCTTAATTATATAAAATAATACAGACACAAGAATAATAATAATAAAACATAATTGGCAAGAGTAAGCTTGCCAATTCACCATATCAACAAATTTGTTACCCCAGAAAAGCAAATGAAGAGAGAAACATTTAGTCTATCAGTCTTTAAAATTCTCTAATTTTAAATTGCAATAGCAGTCTCCCTATATTGATCTAGCAAATGTCTCTCCAGGCAATCCCGGCCATTTGTAGGTTGCTGCATTGTTTTGTTTTTTTTCATTTCTGCAATCACTTCCCTCATGAGCTGCAGGAGGAATATATATATTTTAAAAAAAATACTATGAAACACTTAAAACCATCTGGCATGAATGATGCTCACCAAAGGGCTCATTACTCCTGCTATTCTTATTCTATTCTGCCAGAAAGACAACTGCAAGCATTTTGTGTTTTCCAGGCACAGTATAACCTATGACTAAATGTTTTTATAAAATTAAAATTCTGAACCTTGAATCAGTTTGAATTTCTATGCTATCATGTTTTGAATTTGAATCCAGTTTTATTGATTTGCCTAATTTGAACCATGTGTGAAAATTATTTCTTAGAATATCTTGTGTCATCACATTTTTAAAAATATATATTTTCTACGAAAGATAACCTGAGTCCTTTAAGCAGACTGCAATGGAACATTATCTTTGTACTGCAGTAGAATATGGTGTATATTATCTAAATGCCATTTTGCAGGAATACTCTCATGTTAGGATGTGCTTCTCAGCTAATCCCAAAGTATCATTGATTATTTGGTATGCTTACTTTTCTCTGTACTTCTAGAATAATTTAATTGAAAGGTAGGAAGATAATTCAAATTATTTATGCCTAGCTACTTGCTTCCATATGTTCTGAGGGAACTACATTTTGAAGCAATGAAAAAAGAGCAGGAGAAAAGAAGATACATTGAACTTCCAGTTCCCAGTGTTTTTCAAATTCATTTTAGAATTGTTAACCTTCTAACTATTGTGATTTGGCATAGTGTTACACTGGTGGGTGCCAAATATTGATTTCCCCCCCTGGAAGATTGAAAGTTAAAAACTGAATTCCTTCCCTTCCCTTCCTTCCTTCCCTTCCTTCCTTCCTCCCTCCCTTCCTTCCTTCCTTCCTTCCTTCCTTCCTTCCTTCCTTCCTTCCTTCCTTCCTTCCTTCCTTCCTTTCTTTCTCTGATTCCACTTATTAAACCAATAAAGCATGAAAATTTTGTGGCATTTGAAATCATTTAATGAGTTTATTGAAGCAATATAATTATGTCAGGTGCTTCTGCAATAATAGTTTTGAAAGCAGTAAAGTTCTGGAGAGAAGATCCATAAAAATAAATAAAACCTGAGTTTCATCCTTCTGCAAGAAGCATATGTACTTGAAAGTTATTAAGATTAAAACCAAGTATAGCATTGGTTCACAGCAATGCCTCACTCTTCATATTGCCAATCAACCTGTTGTTAACCTTACTTCTTGTAGTGACTAAAGAAACACACTTTTCATTTGACTACTGATGACAAAATGAAGACAGATTGAGACTGAATTATTGGGGTTTTTTCAAAAAAATCTGGTAATGTTTTCAGAAACTTGAGGGTATACAAGAATGGATGGATGGATGGATGGATGGATGGATGGATGGATGGATGGAAGGAAGGAAGGAAGGAAGGAAGGAAGGAAGGAAGGAAGGAAGGAAGGAAGGAAGGAAGGAAGGAAGGAAGGAAGGAAAATTTATGATAGTCCCTGCCAGCTTTCCACAAGGAAACTAAATGAGGAAGCCATCAAGAAATCAGAAGTTGCACCTGCTCCCAAACCTTTTTTGCCTATCCGTAATCCTTCTGTTTCTCTGTTTAGGTAAAAAAAAACATCTTGGAAATGATGAAACAACAGGGCATAGGTTGTCTAATATTAGTTATAGATAACTTTCAGTTTGCTATGATGAAACATGACTTTGGATCCCTTTCAGGCTAAGGGGCTCAGTTTTTCACTGTTATGTTGATTAACTCATAAACATAAAACTTTTTCTTCTCTGTATAATGGCCAGGGGGTTCTCTCACTTGTTTTATTAGGTATCTAAAATGTGTATGTAGGAAAGACAAAAATCTGCCTTCTCCTTTAGAAGGAGCAGCCTGCTGAGATGCCAATATATCTAGTTTAAGGTTTAACAAAATTTAATTCAGATCAAGAAGGAGAAGGAAAAGGAGGAGAGAATATGTTGCTATTTAAAGCTGGAAAGAAACTAATTATGATTAATATATGATGCTGCAGCTCTACTGTTGTGCTGTAGATTCAAAATATGGAGTACAGAACAGAAGAAAAAGACCACCCTTTATTGCAAGTAAGGAACATTGGGTTCCAGTTCATAGAAAAAAGAAAAGGAAGTAGTAAAGAAAGGACTTTTATAAATGTTGTAATTTGAGAAGATGGAAATTCTAAGGCTCTGATTTGCTAATATGTTTCCCAAGCTGACATGGGTTTCTATGGCCACAAAGGATGAATCAAATTATTTTTATTTCATGAGAGGAAAGAGAAGGAGAAATCACTTTTTGGAAGTGTCCTTTATTTCTCATGCTTCCCATAGATAGTGGGAAAACTAAACATGTTCTTAATCTAGAACTGGAAAGTCTTCTACTCACCTACCATATATAGTTGCATGTTCCTTATTGGATTTGCTGCTGGTTAGTTGCAAAGGCTGAGTCCTGGCTGTCATTTGTCAGTTTTGTCCTTGTGAGTACATTTCATTTCTTTCAGCAGGATTATGAGAGGATTATGGGAGCTTTGTTTTATGGTAGGAATGGTCTCTTGGTTAGGAGACTGGAGCTAAAGCATATGATAACAGTTGTGGGAACTAGGTATATCTAGTCTAATGACGAGAAGGACTAGGGGGTGAGATGATAACAGTCTTCTGATATTTGAGTGGCAATCACAGAGAAGAGTGGGTCAACCTGTTCTCTAAAGCAGCTAAGAACAGGACAAGAAGTAATGGATGGAAGCTTGTCAAAGAAAGATCCAACCTAGAATTAAGAAGAAATTTCCTATTAGTGCGAACGATTAATCACTGCACAGCTTGCCTCCAGAAATAGTGGGTGCTCCATCATTGGAGGAATTTAAGAAGGAAAGCCATTTGTCCGGAATGGTATATGGTCTCCTGCTTGAGCAGGAGGTGGTACTAGAAAACTTCTAAGGCTCCTTCCAACTCTATTATTCTGTGTTCTGCATTCTATCTTCCATCTCTGGTTTGCCACAACACTACTTTGCCATATTCCCCTAAAGAATATTGTACTGCAATTCTATACACGTCTTCTTGGTTTAATTAAACATGTATGAGATTGCAAAGTAACTCTTTCTGAGTAGTTCATAAGACAAATATTGTAGAACATATTGTCTTTGTAATAGCATCCTTAGTCAACTTAATTATCAAGAAAGAAGCAATTTACTAAGTAAGAAGACTGTTAATTAGGTGGATAAATTTTAAAAATAACCCAAATATTTCTATAAAAATTTCTCTTTGAAAAGCTCTCTTTAAAATGAAATATGAAGCTTCAAAAATGCACCTATTTAGAATTCAGCTGCTTAAAGAATTTTGAACTTTAACTATGCTGTTACTTTCACAGAATCTACAGTTCATTGTCCCAATGCAGATAAACAAATGGATTCAGTAGGTCCCAGTGAACTTCTTTCTTCCAAAATTCCAAGAAAAAAATTGCCCCATTGCTGCCAGAGATCAAAATTCTATACAGGGTTCTTCAGGAATGCTACAACAGAGCTAAATTGCCATCAATGGATGTACAGGTGAAACTCGAAAAATTAGAATACCGTGTAAAAGTTCATTTATTTCAGTAATGCAACTTAAAAGGTGAAACTAATATATGAGATAGACTCATTAAATGCAAAGCAAGATAGTTCAAGCCACAATTTGTCATAATTGTGATGATTATGGCTTACAGCTCAAGAAAACCCCAAATCCACAATCTCAGAAAATTAAAATATTACATGCAATCAATAAAACAAGGATTGTACATAGAACAATATCAGGCCTCTGAAAAGTATAAGCATGCATATGTACTCAGTACTTGGTTTGGGCCCCTTTTGCAGCAATTACTGCCTCAATGTGGTGTGGCATGGAAGTTATCAGCCTGTGGCACTGCTGAGGTGTTATGGAAGACCAGGATGCTTTAATAGCGGCCTTCAGCTCTTCTGCATTGTTCGGTCTCATGTCTTTCATCTGTCTCTTGGCAATGCCCCATAGATTCTCTATGGGGTTCAGGTCAGGCGAATTTGCTGGCCAATCAAGCACAGTAATCCCATGGTCATTGAACCAGATTTTGGTGCTTTCGGCAGTGTGGGCAGGTGCCAAGTCCTGCTGGAAAATGAAGTCAGCATCCCCATAAAGCTCATCTGCAGAAAGAAGCATGAAGTGCTCCAAAATCTCCTGGTAGACGGCTGCATTGACCCTGGACTTAATGAAGCACACTGGACCACCACCAGCAGATGACATGGCTCCCCAAATCAACACAGACTGTGGAAACTTCACACTGGAGTTCAAGCATCTTGCAACGTGTGCCTCTCCATTCTTCCTCCAGATTCTGAGTCCTTGGTTTCCAAATGAGATGAAACAGTTGCTCTCATCAGAAAAGAGGACTTTGGACCACTGAGCAACAGACCAGTTTTATTTGTCTTTAGTCCAGGTAAGACGCTTCTGACACTGTTTGTTGTTCAGGAGCGACAAGAGGAATACGACATTTGAAGCCCATGTCCAGGATCCATCTGTATGTGGTGGCTCTTGATGCACTGACTCCAGCCTCAGTCCACTCCTTGTGAAAGTCCCCAACACTTTTGAATGGCCTTTTCCTCACAATCCTCTCCAGGCTGCGGTCATCCCTGCTGCTTGTGCACCTTTTTCTTCCACATTTTCCCTTCCACATAAGTTTCTATTAATGTGCTTTGATACAGCACTTTGGGAACATCCAACTTCTTTTGCAGTTACCTTTTGAGGCTTTCCCTCCTTATGGAGGGTGTCAGTGATGGTTTTCTGCACAACTGTCAGGTCAGCAGTCCTTCCCATGATTGTGATTCCTACTGAACCTGACTGAGAGACCATTTAAAAGCTCAGGAACCCTTTGCAGGTGTTATGGCTTAATTAGCTGATTAGAGTGGGACACTTTGAGCCTAGAATATTGAACCTTTTCACAATATTCTAATTTTTTGAGATTATGGATTTGGGGTTTTTATGAGCTGTAAGCCATAATCATCTCAATTATGACACATCACGGCTTGAACTATCTTGCTTTGCATGTAATGAATCTATCTCATATATTAGGTTCACCTTTTAAGTTGCATTATTGAAATAAATGAACTTTTGCATGATATTCTAATTTTTCGAGTTTCACCTGTAAGTGTGGTTGAAATAAAACTACAAGGTCAACAGTTTCCTTCACTTTTTTTTACCTCAGACCAGAGGGCTATGAGCACAAACAACTTCTAGATCAACTAATGCAAACTATTGTGTGAATAAAAGCCTGAGGAGATAAATGAACATTATCTTCTTTAACTCCTGCAACTTTAATTTTGTTTTATCCATTTCCATCAAACTGTAGGATTTGTCTCAAAGTGATACATAGCGTAAAGTAAAAAATTGCAAACCATTCTTTTACATCTTGGTGCCCACTTCCCCAATAAACATTTCATTATCTGTGTTTGTGTATTTGTGGACACCTCACCTTTTAAAAGTAAAAGTTTCTTTGCAGTGTAAAAGAAACTGAGCCTTCCTTTATCTTATGATTGCTTTTCTCTCCCTTAGCCCATTTCTCTCTTTTCCTCTGACCTGATATCAGGAATTTGAGAGAAAATTGCATTTTTCTTGTTGCACAATTACATGCAACAAGAAAGACCTAACATACTTTTTATTTGGTATTTGGAATGCTACAATTTAAAATATCGTCATATGAAAATATTGTAGGGCAAGGATCATTTGTGCTTTTGAAATTTCAGGTGGAATATTATGGTATGAGGAACATGTAAAGAAGCACTAGTAATAAGAAACCTTTCACTCAGTTGAACTTTCTGTGCTTTAAAAAATGCCAATAAGGTAAAGTATGCATATAATTAGATGTTGTCCTGCCACAATAAATCACTTTAATGAGCATGCCAATGCTCCCTGACACATTATGCCCAAGCTGGCAGATCTATCTCTAAATAGGTATGGCTGACATGGACCTTGGATGTATTTCAGGTAAAAACAGTGAAAATCTTTTAACCAGCATTCTTTTATTTTTCAAAGTTGCCCACAAAGTTTATTATTGATTTAGGTGATTATTTATTTATTTATTTATTTATTTATGTATTTTCAAGATTTATATACTGCCCCCTCTCCTTGGGGGACTCAGGGCACTGTACAGACATTAGAAATATGTTGAAGATACAATAATTAGGATAATTAAAGAATAAATTTGGTTGTTAAATAAATGGGATGGGGCAAGGATTTAAAAAGTAAGGACTAAGAGCAATTATGACTGAATTTAAAGTAATGAAAAAACTCTAGGCCAGACCGGTTTGATGGAATAGGTGAGTTTTCAACGTGTGCCGGAAGGTCAAAAGGTCAGGGATGATCCTAATCTCCAGGGGTAATTTGTTCCAGAGGGAGGGCGCCCCCAAAGAGAAGGCCCGCACCCTCGGAGTCACCAGCCATCCAGCCGGTGGAACACCGAGGAGACCCACTCTATGGGAGCGTACTGGCCAATGGGAGATTGAAGGTGGTAATAGGCAGTCCTGCAAATACCCAGGTCCCAAGCCATGGAGTGCTTTAAAGATGGTAACTAATACCTTGAAGCGCACCCAAAAGATCACCGGGAGCCAATGCAGCTCACGCAAAAGTGGTGTAACACGAGAGCCCCGAGAAGCCCTCAAAACCACCTGCACGGCCCCATGTAGAGAGCATTGGCATAGTCTAGGCGGGAGATAACAAGGGCGGATGTGACTATGCAAAGTGCATCCCGATCCAGAAAGGGCCGCAACTGGTAGATCCTACAGACCTGATAGAAAGCCCCCCTGGTGACGGCCACGATATGTTCTTCTAACGACAGCCGTATGTCCAGGAGGACACCCAAATTGCGTGCCCTGTCAGTGGGGATAAGAGTCCCCCCCCCAGTCAGTGATGGAACTAGCTGGCTGTATCGGGGTGCCGGAAAGCACAGCCACTCGGTTTTGGCCGGGTTGAGCTGAAGCCTATTTTGCCCCATCCAGTCCCGCACAGCCTCCAGGCACCGGGTCATCACTTCAACGGCTTCGTTGGGGTGGCCTGGGGTAGAAATGTACAGCTGAGTATCATCAGCGTACTGATGAAACTCTACCCTAAAGCCACGGATGATCTCACCCAGCGGCTTCATATAAATGTTGAACAGTAGGGGCGAGAGCAGCGACCCCTGAGGAACCCCACAGATCAGGGGCCTTGAGGTCGATCTCTGCCCCCCGTCAACACAAATTGCGAATGGTCGGAGAGGAAGGAGAACCACTGCAAAACAGTGCCCCCCACTCCTAGTCCCTCCAGCCGACACAATAAGATATTGTGGTCGACAGAATCGAAAGCCGCTGAGAGGTCTAATAGGACCAGGACAGAGAAATAACCTTTGTCACGGGCCCTCCAGAGATCATCTATCAACGTGACCAGTGTCGTCTCCGTGCTGTATCTGGGCCTGAAGCCTGATTGGCATGGATCTAAGTAGACATCTTCATCCAGGTGCTGGGGAAGCTTTCGTGCCACCACACTTTCAACAACCTTCACTACAAAGTGAAGGTTGGAGACTGGACGATAGTTAGATAACAAATTTGGGTCCTGAGACGGTTTCTTGAGGAGGGGTCTTACTACGACCTCTTTCAAGGCAGCAGGTAGAAATCCCTCACTCAAGGAAGCATTGATGATACCCTGGAACCAACCTCGTGTCACCTCTCGAGTGGCTAATATCAGCCAGGAGGGACACGAATCCAGTAAATAAGTGGTAGCATTAAGCTCACCCAGCATCCTGTCCACATCCTCGGGGGTCACAGGGTCAAACTCTTCCCAGATGACCTTCCCCAATTCCGCTCCCGACCTCCTGTCCAGAGTTGCCCAGTCAGAGTCCAACCCATTCCAGATTTGAGTGATTTTGTCCAGCAGGAAATTTGAAAAATCCTCAGCCCGTCCCTGCAGAGGATCCTCCCGCGCTCTCGGTTCTAAAAGTGAGCAGATCATCCTAAAAAAGGTGGCTGGGCAATTTCCTGCAGATGTGATAAGGGTAGAAAAGTAAGAGCATTTTGTGCCTCTATCGCCACTAAATACATCCTAATATAGGACCGTAATAGTGTTCAGTCAGATTCGGAGCGGGTGGTCCTCCAACTACTCTCTAGGCGTCTTTTCCAGCGCTTCATCTCCCCCAGCTCCTCAGTAAACCATGGAGCTGAGCGAGACTGACACCGGGTCAGAGGCCGCTAGAGCACGACTCGGTCAAGGGCTCTAGCCGCCACCCTATCCCAGGTGGCCACCAAGTCCTCAGCCGAGTCATGTGTTCGAAATCCAGGAAACAGCCCAAGCTCCATCAGGAACCTATCCGGGTCCAGCAGGCACCTGGGGCGGAACCATCGTGTCGGCTCCGCCTCCCTGCGAGGAGGAGGTGCAGCCTGGAAGTCCAGTCTAAGGAGCGAATGATCTGACCATGACAAGGGCTCAATAATAATGTCCCCTATACCCAGATCATTCTGCCACTGTTCTGAGATAAAAACTAGGTCCAAGATGTGACCTCCAGTGTGAGTGGGGTTCCTAATTAATTGGGTCAGGTCCAAGGTTGTCATGGAAGCCAAGAACTCCTGAGCAATCTCCGAGGCCCAGCCAGCCGAAGGTAGGTTGAAATCCCCCATGACCATCAGCCTAGGGGTCTCAAACACTAGGCTGGCTACAACCTCGAGGAGCTCAGGCAGGGCCGATGTCACATAGCAGGGAACCAGGTATGTGATCAATAGGCCCATCTGAACTCCGGAACCACATTTCACAAAAAGGGATTCACATCCGGTTGTCTGAGGAACAGTGGATTCCCTGGGATCTAGGTCCTCCCGAATAATCATTGCAACCCCACCAACCCCTCCCCTGGACCCTCGGTTGATGAAAAACCCGAAACCCGGCCAGGCACATCTCCACCAGGGGAACACCCCCCTCTTGTCCCAGCCAGGTCTCGGTGATGCCTGCCAGGTCCGCTCCCCCCTCCTCAATTAATTTATAGATGAGGTGGGCTTTATTAATTATGGACCTGGTGTTGCATAATATCAGCCAAAGGCCTGGGGCCGGATCATTCGAACAGCCCAGGGAGTGGGACATAACCTGGGGGTCAGAGCACACCACTGCCCGTAAATAGCGGGGGCGAGCTTCCACAGCATGATATGGCCCCTGTTAATGCCATATCTGCCTCTCCCATCAATTGTGTCAATTGGGTCCTCAAGGCCAGCGACCATCATGGTCGATGGAACCATGCCCCCGACCGTGGTCAAAGCCAAATCCGGGGCTGGAGGCAGAGCCAAGGGCAAAGGAGATAAGGTTGAGATAGTTGTAGTGACGTCCACGGGAGCTGTGGCAAGGCCAATCTCATCCATGGCAGCACCCGCGGGAGGTCTAACAACATCATCCATGGTAATTATAGCTGTTCTTGCAAAGCCATCTGGGGCAGTTGGAATAGGGCTATCCCCATCTGCGGTAGCTGTGGCGCCACCCGTGGCAACCATAGCGGACGAGGTGAGGCCGTCATAGTCGAGGCAGGGTCGTTGCCACTCGCGGTAGTTTGAGGGATAGCCTGGGCAGCCCAACCGGCTGTTGAAACGGCCTCTCAAATATCTCCATTGCCATCCTGATAACGTCGGATTCTCCCCTGGTCTCTCAATCATTTCTGCCACTGGCGATGATTGTGGGGGATGGGGCTCAATGGGAGGCCCTAGACTTATGACAGCTGTAGCGGATGAGGTAAGGCTGTCACAGTCAAGGCAGGGCCATTGCTGCTCGCAGCAGTTCGAGGGATGGACTGGGCAGCCCGGGCGGCCGTTGAAATGGCCTCTCCAATGTCTCCATCATCCTTCTGGTACAGTCGGACTCCCCCATGGTCTCCTAGCCATCCCCGCTGCCGGTGATGGCCATGGCGGGTGGGGACGGGCTCAGCTGGAGGCCCCAGATCCGTGACAGCCGCAGCGGGTGAGGCAAGGCTGTCACAGTCAAGGCGGGATTGCTGCCGTTCGTGGCAACCCGGGGAATAGCTCGGGCAGCCCGGATGGTCGTTCAAACGGGCCCCCCCAATGCCTCAATCGTCTCCCCGGCATCGCTAGACTCTCCCTTGGTTCTCCAATCACCCCCGCCATCGGCGAGGACCGAGGGGGACAGGGCTCAGCAGGAGGCCCCAGATCTGCGACAGAGCTCTGCACAGATCCAGCCACTCTGGTCACCATCTTGGAAAGCTCCTAGTCTCATAAGCATGTTGAAAACGGTACAGTTATGCTCACCATGGTTTTCTTTGATAAATTCATTTTTGCTAATGATTTGTTTGTTTTGTTATTGTTCTTCAGGAATACTTTCAAAATCTCTTAGCAGTCTCCTATGCAGGAATGGTTTTATTTGATAGAAATGGTTTTATCTAAAGATGTTGGGGCAGAAGATTTAAAGGTAGTAAATTGTGAAATAAATTAGTTTTGGAATTACTACATTAATTTTGTAATAATTATTATTACATAACCAATAAAAATTAAACAAATATTCTACTCTAAAATTGGCACAAGAATTGAGAAGAATGGTTTAAAACCATATCACCTTGAGTGGTTCTGCACTGTCCTAAAATGCACTAGACCAGGGTTGTCAAACTCAAGGCCCACAGTCCGGATATGGCCCGTGGGGTACTTAAATCTAGCCCACTAGGCCAGCCAGAAAATATCAAAGGACCAGTCTGCTGGCCAAAACAAGCTGCGTGAAGGCCTTGCAGAGTCTCCATGTGGCCTGTTTTTGGCCAGGAGAGTGCTGCTGGAGGCCATGGAGACTGAAAATGGGGTGTGGGGGAGGGCTGCAAACAGCTGCCCGTGTCCTGTTTTGGCCAGCAGGGTGCTGCAGGAGCCATCTATCCCATCTCCCTTCCCCCATTTCCCACCCAACCTCCACTGGCCCATGGAGAACTACAATGCTGATCTGGCCCTTGAAGAAATCCAGTTTGACATCCCTGCATTAAACTTTCCTGATCCTTGTAACTCTTCATAAATGACTAGAAACATCCCTAATGGTTCAGTTCAGATGATCATAATTTATTCCAGCATTTTTATAATAGTTAACCAGACTCATCTCTTGTGTTTACAAGAAGGAGGTAAAGGTTACTCCCAAAATTGCTCCACTGTCAGGATCTATGACAATTCCCTGTGGCCAACTCACTATGACCAACTCGCCACAGCCATCTCACCACAGGACAACTCACTCCAGGACAAGAGTTACACTAATATCAAAGAAATGGTGGAATAGAATGCAAAAGGAAGGAAAGAATGAAATGTGAATGGCAAAAATTAAAATATTTTCTATTTATTTTAAATAATTAAAAAGAATTGTTAAATTGTCCCACAGCAAGTTGTCCCTGTTCTGACCTAGGCTTTCTTAGAAAGCATAAAACACAATCTTAGTCCCAGCAAAACCTCTTTTATTTCCACAGCTGTGAATTAGGCTTCATAAACAGTCTTTCAGGGGAACATTTATAAACACCCACCTTATTGCACTTGGAATGCTGCCAGAGAACGAATTGCCAAACTCAGGGCAAAGCCAAACTTGACACAGAGCCAAACAGAACTTTTCAAAGCTTGAATCAACCAGACAAACTAATTGCTTCCTGCAAAAGCTCACATCCCATTCCCTCCTCTTTTATGTTCTATGGGAGGGGCCAGTCATGTCCAAGGTATGGTCTTACTCCTGAGTCGACCCTGCTTCCTCAATTGTTCTTGTCTTCTGGTATCCCTGTGCATGTGTGGCTGGGAACCGCTTCCAGACACTCCCCTGTCTCACTGATGTCTGAGTCAGAGGCAGCTGATGACTGTCAGCCTGCCCCGGCCCCATCCTTGCCTCTGATGCAGAACCCTCATCCGAGCCCTCCTCAGCCTCCAAGACTAGCCCAGGTTCCTCCCCAACCTCCTCGCTACTTTCCAACTGCTGCCAGCTCCAATCAGCCACCAGTGGGCCACAACAGTCCCACAGCAAATTGGCCATGGACAGTTGTCCCAAATAAGTTGACCATGGTGAGTTGGCTGCAGCAAGGTGTCCACAAGTTGGCTATGGCAAGTTGTCCCATTCCCCTTCTGCAGGGGTGTCAAACTTAATTTCATTGAGGGCCAC
This sequence comes from Bungarus multicinctus, assembly GCA_023653725.1. Lineage (NCBI taxonomy): Eukaryota > Metazoa > Chordata > Lepidosauria > Squamata > Elapidae > Bungarus > Bungarus multicinctus. Next base: position 33,831,875 of record CM042848.1, read on the forward strand.
ATCAGGGTTGTGTTTGACCTCGAGGGGAGGCAGAGTGGCATGGCCAGGGTAGGCATGGTCAGCTTGATGTCACTCATGTCGGGGATGCCTATGATGGCCCGAATGCTCTGCCATGTCAGCAAAAATGGGTTCCCAAGCTTTATTTTGAGCCATGATGGCATAATGCAGCCCTCTGCAGGAAAAATGGAGCTCAGCAGGCCCACATATAACTTGTCTGGGCTCTCTTTTTGGCCATGACAGCCTCCTGCAGCCCTTTGCCAGTGAAAACAGAGCTTGGGGGGGCCACATGCAGCCAACCCACTCTGTTTTCAGCTATGGCAGCATCCTGAAGCTCTCTGCCAGCAAAAAGGAAGTTCAGGGAGCCGCATGCAGCCTGCCTGGTTCTGCTTTTGGCTGCAGTAGTCTCCTACAGCCCATTACCTGTGAAAATAGAGGGCTGCAGGAGGCTGTGGTGGCTGAAAACAGAGCCTGGGAGGACCGTGCATGACCTTCCCAACTCTGTTTCAACTGGCAGTGGCACCATGGGCTATCCTTTGCTGTTACCAGGGCAGCCCTGCAGGCCAGATCTAAATGCCCCACAGGTTGGATGCGGCTTGCGGGCCTTGAGTTTGACACCCCTGGTATAGGAGAGTGGTCACCAACTGGTGGGCCGCAGCCACTAGTAGGCCATGAGAAAATTTTGGTGAGCCACAGAGAAATGTCACCCCCAGAGCACCCCCCCAAAGCAATTAATCCAGGATATACAGAAACATAAGGCTGCACCACCTATATGGCCCATGGGAACCCTCCCTGCCCACTCCTTACTTGGCAAACTTGCCTGCTAAATTGCTATTTTCTGACCATCAGCTGTTCTGCTGTGCCTGGAGATTTAGATTAGCTAGAAAGCAGGAAATGGTTGGATTTCTTGCTTTCTAGCTAGTCTTTAGATCTTCGGCTCTGCTTTTAAGCACAGCGAAACCTCCCTTAGGACTGAAGGTTCTGTTATTTAGTGCAAACTCACAACAAGCAAATTTGAGAGACTGAGCTAGCTGATGGCAGATAGATAGATCACTGAATGATTCTGTGAGCAGCTCAATCTGCCTGCATACTTTGCCTGATTTGGGGTAGAAGTTGCTCTTTTTATAAAAAAAATTCAATATTTATATATATATTTATAATATTTACATACAAGCCATGCCCAGCCAGTCACATGACCACCAAGCCACACCCACAAATTAGGCCATGCCCACAGAACTGCTTAGTGGTCCCTGGGATTTAAAATTATGAGTTTTCTGGTCCCTAAGGTCCAAATTGGATTAGTTTTTTTTTCTTTTTTGATTTTGTCTTATTTTTGCATTCATATTATCTTTTAAAGATATTGCTTCCATTTTTTACATTTCTGTACTTTGTAAGTTACTACAAAACTGTGTATTTGATTACATAAATTAAAATAAATATATTTTAGACAGTTTAATTTAGTAATAAAATGATATTTAACTTACTTCCCAGCTGACAAAATAATTCAGTCTTTTAATAGATGTCTCGGCTGAGTTCAGATATGCTTTGTGCTGTGAATTATTTTTTCCTCAATTCAATTTACTGTAATTAAATCTTCCTATATATGGCAGACAGCAGCTCAGATCATGCTTTGCTCTCACAGCACGAAGCCATAAGCACCAGCCTGAAGATGGCGAGTGAGATCTCGTTGAAACGTTGCCAAGATGCTCTCAATCTTACACGAGAAAAGACCCGAACACACCAAGACCTGCATATATATGTGTGTGTGTGCGTGTGCGCGCACGCGTAGAAGATTCTCACATGATTGTGCATCCTATGATTGGTGCCTCCTTATCCTGCCTACAATGTTAGGTAGTGATGTATTGGCTGTTTCACGATTAGAGATATATCTGAATTATGTGCATAGACCTTGTTCCACCTTGGTAAGATTATGATTGACCTACAACATCACCTCCTAGGGAAGAGCTGCTAAGGTTAAAAAGACATCAATTACTGACCCCTTCAAACTAAATGTGGTAGTATCTACAAAATAGACTTATTTAAAGCACACACATATCTGTATATTTAAAAAAAAAACTTGTCATTTTTTGTTAAAAAGTAAAGTTGAATTATTTGAGATACATACACATACATACCACATGCATAAATACTTTATACATAACAAATTTGGAAATAAGACTTGTTTTTCTTTCTCTGCTTGAACAAAATAGAATATATGGATTTTTAAAAGATATTTTGGAACTATATTTCCTTTAGCAATAGAAAGAAAGATAGCGCTTCATAACAGGGTCAACAATCTGCCATAGGCATCTATTTTTCCAGAAAGAAGATAACTTGCCTTGTAGAATTCTATTAACCCCTTGACTGAGCTGCCAACAATTTAATCCTCCTTCTAGCTTGTATTGCCCATTTATAGGCAGTTTTGCAGATTTGGTTCCATGCCAATTAAATGCAGCAGTCAGTTCAGCCAACATTAAAAATCTGCATACAGCATAGGAAACATTGCAGTAAGATTTTGTTATAACTAAAAGAATTTGCTACAGAGCTATAAACATATTTGGCCAATAGATATAAAAATATAAAGAGGATAAACCAAACTACGTATATAACTGGATTTAATGTTCTTTTCCTTATTTATAAATGTAGTGATTAATAATCTTTTTTGCAATGAATATACTGTATTTTGCTTAGTATGTCTTTTGTTTCTGATATGTACACAGTGATTCTGAATCAACACAGTGATTCAGAAGATTAGGAATATATTAGCCATGATTTAGTCGGTTATCTTCAATATGGCCTGACATTCCCTATTATTACAAAAACCTATTAGCTGCAAAATCTAATTCAAACCACCAGTTGGGATGACCTGGAAAGACAGTGGATGAGTTCACTTCTATATAAAAGGATTATACATTTACCTGACATTAGGAAATGGAGCAGGACTAATCTTTAGCCCAAACTATGCCCAACCACAGATTGCTGTGGTTCTGATATCTTGCCAGGGAACCATCTTCCCACATTTCATGGGGTTTTGGCCCTGTTGATCTACCCAGTCACCCAAATGCCAAGGCTTACTCCAAAATTGTCGTGAATGTACTTCACCAAATGGCATACCTGAATGTAAATCAAAGAAGGAAATATGTAGAGAAGCTTCATGATGGATCAGCAAAAGAAGGCTTACCTTCTTGGATCATCTTTTAACTAAACCCACCAAATTTTATATCACCCAATCCACAACCCAGTTTCCCCTGATCTTATTTCTCAGCTCATATGATAAAAAGTGTCCAAAGGTCTAGACACCTACTATATTTCTTTTATGTTTATCTGTTTCTATCATACCAGACAATGGTGGCTTGCAAGACAGTTGACTTTTAGTTTAAGTCCAAAATGTATATCCTTATTCTGAAGAACTAAAAAGCAGCTGCTAATAATTGAGTATTTGTGTAACAAAAGTATCCTCTAACCTCAAATTGAAAAACTTTATTTTGCTTTGTTATTGCTGAATTTTGAGCAATTTTCAGTGATAAATCTGAAGTTAATAGTTTCCATCCATCAACTGGCAGATCCTAAATTTAGAATTAACTGTATCCTTTACAGTTCAGTTTTACCAAGTGACTAATAAAGACTCTTTAAGCAAATAGTCTCATGCTGCATTCCTCGAGGTGTGGCTGCAAGTTCTAATCCTTCCTTAGCCATGAAAACCATCTGGGTGACCTTGGGTCAGTCACTCTCAGCCCAACTCATCTCACAGGGTTAGTTTTGTGAGGAAAATAGGAGAAGGAAGATATGTTGAAGATGTTCACTTCCTTTAATTATTTGTAAAAATAATAAAGGTGTGATACAAATAAATAAGTATGTAGTAACTATAAATGATCAACAAAAATTTGTTCCTAAAGTACCTCGAATGCATATTGTAAAATATGTATGAGTCCTGTTTTAGGACTGTCAGTCTTGCATGCATCTATAAAATGAAACTGATTACATGTCTTCATTAAGAGACTTACAGAAGACAGCGTAAATTAGTCAAAACCATCCTTTACAAATAATCTTTCCCAGAATTACATTGTCTACTTTAGGAATGACAAGCTGTTGGATTCTAAGTAAACTGCAGCTTTCAGTTGCAAAGCAGTTGTAATCAAAATGGCTTGATGGTGAGGTATGCTAAACAATTTAATTCAACAACATCTCATGAACCATAATTTGCCCACCAATGTTCCACTGGCTTCCACAAGATTTTTTTTTTCAGTTTTCCCATCTAGCCTATAGCCTTTGCTATTCCTTGATAGTGCCCCATCCTAATCAGGTTTGACTCTACATAGCTTTTTGAGATCATATATACATATAAGTACATGGATACACATGGACATGAACATGAACATGAACATGCATACACACATGCACACACACACACACTTGAAGCATTTGGTGAATGCTCTCTGTGATTCAAAAAAGCATATACAATATAAATGCATTTATCTTTAAAGTGACACAAGATATTGATTTTGTTATAGAAAAAAGACTATGGAAACCAAATCAAAGCTAGCAAAGTAGCAGCATCCTACTTTATCCTCATTACTCATTAACATGTACTAGATACAGCAGAATATATACAATGTGCCATACTACAAGATTCAGTTTGCTGATCATAAAGTGACCACTGCAGTCTACTTTGATTGAGGGAATGGAATGATTTCATATGAAAAGAAAATTAAATGAAAGGACAGTTGAAGTGAAAAGTAAACAACAATGACCAAAAAGCAGTGCAAAGATTAGCTTCATTTGTGCTTGAAGAACTGCTGCCTCTGGTAGCCAAGCTTCCCATGACGTCCTAAGTGATCTAGTTTTTGAGGTTGTAGTTGCTTGTTTCTACGAGAATCAAAAAAAGAGCTTTCTAAATGTGGTCTTCTGCTCTCCAGGATCCTTTTTAGCTCTTGGAGGTCTGTAGTATCCCTTTCTTTTAAAGAAGTAATGTCTGAGAAAGAGTTCAGATTGCAGATTAGCACCTGCTTATTAGTAGTTCTATCTAGCTGCACTGTTAAGGATCTTTCATCTAAGGAGAAAGAAATATGTGTTTTTATCAAGCCCTTTCAAAAGCCAGTGAATTGCTTTCTTTATGTCTTCTCAAGTGCTTATGTTGAATAGAAATGGGTACACACAAATGCTCCAAGGGACATGAAGCTGCTGCCTCTTAAAGTCATAATAATACAGAAGCTTCCCAAAGCAAACCTGGCTGATATTTGCCTATGGTAATGAGATCACTACAGCATGAGAATTAAATTTTAATTTATTCTTAAACCACTTCTGTTTCATCTTTATTATCCAAGTCAACATGAATTTAAAAAAATACACACCTTTAAAAATTTAATTTGTACTTACATACAAAGAAGTGAGCTTCTATTGTAATCCATGGAGAATACTGCCTTCTCTATAAAGTTAGTTGATTTCTGTAGAGCTCTAAACCCATTCAAAAGGAATGTAAATACAATGAAATGCAGAACTAGAGTGATTTTTAAAGTATCATGGTGATTCAAAAACTCATAAAAATTCATCAGATGCTTTATTAACATTATCCAAGTAATTAAATTTGGAGGAAAAAAAATATAGTCAGTTCCATCAAAAATCAAATAGAAGGGAAGACAGAAACTATCCCATTTATATGAACACTGATTCATCTTCTAAGAAATGAAGAATAGCTTACATATAATTCCTTGGAACTGAAATCTTATGGCACTTGAAAAAAGTGAGAAAAAACAAAACTAGTGTGAAATCTGTCATTAGATTGGTTTATGATCCTGAATAATTTGATAGTTAGATAATTTTGTAATGCCAGTAAATAAAATAATATTTGAGCGCTGTCTTTAAGAAGTGGAAGCATGCCTTTTGCCATTCATTTCAGCACCAAATTGTTGGCTTATCTTTCCTAAAGACTTCCACATGGTAGCAAACCAGTAGATCACCCATAAGCATTCATATATAATCTGTGGGGGAAAATGTTGGAAAAGGTAACCAGATTCTTCTTGCCTCCATTTCAACTCATATGCTTTCCGTTTGCTAATTTACTGTAATTTGGCATAAAGATACAATATATTAAAGAGAATTCTATATGAAAGTATTCTTTTTTTAATGTGTTACCTCCAGTTATTCCATTTAAGTAAGTCAAATTTACTTGTTATAACTATCCAAATGCTGGTTTCATTAATCAAGTTTGTCCTATTATATTTATAACAATAAGTTGAAAATAACATTATTCTCTATATATTTTGGATAAAAATCTGCTATAGCATTTTATTTCAGGAACATTAATAGCTTTTTTTAGTAATAACCTTATTATTATAGTTATATCATTTAAAAGCGGTAGTCCTTAAATGTGACAAAGCATACTCTCCCTTTCTCTTTCTCTTACTCTTTTTTAAAATGCATTGATCCAAGAGGAACACATTGATGTGTTCTTTATATTGCAACATAAAGATGTCTTTATTTTCTAGCTTGAATTTTGGACTTTTCATGAAAATGTCCTTGAAAGATGTGTAGTTTTCTTGGTAGCATTTTAGAAGCACTTGACATTGTTTTCTTCTGAAATGTTTTTGTTTTCAACTTCCAATATAGCCTATGGGTATACTTCAGTAATTTCTTCTCCAGATAATAATCTGATGTGTCCTTATTTATTTTCTGGGAATGGATTAGGTCAAATTAGTTGCTATCACTTAGCTGGCAGAGAGTACCAGAAGTGGTATTCAGCAGGTTCTGACCAGTTCTGGAGAACCAGTAGTGGAAATTTTGAGTAGTTCAGAGAACCAGCAAATACCACCTTTGACTGGAGATTTTACAGTATCTTTCCTCTACCACACCCACCAAGCCATGCCCACAGAACCGGTAGTAAAAAAAAATTGAATCCCACCACTGGAGAGTACCTACTAAAAATAAATGTTGCTCAACCCACAACATCGCATTTTAGTATGTTGCATACCTTTATCTCAAGCTGATGTAAGATTTCAGTATTACAAGGTGAACCAGACAGGAAACATGACTAGATCAGCTAATTTCACAGCGTTGTAAAACTGCTTTAACAGAATCCTATAGGTCTGAAAGTATGATTCTCCTCCTTTCTTATTTACAGCCCAGAAACTAGGGAGGATTTCTTCTGAACTTCTTGCCCCATCCAGCTATGGATTATGCTGTCTCTTATCAGATTGTACCCTCGGGCAATGTCTCTTTGCCCAGTCTCTCGAAGTCTTTCTCACATACTATTACACTTAAAGACAATCCTTAGTTTATCTGTTTGGAATGCCTCTGCTTTGATAGACACGAGCTGGACTAGTTAAAACCAGGCATATTGATTGCTGGAATGAAATTTGGTAGGAATGGTAATCCACAACTCAATGGAATATTAATGAACTACTTGTGTTATTCACTATCATTTTAAAATGTCCATGTGGGTTTGTCAATATGGCTTCTGAAATGTAACAAATTAATATCCTTACTTTGTTTTAATTTGTGGACAGATGGTACAAATAGGGCTGAATGATGCACAGTGCTGTCCCTAGACTTATTTACAGTACAGGAGCTGTCCTCTGGTGGCTGATTATCTGCTTCATTTAGTTGAAAAGAAATTAACCTTTGGTTTCCATGCTAATGACTCAGCAGGTAGTGTATCACTAGCACTAAAAAATAGGACCAAAAAAAACACTGGTCTTAAATCCTAACAAGGCCAATCGCTGTATTAAAACCCATGAGATAAGGCAATCGTTTCTATCTGGTAGCTCGAAATAAAGTTTGAGAAAGAGAAGGAAAATTAGTTTCCATATCATGTAATTTTTAAAAAATGTATTTTTAAATGTTTTCAAGTTACGCATTTCTACATATATTGTAAATAATTGAAAGAGGTGAACCTACTCATTATAAAAATAATCCAAATAAATCCAAAATGTTAATAGCTTTTTATGAAGCATTGTTTATTACTTGGCATTTTCCCATCCTAATATATGTCATACATATATATGATTCAGTTTTGGTCAACTTTGTAAAACAACTTACTGTTAAGCATATCAAATGCAGAATTTCTGATGTTTTGATAATAATACCAAAGCAGAATCATATGACTGTCCCTGCAGATTAAAGCCTCACTATTGAACCACACCCTAATAAGTATGTTTACCATGAAGAGTCAAAACAAACGATATGGAAATGTCAATTGAGCTCTATTTGCCTCAGAAAAAAAAATATTCAGTCTTTCCCAATTTGAAGACCAACCAAGGAATAACAATTTTCAGAATTCTCAACCAGCATGCCAATATAATCTTGGGTATTGCAATGATTCAGATATATCTGAAGGCACCAGATCAGAAAAGCTGGTGATCTACGTTAAGAGATTGTTTATAGTGAATGCCAGTACACTTCACCATCAGCCAATCTACAAGCCTCCTCTTTGGCAAATCTGCCACCAAAATTAAATATCTTTTCATTTTATCTGGCAAGCATATATATGGGTACCTAGGTTGGCAAAACAGGCATCCTAACAATTTTGCCTATTTATCTTTCTTTTAAAACATTCTTCTTCCAGTACGTGCATATTTTAGAATTTACAGAAAGTCTGTTATTTTTTAAAACATACGTTTATACCACTTCACTTGCTGATATCCCATTTTAAATCTGCGTAAGAAAACATGTAGTAAATGACATGCCCATATCCACAGAGGTCATAGCATAATATTGGATAGATACCATAACATTGGGTCATAAGGACATCTTAATATGTTTTGTATTAAAAACAGCATCCAAATCAACATGAATACAAGTTCTATTTTAATCTGTAAATGCATCACACTGTGATGATCCGGGGCAGGGCACAAAGACAACACAGTCAAATAAGCAAGAAGAGTCCCTTTATTAGCTCCAACTTTGCCCCAGATGTCCAGGTTACCTTCGGCTGGAGAAAAACTCTCCCAGGAACAGTCTTTAAGTGGAGAAAATTCAGTCTGAAAACAAAGTACATACAAACTGTAACTAAAAATCCAAACAAATCATGCTGCAGTAATTAACTTGACAGGGCAGGAGAAGCAATTGCAGACTTGAAAGCACAGCAAAACACACACAGTGGGGAAGACACCGGGAACACAGATAAGCCTCCACAAAACCAGATAATTCATGATTTGCTCCCAATTTGCTGTGTGCAGCTTCCCTTTTTAAACACTGTGTTCCCAACTGCAACTAATGAAGGGGATCAGGATCCTCTCTCCCCCATAAGCAATGCAACTCACATTGCTTCCTTCTCCGTTCCTCCCTGCGTGCCTTAGGATGAAGAGGGGGTGGGCCTGGGTCCTCCTCCAAACCCGCTCTCCCTTACTCTACCTCTCCCCTGCTCTGCCCAGCCAGACTTTGTCCTTCCCCAGTTTCTTCCACAGTCAACTGAGCCACACTCCCACTCTCTGTCAGCTGCTCAGCTTCCCCCTCCAAATCAAATTCCAACAGGGGCATGACACATAGCAAGCCAAGCGCTCTTACTCTACTGAGTTAGTGCTCAGTAACATGTTTGTTGATGTGCTTGGCAAATGTTCTTTTGGGATGCACTGAGAATTTTTGGATGATTTTATGCTTTTTTACTATTTTGTCTATTACTGTTTGCAATTGTTTATGCATATGATAGATGATTGCATAAGTAAAATAAATAAATAGTAGTTGGAGAGAAGTTTGAGAATGTAATGGAGTTCATATAATAAACCTTCTTTGTGACCCTCATTACCATTCTGTAAGCACAATTATATACACCGAGACTGTTGGCATCTTGGCAAATCTCACACTACTTTTGCTTGTCTCCTGATCAATTTCATTGCATGGAATTTAAAATGATAACAGCAACTCCCTCAATTAGGAAGAAAACAAATCTAAGCTCCATATTATAAGAGAGAACTTTTAAGGACAATTGCATCAATGGCTCATTTCCCCTTTCCAGAACTAAATCATAGCTTCAACAAGATCATTGGCACTGACTTCTGAAAATTCCCCAAGAGCATTCAATAATCCATAAGATGTTGCGGAGGAGGTAATGGTGCTCTAATACCAAAGTTTATCAAGTTATGGTCCAAGTATGACAGAGGAATAATTACATGCTTAATTTCTAAACCACTTTCCCTCTAGCAGAGGCAAAAAAAATAAGCTGATGGTGTGACCTCACCCATGCATTGCTCCTATAATCTTTGAGGCATGTCCATGGGTATAATGGGATCTCATGGTTTCTTGAATGTCTGGCACTGCTAAAACAGTGCTGTATCCCAAGACCACTATCTAGAATTTTCCCACACCATAATTCTATCAACTTCATCAGGGACGCCATGGGCAGCAGGATACTTGGTATGCTAAGTGTTTACACTTTGCACATGATATCATCCACCACTCATCAGTGAACTGTCCGCTTTAGCCCTTAATCACATAATAAGTGTTGACAATTTCTTCTTCAATTTCCACATTTTTGAGCTTATATTTCTCACCTCCATCTATTGATAGGAACAACTGAAAAATCAAGGCAGATCAGATAATTTGCATGCCTACATTCTGGGCATAGGGAATGGCCTTTAAGACAGGAAAATGAGCCACTGCCAAGGCAACAATAAGATAAGAAGGATTTAATCCAAGTCAAATAAATAATGTAAGAAAATGTCTCAGACAAGCCCTTCTCTAGTTAACATGAAAATCAAATGAAGGAAAGAGTAGCACATTCAAAGTTGCAAAATGTTGTTACTAAAGCTGTTACAATATACTTATGACTTTTATAGCATTGATTTCTTAATATGGTCTACCTGGTTGGACAGGCACATTTAGAGCAAATATAGCCTGCAGGGGGGAAATGAGTTATTCACAAATATCTTCCTTGAAAATAGTATACTGCTATGTGAGTATACCCTTGCAACAGTGATCTAAAATGTATTTCAGCTCATTCTGAACCAGTACAAGAATTGGAAGCATAGCAATGTATTCCACCAAACTGTAATTATACAGTCCAGTGCTGTATTTTCATAATAAAGTAAAACACCATTCCAAATTATTATGCTACATTTTTATTCTATTAATAATATGCATACTCAACCCACATTCCGTAAGACAGCATTGATGGTGCATGATTCCTGCTCCTTCTCTTTTTGTATCCTTCTATTTAGTGTCTTGCAAGATTTGTTAATTGTCAAATATCTGGACTTTGAATTATGGCAAAATGTGCTCTTGGTGTACATCACAAATTCATAAATGCCTTGAACTTAAGATGCAGGACATCAAGTCTCTTTCAATCAAGTCATGGCTGGCCTGTAATAAAACTCCAACAGAATTCATAGACATAAGAATACTTAAAAAATGTAACTTTTCTATTTTTCTTCCTTGTTTTCCAACGTAAAATACCAGTACCTTATTACAATTTATAACATATACTGTCAACATCTAGGTATGATTCCAGCAACTACATAGTTATGGATGCCATCCATATGTTGAATAAGGCAACAAGATTCTCTGGAACCACAAATCTCTGCATTCCAGTGATTATGTACAAGTTTATTTAAAAGAAAAAGAAGAAATACTGATTACCCAGGTGGTTTCAAGAGTTTGCTACACTCCCGATCTCTGCTTTTCTGTAGAAAAAAAATATGCTGGGGAAAATCATGCAAATAAACACCAGATGTGAGTTTTAAACTAAGTTCTAAATACTGTCTTGAGGAATTTAAAATAGGTAGGAAACTCAGGGATTCTTATTATGAAAACAGCTTAAAGGTGTTTGTTCTCAAAAGGCCTTTACACATAGTGCCAAAAAGTATATTTTTAATCTATGTTGTTTATGAAATCAAAGATTACCATTATCAAAAGGTATGATATGCTAATATTTTGTAGGAGGAAGTGTATGTATCCACATGTGGCTTTTCCCAAAAGAGATTTTAGATTTCTTCCTTGACATGCTTTGTTTGCTCAGTTCTCACATCAGTATCCCAGAGCAAAATCCAGGGCATCTAAAGTCTATGTTGCATCAAAAGTGCCTCTAAAATTAAATTGGGGCTAATCAGGCTACATGATCCTTTATGCATACTGTTCAAATGTTGCAGTACAGATTCTTCTGCATTGCCTCCAGGGTTTTAATTTCCATTGCAGACTTTTGAGCATTACAAATTCTGAAATATTATATTAATTGCTTTGATATTTAGAGGAGTCTAGGTATTATGGTTTTCAAAAATCAAAGGTTTTTGAGAGACCCCACTATAGTAACCTTTCATATCCTGTTTCATCCAGATATGTTGAGACTGTGACACCCAAAATTCACCAAACATCATAGTGTAGTGTAGGAAGTTAGCACCCACCCCCTCCTAGAAAATTGAAATAGCCTAGGAAATATTTAAAAGGCAGAATATTATATCTCCCTGGATGAGAAAAGGAGAAATATGTTTTAAAGACAAAGCAGCTTCCTACAGCTCCCTGCCCCCCCTTCAGCTCCAGGGTGATGGGATTAAGGATGGCCCTCAGGAAATTATAGGATTACCCATCTCACTACATGTTCTGGGAAGATTGCATTAGCCAGCACTCAGGTGAAGCCAAACCAAGCCTACAAAGTTAAGACCCTCGCCCCTGGGAGTCTGGCAGCCAATGGGATTCATTTCTTGCATAGGAACAGGAAATACTAAGGTGGGGCCCAACAGAGGTTATATAAGGGTCTCTCAGCATCTTGGCCGGCCCTTCTTCCCTTCACCTTGAAGCATGTGATCATTTTTCTCACATGGCTCCAAGTCATGTGGTCCTGCTGTCCACCATTAAACCATCTTTCCAAATAGCCTCCATGTTTCCAGTGTCTTTTTCCCCACTTGGAACTGAATCCAGAAGGATATTTCTTTCAACAATTGGCACCCAAGCAGATGGGACTCCAAGCTAACCTAACCAATGGATCAGGCCCAGGTAAGATTCCCTTGCCGGCAAACAGACCCATTGAGTCTGTGGGTGAGTTTTTCCTGGACCTTGGCCATTTGGGGAAAAAAAAGGTTTTAAAGGGGTTTTGAGTGTTGAGCTCAAAGGCTGCTTGGAAAGAAGGTGAGTACCTCTAAATTTTAATTTTAAAGCATGGAACAATTTGGGAAATGTGTGCATGCCTGTGTGTGAGTGAGAAAGAGATATTTCTTCCTCTTCGTGTTCTACCAAGAGAGCTAGTATCAATTATATTACTGTTTACAACAATAATATTCAGGCTATTTGTTTAACCAAGTTAATGTATCTTCCTTATATCACTAATCCTTTCACATATTTCCCTTTTTTTTTTCCTGTTTTTGTCTGCTAGCCATTGATGAGTCCCAAGGGGGGGGGGGATTCAGTTTCTTCCTTTTCCTTAATTGTAAGTGTTAGCTTAGTTTAATCACATTTGCATCGGTTGGGATTTCTTCACCTTTTCATTCTTGAGCAAATACTATTCTCCCTGTAGTCAATACATGTAAATTACATTCCCTTTGTTACACCTCAATCGAATACCCAAAATTTTTAGAATCTTGCAACATTTTCAAGTTTATCCTTGCTTTTTTCCATGCCAAGTGTATTTTAATATTGTTTAATTTTTCAAAATATTTTTTTTCCTCCAGTTTTATTGGTATTGCTTGGAATAAATATAGTAATCTTGGCAGGATATTCAATTTTATGGTGGCTACTCTTTCCATCAATGATAGTTGTAGATTTTTCCACTTAATCGAATTTGTTTTAATTGGTTGCACCAATTTATAATAACTTTCTTGACTACCTATATATTATTTGTTATTTTGCCCTCAGTCCGAAAACCGTGGCCTGAGAGTTCCCTCTGAGGGGAATACGCATACTTTGAATAGGGAACTGAAGTCTCCCCCAGACACCTTTTTCTGTCTGCAAACTGATAGCCTGTTGACCCAACTAAGCCAAAGTGTGAGAACCCTACATCGGAAGGGGAAACATGGGAAGCGGTAGTTCGAGGGCCCTGAGTGGAAACCCCCTGGGAGAGTTGTTGGAGGCTTGGGATGAGTGGCAGATGTCGACCCTAACTGGAATGAGAAAAAAAAAACAAGCAAAATGTATATGTAGAGAATGGGCTTTGCTGAGGGATACAGGAAGACCAATGTGGCTAAATAAAGGTACTTAAAAGAAAAAAGAAAAGGAAAATGAAACAAAAGGGCAATATATAAACAGGATCACATAGGATTTCTTTCTTTCTGTATCTCTTTCTTTGTCTTCTATGCAACCACGTGATTTGTTCCTTAAAATTTGTGCCTTCCCCAATTTAACTGAGATTTATTGTGGGAATGATCAGTGTGTGTGTAAATCTCAGAGTTTTGTTTTCCTCTCTGTGTCTTTGTTTCTGTGTGTGTGCGTGTGCATGTGTGTGTGTGTCTAAGTCTTTGTGTGTCCTCGAGGTAACTGTTGCAACTGTTAAATGTCCCTGATCCCTTCAGATATTAATTTTAAATTTTTAAGAATTAAAAACACTGAGAGAAATTGTCTTCTCCCAGTCTGGTCTGGCCAACTAGACTGGATGAGGAACAGAGTCAATTTTATTTCTTCTCTGTGCTTTTAAGAAAAACCCAAGGTTATTAGTGAATGTTTTAAGTTCGTTTACAAGAAAAGTTTCATCCTTGCATTTACTGTGTGTTTAAATGATTTTACCTGATCATCTTTCTCCTGAAGTATGTGAATCCAGTTTTTCTTTTCTCATCTGTTGTGTCTCCAATTTGTTGAAACTGGTTTATCTGTTCAGTAACTGCAATACTGATGTGTTATTTTTTTTTCTCCTCAAACCATGCCTGCAAGCTATCTACCCCCAACCAAATCTCTAATCCTTTTACAATGCCTTTCCTGGTAGAATTACCAGCGAAGGGGGGAGGGGACCCTTGTTCTTTGTCTTCCAGCCCTGCCACATGTGGAAGCAGATGCTGCCCCCTAGAGATATTCCATCCATTGGAGCCAGGAATTGGGTTTGGATCCAGCCTCCACTGAAAGTCATTACAGCAAACCAGAGTGGGCAGACCTTCCCAAGCCTGACTGACCACCCATACCACCAGGCCAAGCCTATGCCACCCAGAGACGTGAAGGAAAGGACCCTGAGATGGACCAGTAAAAGACTAAAAAAACTATTTTCAATCCCCAGAAGACAGTTAGAAAGATTATGGGGGAAGGGTGGAAATTCCTTGTAACTGAAAATTCATTGTGATGTGAAATCCATTGTAATGTTTTCCTTCTTGTATCGTTTATATTGTAACCAGTTTGATGTACTCATATAAGGATTTTATTTGAGAGTGGCTAGCCCAGCAAGTTCTGAACACTTTGTACTTTTGTCTGGTGGGAGGGAAAATCGTCCACATTTGTATTATCTGTATTGTAAAGCTAGCTGCATACACAGGCACATACACAGAGACACACCATTTAGAATTAAATAGAAACTAACCCCTTTCACCTACCTCCACACAAAGCTGCTCCTAGCTTTGTTTTAATGTGTTTTTTTTGTTTTGTTTTGTTTTTGTGTTGCTCTGAGGCACTAAGGCCCAAGCAGTCATATTGCCCTGCTAATTCCATGGGGGAGAGGGCATCTCCCTCAGGCAATTCCTGAAGAGATAGCAGAAAAGAGATCTCCAAACACCAAGTCTTGTCTGTGACTCACAAATGATGCTGCCCAGTTGCCCAGTAAAGCAGGATATCTTGCACTGGTGGTCTCATGAGTAGAAGTCCCAAGGCTCATTGTGTGTAACTTTAAAAATACTAAATAGCCTGGTTTGCACACTGGCTAACCTCAATTTGGCATCACAAACCCTGGAAGCTAAGAGCTAGGCAGGTAGTAACCATAACCTTGGAAATGGGCAGCTTGTAATTTAAAAGTTGTGAAGACAGTATAGAGGCTTGTGCTTACAACCTGACTGTAAGCTCACAAAAAGTACATCAAACATCTGAAAATTATTTGGCAAGAAAAATTGGATACAGCTAAACAAAAAACAAAAAAAACAGAAGTTTTCCCAGACCTTCATGGTTAAAAGCTTTTGGGAGCCACTGAAGGAATCCTTTTCTGTTGCCTCTTTTTTAATGCCTTTCCTTTGCATCAGAAAAAAAAATTAAAAGCATCCATCAAGTCTCCCTGATCTGATCACCTTTTAATCTTTTGTCAAAACTCTCATGTGTTTTGAAAAAAAAATGAGGGATTGTAGGAAGTTAGCACCCACCCCCCTCCTAGAAAATTGAAATAGCCTAGGAAATATTTAAAAAGCAGAATATTATATCTCCCTGGATGAGAAAAGGAGAAATATGTTTTAAAGACAAAGCAGCTTCCTACAGCTCCCTGCCCCCCCCCCCCCCCCAGCTCCAGGATGATGGGATTAAGGATGGCCCTCAGGAAATTATAGGATTACCCATCTCACTACATGTTCTGGGAAGATTGCATTAGCCAGCATTCAGGTGAAGCCATGTGGTCCAGACCAAGCCTACAAAGTTAAGACCCCCACCCCTGGGAGTCGGCAGCCAATGGGATTCATTTCTTGCACAGGAATAGGATTTATAAAAATCAAAGCAGAGATCCCTGCTGAAGCAGTCACTTCAATGAAGTGGCTTTGAAATACTTTGCTGAGCTTCAAAATGCTACACAGATCTAGTGGCTTTTCTGGTATTTGGGGGATTGTTATATATAACGTAATGTTACAATTTATTTATTTATATCCCACATTTGTTACTTTTGATAACTAACTCAAGGTGGTATGCATACTTAATACTCCTTCCTTCTCCTATCTTTCCCACAATAACTCAGTGAGATGGGCTGGGCAAAAAGAGGGCGACTGGCACAAAAGTCATCAGTTGGCTTTCATGCCTTAGGTTCTCCATACATTCAGGTAGGGAAAGTATGTTGCAGACTTCTTCGGTTAAAGAATTCTGACTGGTTGAGTCCAAGAAGAGGGCCTTCTCTGCCCATGTCCATTGGAATATTCTCCCCCCAAACGCAATGTGAGCCCCCAGGCTTTTTAAAAATATCTAAAAACTTGGCTCTTTCATATTGCTCTGGGCTCACAGTGGAGCATGCACCTGGAGCTAGTTAGCACCCTGAAGCCCTCCCCATCCTTTTAATTAACTTTTATTATTGAATATTAACTTACCTGTATTTTAATTTTTTATAATCAGTTTTATGTTTTAACTTGATCTGTACATCACCCAGAGTCCCTTTGTGAGGGAGATAGGCAGTTTCTAAATGTGACAGACAAACAAATGAATTCACAGTCACCAAGTTTCTAGCCTGGTGTCTTAATTACCAATGCAGAAAGTGGGGGAGGGGGGTCAGGATGTGATGAGCTGTCTTATATTTGAAAAGACTACAAATGAGTTTTATCATCTCATTAAAACACTTTACTGCCGATAACCTTGCTTCAAGCATCCTCATCCTCTTTCTCAGCTCTCAGTATGAGCAGCTATGCACAAATAATCCTGATGTGTGTATTAAATATTTATTATTTCTTGTGTTAATTGAATATCATACTATTGTGCTAGGCTGCCAATACCACTGCCTCCTCAATATTCACAGAATATTCAATTGGGTAATCACACCCAATTGTGTCAAAGCAATTTATGCCCTTGGCTCAAATCTTAAAGTTTTGTAATATCAGGCTCTTGACAATGTTGAATGGATGTCAAATTAATATTTATTAGACACTAGCCTAAACATTTACTATTTTTAAGAATAGGACATGGCAGAATTACAAAAGCCATTTGTTCAATGCCAGATTCTTTATCTGTGACTTTGTATGTCACTGTGCTTGGTTTCTTTCTTCTACAACTAACTAAGCTGAACACAACTGAGCTCTGGCACCAGTGAAAAAATCCTTCCCCAGAGGGGCAAGCTTGCCAATTGTCCAGGCTAATCTTCTTGTCATCCCAAAACCCAGAAGCACGGACTGCTACAAGGACAAGTTAGTGGTGATTTTCCCTTATAATATGAAGCCATCCCAGGAAATGGAAAATAAGAGCGCATTTTTTAAATAGTTTTGCAAAGGCTTTGTTTCAAATGTAGACTAGGACACGTTCTGCATTGGTTCAGCACAATTTAGGCTCTTTTCTAGACAATTGGAGGTTGCCACTGTGCTGTCTTTTTCTCAATCTACTCTCTCTGCCTTAAGCAAGGTGTGCAGGGAAATATTTCAAACCATTTATGGCAACAAAACATCGAAGATTCAGCTGAAAACCTGGCAAGGTCAATGTCCTCCAAAAGATCTGTCATCCCAACTATTTTATTTTTCTTCTGCTAAATAAATGAAGTAGCTTCAGGCATATAATACTTTGTCATTTTAACCTATGGGCTTATTTTTCCCAAGCTGAATCTTGGAGTGACTGCATTGGCTTGCCAATAAATTTTAAGTTACAAGGCTAGATCTCACCTTTTCCTTTTGGAATCTTGAACCACCGACCTTAGGGTCTAATTTACATACATCTACAGAAGCCATGTTTGAAACCATTCACTAGTTTTATTAGCACATTGGCATAGGTAATTCATGTACTTGCAGCCCAAAATATGAAAATCTGAGCATGTTTTTGTTTATAATTCCTTCCATTCAAGTTGGAAAAGTTCAAAATAATCTGGAATTTATCTCTATCACTGCTATTTGTAAAATAGCCAAAGTGAATATTTGAAAATAAATAAAAGTATATATGGTCATCCTTTAATTAAACTATGACATAAAGCTTTATATAAGTGATATACATATCTATAAGTCACTGTTAATACAATATTTTTATCATAGTTCTTGTTTTCCTTTTTCTTTTTAAAGTAAGAAATAAATAAAAGCAACAAAAATGTAAAAACATTTCTACATAGCTGATTTTTTTACATTTTGTTTTTGTTTTGGGAATAGATTTTCATTTTTTTCTTACACAAATCTACTCTAAACAATCTTCTAAATACAATATATTACTTAGTGTACTTTAAAATCACAAAAGATGCCTCCATAAATAGCCATACTCCAACTAGAATCCTAAAATTTGTAAATTCTTGAATACAACTTCTGAAAATTAAAAGAGACAAAAAAAAGAAAACAATAGGAAAGTGGAGGGGAGGGGAAGGGAAGGGAAGAGGCTAGTATATTGAACTTATATATCTCCTTCATACAACTGCATATAAAAATTTTTAATAATAGAAGAAATAAAAAAACACATGAAATTAGGAACGCTGTATAGACACATATATACAGTTTAACTGAATGTAAAATAAACAATGATTACTTTCAAAAGAACTGAATAAGAAAAAAAGTGTTTATTGGGGTAGTTGTATATAAAAGATTTATAATGATGTACATGGCATACAAAAAAGTGCATTGCAATAATTTACCCTATCCTAGAAATATCCTGACAAAACTTTACAATACCAAACATCTAGGATAACATGATTCACTGAAACAAAATGAAATGACTGACATCTGAATCCCTGCAGTTTCAGATTTACCCTGATCTACATAGTCCTAACTCCCAGTAGCACTGGCAATACAGTTTCCAAATCCAGGGGAGTAAAACAATCGCATTGCATTGATGCCTTGTTTCGAGACTTCCTGTAGACATTGGACTGACTGGCTGGTATGGAAAGAAGCAATTGTACCTTTGAACTGATCTAGAATTTATAAGGTTGTTAAAATTTTAATGTTTTCTATAATGTATTGAACATTTTAAAACATATTTCTAAAAGGAGTACTAATATGTTCTTCCAAATTGGTTTGTGTTTGATAAGCAATTCTAAGCTATGTGGGAAAATAGGTTAAGAATTGTATAGTTGTAGCCATTTTTTAATATTTCAAACGAGAAGAATTTACAATGCAACTATTTTTGTCAATAACATATATCGTCAGCCTGTTCAGAATATCCACTGATACAGCATAGATATCAGTGGAGGAAACTTATTCAAAGCTCAGTATTTGAATTTCTGAAACATGAGTCTTGCGTGTTTTCATCTGGTTCAAAGTTCCATTCCACCCCATTTTCTTACTCTTGCACATGAGAAAGAAACTGAGCCCACCTGCAGTTTTTCCACTTCATTTTTCAGTATAATGTCCCTCTTGTGTTTCTTGAAGAAGTATCCTTAAGAGGTTTGCAGTTTTGATTTTTGAACCAAAATGCAAAATGCTCCCATCTGGTTTCATCTGAAGCCAAATGCATCATCTAGAAATAATGCCTGTAGGCAAAAGAAAAAAATTGCTTTTGCAACCGAAAGCTAGAGCTTTCTATGCTTCGCGTAGTAAAGGCATTTCCTCATCTCTCTCTCCTTCTCCCCCTCTCCCCCTCTCCGTCTCTCTCATACATACATTTTTTAAAAAAGATTGTTGCAAGTCCTCATACTTGATATAAACAAAAATTACTTTGTCAAGCAGCTGCCATACACCTTTATCCCAAAATGCTTTCAATAATTAAGCAATACAAGATAAGAGGCAGCATACACTCTCAGAGAGCCAAAGAAGTATTATGGGTCAGACAGGTGTATTCAGCAGGGAGTGAGAAATGACATTTTGGAAGAATAAGACATGTACTGCTAAGCTGGCTAAACTGACAGGTAGGTTTTTGCCTTTGGAATCTCTGAAATATGCCTAAATGGCAAGAGACCCAGTTATGGATATACTGTTTTTAACAGATTTAACTGTAAGAAAAAAAACTAAGAAAATAGTATAATTAGACTTTTGTTACTTCAAAAGGTGATAGCTTCAATATAGACTGCCTTCTTTCTGCATTGATTTCCGCTAAGCTTATTAATTAAACCTTATTAATATTCTGCTTTGATACTGAAAGATGGGAGGGAAAGGTTAATAAAGACAAAAAAACTTATAGAAATTTTAGAGGGTTTCTTTGTTTGTTTGTTTGTTTTGCAAGTACCAGTCCATTAAGTGTTCTCATTTGTCCTGCATTCATGTTTCCTTTCCCATGAGAATGAAGAAATGTCCTTCAGTGGGAGACCTGCCTTTCCTCTAGAATTACTGCATGCACATGGCAATAACAGTCACAACCATGGATTTCTATGGGAATACACTTGCAGTAGGTGCCAAAATGTTGTACTTTGGAAAGCAGCCTTGACTGGAGTCCATTCTAGTCTCTTTTTCCAGTCAAAATCTACACAAAGCTATGAAACCTACATATAAAAATAAATTATGCTTCTGAAAGCTGCATACTAGTTCGCACATTAACTTTCAGATTTCACAATAAAATGATATGACTGACTCTGAAGGAAACAATAAAAAAACTAATCATTCTTGCTCGATTAATATGTTTGGAGCATTAGTCTCTATATTTAACTGAGGACTTCAAGAAAACAGATTCTAATAAAAGTTTAATAAGCTCATTGTAATAATGCTCCCATAACAGGAGAAGCTATGAAAAATGGAATCAAATGTTGGTAGAATTTTGAATGGATTTACAAGTCTATAGACAGATGAATAGCTGCTAGATCCAGGTGTATGGTCCAAAATATTTTTTCTAATTGTTTTACAAATGTACACAGTATACAGACTGACACTGATAGCAGGGAATATTCTATCTTTATAAAAAAAGTGTCCTGGTTTAACTTTCTTTGATTTTACGGTAATGAAGATTGTTAAAAACAAGCAGAGCCAGATTAATCTTATTCCATTTTTGATCTGATGACTTTCCTAAGTAGAACATGATAAAATTCTGTGTAGGTAATGTATCTCAATTTCAGCAAAGTATTTGACAGTGTACCCCATAACATGTTGATAGCTATAAGTTGAATGGTATGATAGTTCACTGGATAAATAGACATAAAATCATACTCAGAATGCTCATAAACAGTTTGTCACTAAAGACAAGTTAGACATTAGAAAATTCAGGGGAACATTCCTATTAATGATTTGGATAAAGAAGTAAAATTTATTGAATTAAAGAATTTTTGTCCTGATTTTATTTATGATGGCTTAATCAGGGTGGCATACATAGCTAATGAAAGCTCCTGCCTCCTATTTTTCCTATAATAAACCTGAGACTTAGGTGGCTTGAGTTGAGATAGAGTAACATAATTGGATGGGATAATTAATTTGTTTAGAAAACACAAAATTGTAGATGGACTTGATAGGATAAAAAGATAAGTTGAAAATAACCACATGAAATTTAGCAGAGCCTAATTCAAAGTTTCTGACATAGGAAAAAAACATATTAATTGTACAGATATAGGCTGGGGAATACATTCAGAGTATAATTGATCATGAGCTGAGTAGTATGACCTAGTTTGTGCAAAGACAAATATAATATTATCCTGCATCAGCAGAAGTATACTTCCCACTTCACTGCATGCTCTGATTCCACTGTATCCCGCCTTGGTCAGGTCAATCTCAAGTATTTATACCATTAAGAAAGGTTCAGTGAAACAAAAATGGATGCACAGAAAGACAAATTAAGAATGATCAGGAGAAAAATAAAAGTAAGAAAAAACTGCTTATGTTTTGCCTTGAGAAGATAGGCCTGAGGGGAAAGAATATAGTAGCATTGTTCAAGTACTTGCAGATATCATGTACAAGAAGACAATTGATAAGATATTAGTCTTTAACTATCCTGTCACAAGAACACTATATTAATACTTCTACTGGAGTAAATCTCAAATACAAAACATTAGTTAAGATTCACTTACAATCTCTCCAGGTTTATGGATTAGCAGTCACATTCATAAGAAAATTACATTCCAAATCGTATTTATTCATATTACATATTTAACAAAAGAATAAAATAGTATGCCGCAATAATGATAGTGTATTTTTCAAATTTTATATCACTGCACTGCAGCAATCTGTTCAGGTAGTTGCTGTGGGTGTTGTCGTGGTTCGCCGGCAGCCAGTGCAGCCGGCAGTGGAATCAGACAGTGGGGAAGACCAGTCAGGGAATCTGGAGAGGACTCGGATGAGCGTCCTGAGTCCATTACAGAGATAGGGCCAGGACCATCTGGGAGTGGGATGCTGCCTTCAGAGCCTTCGGAGTCTGGCAGCAGTGAGGTACAGGAGCCAGGGTAGCCTGTTCCCAGTGCACATGTGCACAGAGCTGCTAGAAGACGAGAGCAGCTGAAACAAAAGGGGCAACTCAGGAGTAAGGCTGGGAGGTGATTGCCCCTCCCATAAGGGATAAAAGTCAGGCCAAGATGACGAAACCTTTGCAGGAAGCAAAGTAGTTCGATTGGTTCTGAGTCATCCTCTTACATATTGGCAAAAAAATATTCAGAAAATAAAATACAAGCTGAATAGTCAAGACCTTGTTGATGATCTCCCGCCTAGACTATGCCAATGCTCTCTACATGGGGCTGCCTTTGAAGAGCATCCAGAGGCTCCAGCTGGTGCAGAATGCGGCCGCGCGGGTGGTGTGGAGGCTCCTCGGGGGTCCCATGTTACACCACTTCTGTGCGAGCTGCATTGGCTCCCGGTGGCCCTCGGGTGCGCTTCAAGGTCTTAGTTACCATCTTTAAAGTGCTCCATGGCTCGGGACCAGGATATCTGCGAGACCGCCTCCTGCCATTATCAGCCTCCCGCCGACCGATACACTCCCATAGAGTCGGCCTCCTCGGGGTGCCGCCAGCTGGATGGCTGGCAACCCCGAGGATGCGGGCCTTCTCATTGGGAGCACCCCCTCTCTGGAACGAATTACCCCCGGAAATGAGGACCATCCCTGATCTCATGATCTTCTGTCGTGCGTTGAAAACTTATTTATTTCAGCAAGCCAGTCTGGCCTAGGGGTTTTTAAAATTTTAATTTGGTTTTAATTTTTCTTAATTCCTGTGTTTTAATCTTTGTAAAGCCAACATATTTAATTCTTTTAATTTTTAAATATTGTATGTGTTTATATGTGCTTTTATTCTGGCTGTTCACCGCCCCAAGTCCCTTGGGAGAGGGGGCAGTATATAAATCTAAATAAATAAATAAATGATCCAAATTCTGTAAAGGACCTTGGAGTACTCATCTCTAATGATCTAAGTGCTAGAGCCCATTGTAATTACATAGCCAAAAAGGCATTAAGAGTTGTTTACCTAATTCTATGTTAGCTTTTTCTCTGGTAAGATCACTCTATTAACTAGAGCATACAAAACATTTGCTAGACCAATATTTGAATACGGCTCATCAGTCTGGAACCCGCATTACATATTTGATATTAATACAGTTGAGAAAGTTCAGAAATATTTCACAAGAAGAGTTGTCCACTCGTCTAATTGTTGCAGAATACCTTATGCCACCAGACTTGAAATTTTAGACCTAGAAAACCTAGAACTATACCGCCTTCGGTCTGATCTAAGTATAGTATATAAAATTATACATTGCAATGTCCTACCTGTCAATGAATATTTCAGTTTCAACCATAACAATACAAGAGCACACAATAGATACAAACTCAAGGTTAATTGCACCAAATTTGATTGCAGGAAATACGACTTCAGCAACAGGGTGGTCAATGTCTGGAATACTCTACCTGACTGTGGTTTCTTCCCCAAATCCCAAAAACTTTAACCTTAGACTGTCCACTATTGACCACACCCCTTTCCTAAGAGGTCTATAGGGGGCGTGCATAAGTGCAACAATGTGTCTACCATCCCTGTCCTATTGTTTCTTTTTATTTTTCTTATATGTATCCATTTCATGTATTCATAACTATGTTATACTTACACCTGTTATCTTATAAACACTTGACAAAATAAATAAAATAACAATAAAAAATCCTGGAAGCTCTTTGTACTTTGGTTGGTTTTTCTTGTATTTCGGTTGGTTTCTGTTCTAGTTAATTTGATACTTCTGTTTTTGGCAGCACTTCACAGAACTGAAAAGTGTGTGCTTATCTTTGGGAATTGTTTGAGCTTGTTATAAGTAAATGTGGGTGTTATACTTGAGAAACTAAAGAACCAGACTGTAGCCATTTTGTGTTCGTAGAATGACCTTTTTAGAAGAACAGAGAAGTTGAGAAATATGTTTTTGTATAAGAAACATGTGGTATTGGGAAATGTCCTTGGACGAGATTCCAGAATGTAAAAGGAACAACTTGACATTATATAGACATATTAATCAAAAATATAATCCTCTGATAATTGCACCACCGGATATCTGGAGATAAATCCGGGAAAAGGATGTTGGTATCAATCCAAATGTCAAGTAAGAAGAGGTCATTGGAAATACCCATAACTTTCCTATGTAACTATGTAACTGAAAAACAACATGTGATCTGTACTTGTTTATACCATTATATTTGAGTATAAATATATGGTCTGTCTGGTAATCAGGGTTCTCCTTTGTCTCATACTAACTTTGGTATGGGTTAAAGGGTGCCGGTACTGCAGTATCTTCAATAAAGCCAGTTACGTGTTTCAGTATTTCAAGTCTGTTCTAATTATTTCTGCTCATATGCATGACAAGTTTTGGCGAGCCAGGCAGGAGACAGGACAAGGACTCTGGAGGTGGTTCTTCTGGGCTGCAAAACGGGGCCCCCTGCTGCTGTTCTGCGGGGTTTTGTGCTTTGGATGAGCCTCCGTCCAAGGGCCTTGCTCCTGGTGACCTGCGTTTGGTTGACTGATTGCTGGGACCGTGCTGGCTTCCAGTGGCCATGGGTGAGTTGTGGTGCACCGAGGAATCAGGTGAGCTCTATCAGAGTTTTTTTTTATATATATCTATATATCTATAGATATATTTTAGGGACTTGTGTTGCAACGTTTTTTTTTGACAGTCTAATATTTTTGTTCCTCTCTTTTGAAACGTTTCATATATTTTTTTTTTTCTTCTCTAAATGAAGGCTTGTTCGGCTTGTATGCTTTTTTACTTCGTGTCTGGAGTGTGTGTTTGTGCAGAGGGGTCTGTCTGTGCTGTTACATTGTTTATTCTCCTTTTCTCTGTCTCATTTCCTGTGAATAGGGGGGCGGAAATGGGGAATTTATTTTCCTGGTTAAAGAAACCAGCTGTTGCTAGTGAAGTTCCTTCCATTCCTATGTCATCTCCTCTTGGGGAGTTAATAAATCAGTGGAATGAGGCATGGTTAGTTCAGTATACTAAACTTTTGGATACGATATGGTTAATTGGGCTGTGTACAGCTCGCTGGCCGGATCATATCTTGAAACCTCTGGATTATAGTCACGGTTTGGGGAGTCTAATGTATATTGGATTAATGCTTTAATGGATGTCTTGACTAAAAAGAGGTAGGTTTCCCAATTGTCTTATGTTGTGCCTTGGTATCATGTACACTTTACCGATCCATTTCCTCCTCTTGGGAAAACTTCTAAGAGACTTTTGTATATAAAGGAAAGTGATAAGTGGGATCCTTTGGATTATGCTGGTCCTGTACGTCCTCCTTATAATGTAGCTAACTCTGTGCAAGATGTGGGAGAAAAGAGGAGGGGAAGTTCCTCCGCAGTTTCTCACTATAGAGAGTTAAAACAGGAGTTGGATTCATTAGCAGTTGCTGGACCTTCTAGTGGAGCTATAACTAGATCCAGAGTGAGAAAGGAACAACAGGTGTTATATCCATTACGTGAAATGCCTAATGGAGTTACAGCTGAGGGAGTTCCTATAACAACATTTGTAAATGTCCCGCTTACGTCTTCAGATTTGAGGAATTATAAGTTGTCTATGCCATCTATTCAGGTTGATCCAATATCATTATCACAGAGTTTAGATTTATTCTTGGGTCCTGATATTTATGCTTATGTGGAATTACAGCATATCTTGGGATATTTTTTTTCTCCTGAGGAGTGAGGGCAGATTAGCGAGCTGGCATAGTATACTGGAATAAGACACAGGAAGGTGTAGTAAATGCGGTAGATGGTGAAGATAAGTTTCCTTTGGCAGATCCTGGTTGGGATAGTCAGGTTCCAGAGGATAGAGTACAGATGATGGATATGAAGAAACTTATTGTGCAGGGTGTGAAAACTGCTGTACCTCAGGGTAGAAATCTAGCTAGAGCATTTGAGGTAGGTCAGTTAAAAGATGAGTCTCCGGCTGAATTCTTGACTAAAATCAAGGATAGTTTAAATAAGTATTCTGGTCTTGCCCCTGAAACACCAGAATATCAGGCTTTAATGAAATTGCAGTTTGTTACTAAAGCCTGGAGTGATGTGCAGAGGAAACTGCAGAAGATATAGAGATGAGCTGAATCGGACATAGCTACTTTGTTGCAAGAGGCCACCAAGGTGTTTATTGGTCGCAATCTTGCAAAGTCTCGTCAGAAACCCCAAATTATGTTTCCAGCGTTGAAAGCTGCTACAACCGAAAAGGTAGATAAGCCAGTTGGACTGGTTGCAGCTACTAGAAGAGCTGGAGGTCCATCTGCTAGAGGTGGATGGAAGCGTCCTGGGAGAGGACGGAGGGGATTTTTTCCTTGAATAGGAATAGAGAATTAAAAGGTAGTAGACATTGTTTTGCTTGTGGAAAGGAGGGGCATTTTGCGAGAAATTGCCCGGACAAGCAAAGACTGCAACGAAGAGAATAGAGACTGTATACCCTAATTGAAGATTAGGGGGGTCAAGGGCTCCTGACGTTGGAGTCCCACCGGGAGCCTTTAGTAAATTTGACGGTGGGACCTAAAGAAATAAGTTGCATTTTTCTGATAGACACAGGGGCAGCTAGAACGTCTTTGTGTGAGTTACCTGAGGGTCTTACTCAGGAGGGAAAAATGATGATAGTCTCTGGGGTTAAAGGGGAACCCTTTGAAGTTGCAGTTATTGAAAATGTGTCTCTGAAGGGGGAATACTCAGAGATAACATTAAATGTCTTGTACATACCTGAAGCAGGTATGAACCTTTTAGGACGAGATGCTTTGTCTTTATTAGGATGTAAGCTTATCTTTTCTGCAGATAAATGCACAATTCAGCTATTAGATAGTGAACAGGAGAAATATATAGATCCTATTGTGTGGGAAGAAAAAGGAAACAGAGGTGTTTTGAAACTCCCACCTGTTGAAGTGATTTTAAAAGAGGTTGCTGAGCCAGTGAGGCGGAAGCAATATAATATTTCTCCAGAAGGGAGACGTGGTCTAAAGCTAGTGATAGAGTCTCTTTTAAGGGATGGACTAATTGAACCTGCAATGTCACCATATAATACACCTATCTTACCTGTAAAGAAACCTGATGGGTCCTTTCGTCTAGCAGATCTGAGGCTCATAAATAGGTTGGTAGTAGAATGACATATTATTACGCCAGATCCCTATACATTATTGGGGAGGATTCCACATGAGCATAACTATTTTAGTATAATAGATTTGAAGGATGCTTTTTGGACGTGTCCTTTGGCTGAAAACTCGAGGGATATTTTTGTTTTTGAATGGACAGATCCAGATACATATCGAACTCAACCATATCGATGGTGTGTGTTACCACAGGATTTTTCAGAAAATCTTAATTTGTTTGGACAGGCATTAGAGCAGGTCCTTGAAGGGTTTAGCCTGTGGGGATAACAGTATCGCAATATGTGGATGATTTGTTGGTTTCAGGAGAGAAGAAACGAGAGGTAGAAAAAGGCACTAATGTTTTGTTAAATTTTCTAGGGCAACAGGGCTTGAGAGTGTCAAAGAAGAAACTACAATATGTTGAGTCTGAGGTTAAATATTTAGGATATTTAATTAGTCATGGAAGTAAGAGAATAAATCCAGAAAGGATTGAAGGGATAGTTAGACAGCCTATACCGAAAAATAAGAGGGAAGTTCGGAAGTTTTTGGGATTGTTAGGATATTGTCGTCTATGGATAGATGATTATACAACTAAGGTTATATTTCTATATGAGAAATTGTTAGTTGATGAACCATGGGAGGTTATATGGAATAATGAAGAGATAAATAATATTGAGAAGCTTAAGCATGATTTAATACAAGCTCCGGTACTAAGTTTGCCTGATTTAAAGAAACTGTTTCATTTGTCGCAGTTGAATATGGAATAGCTAAGTGAGTTCTGGCTCAGGTCTGGGCTGGAAAGAAAAAGCCTGTAGCATGTTTATCCAAATTGATGGATCCAGTAGTACGTGGTTGGCCTTTATGTATACAGGCAGTGGCGGCTACAGCTATATTGGTAGAAGAAAGTAGGAAGTTAACTTTTGGAAGTGCTTTAGTGGTAAGCAGTCCACATCAGATGAGAACTATTTTAATGCAGAAAGCACATAAATGGCTTACACATGCTAGGTTATTGAAATATGAAGCTATTTTATTATCTCAGGAAGATTTGCTCCTCTCACTGGACAGGAATTGAAATCAACTGAATTCCTTTCGGGAGAGAAACAAGAATGGGATAATATAGAGCATGATTGCATTGAGGCTATAGATTTACAGACGAAGATAAGAGAGGATTTGGAGGATAGCCCGATAGAGGGAAGTATTAATTTGTTTATAGATGGATCTTCTAGAGTAGAAAACGGTAAACGAATGAATGGATATGCAATTGTGAATGGAGATACGTCTGAAGTACTGGAAATGGGCACAAGTATGGATGCTCTGCACAAGTATGCAAAGTTTTTGCTTTATTACAAGCCTTGAAACTTAGAGAATGAAGTGGGTAATATCTATACTGATTCTAGATATGCCTACGGTATTTTACAAACTTTTGGAAAAATTTGGGTAGAAAGAGGACTGATTACAAGTAAAGGAAAAGAAGTAAAACAAGTAGATCTTATCAAAGCTGTATTAAAAGCAGCTGCAGTTCCGGAACGTTTAGCTATAATACATGTTGAAGCTCATAAGAAGGGAAATTCTAAGGAGATTTTAGGAAATAAATTAGCAGATCAGGCAGCTAAAGAGGCTGCCCGTAAAGGAAGAGAAGTGAAGCGAATGGTTTTAATTCCTGTTTTGGAATGGGATGGAACACCAGAGTTCACTGATGAAGAAGAAAAGCAAATGCAATTGGAAGGTGCTACTTGTGTTGATGGAAAATGGGTAACAAATGATGGTTTACAAATGGTTAATAAACTTATTATGAGAAACATAATAGAGAAAGTACATGAAGGTACTCATTGGGGAACACAGGCACTTGTGGATTTTGTGAAACGGAAGTATATTTGCAGAGGAATGTTTACAATAGCTATGCAAATATGTAGAAAATGTATACATTGTATACGAATAAATAGGAAAATGATGAGAAAAACATTACTAGGAGGAAGGGATTTAGCTGTCTGGCCATTTCAGAGGAAACAAGTCGATTATACTGAAATGCCAGCTGTAGGTATATTGAAATACTTATTAGTTATAGTTGATCATTTAACAGGATAGGTGGAAGCTGTTCTGTGTGCGAGAGTGAATGCACAAATGACTGTGAAGTTAATATTGGAACAGATATAGATATAGATATGCATTGATAGTGCATTTATAATGATAGAGGTACACATTTTACTTTTCATGTGGTAAAAGAGGTATAGGAAAGAATTGGAAATAGACTGGCAATAGACCTGTTGGGTTTTTGCCTCAGGTGGGGTGAAGAATGAGACCTATAAAACAATATATTAAGGAAATTAATGTTAGCAGTTTAATTACCCTGGATGAAATGTTTACCTCTAGCTCTATTGTGAGTGTGTACTAGTTTGAGAAACAAAAGATGTTGAAATTTCATTGTATGAAATGATATTTGGCATACCTTATACTGGAAGTGTGGGTATGTTTAGAGTTGTATTTGAAGATATTTTATTTTGTTTAGAAAATATATACAGGGACTGTCCCAGTGTTTTTCTCTTTTAAGGTCTAGTGGACTTTTGGCGCAAACACCACCGTTTGATTTCCGAGTGTATGATTTTAAGAGTGGAGACTGGGTCCTGATTAAGCAGTGGAGAGCTTTTGGAAAGCTGAGGCCTATCTGGGAAGGACCGTTAAAAGTACTGTTGACTACTGAGTCTGCTGTTCATACATCGTTCGTATCTACAGGGATTTGTGGATTCGGTTCCTGTTTCCAGTGGAAGCAAGCTTCGGAAAGACTGGACTTTTTATTTTCTATTTCTTTTAGATAGTGGGAATAGATAACTACATGTCTAGTTTAGCTTAGGTTTGTGGAACTTTGAGATGTATTGTTGATTATTTGGTTGCATGTAATACATTTTTCTTTGTATTGTTTAGTATTTTAAGACATGAAATAATAGACTGTTGAACACAGGTATTATATCCTCTGTGTGCGGAAGAAGATAAAGAAGTGGATGTAAGTCCCCAGAGACCGGTTGTAAGTTTTGAAGTGTAAAACTACATACGTTAAGGTGGGTGGGGGCCTAGTCCATTTGTGAATATGATGTGGATAGTGATTATTGCCTTATGTGGGGTTGGCATGGAGGCGTCTGAGATATTGCCTGGTTATTCATTAACATGGCAATGGTTATGTTTCCAAACTGAACCCGACAGTACTGAATATGAAGGGCAGATATCACTGACATTGATGAAATTTATGGCTGAGGTTGGAAACTGTATAAGATCCACCTTGGATGATGGTCCATATTTGAGAAATATCAAGCATGTAACCGCACATATGACATATGACATGAGGACTTGTCTAAGAGGATGAAACAACTATATGATCGTTGTTTTGACCTGTATGGCAATTATTCTCCTTCCTATATGAGACCTAGAGCTCTGGAAGAAATGTTATTTATGCCATTCATTGAATTAAGAAATACTCTAATGAGGTTGAGGTTTTTGTGTGACAGTTGGTTAGTGCAAAATGTTCATTTAACTGGAAAAGTAGATGTACAGTTAGATGTTTTGAAGTACCAAGGATTCTACAGAGAAGTGTAAGATACTGAAAGGAACAGAGCCTAATGTGAAAAGTGAAAATGTTGTTCTGGAATTAATGAGAGTAGCTTTGAATAGTTTTTCTTTTTGTGTGAAAGGAAAGACTACAGTTACAGACATCATGTCTATTTGTTTTATAACAGTTCCAGTGTCAGAAGAATTTTTATGGTAGAGTTTATCCTGATGATATTTTA
The DNA here is from genome assembly GCA_023653725.1 of Bungarus multicinctus. Lineage (NCBI taxonomy): Eukaryota > Metazoa > Chordata > Lepidosauria > Squamata > Elapidae > Bungarus > Bungarus multicinctus. The sequence continues at coordinate 33,863,746 of CM042848.1, forward strand.
TATATTTGTAAAAGGTGATACCTTGTTTGGATTTCCTGTGAGGCCAACAAATGGACTAATCAGGAAAGCTGATACTTTTTCAGCTTATGATTGTATTAAGTATAAACGTGCAGGTGACAAAACGATTTATACTTATTTACCTACTGCAAAAGTTTTTTTTTATTGAATGGAGGCTGAAGACATAGATGGAATGACACATGTGTTGTATTTACCTAGAAGTTGGTTGATGTCTTGTAGAGCATATGTATATACATTAATGTGCAATTGGTCGTTTAATGACTGTTATGGTAACTGCCCATACTAGGGGTGAACATGTAAAGAAATATGGAGAACAACGTTAGTGGTTAGTGATACTTCTTTTACAGACTGTAATGATATGTAAGTTGTGTTTCTGTTGCTGTAAGGTTAAAAAACCTGAGGGAAAACGTAAGGTATATAGTCAACAGGAAGTGAGACTTATGTTGAGAGAGTTTGATGATCATTCTCAAGTATAAACGGTAATAAAAAGAAAGGGAGGAGTTGTTATAAGTAAATGTGGGTGTTATACTTGAGAAACTAAAGAACCAGACTGTAGCCATTTTGTGTTCGTAGAATGACCTTTTTAGAAGAACAGAGAAGTTGAGAAATATGTTTTTGTATAAGAAACATGTGGTATTGGGAAATGTCCTTGGACGAGATTCCAGAATGTAAAAGGAACAACTTGACATTATATAGACATATTAATCAAAAATATAATCCTCTGATAATTGCACCACCGGATATCTGGAGATAAATCCGGGAAAAGGATGTTAGTATCAATCCAAATGTCAAGTAAGAAGAGGTCATTGGAAATACCCATAACTTTCCTATGTAACTATGTAACTGAAAAACAACATGTGATCTGTACTTGTTTATACCATTATATTTGAGTATAAATATATGGTCTGTCTGGTAATCAGGGTTCTCCTTTGTCTCATACTAACTTTGGTATGGGTTAAAGGGTGCCGGTACTGCAGTATCTTCAATAAAGCCAGTTACGTGTTTCAGTATTTCAAGTCTGTTCTAATTATTTCTGCTCATATGCATGACAGAGCTTAATTCCGGCTGGGAATGAAAACAATTTCCAGCGTTGCAATAAAATAGGTTTTGCTTTTAAAACAAGTTTGTGAATAATTATGGTTTACGAAGCCTGGGTCAGAACAGGTGTCTCTGTGGTAGGTTAAGCTGACCTACTAGGTTTGTCTTGCCATTACTTTGTACTGATTGATGCCCTTCATGCCTGAATAATACTGTGCCATTAACAATGTGTGGTGATTGATGGGTGGCAATTGTTATGAAAATGGTGCAGTTATCTCTTGAATATATTAGCATTATTTCATTTTATTTTTTGCCCCTGGAGATGAATGAAATCATGATCATGTTACATTGCCATTATCAATTCAGAATAGCATCACCATTAGATCAAACTGCCTGTAACATTCCTATCAGAAAAAGCAGGCAATATGGCACTCATTCGCCAAAACACAGCCTCTATTGAATAGTTTCATAATAATATATATTAGCTTTTAAAGTATGACATAATCCATCTGTCATGTTTATTATATGTTTTTTATTTAAGTATTAGTACAGGTAGTCCTCAACTTATGACCAAAATTGAACCCAAAATTCCTGTTGTTAAGTGAGACATTTATGTGTGTTTTTCCTTTTGATCTTTCTTGCCATAGTTGTTATGAGAATTACTGCAGTTAATAAGTTAGTAACCAGTTGTTAAGTGAATCTGGTTCCCTATTGACTTTGCTTATCAAAAGATTATAAAAGGTGATTCCATGACCTTGGGATACAGCAAGGGTCATAAGTATGAACCAATTGCCAAGCATCTGAATTTTGATCATGGGAAATTTTGATCAAAGTTGTAACTGTGAAAAATGATCATGTCATTTTTTTCAGTGCCATTGTAATTTTGAATGGTCACCAGATGAACTGCTGTAAATCAAAGATTATCTGCATACTGTTGTGATTCGCCAGCAGCAATCAGGAGGATGTTCCCAAGAAGCCTGTGCTGGGTGTGAGTGAAAGCAGGATGATTCATGGAAGAGCAGCACAGGCGACTCGGGAGTAAGAATGCTAATTAATGACCCTTCCCTCTAGGGAATATAAGCCTGGTTTCAAACGGCTTTTGCCTTTGCAAAAGTTTGAAGGAGTTAGTGTGATGATTACAGACTCTGATTTATTGGACTAATTGGCTGCAACCATCTGTTATCTACAAAGAGGGTTATTTGTGGAATAAAGCCGTGAATGTTTCAGTTTTGGAGTTTATCTGTGTTTGCTTTCGGAAACTTCAACTGGGACAGAACACATACATTTATAGAAGCATCACTATCTTGTGTTGGAGTGGGAAAGGTATGTCATCTGCTTCTATCAGGACCAGATAGAAGATCTTTATTTAATTAGTAACTCTCAAATATTTAGGCTAGCTTTTTTATTTCAGAAATGTTTTTAATCAGGTCCAACATAACAAGATTTAAAAAATAAAATGCAAATGATAAATGCAGAAGGAAAGGATGATTCCACTCTAATTTTGTTGTTTTCCAAATGTTCAAGTTAACTTTACTGTAGTTAACCCAGAGAGATGTACATTTTCTGCTCTATCAACCCCCTGAGAATGGGCTTGTGTTTCCTTGCTGATGTAATCTCATTAGTAATGAAAATGTATTCCAAAAGGAATTATTGCCTATTTTGTACTTTGCTGGAATCAGCAAGATCGTTTGCGGGGTTTAATTAGCTTTTCCTTATTTAGAGTTGACTTTCCCTAGTAAAATGTGTGTAAAAGTGCAAAGGTTTAGTAGTTAAATGCTAGAATCTATACTGAAGATTAATATTCTGCTCACATTTTGAATGAAAGACCCCATAAATATAATGAGAATAGTTTTGAACAATATTTCAAAACAAAAATCTATTAAACTAATCTGTTCCCTATGCACACACCACAAATCCATATGTCAGTGTTTGGATTTGATCCTTGAAACTAAAGCTAGAAAATAATTTTGTCTTGAAAAATAACATGCACCTGAAAACAACACACCTATACACATATATTATATGAACTATAGAGCATTATCAAGAGATGCCCTGCAGAACACAATGGGGCAAAAGACAATTTTTATTTGCAATCCAGCTCAGTTGTCCAAGCTTCTATTCAATTTCCTGACCTTTATTGCCACTGCTATGCTCTCTGGTCACTATTTGCTATCCTTAAAATGTGAGAGCCAAATTCTGAGAATGTTGGGGCTACTGTCTAAATCCTTTTGGTCCAGATGTTCACTTAGCTTCATGTTTATTATCTGTTCCTTGTTTTCAAAGGCTTTTAAATTATTTATGATATTAGTCCATTGTTAATTGGCCTTTAGGTTTAATGTTCACTGTTTTGTGTAGTTTTGATGGGGTCCCTGTTTTATGGGATACTTTTACTATTGGGAGAATATTATCTAAAAAAGAGGATACAAATATGGATCTATATAACGGCTATCTTTGAAGACCATTAGAAGCTGTAGCTAGTCCAAAATACAGCAGTGTGAGCAGTTATGGGAATAAATTAGTATACCCATGTAATATCTCTATTACGCATTAGTTATCCACAGGGCTTAGGTACAATTTAATATGCTGATATTGACCTATATTTCTCTTTATATTGTTGAGCCTGGCAACCTGGAAGACCACCTCTCTGGATAGATCCAAACCAGGGGACCTATTCCCAGGTTTCACCTTTAAAAGAGTGCTATTTATATCTTTCAAAAGTTGGATAATCCCAACCATAATATTCTTTAAATGGGCTTTAAAGACCTGACTTTTTAACAAAGTATTAGTATAGAGTTTATATCTTCTAAGGGAAAATTGTGTGAATGTGTTACTTCTGTTTATGCCAGAATTGTTGCTTTCTTTTATTAAATGTGTCTCACTTCTACTGTACTCAGATTTATTATAACTAAGGTTGTCTTATAAATTTGATTAAAATCAAATCAAATCAGCATAATAATAGCCATATGTGTTATTTAACCATGCAATCTTTTATTTTCATTAGTGCCAGGGTGTTCTCTATATCTACGCTGGCCTTTCCATTCAAAGGTCATATATCTTGTTCTATTTGAAATTTTCTTCTGTTAAAAATTATTTTGTAGACCATGTTGTCTCTGTCCTCTGGAATTTCTTTGTTAGAAGCCACATCAGCTTTCATGTCTGTTCAATACCTAGCCTTATTGCCATATAGCACTGAGTAGCAATGCTGTGAAAAGTCTTTACTAAAATTATTACAATCCTTAAAAAATATTCCATGGGCAGATGCCTTCCAGACCATTGGACCATGGCAGCCTTAAAATGCACATGCTGGATTCGCACAATTGAAATCAACAGTAAGAATAACAGCCATTGTGCTACAAGACCACTCATAGTAAAAATGCAGCTTTAAAGAATTTGAGAATAGTAAGCCTTAATTCAGGTGAAGGGTTGTTCCTTCCTCTGCAAAACAGCCAAAGAATTGCTACTGTACAATGCCAGATTGACTGGAGCCATTACATAGAAAAAATGTTCTCCAGATGTTTGGTAGGAGAAGACAGCCTAAGATGGTGAGTAGTGAGGGTGACAAAAACTATTTCTACCCTGTAGAAATGATTAGTTGCCCACTGTGCCATTTTGGTCACCAAGCAGCATGGATAAGCCATTAGTTGTTGATATCAATTCCTTAAACACATTGTCTAGTTCTGCAATATATTAAGTTTTTAACAGACTATTTTTTTAAAAAAACCATGCAGATACAAGATTTAGTCTGCTTTTTCTATCAAGCTCTGCCAAGATATAACATATTCTGATTGTAAGATCCACTCACCCTTGTCTGGAGCTCTGTCCTAAAGAAGACTACTAAATTATAGTATTTCTGAATAGGCAGATCTGGGATTACACTATAACGTATTCATCTTGCATTTAACATTAACATCACAAATGTTGCATGTGCAATTTTGCATTGATTGGGTTATATGGTAGATATAAATAAATGAGAAATAGGTTTTCAATAACTTTATATATTTAGTGATTAATCACAGGTTCAAAGCACTTCTCTTTTTAATCTCCCCTGACTAGAAAAAGAAAACAGTTGAAAAAATATGCACACAATGGTGATTATAATATTGTAACCTCAGAGGGGGTTGCAAAGGATTGCTGTGTTAGATATCATTTAAAACATTAATGAAAACAATGTACTCCTATTTTCTGTTTTTTTTTTCTTTTGCAAAACAAAAAAGAGCTAAAGATTCTTCCAGACATCAAAGAAATATTTTAGTTCTCTAATGAAAGCTTAAAACAGATCAATAATTAATGCAATGATGATGTTTTATGTAATAACTGGGGTCCCACTGAGTAACAAGTGCAAGATAGCTATACTCTACTTGGAAAAACAACTGCTGACATAAAACATATCTAAAGAAGCTGAGCAAGGAAACAGATTGGAATGTCATTCCTCTCCCCTATTTGCGAGAATGAAAGGCACTTTAAGATTTAATTCATTTCTACTACTATAGCCAAATGGATACAAAATTTAATAGATGGTATTCTGATTTTGACAATACATTTCATGTCTTATGAGGCTCTGAAGTTAGAAGATTTGGGATGAATAATGTAAGAGAAACATTGTTCACAAGCCTGAGATTTGTTAGTTTTCACTGACAAGACACTAGCTAAATAAAAGTCTCAATAATGCACAACTAGTACTTATTTTGTAGCAATGATAAAATATGAAAGTGTCAACCTTTTGTTTTTAGTGCAATATTAAAATTCACATTAACTTTTAAAATGTCAATATCCATTGGGGAAAATAAAAATTTTAAAGATATATACAAATTAGGGATATTAAATTTTTAAATCTTTCTTTTCTTTTTCCAGATTAATTTTTCTATCCATAAAATAAACCTAATAACTCAGCTAGAACAGCATGGTCAGCAGACTTTATCGTTATCATAATGGTTTTACAACACAACACTTTTCAAAAACAAATTTTGGTATGTTCATTTGGGCATACCTGTATTGCATTTGGTTTTTAAAAGTATTGGGTTGTAAAATCCATAAATCATTCTGTAGCATGGTGCTAGAAAGGATTTATGGGGAAACAATAAGAAACATAGAGAATTATGAAATATCTTAAAATTAAAGATGAGGCAATTTGTTCATTACTCCATATTTTAAATGAATTGATTTAATTCACTTTTCCTAAATTGATTTGCAGTCAGGGTGCAATTCTGCATAAGATTGGCATTTGTGGTATGGTCCTTGATTCAAACTGTATATATTAAGACAAAGTTGTCCAAAACTATCCTTGTAAAAATTTATATAAATGGATAAGATGGGGCAAAATACAGTGTAAAATTCAAATGCAAATATTTGTGTGAATGATAAAGTGTTTTAAGGTTTGGACATGATTTGGAGAAAGGGTACTGGGACATACAGAATCCCTTTCTTCAATATTTTAAAGGAAGCAATGTTTTTCTAAGCTTCAATGCAAATGTGAAAGGTGACCCTGCTTTAAGAAATCTTAATCTTAAACTTATTAAACTTAAGGTAATTCTTAAACAGCACCATTTTTCTGACACACATGGATGCCTAATCAATATTGGGCTTCTTTAATTCTGAACATCAAAAAGACCAAGCTCATGACCATTGCAAGGAAGGAAAACATCAAAATAGAAATTGATGGCGAAGAGATAAAATGTGTGGAAAAATTTACTTTCATAGAATCGAAGATCTGTCAAAGTGGTGAATGTAGCCCAGAAACAAAACATCGGATTGCACTGAATTGCATAGCAATGATGAACATGAGCTAATATGAAAAGCAAGGACATCAGCCTGGCAACCAAATGTAGGCTGGTCGATTATATCATGTTCTCCATAGCTAGCTTTGGTTGTGAAAGTTGGACCTTAAAATTGCAAGACAGGAAGAAAATCAATGTTTGAGCTGCTGGATAAGACTTTCTGGACAGCAAAGGTGACCAACAAGCAAGTACTGAGCACATAACATCAGAAAAGTCACTGGAAGGAAAAAAAATCACAAAACTGTCTTACTTATTTCACTATGCCATGTGGGGGAATTCACTGAAGAAAGCAATTATGTTTTGAAGAGTTAGCAGTAAAAAGAAACCAGGCCATCAAAGAACACACTCAAAGCTGACATCAGCCAAGCATACAAAAACTCAAAGAAGCAGTGCAAGATCAGAAGATGTAGAGAGACCTGGCCCATAGAATTTCCAAGAATCAGACACAACTGAATAACATCATCATCATCAATGTGTAGGACTACCTAGGATTTAGAACTTTTTTCACATGTTTAGTGTAAGCATAACCTAATGATTTCATGCTCTTATGAAAAAAAAAAGAAAAGAAAATGATTATTATTAAATACATGAAAAACTGGCCTAAAAAGAACATAAGTTTGTTCAAACAGAATAAAAATAAAAATATGACAAGTTCATTCAATAGCCTTACATTGTTTCCTTGTTTTGGACAATGAGGGAAGGGCTAAATACCCCTTCAGAATTAGTTTCAGAAAATATCAGATTGTTTGAAAGTAACACATCTTCCTGCAGAATCAACTCCTGCTTGAAAGGAACTTGCTTGTGCTGCAGAAAACCATAGTTGGAAATAGTGTCTGGAGGCAGAGAATGGTCTTCATCAACTATTCATTCTAAGAGTGCTCATTTGGGAATTCATTTTTCTTAAATCAAAGTCAGATGTAGATATGATACATTTTAATATTCTCTTCTCTAGGCAGGCTATGTCTAAACATTTAACTTTATTGGATTTGATTTCCAGATATTTGTCAGTTGTTCATTATATTTGTCAGATTGCTATACAATTTCCCAGTTTATAATGCTTAACTTAAAATGTAATATAATCCAAACAGAACTGATTGGGCCATTCTTCCCCACCTGATGAGTAATTTTTCCAAGACTTCCTAAAAATGCATGAGCCTTGGAGCTACACATGTAATCCTGGATCTTCTTCACATCTATATATTTTTCCTAGATAGTTATTTCAAATTTAATATTCTATTTTTTTTATTTGTCAAACAATTACTATATAACAGGTACAAGTATAAACATGGTTATAAATACATGAAATGGATATGAATAAGAAAAAAAAGAAACAATAGGACAGGGACAGTAGGCACATTTTGGTGTGCTTATGCACGCCCCCTACAGATTTATAAATAAATAATAAACAAATTTAGAAATAAATAAATTTTATTTATTTAGAATTTCACTTGCCTTTGGGCTTTGTTCAAGACTTTTCATTCCAAGTGATATGGAAATATCAACAAGTATTCTGCAGCTCAAGCAAGTTCCATTCAATAATTAATCAAAGAAATACCTATTTGTATCATTTCAAGTTATTTCTTTGAAGAACTGTTTCAAATAGGGGATGGTGATAGCAATTTCAAGCCTATTCTTTCAGAAAAGTAAAATATTTTTTTTTTATTCAGATTGAACATCTCTGACAAATTCTTTCTCAGTCTTTTTGCTGACTTTACTATATGAAGCTTCTCAGTGACTCTGACTAATTGTGAGAAAGTGCCCCACAAGAAAGATAGTTCCCATAGCCAAGATACTTTCTGTACCTAATTAATCAAATGGAAGCTGACCTTGATCCAAAACTGTTTGTCTACTGATATGGACTCATTAATAGCTCCTGCAACTTCCTGTGAAGGAGACAGTAAACTCAGTTTAAAGTTTTATACAGAAAACCTCTAACAAAATTTCTGGGTGTAATAATATTGCTATTATTATATCCACCAATTTATACATTATGACATTATAATAATGTATTTTTATTACTGGTCTGCTATTGTACAATAAACATGCAATCTGTTTTTCTGATTGTAACCCTATAAAAAATAATTCTGTTTCAGATGAAATAGACTCAGATTCTGACTCAAAGTCACCTAGTGAGTTTCAATGGTTGAAGGAAGACTAAGCTATGGACTAAGCTACTTTGGAAAGGAGGGGAGGGGAGGGGAAAGGAAAGGAAAGGAAAGGAAAGGAAAGGAAAGGAAAGGAAAGGAAAGGAAAGGAAAGGAAAGGAAGCAAATACATCAATCTACATTAGCAAACTAATGGTTATTCTTCAATGTCATGTCAAATTTAGCACCCCAGAAAAGTAGGTGAAAATGCAGGAGATTACTTTTACAATCATTTTGAAAGTTATTTTTTAATGCAAAAGGACATTTCTGCAATGGTGGAGGACAATATGGACTCTGTCACATAATTGGAGACTGCTGTGGTAGCTTTTCCTGGATTTGTTATCTTTAATATTTTATATATGTAAAGACCCTGAAAGCATTTTAATGTGTTTTTCATTTTAGGCTATGGGTAAATCTTTTTTGAATTCATATCTCTAAGTGGCTCAAATCTAATCAGATTTTCCTTGGGTTTTTAATCATGTCATCTTAAATTTCAAAACTCTAATTCAAATTAAATCAAGCTTGATTTGAACAGACCTAGTCCTGAGTTTCATAAAAGCAATCTCCTTCCCTCTAATTTTTTTCCTAGATACAGAACTGGGGGAGAGAAAAATCACAAAATATTGCAGTACAGATTATTCTGTGAATTTATGTTTTAGAATTTTGTATTTGTTTTGTTTCAAAAAAGAAGACATATGGCATCTACTTGGGGAAGTTTTCTGTTAGAATTTCAGCATCTGTGCAGAATTTCTAGAGCTATTGTAACATTTTACCCCTGCCCATTATGAATCAAATGTGTATAATTTATTCAAAGAAGCATGCATAGCAAAATTATTTCAACAAAAAGACAGTCTTCAGAGTTAGTCGATGTTTGTGATTTAAGTTAACTACAGATTCCAGTATATTTTGATATTATTTGTATTGCTTATACATTTAATTTTTTACTACTCTTTCTGGACAAAGCAGACAAGACATCTAGACTCGTTTTTGTATGCTAAAGGTTTTATGTACAAGGCTTCCATGAGAGGCAGTTGTACTGATTTGCTTCTTTCTGCCAGGTTGATTCCAGCAGTGGTTATTCAGTAGGAGAGATCCTGCCTTCAGCCCTTACTATCTTCAATGAAACAGGATTTAGTGCTTTTTCCTCTCCTATTCCACATCTATGTGAAGCTACGTGAAGGTGAGTTTATCTCTTGGGTACTGATGATACACAATTATCTATCTCTGCCACTGGAAAATTAAGTGAAGTCATGAACATCTTATTCTGGCACCTGCAGACAGTAAAAGTCATAATAGGGAACCCTGATAAGACTTTGGGTTTGGGCCCTACCACTTACATCTTTGGTGCTGGATGGGGCTGCACTCTCCCAGACAAATCCAATGTGCAATTTGGGGACTCTCTTGGACTCATGACTTGTGCCTAAGAGGACCGTTGCGTAGCTTCATGTTGTGTGCCAGTCACACCTGTTTCTGGATTGGGGGGCTTTGCTCATAGTCACTCATGTTCTTGTCATTTCCAGATTGTCTTACCATAATGTGCCTTACATAGGGCTACCCTTAAGGATTATACAAAAGCTTCAGTTGATATAAAATGCAGCCACAAGAAAATTATGTCTGCTTCTAAATCAACACATGTCTTATTTCCTCATTGGTTGCCAGTTTAATTCTGGGACCATTTCAAGGTGATAGTTTTGACCTTTAAAGCCCTTCATGGCATGGAACTGGGTTATTTGAGGGACCTGTCACAAGATCTGTGACAGAGTGCAAAGGTTTTTCACATGATTAAAAGTGATGTTTTCAAGTTTCCATTGACCACACAAGATGGGCAGACCATCTGATAAGGATGGAACAACATGAATAGGAAGATGGATGTTTCTGTTGTGGCCCACCAGCTGCCAGCGGAGCTAGTGGCAGACTCAGATGAGGAAGAGGTTGGGGAGGAACTTGAGCCAGTCCTAAAGTCTGGGGAAGGCTCTGATGGATGCTCTGCATCAGAAGCAGAGATAGGGCCAGGGCCATCTGACATTTCCCAGCTGCCTACAGAGTCAGAGATAAGTGGGGAAGAAGAACAGCTGGAGCCTGTTCCAGATGCATGTATGCACAGAGTTGTCAGGACAGGAGAACAACTAAAGAACTCAGAAAGAAAGGCACATGTGGACACTGAATGGCCCCTCCCTGGGGAATAAATAGAAGCAAAAGGGGAGTGGTGGTTGCAGGAGACAATTTGTTCACTTATTATTATGAAGATTTGCTTATCTTGGTTCATGCCTTGAAGACTACTTGCCAGAAATTAATTTACAGCTTTGTGACTGGAAGCTCTTGGCCTGGCAATTATCCAAGAACTTATAAGGTTTGTTCTTGCACTTAATCCTTGGAAGGACTATTGCTGGAACTTTTCTGTGTGTGAATGCCATGAATTCACAGTAAGTAAATAAAGAGGGTTTTTGGGGGACAAGGAGTCTGTTTCTTGGTTCTGCTAAGCCTGGGACAGAACAGTTTGTGTCTTACCCCAACAATCCTCTACTAATATGGAGCAGCTTCATGCAGAGAACAACAGGTGGCTTTGCTAGCAGCACAGGTGGCTTAACTCCAAGCTCATGCTGCTCCAGCTCCCTAGAGGAAATGCCCGGTGGTGATGCCTGATAAATTTGATGGCAACCAAGCGATGTTTCCAGCATTTTTGGGACAACCTCGGGCTCTTTATCAGCCTGAGAGTTGAAGACTTCCCCTCTAACCGGGATAAAGTGGGGTTTATTATTAGCCTTATCTCTGGTGCTGCGGCCCACTGGGCCATGCCCCTGCTGTTCCAGGCTAGCCCTTTGCTAGATGTTTTCCGGGGGTTTTGTGACCAACTCAGGCTGATGTATGAGGACCCCATTAAGACTCAGACCATTATCCAATACCTAAAAACCCTGAAGCAGGGCTGGAATATATAAATGAGTTTAGGCTGCTTAGCCAAGATTTGGCCTGGAACAAGGTGGGTTGTTAGAGGAGTTGCAGGATGAGCTCGTCTGAGTCGATCGGTTGCAGAAATGAGGAGTTGCTGTGCCTCCCAGGAGACCCAGGTGGTTCCGGCCATGCATGAGACCCCGGCTCCACGAGAGGAGCTCATGGAATTAGGCAACCAGGCCCCAGCTGTTGGTGACCAAGAAAAACATACAGCACTCAGGGGAGTTGTGTTTCTACTGTGGGGAATCTGGGCACATGGTTGCCTCTTGCCCCAAGAAGCGATGAGGGGCGTCGGCTACTGGGCCTGTCCCACAGCCCCAGAACATCTTGTCAGGCAACACTCTGAGCCCGATCTAGTGGAGACACTGGATCAGGTGTGCACCAACACAGAATCATGCCCATTGGAAGTGGCCCCCAGACACACACACACACCGACATTTGCTCCTGGCAACATGAATGTTTCTGTCCAGTCATCCACAGGGGATTCTGGCACATGCCCTGGTTGACTCCGGGGCCACCACAAACTTTATGGACACGGCATTTGCAGACAAATATGCTTTCCCTAACTGTCCGGTGGATCCCCCTCTGCTCATGGAGACCATTGACAGCCGGGTGCTCCTGTCTGGGCCAATTAAGGCTGCCAATCTTGCGCCTGGCCATTGGCTGTCATGAGGAAGCCATCCATTACCTCTGGCCTCTATTTCTCCATGGTTTTGGGCTTGGCTTGGCTCTGGAGATGCACGTATGCACAGAGCTGTCAGGACAGGAGATAAGTGGGGAAGAAGAACAGCTGGAGCCTGTTCCAGATACATATATGCACAGAGCTGTCAGCACAGGAGAACAGCTAGAGAATAGCTAGAGAAAGAAAGGCACATGTGGACGCTGAATGGCCCCTCCTTGGGGAATAAATAGAAGCAAAAGGGGAGTGGTGGTTGCAGGAGACAATTTGTTCACTTATTACTATGAAGATTTGCTTATCTTGGTTTGTGTAGAAGACTTCTTGCCAGGAATTAATTTACAGCTTTGTGACTGGAAGTTCTTGGCTTGGCAGTTATCCAAGGACTGATAAGGTCTGTTCTTGCACTTAACCCTTGAAAGGATTATTGCCGGAACTTTTCTATGTGTGAATGCCATGAATTCACAGTAACTAAATAAAGAGAGGTTTTTTGGGACAAGGAGACTGTTTCTTGGTTCTGCTAAGCCTGGGTCAGAACAGTTTCTTTCCTTCATGTGGGTTTAAATACTGTTAATATAACATAGAGTAATGTTAGCCTGTGAGTGCAAGGCCATCATCCTAATTTCCCGAATGGAGAAAAGAGGTTGGCAAAAATAGAAAAAATGCAGAATATGAAGTTTAGTCTGTGTTCTAAAATCCCATCCATCTGATAGTATTCTACAGTATTTAAGATATTTTCATTGTCCATTCGGGGGAAATAGTTTCCTATTGTATAGCATGATGAAAACCATTTCACTATATAGCTTATTAAAAATGAACACAAAGGATACAAAACGGTTGGGAAGGGGTTTGCCATAATTATGAAATATAATCAAGAAAAGCCCAAGAGTCTTTACATTAATCTAATCCAGGAAAAAATGGATTTAGAAGCATTCTGTACAATGAAATTGATAGATTCAAAAATGCAGAAGAGTCTTAAACAATCCTAAATAACTGAAATTGATATTAATAAAACTTCAACACCTAATGACAGCACACATTGCATCTTATTTACATAAGGTGCGAATATGATTTGGAACTAAAATATGTCAAGAGCAACTGTTTGGTGTAAGAGGGCTATTTTAAACTGTATATATCATTGTGGGTGTTAAAATCTGTTCTGAGAATTGCTCTAACTTTGACAGGATTCTGTGGACAATATAAAAATAAAGCTATAATCTGCAACTATGACACAAACTCACAAAAAGTACTCAAAAACAAATCTAAATTTGCAACTGTTGAAAGAAATGTCCATCTGGATTCAGTTCCAAGTGGGAAGAAAGACACTGGAAACATGGAGACTGCTTGGAAGAATGGTTTTAATGGTGGACAGGACCACATGATTTGAGGTCCTGCGCACAACTGAGCTCATGGATGAGAGAGAGGGAGATTTATACCCTTTGTTGGGCTTTGAACTTGCTTCCTGTTCCTGTATCCTGGTTGGTTGTCAAACTCCCATGGGATCATGCAGGGGTAACTTTGTAGGTTGTCTTGAGTCCTAGGCTTGGTTGAATCTTAATGGGTGGTGTAATGAAGGGGCTTTGGGCAATTCCTTTTATGGCCTAATGGGATTGTCCCGGTTTGGATTTTGAGTCAGGGCTAATCCTATCACCCTGGAGCTGAAAGTCTTTTGTGTTGTAGATAAGCTGGCCCAGCCTTTCTGGGGCTATTAACAAAGGTGGGGGCTGCTTTCCAAGAGCATGTATCTCCTTTTCTCATCCAGGAGGTACAATATTCTGCCTTTTTAATATATCCTAGAATATTTCATTCTTCTAGAAGGGTGGATAGTAATTTTCTACACAACACTTGTAATTGTTTTTGGCAGCATCAGTCTGCTTTCCCCAAACAATTGTCTATGAACTGCTGCTTCAAAGTTTTCTAAATGGGCCAAACTTAACTTACATTTTTAAGGTTTAAAAACTCAAGAATCCTTCTGACCACAACCTCTCTTTGGGAAGCCTAGAAAGTGAACCTCCCTTTATCTTTTCCTGTGTGAAATAGGCCATGGAAACACTGTAAATAATTAACCATTACCTCATGACATAGTGAGAGGCACTAATTTGGATGGATTTAAAGAGGTGCTGGATAAATTTAAGGAAAATAGATCTATTAAGAAGTCTTTGCTAGATCCAAGCCCAAAGATGACAGTGAAATCCAATCAAATCCAAATCTTCATTTGTTTATACCTAATAAACAGAAGCTATAACCACCTAACTAGTAGATATATCCTGAGATATATCCAGAGAATGATTTATTACCCCACCCCATTCAGCTCAGGACTGCACAGTCTCTTAATTTGGTTTTTCTCTGGAATGTACCATCTCCTCCCCAGGAAACACACTGCTCTTGACAGAATCCCGCCCTCCAACACACACAGTCCTCCAGGTGCACATTCCATCACACTCTTAGTCTTAAAACTCAAGTGATTTTCTTTTGCAGATAGTGTGCCTCTAAAAACTACATGTAAGAGAACAATGATAAAAGGAGATTGCATTTCCTTCTACTATTTGTTAACATTCCAGAAGCATCTGGTTGGTTGGCCATTGTCAGGAAAAAATGCTAAGATCACCTTACCAGATCCAGCAGGACCATTCTTATCTTTTTATAAGTATGTAAGTCTTCCCTTCTCAAGTGCCAAGTTTCCTCAGGTACCTCTACTCAAAAACAGTATTATAGTTAAGAATCTTCTTCTATCATTAGAGAGACTTTCAATGCCAAACATTTGATTTGCAGTGCATTTCCTAGGCACTGTAAATCCAAACTGTGTTTCCCTCTATTGACCACATTTGCAGATGCATTGTATTCTTTAGGGAAAATAGAAAGAGTAGAGAAAGCTCTGAAAGAAGGGGGAGAAAACCCTCACTTGTTTTTATCTTTGCTTTATTAAAAGGTATGAATTTGTTCAAACTGCTTGCCTGCAGCTGCCCCACTCTTAATTAATAAAAAAACAAGAGGAGAAAACTACATGTACTTTCCATGTCTGAGGAAAGTCTATTTCTCCAGCCAAGCTAATAAGAATACCTGGTATTTTAGGATAATCTGCCTACATTTGGTAGTTCATGTCATAAAGTGATATAAAACATTTTTGAATGGATGGGTATACAGGTAGAGCGGTGAATGAAATAATAAATTCATCAAGGAATCTGGCAAAATTATAAGAGAAAATCTAAGACAGAAGGATAATAAATGGGTAGTAATATAATATTCTACTGAGTTATTCCTCTATATAGTTACTTCTAAATCTTTATGAGAGCAGCACTCTACCTAGATGGATAGTACACTATAAAGCTTTTATTATGGCAAATCATCAGGAATGTCACTACGGTCTGAACATGACTCTGTTTGGCCTTAAAACATATGAATATGACCTCCTGAATTAAGTGAGAAATTTCTTGATAGCTGTTTATAGAATAGAATAGAATAGAATAGAATAGAATAGAATAGAATACTTTATTGGCCAAGTGTGATTGGACACACAAGGAATTTGTCTTGGTGTAAATATTCTCAGTATACATAAAGAAGGAACATTCGTTAAGAATCAAGAATCATAATGTACAACACCTGATGATAGTCATAGGGTACAATCAACATTATTCCTGATACTTAATAGACAGAATTGGCATATTCACACAGGTATCACATAGGATGGGGAAGAAACACTTTACTGGAGACTGGACTGCTGAACTAGCCCAGTCTGCTCCCATTATGATTATAGACGAAGAAGAAATAATCTTAGTCATAAATATCCGAAAAAGCTATATTCTGTATTGTGAATTGTTAGGGCTAGGTACCCAGTCCCTTCTTTCAAAATTAGAAAGTCTATTTTTTTTCAATTAAAATAATTGTAGTTGTTGGATTGTAGTTTTAGAGACAAAGCATAGTGTCCTTTCTTACATGCTATGTTTTCTTAAGAATTATGAATGCTAGAGCCTACTATAGATAAATGGGAAAAGGGATAAGCACTATATATCATTAGTATATAGTATACATGCAGATTACCACTGTCTAACTAGAAATAAAAATAAACTAGCCTTATGAAATGTTGCAACTGAAAAAAGCATCTTATGAAATATTATCTCTAGTTACAGTAACAGGATAATACAAAATAGTGAGCTTCCACCTACTGGGGTGTTGGAAAGTCTAGGAAAGGTTTTTCTGTACATGCAGATTTTTTCTAGCTATTTAATATTTAGAATGAAATGGTTGGAGTGAAATAAAATACCTTTTTAAAGCAAATAAGAATCCTTTTTGCACCCAAACAGTTCATATAATCTTATTTCTTCATCTAACCTACATACTGTAGGGCTGTCCTATACAAATTTAGACTACTAATACTCTTGTTCTGTCCTCACTACACATTACTCTGTGTGCAGCTTGACGTGAAGCTAAACCCACCTATCATCCAATAAAACAGATTATATGCGTATATCTGGATGCTTTATTAAAGGAACAAGATAATTGAAACTGGGAAAAATAGAAATGTATACAAGTGAAGGGAAAAAGTATTTGATCCCCTGGTGATTTTATGTTTTCCCATTTGTGACAAAGAAATGATCAGTCTGTAATTTTAATGGTAGGTTTATTTTAATAGTGAGAGACAGAATAACAATTTTTTTTGAGAAAAACGCATTTCAAAAAAGTTATAAATTGATTTGCATTTTAATGCGTGAAATAAGTATTTGACCCTTTTGCAAAACATGACAGTACTTGGTGGCAAAACCCTTGTTGGCAATCACAGAGGTCAGATGTTTCTTGTAGTTGACCACCAGGTTTGTACAGATCTCAGGAGGGATTTTGATTCACTCCTCTTTGCAGATCCTCTCCAAGTCATTAAGATTTTGAGGCTGTCATTTGACAGCTCGAAGCATCAGCTCCCTCCACAGATTTTTATTTATTTATTTATTTGAATTTGTCAAACAAAAATGAGAACAAGAATAAGAGAATAAAAATACAATGACAAGGATGATAGGCATGTTAGGCACACGCCCCTCTACTGACCACTTAAGTATGAAGTAAGTTCCATGGAAGTCAATTTGTGACTGAAACTGTGAAAATTTGTAGCTGAGACAACTGAAACAGATAGGGCATTCCAGACTTTGGCAACTCTATTACAGAAATAATATTTTTTACAGTCAAGTTTAGAATGATTAACATTGAGTTTAAAGCAGTTGTTTGCATGTGTATTATTGCAATTAAAACAGAAAAAGTCATTTACAGGTAAAATATGACTGTATATAATATTGTATGCAATACTTAGGTCTGACCACAAGCGACGCAGTTCTAAGTTATCCAAACCGAGAATACCAAGCCTAGTAGCATAAGGAATTCTATTGTGTACAGAAGAGTGCAAGACTTTTCATTTAAAGTACTTCTGAATCCACTCAATTGTACTGATGTCAGATATATGGTGGGGATTCCAAACAATTGAATAATACTCTAAAATTGGTTTGCATTTTCTATGAGATTAAGGTCTGGAGACTGACTGGGCCACTTGAGGACCTTAATGTGTTTCTTCTTGCCTTTGTTGCACTCCTTTGTTGCCTTGGCTGTATGTTTTAGGTCATTGTCATGCTGGAATACTCATCCATGACCCATTTTCAATGTCCCAGCTGAGGGAAGGAGGTTCTCACCTAAGATATGATAGTATATGGCCCCGTCCATCATCTCTTTGATGTGATGAAATTGTCCTGTTCCCTTAGGAGAAAAAAACCCAAAGCATAATGTTTCCACCTCTATGATTGATGGTGGGATGGTGTCCTTGGGGTCATAGGCAGCATTCCTCCTCCTCCAAACATGGCGAGTTGAGTTGATGCCAAAGAGCTCAATTTTGATCTCATCTGACCACAATACTTTCACACAGTTCTCCTCTGAAGCATTCAGATGTTAATTGACAAACTTCAGACAGGCCTGTACATGTGCTTTCTTGAGCAGGGGGACTTTACAGGCACTGCAGGAATTCAGTCCTTCACGGCATAGTGTGTTACCAATTGTTCTCTTAGTGACTATGGTCCCGACTGCCTTGAGATCATTGACAAGATCCTCCTGTATAGTTCTGGGCTGATTCCTCACTGTTCTCATGATCATAGAACCTCCAAGAAGTGAGATCTGTCAGACTATATTCATGAATTGGAATAGAGTATGATAACAAGGTCAGCCATTGAAGATGCACAGCAACTAAGTCAGCCAATGTGGACTGTTTGGAAACTGAAACTAGAAGTAGCCTAGGTGTGGGTCTATATTAAGCTCTGCAGCTCTGAAGCTATGTTAAGCTCTGAGTCTGTCTATTGAAAATGAAACTGCTTCTCTCTTGCTTGCCTGCTGAACTAAAGTGAAACTGGTGTCTGTTTCTGATGTCTGAAGTGAAGTTGCTGCTCTGCTCTGAACTAGTAACATGTCTGCTTCTGTTTGAGTTTGCTCCATGTTGGAGAAATCTACAACTGATTTGTAAAATTTACTTAATGTGTTTATAAAGATGTTAAATGAAGCATCAGTCATCTGTGTTTACTTTTCTGGTGCTGAATTTACACTGCAAAACTCTGAACAAGATCTTGCATGAAGCCTCAGACTAAGGGAGTTTGACAGATATTTTGTCTTTGTTCCATTTGTGAATATTCACACCAACTGTTGTCACCTTCTCACCAAGCTGCTTGGCGATAGTATTATAGCCCATTCCAGCCTTGTGTAGGTCAACAATCTTATCCCTGACATCCTTGGACAGCTCTTTGGTCTTGGCCATGGTGGAGAGTTTAGAATCTGATTGGTTGATTGATTGCTTCTGTGTACAGATGCCTTTTATACAGGTAACAAGCTGAGAATAAGAGCACTCATTTTAAGAAAAGACACCTGGGATCCAGAAATCTTTCTGATTGATAGGGGATCAAATATTTATTTCACTCATTAAAATGCAAATTATTTTATAACTTTTGAAATTCATTTTTCTGATTTTTTTTTTTGTTGTTATTCTGTCTCTCACTATTAAAATACACCTACTATTACAATTACAAGCTGATCATTTCTTTGACAGTGGGCAACTATACAAAATCATCAGGGGATCAAAATATAGATAAATCTAAATCTCACCAATGATGCCGTTTGCATAGGATGTGGGGTTTTTGTGTTCAGATGAGCATGTACCATGGATTAGGCTAGATTTTTTCTGGTGCTTCTGTTTCCTCAGGCTGCTCAGAGAGTCTGGCTTCCAGAATGCACTTGTTTTAGGAATGAGGGTGATGGAAAGATAGATGTCTTAAAAGGCTAGATCAGTTTCCAAATAATAAAGATTGGTATTTGGCTCCAGCCACTAGATGGGGCCAGAGAACAGCAGCAATATATACCTATATTATATGTTGGGGGCATGATGACTATCATAAAAACAAGAACAATGTATTTCCATGATGTATGCAAAGCCCGGTGGATTTTTTGCAGCTGCATTGATTTGTGGCAAAAACTGGTAGAAATTTCAGCAAGCAAACAGTAATCAAAAATTGGATCTGTAGAATAATGATGAACAATTAATATGGGGCTTCTCGGAGCTCCCATATTACACCGCTCCTGCTCGAGCTGCATTGGCTCCCGGTGGCCTTCTGGGTGCGATTCAAGGTGTTGGTGACCATCTTTAAAACGCTCCATGGCTTGGGACCCGGGTACTTGCAGGACCACCTACTGCCACCGTCGACCTAACACCGGCCAGTGTGCTCCCACAGGGTGGGCCTCCTCGGGGTGCCACCAGCTGGACAATGTTGGCTGGCGGCCCCGAGGGTGTGGGCCTTCTCTATGGGCGCACCCTCCCTTTGGAATGAACTACCTACGGAGATGCGAGCCATTGCTGACCTGCGAGCCTTCCGACGTGCACTAAAGACCCACCTTTTCCAGTAGGCCGGTCTGGCCTAATGTTATGAGAAAGGTTTTAAATTTTTAACTTTAACTTAATTTTTAAATTTTTATTGAGTTTTATTGGCTTCATAGTTTTAATTCAGCAATTTATTTAATAACTTTTAAATTTATTTTACCTTTGCTGATTGTATGTTTTTATCATGGCTGTTCACTGCCCTGAGTCCCTTTTTGGGAGAGGGGGCGGTATATAAACTTGATAAATAAATAAATAAATTTCATCACTAACTATTTTGGCTATCAAATAAAAGCAAAAGATATTGCTGAAAAATATAGCATGGTTTTACTGTGAGAAGAATTGAAAAACAAAATCCTTGTTGCTGATAAAATCCAACCTATTAAAGAGAAGTGCCAGAAGAAGCATATGTAAGTTGTACGTTAGTAAAATTAAAAATAATGCAGATATTCATCAGTAGACAGAGATTCAGTAGGTGGAGGGTATATCTTTACAAACAAGCCAATAATTGGTTTGTTTATCTCAATTTGAGAAATATTGGAAAGTTTAGAATAGACATCTAAGGCAGTTTTCATTTTAGAAGGAACCATCCACATTTTCAAAGACAAACACTGTCTCCTAGTTCTTCATTACATTTCATTCTAATCAGATATAATATACCTTTGTGTTGGTTAAGCACATTCCTTATTTTCCTAGCTAGCTTTTTCAGAAATCTGATGCGTGTCAAAGCTTACTGTGCCAGATTTCAGGACTGCTGTTTTTATTGTGGATAATTTTGACTGCCGTTGAGACGTACTTTTTCAGGTTTTTCTCTCAACAGGGAGACCTATTTTAGTAATTTTCTTGAGTGCCTAAACCAGGAAGGAAAACAAAAAGAATCACAGTGAAAATTCTACAGAGCAATGTTAGGAAGGGCTGAGCAATTTAAGTTGCAACTGGACCTAACAATAGAGTTTATCCTAGCCTTGGAGCGAGGGAAGGAGCAGATGGAGCATAAACAAAAGATAGCAGAAAGGGGAATTATAAAAATGCCCTTAAGCTATATGTTTTTATGCATTCCATATTTTCTGCAATAGTTTATTATATCCAATTTAGTTTAAAAATGTAAGATCAAGACAGATTTTAATAAACTCTGTTTCTAGTCATTCTGAATTGTTCTGGGAAAATATGGTATTAAGTGATTAAAAAACTCAAAGGTTACTTTCAGTCATTTCTACCTCCTGTTAACATAAAAAGAAACTGCTGATACTGGTTTTGTGTGGTTTTGTGGCATTAAACATTGTTCAATTGTTTTTGTGCTTTTCCAATTCCAAATGAACAAGAATTTGGCCAAAACTAAGAAAAAGAAACAGGAACAAGAGCAAGAGGGAAGACATCCAATATATACTGTAGAGATTTGTCACACATTATTTGATGAAATGTCAGTTTTATGCTCAAACTGTCACAGCATCTTTTATGTCAATTTACAGATGCATAGTAATAAAATTTTGAAGTTTTATATACCTAAAGTCAGTTATTACAAGTCTTGTACTCCCAGTAATATAGACGTTGTATGCTGTAACACCTATTTTTCTGTTACAATATTAATTACTTATAGTTTGTGGAATAAATGATCCTAAGTGGGCGGCTTGTATGTGTTCACTGGAGTGCCTTGTTATATGTATTATTACAAAAAATAGAGAAAATAAATAGAAAGACAATTTCAATACACAAGTAAACTTTATTGGCAGCTTGCAGGTATTGAAAGCTACTCATAAATGTATACATAGGTGGCTGGTTCATTTTATTCACTTGTTACATCCTACACATGTGACAAAATGCAATATATTACAATTCATGACACAGCTTACATGTGAGTTTGTACAATTTTGTTAATTTAATTTAATGTTGTCTACTCTGTGGCTAATGGTTATCATCTACCATGACAAAAGTTTCACCAAGGAGACAATTGATAGTTTCATAATAGGTTTCAAAATATACTGATTTTTTTTAAAATCAGAATGAAGTGGACTATTCTCACAATTAGAAGCAGGGCACTGCTTTAGTGTTTTACTTTTAAACTTTACTTTGAATTCAACTACAATTCCTTCAATGATCTGATCAGATCTTAGGAAAACTATCTTCAGCAAAGAATGTGGTAAGATTGGATTCTCTAGATAAAGCATATGAATTCTATGACTACCATTTCACCCAGACAAGGGACAAGAAAGAAGAAAGGAAATAGAGAATAGAGGACAACAGGAATTAATGATAAGAGACACAAGTAAACAAGAAGAAAGTGAAACTAAACAAAAAAGACAAGAAGAGTGAGAAAGAGAAAGAGCTAAAGAGCAGAGAGAAACAAGAGCAACTAGATTGGCAAAAATCCATTTATAAGTGAAAAATGGAAGAAGAAACAAATTTATTGTCGATTAATATAAATAAGTCAAATGGAGAAGGACCTTTATAAAATTTCAAAAAATGAAATTAGATATAATTTGCCTGCAAAAAGTACATATCTGTTATGTATATGTAAATAACGTAGTTGGGTTGACAATATATAAACTACAAATATATATGTTTGGAGCTTTAAGGAAAAATACTGTAATGTATTATGCTGTGTTCTGGTTGGTTAATAATGCTACAAGTTACCATAAGAGGGAGCTATAGATCATGGTTTATCTGTCTCTCTCTCCTCTTTGATGATCTCTATTGGTATTGATACTGATTGACTACGGACCGATACCGACTAACCCTGTTTATTTTGATATTCTGTTGATATCGAAGATTATCTGTTGTATTATGGTTTGATATTTGTCTGCTGTGAAAGACTTGAAACCGGTAAGAAAACTTTATAACTGGATACTTCTGGACTGTTAAAAACATGTAGGACATGGACACGGACTGTTTATTGGAGTGTGCTATTTCTTCAAGTAAACATTAATACAATTCTGTATTTTGTTGTTTACTCAGTAAACAACTGTTCAACTCTGTATGGCTGTATATTTATTCATAACTGTTCTCATAAATCGTTTCCGTGTGCGTATCCTTTTTATACAAGGGTTACTCTGCACATATCTTAACAATATCAAAAGACAACATAGCAAATTTTTAGAATACCCCAGAATCAGGAAAGGATATTCCTCGTTAGTGCAACAAAGGAAAAGGTGGGGTTATATATTAAAGAAACAATATATGCTAAACAAATTTATGCAGACAAGATGGGAGAATACTGATGATGGAAGAAACAATAAATTATAAACAGGTGCTCTTGATAGCAATATATGCACCTAATAATAAACAAGACATAATCTATGGGAAGTTTTATAAGGAAATTGCAGAACTGGACTATGAAAACATTTGTGTAATAGGAGATTTTATTGCA
The DNA here is from genome assembly GCA_023653725.1 of Bungarus multicinctus. Lineage (NCBI taxonomy): Eukaryota > Metazoa > Chordata > Lepidosauria > Squamata > Elapidae > Bungarus > Bungarus multicinctus. The sequence goes on from CM042848.1 coordinate 33,887,594, forward strand.
ATTACAGATGTAAAACTTGACTATAGAAGTAATAAATTAAGCAAAAAAGTAAGGAAATTGAATGCAAGATGTATAGAGAGAAAGAAATCCTAAGAAAAACCAGTATACATATTATTCAAATAGGCATCAATCTTGGTAATAGACATGACCATTGATATGGCATGGATATGACTTGAGCTAAGTACTAACGTAAAGAAATAGAAATAGACTTGAATGTATGGGACAATCATAATCCAGTTAAAATCAACTGGAAAGGACATAAGAAAAAAGTGAGATGGATGTTGATTCAATCTATATTAAAGGACAAAGAGTTTATACAAAAACTGAAAAAGAAATGAAGTTCTTTTTTAAAGAGAATAAAAAGAAAGAGACCTCACTGCAAAATGTATAGGATACAGCTAAGGCATTCTTTCAAGGATTAGTTACTGTATAACCTATACAGGAAGGAAAAATAAGAAAGAGAAACAACATCAAAACACACTGGAAGAAGAGTATAAAAGACTGGAATCAGAGCTACAGAAAGAACCACAAAAAAAAGAATCTTAAAAATCAAATGGAAGTAATAAAACATTAAGCTTAATTGAAAAAGAACTGGTGTCAGCTTTCCAGAGATTATCCATTCCAGACAGTAACTCCAAGACAACCCTAATCTCAAAGTACTTTTATTAGAATAGAACTTGGTACTTCTGCAGAATTCTGAAACTAAAGTTCCCCCACAGAGTTCCCACAAAGACACAACCTACAAGCCATCCCCTTTTCCCACATCATACATCATGTGAACCAATTGTCCTTCAGCCCCAATTCTTGCTGCGCCATTCACAATGACCTTGAATACTACATAATCTATTTTGTCTACTGAGAGCTACTCAAACAACATCAGCCCCCTCCAATCCTTCGCAGCTGTGTGGCAGCTTTTAATATCAATTTCAAAGCTGACAGGCTTCCCCCCTTGAGAAATTCACCTCCTAAAAAGAAACATAAGAAACAGATACAAACAGGGGTTAATGTTATGTCCTAACCTCCTCTCCCCCCTCCAAGAGGGTCCTTCAGCTTGTTGGGAAATTCCTTGTGAAATTGGTTAACCAATCTATCAACACGTACATCCCAACTTTTTACCCAAGTAGCCTCTGAGATCAGGTAATCCTTCCACAATACTAAGTATTGTAACCGTCCTCGGTGTAATCTGGAATCGAGGATTCTCTTAACCTCGTAATGCTTCTCACCCTGTACGATTAAAGGCTGAGGGGGAGCGGTTGGCAGTGACCTTATCATTAATGTAATAGCCGGTTTTAGTAAACTACTATGGAACACTAGGTGTATTTTCCCCAATAACCGGGGAAGACTTAATTGGACTGTAATTGATTACTTTTGTTATCGGGAATGGACCTAAAAATTTTGGGGCCAACTTCTTACTAGGGAGTTTCAATCTAAGATATTTTTTGACAAATATACTTTGTCTCCCACTTTAAACGGTGGTTGGAGGGGTCTGCCTGATTTTTGTAATCCTTTGCAGCTTCGGTCAAAGCTTTTTTCATATCCTCCCAACTTTTTTTTAATGAGTTCATCCATTCTGTTACAGACATGTAGGATATAGGGGGTTCACTAGGTAATTCTGGCCTAGGAACAAATTCCATGCCAGTGTTGATTTGGAATGGAGTCAATCCTGTGTTGCTATGTACTGCATTATTATAAGCAACCTCTGCAAATGGTAATAAGTCCACCCAGTTTTCTTGTTGATAATTTACATAGCATCTGATGTATTGTTTCACCATGGCATTGGTTCTCTCCACTGCTCCATTGCATTCCAGATGAAACGCTGAGGATAATCCATGGGATGACCCAATAGATTTTAAAAACTCTCTCCAGAACTTAGCGGTAAATTGTACCCCTCTATCTGAGATTACTCTATGAGGTACTCCATGTAGCCTATAGATATGCTTCACAAACAGTTTTGCAAGCTTTTTTGCAGATGGGAGTCCTTTACAGGCTGTAAAATGGGCCTGCTTAGAGAATAAGTCTATAACAGTACAAATGATTATATTCCCTCCACTCTGAGATAATTCTATGATAAAGTCCATTGCGATTTCTTCCCACAGCTGTGTTGGTTCAGCTACTTGTTGGAGGAGGCCAGGGGTTTTTCCAGTTCTGTGTTTCATTGTGGCACAAATTGAGCAGCTTTTCACATAATCCTCAATGTCAGATTTCAGTTTTGGCCACCAGAACTGTCTTCTGACTAAATGTAGGGTTTTTAAGAACCCAAAGTGTCCCCCCAGAGATAAGTCATGGCTACGCTTTAGTACCATTAGTCTTAGATTTGCGGGTACATAAAGTTTAGTCCCTTCTAAGCCAGTCCGTCATTCATTGTCAATTCGGGTTGATGCTCCAGGAACCAGGGATTAGTTAATAGGGCTGCTTTCAACTCAGTTGTCAGTTTGTCTTCCAGGTGTCTGGGGTTGCAGTTGGCTTGGCCTCGAGTGGTTACTTGATTGAGCTTCTGATATCAGAACCTGCACTATTTCCTCTCGGCAACTGTCAAATTGGGGTTTCCTGGACAAAATGCCAAAATGTTTTTCCCTCCAGGGATATATTTCATGTTGAAGTTGAACTGCTTGAAGTATTGAGCTCAGTGGACTTGTTTAGCTGATAGTTTACACAGTGTCTTTAGAGCCTCGAGGTTCTTGTGATCAGTCCATATCTCAAAAGGCTCTTTCATTCCTTCCAGGAAATGCTCCAAGTCAACAAAGCCTATCGTACTGAAAATGTTTCTTTTCCCAAACCATCCATCTTTGCCCTGTGTCTGTCAGCTTTTTGGACACATAAGCGCAAGGCATCAGTCAGTTCTGAGAGTCCTTTTGGAGAAGAACAGCTGCGACTGCCACATCACTAGCATCAGCTTGGACTATAAAAAGTCTGGCCGGGTCTGGTTGCTGGAGAATAGGCTCAGCTGCAAAGAGGCACTTTAAGGTTTCAAAAGCTTTCTCAAAGTCCATTGTCCAAGCAAGAGGTTGAATGGACTTCAGTTTGGTGGGTGAAGGGCCTGTTTTTAATAATTCTGTCAAAGGGAGAGAGACCTCATCAAAAGAAGGAATGAATTGTCTATAGAAATTGGCAAAACCCAAAAAGCTTTGAAGTTGTTGTGTGTTTTGGGGGGTTGCCAATCCAGCACAGTTTTCACTTTCCTCTGATCCATCTCAATTCCCTGGTTAGATATTCAGTAACCAAGATAATCCAACCACTCATTGTGGAATTCGCATTTTGACAGTTTTATGTATAACTTGGTGGCTAAAAGTTTTTTCAGCACTTGTCTGACTAATTTGACATGTTCTTCGATGGTTTTGCTGAATATAAGGATGTTGTTCAGGTAGATGAGGACCCCCTGGTACAGGTGCAGATGTAACACTTCATTGATGACTTGCATAAATACAGTGGGGGGGCCTTGGAGTCTGAAAGGCATGACTCGGAATTGGAAACTACCCAAAGGGCAGTTGAAGGCAGTTTTCCATTCATCTCCTTCTTTTATACGGACTCTGTAGTAAGCTTATCTCAGATCTAGCTTGGTGAAGACCTTGCCTTTTGACAGGTGGTTTAATAAGTCCTTCATGAGGGGGAGAGGGTACCTGTTTTTAATGCACACAGCGTTTACACCCCTAAAATCAACACATAATATCAACCCGCCATCTTTCTTTTCTTTGAACAGCACTGGGGTGGCTAACTTAGATTTGGCAGGTTCAATAAAACCTCTGTCCAAATTGATGTATTTCCTCAATTCAGTCGTTTCATCTGATGTCATGGAATACATCTTTGGTTTTTGCACTTTTGCCCCAGGTTCTAATTCTATGGTGCAATCAGTGGCTCGATGTGGAGGTAAAACATTACATTCCTCTTCACTGAATGCTTCAGCCAACTCTCTGTATTGTCTGGGTACTTGGGGAGTACCTGGGAGAAAGTTCAAGGCCGTGGCTGCCGTTTTTGGACCAAGGTCGGGTGGTGTTTCCTTAGTAGGAGGAAGGGGGGGCAATGGGCCCACTCCAATAATGATTTTCAAGAATCCATCCTCCCACTTGATGGTAGGGGTCCATTTATCTAGCCAAGCAAGTCCCAATATGACTGATTCTGACATTCTTGGAGCCATTATAAAGCGTATGAGTTTGCGATGAGGACCCATCTCCATTTTGATTAACCCTGTCATTTGGATGGCTGGGGTCCCCCCAATTAATTCCCATCCACTTGCTCAAATTTGATTGGGTGTTTTAGTTAGTTAATTAGTTTAAAAAAATTAAAAGTGTAAAACAAAATTTCTTTGACAATGCTAACAAACTAGGGAGGTGACTGGCATATAAATTAAAAAAGGAGAAAGAAAAGAAACAGATACAAAGGCTGGTAGATGAGAAGGGTATGCTTCAGCACCAAAATGATTTTAAAAAATAAAATAATCCAGAACTATTATGAAAATGTGTATGATCAAGAGGAATTATTAGATGACAAAATAAAACAATATTTGGAAGAAGTCAGATTGCCTAAAGTGCCTGAAGCAGTAAGAATTATATTAAACAAAAAGATAACAATGTCAGCCCCAGATTGGAGCTGCCACAAAGGAGGATGGGTAACTATGGGAATGAGAGTGAAGTGAGAAGGGAGGATAACAACAACAACATACTTTCACTGGAGTTCAAGGTCGAGTCACTGGAGTTTGGAGGGGAGTGACTGGACTTGGTAGGAGTTCAGAATGGTGGTGGATTAGAGAGGGTGACTTGAGGGTCATCAGTAAGGGGCTGAGTATGGGTTTTAGTGTAGCAGGGGAAAACACAGGAATTCAGATTCAGATTTTCCCCAAATATGCCAATATGACTTCTCTAATAAATTCTTACTTGGATGGACTCTGAGTGCTGAATTGGGATGGAGAGTTTGGTTGGAACACTGACAAAATAATACAATACTTGGAAGAAGCCAGGCTGCCTAAAGTGCCTGAAGCAGTAAGAATTATGTTAAATGAAAAGATAATAATGTTTGAACTAACTGAGGTGATTAAGAGACAGAAGAACAATAAAACGCCAGGACCAGATAGTTTACCAGTGGAAGTCTACAAACAATTACAAGATATCTTAGGACTGCCAATGCTGGATGTCTATAATGAAGTCTTGTTAGAAGCTAAGATACCAAAATCCTGGATGGAAGCAGAGGTGCTATTCAACCGGTTCGCACCTACTCAGGTGAACCGGTAGTGGTTATTTGGCATGGGTCGCCGAACCGGTGGCAACACCTGGCTGGCCACGTCCCCAACCCGGTCACCCGGTTGTTCACTTGTGATCACTCTCCTGGCTTTCCATTCTCCACACTCTTTCTCCCTGGGGGAAAGGAAGAAAGGCTTGGACACTGCAAGTATCGCTTTCCCCGTGTGAGTTAAAGTGCTTGAGTGAGAAGGAGTGTGATCTGACGGGGGAGGGGGGGGGTGAATCGAGCCTTGGAGCACTTTTGCAATGTAAAAGAAATGCATTTTGAAAGCAACAGGTCCTTTAAAAACTTCTGCAAGGATTCCCCATGGACTGGACGCTGGAAGTATCGCTTTCCTTGTGAGCTAAAATGTCTGAAGTGAGAAGGAGTGCAGTCCGACAGAGAGGGTGGGGGTGAATCGAGCCTTGGAGCACTTTTGCAATGTAAAAGAAATGCATTTTGAAAGCAGCAAGTCCTTTAAAAACTTCTGCAAGGATTCCCCATGGACGCTGCAAGTATTGCTTTCCCCTGTGAGCTAAAATGTCTGAAGTGAGAAGGAGTGCGGTCTGACAGAGGGGGTGGTGGTGAATCGAGCCTTGGAGCATTTTTGCAATGTAAAAGAAATGCATTTCGAAAGCAGCAGGTCCTTTAAAAACTTCTTCAAGGATTCCCCATGGACGCTGCAAGTATCGCTTTCCCCTGTGAGCTAAAATGTCTGAAGTGAGAAGGAGTGCAGTCTGACAGAGAGGGTGGGGGTGAATCGAGCCTTGGAGCACTTTTGCAATGTAAAAGAAATGCATTTTGAAAGCAGCAAGTCCTTTAAAAACTTCTGCAAGGATTCCCCATGGACGCTGCAAATATTGCTTTCCCCTGTGAGCTAAAATGTCTGAAGTGAGAAGGAGTGCGGTCTGACAGAGGGGGTGGTAGTGAATCGAGCCTTGGAGCATTTTTGCAATGTAAAAGAAATGCATTTCGAAAGCAGCAGGTCCTTTAAAAACTTCTGCAAGGATTCCCCATGGACGCTGCAAGTATCGCTTTCCCCTGTGAGCTAAAATGTCTGAAGTGAGAAGGAGTGCAGTCTGACAGAGGGGGTGGGGGTGAATCGAGCTTTGGAGCACTTTTGCAATGTAAAAGAAATGCATTTTGAAAGCAGCAAGTCCTTTAAAAACTTCTCCAAGGATTCCCCATGGACTCTGCAAGTATCACTTTCCCCTTGTGAGTTAAAGTACTGGAGTGAGAAGACCTGCGGTCTGACAGAAGGGGTGGGGGAATCCACTCCAGCCTTGGAGAAATTTAAAGGAGCTGTTTCCAAAATGCTTGTCTGTTAAGTGCTCTGTATATGTGTGTGTTTGTGTGTGTGTGTGTGTGTGTGTGAGTGAGTGAGAGAGAGAGAGAGAGAGGAAGGAAGGAAGGAAGGAAGGAAGGAAGGAAGGAAAGAAAGAAAGAAAGAAAGAAAGAAAGAAAGAAAAGGAAGAGAGACGGAGATAAAACTCTGTGCTATTATTTTTAATTGTTCCATTATTTATCATGTGTTAATATTTTACACTGTCCCTACCCATAGAGTGATTTTTCTGCCTTTCTTTTGCCCAGGGCTACCACATATTTCTCAGGGTTTACATGCATTCAATGTCAATAGTTCAGAGCATAAAATACACATATGTTTAACAAGAGTTGAAAAGGGACATTGGAGGTCTTCTAGTCCAACCCCCAGCTCAGGCAAGAAGACTGAGGATGCCAAACTCTGACTAGAAATCCCGGGAAAGGTGTCAGAATAATATTTAGAAGAAATCTTGGGGTGAACCCTATACCATTTCTGAGAAATGGCTGTCCAGTCTTTTCTTAAAAACTTCCAATGATTGAACACCCAGAACTTCTGGAGACATTCAGTTACACTGGTTAATTGTTCTCACTGCCAGGAAGTTTCTCCTTAGTTTTAGGTTGCTTCTCTCTGTTCAGTTTCCATCTATTGCTTCTTGTTTGCATTCTGCTGCTTTGGAAAATACATTGTCCCCCTTTCTTTGTGGCAGCCCCTTAAAAGCCTGTTGCCTATCACACTCTTGGGTAAAGCATGTCAGCCATTTCCTCCTTTAAGTGGTCCATGAAAGTATGCAGATAATAAAGTCAAAAAAGGTGAACAACATTTTTACAGAGCTATAGATAAGTTGAGGCTGGGTGACAAGGAATGGCTGGCAGGGGAGGGGCCAGGTGAAGCACGCCTTGATGTGAGTAACATTGAGTTGGCCACGCCCACCCAGTCACATGACCACCAAGCACGCCCACCCAGTCACATGACCACCAAGCCACGCCCACCAAATAAGCCATGCCCACAGAACCAGTAGTAAAAAATTTTGAATTCCACCACTGGATGGAAGCAAACATTATGCTTATATCAAAGGAAGATGCAGATCTATTGTAAATTAAAAATTATAGACCAATTTTACTTCTAAATGTGGACTATAAAATTTATGCATCAATAATAGCTGAAAGATTAAAGAAATTCTTGGATGAATTTATACACTCAAATCAAAATGGATTTTTGCCTAAGACACAGATTAAAAACAACATGAGAATAATCTTGAATATATTGGAATGCTATGAAGTACATCCCAAAAAACAATTGGTGCTGATATTTTAGATGTGTAGAAATCATTTGATAATGTAAATTGATTATTTATGATAGTCAATTAAAATATATGGAATTTGGTGAAAAAAATATTAATATGATCAAGGCAATATATACTAAATGGATGCAAAAGTGATTGTAAATTGGAACATAACAGAGAATGTTAATATTAAAAAGGCACAGATATGGATGTCCACTGTCCCCTTTACTATTTGTTTTGACATTGGAAGTGTTAAATAGAAATATTCAGCAGGACACAGAAATAAAAGGGATGGAGATAAAAAAAGAAAAATACAAATTATAGGCATTTGCAGATGACTTGGTATTTATCATAGAGGAGCTGCAAACAACTGGACCCAGATTAATGAAGAAAATAGATGACTATGGGGAAGTTGCAGGATTAAAAGTAAACAAAGAGAAAACTAACATGCTAGTCAAAAACTTCACAAACAGAAAAAAGATTTAATGGGGAAGATAAATATTCAAATAGTGAAGAAAGTAAAATATCTAGGTATTCATTTATCAGTGAGATGTGCAACTATAAAAGAGATAATTATGCTAAATTGATACAGCAAATCAAACTTAACTTGGAAAAGTGGAAAAATTTTAATAGGAAGAATAGCTACCATTAAAATGAATATTCTACCGAGATTATTATACTTGTTCCAAACAATTCCAATAAAGCTGGAAAAGAAATACTTTGAGGAATTTAATAGACTAGTATCAAAATTTATTTGGCAAGGTAAAAAAGCAAGAATAAATCTGAAACTGTCACAGTGCTGTCCAGACAGTATATAGTTAAGTTAGAATTGGGAGCTGTCCTCTTAAGGGAATGCCTCATGTTAAATGTAGTTAATGCATCATGGGAAATGTAGTTCATGTCATGTGGTCACATCTGTAATCCTGATTGGTCACTGAATTGACCCTTGATTGGGTTGGGTAGTTTCCTTTACTCTTGCTTGGACCCCAGCACCGTGCTGGTGTCTCACCCTTTGCTCCAACATTATGGGATGAAAGTTCACTATAATTTTACACTATGAAGTCAGCTGTGCAAAGAATTGGACATTAGATTGATCACAACATAACCATGAGTTATATTTGAGGATGCCTTGTGATCCAATAAAGAAACTTTGTATGGAAGCCTTTGTAGACTATGTCTGTCTATCTTTATATTCAGCCAGAGATTAAAAGACAGAACAGTAAAATTGTAGTACTAATCTGAAGCCCAGCAGTAAAATTATAATGTTATCTGAATCCCTATGAAGAGTCAACTCCCACAGTAAAATTACAGTGCTAATCTGCATGCCAGAGTAAAAATACAGCGTTTAATTGGAAATCCCAAAGAAGTAAAAAATATAGTGTTATATCTGAATTCCTGGGAAGAATGAAAGTATAATGAAATTGAAACTCCCAAAGTGAAAGCATATTGTTAAAAAATAAGTTCCATCTCCTCTTAAGCTAAGTGAAGATATACTTCAGAGTGCTTGTGAAAGAGTAAAAAAGTCATTAATCTGATACCCTAGGAAAGTAAAGGAGAAGGATTAAATCCTCAATTTTCTGTCTCTATCTCTCCCTGAGCAACTGAAGTTACAAAGCCTGTTTGAATTACTAGGAGGGGCCAGAAATCCCCCATTTTGCAAGAGACAAACAAGTAGAATCCTCTCTGACTCTTTGTATTTCTGTCTCTCTGCTGCCTCAAAGACTGTTTTGCAAACTAGAGACAGAATTTGAGTAAAAGGGGCTCTCCAGTCCAAAAACAAAGATTCCCCCTGTTCTTTGAGAGGAAGAGGGTAATAAAGAGGCCCTTCTATCCAAGTTTATGATGGGGTCTCCAAGCAACAGAATCATAAATAGTTTAGGAGAACCATCTCCATAGAAATGAGCCATAAACCCACCCCTAAAAAGGGAATCCAATTTAAAAGCCAGAAAAGCAGCCTGTCTATCTTTGTTGGCAGAGCTGAAGGTTTTTCCTTTTTACTGGAATTAATGGCAATCCCTAATCAAAGACACCAATCTATATTGTTTAACAAAAGGAGATCGCCTAATCATAGTTTGCCCAAGCATTAGTTAAAAGCAAAGCATCCTTTGATGACTATTCATCATAATTGCATGCAATTCAGCAACCCCTTGCAATGCAGCCCAAGGGTCTAGATCCACCTCATGGCCAAGTGCTGAATTTTACAGGAGGTTTCCTAAATTCAGCTACCACTTGCAACACACACCCTCAAGAGGCCAACCTGTGTATTGCACTAGTGACTTCCAGAGCTAGCAACACACCTAAGAGGCCAACCTGTGTACTGCACCAGCATCTTCCAGACCTTGCAAGCTGACCTGTATACTGCACCAGCATCTTCAAGACTTAGCAATGCACTCTAGAGGCCAACCGGTGTATAGCACCAGCATCATCCAACGCACACCTCTAGTAGTCAACCAGTGGATTACCTAGAAGTTTTCTAAATTCAGCTATCTGCCTGCAGCGCCATCTACATGGTCAAGTACTGAATTTCACAGAAGTTTTCTAAATTCAGCTACCCACCTACAGTGGACCCTAGTGAAAAAAGTGGAATTGCATGGAAAACTGCTAAATTTTCCAAAATTCACCTTTTGCCAATTTGAAGCATGGCAACATCTTCGGCTGTGACAGATGTCTCTAATGTACCAGAGGACTTGAACCCTCCACCCACCCATGAAGTGAATGTGAACCCTGGTTCCCAAAACCCAGATTTGGATGTCCAAACTTCCAAAGAGGTGACACTGTCTCTGAAAGCTTACGACCTCAGATAACATAGGAAGCTTAAAGAGCCCATGGAGTCATGCTTGAGGGAGGATTGGAATTGGGAGTATCAACACTATACAAACTCATGGTCACAGTTGCTGGAGATCTGCGATACCCCCCAAATGTGAGCTGTCCTTCAAGAGAATCTGCACACTGCAGAAGAAGCTAGATGACCTTCTCGCATGGTGCAGAAACAGCAGAAGTAACCTCGAATCCATCCAGTCGAAGCTGGGTGACTCAAAACTCCAGGACCACATACAATGCTTCAACGGGCTAAACAAGGAACCAAGGACTGTGTTAAGAGAAGCAAAGACTCCCTCCATGACGTGCCATAGCTGGAAGAAATGTTGAGGGAGAGGGCTACATCCAACATAGCCCCTCGGTCATGCGTGGCCTCCTCCCACTATTCTAAGAAAGCCTCCTCCCTCCATCCCAAGCCAGCTAGATTTCAAGCATGTTCCAGCGTCTCACAACAATTCTCAGCTGCTAGCTCTTCCCATCCTTCCAGAGCATCCTCCCATTGCAGAGATGTATCTAAGGCATCCAAAGCAGCAAGTTATGCCAACTGAGCTGCAGAAGCTCAAATAGAAGCTGCAGTAGCAGATGCAGATCTATGTGCAACAGAAGAGGTGACACATTAAAAGGAGGCAGTAGCAGCTCAAGCAGAAGCTCAGGCCGGCCAACAAGCAGAAATGGCCAAAGCTCAGGCCAGCCAACAGGCAGAAATGGCCAAAGCTCAGGCCAAGCAAATTGAAGTTGATTGAATGAAAAAGGGAGTCGGCAACAAAAACAGCATGGGCCACAGCATTACGAAAGGTAGCCGACAATGCCTCCCTGAACTTCAGCCCTGGAAAGTTGGAAAGAGACAGCCCAGATAAATGGGTCAAGGTCTAGGTGGATGAGCAGTACTTGCTACAAAACGAGCAGGTGGAACCGGCACAATTAGTTAGCAGACTCCCAGAACCAAGGAATTGAAGGAGAGAATCTCAACCACAGGATCTAAATGCCAGTCAAAAAATTGACATCATAAGACCTAAGACTCGAGACTCCTTTTCCAAAAGCAGCAAACCTACCCCAATGTCTCACGGCCCACTGGTCAAGCAACTTAGCCCACCAGTTACTACAAAGATTTCTCAACAGGTAAGCATGCAAGCAGCCACAGTTGCCAAACTCAATCCACAGGCAAAAGAATTCCTGCCACACCCTCCAGACAACTCTAATGCATATATATGGCAAGACGAAGGTGGTACCCATACCCAGCATCAAGAGAGACTACCTGCATATGTGTTAACGGCTCACAACCTCCTCATAAAGTACTCTGAGGAGAACCACAAACCATCCACAACACATGCCCTTGAGCCAGAAAGACATATCTACAAGGACGCTACACCAAGAGATGATCTGCCATCACAGAGGAGAAACAGAGAATCGTTACTACGATGGGGAAAGCTGGATTTAGCAGTTAATGGCGTGTATAAATTTAACGACAAGCCAGGCAGAGAATACCTACTGTGGAAGTGTGTTTTCACAAGTCCCATTCAACATGAAAGGCCGTATCCTGGTGAAGAACTTAAATTTCTGTTGGCATGGCTGGGATCACGGTCTGTTGAAATAGTGAAAGACATTGTGGGCCCAATGCAAGCCAGTTTGGGAGGAGCTAAGTATGCACTGGTCATTGTAGATGATTATAGCAGGTTTGGGTTCTGCTATTTACTAAAGAGTAAAATAGAGATGCTAAAGAAATTTAAGCAATGGGTAAGCTTCATAGAAAGAAGGTATAAACAACAGGTATGTCAGCTGAAAACTGACAGAGGTTCATGTCAACAAGTTTTCAACAGTGGTTTGGACAGTTAGGAATAAAACGCACATGCACAAATCCTTACACACCAGTTGAGAATGGTGTTATTGAGAGACAGAATGGAATCTTACAAACCATGAAGGACTCACTGCTAGAGGATTCTGGTCTGAGCAGGTCATATTGGGGTGAATCCATGTTGACCGCTAATTATTTAATTAATAGTTTGTGGAGTTTCACCATTAATGATACTCCATATGCAGTACTATATGGGAGAAAACAATTTCTAGCACATTTGAGGGTGTTTGGAAGCAATGTGTGGGTGTATGTTCCAAAAGCAATTAGAAGAAAGGGGCAACCAAAGGCTAGAAAGTTCAGATTTATGGGCTATGATCCAGGCTCAAAAAGCTATCACTTTAGTGATGGGAGCAAAAGAATAGTGATTACAAGGTCTGCAAGCTTTGCAGAGCAAAATTGGAATAGAATTGATTCAAATTTTTGGAATGATTCACTTAGCGACAGTGATCCACTTAGTGACAGTAACTAACTTAGTGATGGCAACTTGCTTAGTGATGGTGTCAGCTTTCAGGGAGGAACAAGAGAAAGTTGAAGCACAGGAGCTGTCAATTCCACGCAGGTCAGAGCAGTGGAACAAGGGGATTCCATCTGACAGGTAAACTGCTAGTAAAGTTAAAGTGTGTAATGTATGGTACGAGCCAATGAACTATAAGGAAGTATTGGCATTACCTAAAATTGAACAAGTAAAGTGGAAAGAAGCCATGGACAAGGAAATGAAATCCATGGGAGAACATGAAGTGTTCACATCTATGACTTTGCCACAGGGTAGCAAAGCTGTAGGATGCAAATGGGTGTACAAGAAGAAAGTACTGCCCAATAATGAGGTACAATATAAAGCAAGGTTAGTGACACAATGGTTTTCACAGATGAAAAATGTGCACTATGATGAGGTATTTGCGCCAACTGTAAATATCTGTGTAGAGATACAAAGAACTGAGAAAGATGGTTATATTCTCAGTCAAAAAAGAAAAATTGAACAGTTGTTGGAGAGATATAACATGAAAGATTGTAATACTGCTCCAACACCTATGAGTATAGATTTTCATAACAGTTTGGGTGAAGACGAAAGTGAAGTCTGTGATCAAGAGATATATCAGTCAGCAATAGGGAGCCTGTTATATCTGTCACAGTGGTCCAGACTAGACATAGCTTGTGCAGTAAACATTTTGAGTCATTTTATTGCTGCACCAACGCAATTGCATTGGATGGGTGTAAAAAGGATTCTCGGGTATTTGAAGGGAACTGTGAATTTGGGTCTTCAAATACAGGTCTCTGAAGAATTAAAATTAAAATACTATGTTGATAGTGATTATGCAAATGATGTAAAAACCAGAAAGTCCAGTTCTGGGATTGTGATATTGTTTGGAAGGTCTTTAATTGGATAGAATAGAATAGAATAGAATAGAATAGAATAGAATAGAATAGAATAGAATAGAATAGAATAGAATAGAATAGAATAGAATAGAATAGAATACTTTATTGGCCAAGTGTGATTGGACACACAAAGAATTTGTCTTGGTGCAAATGCTTTCAGTATACATAAAAGAAAAGATACATTCATTAAGAGTCAAGAATCATCAGGTACAACACTTAATAATAGTTATAGGGTACAATAAGCAATCAAATCATACTAAGAAACATTAAAAAATCATTAGAATATGGGCAACAAAGTTACAGTCATACAATCATAAGTGGGAGGAGATGGGTGAAAGGAAAGGAAGATTAATAGTAATCGTAATAGTAATGCATAAAAATAAAATTATATTTATAAAAAAATAAAATCATATTGATAAAAAATCATACTAGGAAACTTCCGGCTGATGTCGCGATGGGACCAGAAACAGCGAACTGAAGTCTCTGTTCCTGCGCTGGCTTCTCACCATTTGTGGGCTCCGCATGGAGCCAAAAGTCATTTTGAAGGGGAGGCAAAGGTAAGGAGAGGCGCCTGGTGAGGTTCCAGGGGAGAATGCAACTCACCCGTGGAAACTCCAAGCTTGCTCTCTACGCCACGACAGAGAGAAGAGCGGCCGAGATGGCTGCTACAAAGTTGGGACTTTTCCTTCAAACTAACAATTTAATCAAAAGAAGATATTAAAAAGGAATAAAAGAAAGACATAATAAGACCCCTGGAAAATGAAATACATCAAAATTAAAGAGTAAGGAATACAAGCAGTTATTACCCTTGGAATTATTGGAGATTTGGATTGATTAACATTTGGAAAAAAGATTTGAGGATATTGACATCAAAAAAGAGACACTGGATCAAATAAAATAAAATTTACTGGATATTGGATAATTGGAACAATAAGTAATATAAAGATGAATGACATATGTAAAGAAATGAAGATGGACCTTCAACTTATGAATGAGATGTGGGACAGAATTTTGGATATATGCACTAAAATACAGAACATATGTTAAAATTTTGAATGGACAATGAAATGGTATGAATAAATTGTAAACACAGTGAATATATGAATATATGATCAAAGAATATAAAGATTAATTGTTATATTTTTAATGAATCAAATATTTTGTTATCCACTTGTATAAGGTAATGAGGATACATTGTTATAAGTTAGATATTATTATTATTTTTGTGTAAAAAATGAGAAGTTGGAAGGAAGCACATAGAAATAAAAACATATGTAATAGTGGCTAATGCAATATTGGAAAGGGGATTCAATAAGAGATAATACAAATTAAGATAAAATTCTGAATGATCAATGAAATGATATGAATAGATTTAACTATAAACATGTTGAATATAAGAAAATATGATTAAGAAGATAGAGATTGTTTAAAAATAAAGAGACTGATGTAACGTAATCTATGAGAATACAAAGAAGAGAATTTGATAATAGATAATGATGTGATGTCAGAAAGCAGTATTTGCAATTATGGATATTTAAAATGTAAAATACCTGGAACCACACTGTTCTCTCAAAGATGTATTTAAATAATTTGAAAATAAAAAACT
The DNA here is from genome assembly GCA_023653725.1 of Bungarus multicinctus. Taxonomy (NCBI): domain Eukaryota; kingdom Metazoa; phylum Chordata; class Lepidosauria; order Squamata; family Elapidae; genus Bungarus; species Bungarus multicinctus. The sequence goes on from CM042848.1 coordinate 33,903,057, forward strand.
TTTTATATATATATATATAAAAGAAGTTAATGAATCCTGCTGAATCAGTCATCTGTGTGTGCTTTCTGGATTTGAATTTCTGCTGCAAAATCTAACAATAAGCACATACATGGAACATATATTGCATACCACAATAGTATCAATTACCTATTTCATGAGCTTGTTTCTTCTTGCTGGTTCTTTTAGGGGTAAAAATATTTCTTTTTTTCTATCCTTTTTTGTGCTTGTTTTTCTACCTTGTTATCAGGGGTGGGATTCAAATTTTGTAACAACAGGTTCTGTGGGCGTGACCTAATTTGTGGATGTGGCTTGGTGGCCATCTGATTGGCAAACTAAATGCAAGTGGTCTTCGCTTAATGGCCGGGTGGTTAACAAGTGTTCTAATTTATGACTGATCACCCCAGAGCTACTTGACCAGTTTTTGGAGTTTTGACAGGCACACACACACACACACACACACCACACACACACTTCTAACCCTACTATTCTATGATTCTATAAGGATCTCCTGCTGGAGCAGTGGGGTTGGACTAGATGACCTTCAAGATCCCTTGCAGGCCAGCCCTCGATAGTCTTCTGAAGCCAGGGTTTGTGTCCTTCCTTCCTCTCCTTTTTTCTCTCTCCCTCCCTCCCTCCTTCCATGTATTTATCTATCCATCTCATTCACTTTCTCTTCTCTCCCTCTTTTTCTTTCTTTCTTTCTTTCTTTCTTTCTTTCTTTCTTTCTTTCTTTCTTTCTTTCTTTCTTTCTTTCTTTCTTTCTTTTCTTTCTTGTCTCTTCCTTCTCTCTTTCTTTCTCTCTCTCCCCACTATCTCTTTCCCTCCTCTCTCTTTCTCTCTCTCTCTCTCTCTTGCTCTTTCTTTCTTTCTCTTTTCTTTCTCTTCCTCTTTCTTTCTTGCTCTTTCTTATGCTCTCTCTTTCTCTCTTGCTCTTTCTTTCTTTCTTTCCCTCTTTCTTTCTTGCTCTTTCTTTCTCTCCTTATTTCTTTCTTGCTGTTTCTTTTTTTTTTTTCTTCCTTTTTTTTTTCTCTCTCTCTCACACACACACCTCATCTGGGACGAACTGAATGATCTGGCAATCTCAAGTTAGCACCAGGCAGCAGGAAAAGAAAAAAACTACCTCCATGCGTAGCGGCGGCTGCAGCAAAGGTGCTTTGCGCATCATCACCAGATGTTGCAAAAGACCTCCGTGGGTGGTAGAGGCAATGATTCTGGCTCTAGGGGCCTCGTATAAACCGCTGCAGTGGTGCTTTGCTCACCTGAGCCCTGGACCTTGCAAAACACCCGCAGAGATGTTTTGCGAGGTCCAGGGGGTGGGTGAGCAAAGTGCCACTGCAGCGGCTTATACAAGACTCCCAGAGCCAGGATCGCTGCGAGTTGGGGGGAGTTGGGAGAGTTCAAATCTGTAGCATTAAAACCTCTGCATCGATGCTCTAATAGCCTCACCTGGAAAGCAGGCAAAAATGGGGAAGGAAGTCAACATCCCCCCAAGCAAGAGAAAGTTTCATTTCTGCTGTCCTCCCCTTTTCCGAGAACTTGTAACGTTGCTGAGTTGTTGAGATGTTGTTGTTGAGATGGCTGCAATTCTGCCCCAGCCTGACACAGCACAACTTGGAAGGGAGAGAAATTTGCGAGGTTTCATGGAGTCCGGCAGTAGCCAATCTGCACCCCCAAAGAAAACTTCCCTTTCCCTTCCCCTTCCTCTTCCTTCTTCCTCCTCCTGGCTTTCAGAATTCTGCAGAAGAAGCCAAGTGAGGCTCTCCCTCCAGCTGCAGAGGGGGTTCGTGTTGACTCCAGATTGAGGCTGCCTACCCACCTTCCGTATGGCTCTACTCTGCAGGGGTGGCCGCAGCCTCTGGAGACACAGCCCCAACATTGCCCAGGAGGGAAGAGGCGCAAAGCTGCTCATGACTTTCATCCCCGCACCGGGCTGAGAGGAAGCCTGTCCAGGCACCCTGAACTCTGCTCCCCTCCCACCTGCTGCGCTCCACCTGGGCTTCTGGCAAGGCTTTGAGGCAGCCCCAAGGGCGGGAGCGGGGCAAGGCTGTGGGTGGGAGACTGGAGCGGGGCTCAGCAGTCCACCAGTCAGAGGTGCACTGCTCCGACCTGCTGCCTCCACCTGAGCGGAACCCCTGGACTGCTGGGAAGCCCCCTTGGACTCCCCACAGAGGGAGGTTGGCACTGGCCCTTTCCATTCTCCAAAGGCGGGAAACCCAACAGAATCAGTTGGTGGTCTCCATTTGGGGCCAAGGACAGTCCTGCCCGGGGGTGCCTTTCCTAAGTCTTCTACTTGCACATGGTGGGGAAATGGGAAGAAGCAGCTTCAAGGTCCTAGAGGCAAACCTTCCGTCCAGGTTAGGTAGCCCCCCCCACTCCCATGGAAAAGGGTTCTCTCGTGGGACTGAGCAGTCCCCATCCTCCCCCATTCCTTAGAGACCCGAGGCCTGTTCGGAGAGGCTTGTGGTCTGATGGGATGATGGAAAAAGAGCTTGTTTTTCTAGACCCGAAGTGAGGGAAATGGGGAAATTGTGAGGGGGACAATTGATTGGCAGGAGAGTGCAGAAGGGAGATTGAAGGGGCGACAGCAGGGCAGAGGCTACGTGCTATGGCTCCTCTCCAAAGAGGAACAGACGGGGGAGGGAATAGCAGGTGGGGCAAGGGTGGAAGTCGGGTGTTGAACTGTGTGGCTGGTCTTGCTTGTGCCAGCCAACCCTGGGTGCGAGGAAACGGGGTGGGTGATGGGCGGGCACGATAGATGTATGTCTGGGAAGGCGAGGAGGAAGAAGGGTGGTGCAGCAGCAGAAGGACCGCTTTGTGCTTGGGGAGGAGGGGTGAGAGTTTTTTTGGTAAAGACCCAGTGTTTGGGGAGCAAGTGGGTGTGTCGGCTGTGTGGGTTTGGCCTAAGTGGGATATTGTTTGTGCGGTGTTGCTTTTGTGGGTGAGTGTCGTCTGTGGGTGAAGGGGTGTGGTTGGAGGAGGAGGGGGCTGAAAGCTAGGGAGGGAATGAAAGTCAAAAAAGAGAGCAGCAGGCTAGGAGTGGGCAAAGTGCCCGAGAAAGGCATCAGAGGAGCTGCAAGAGAAGCAAGTTAAAGTGACCCAAGAACCCCTGGTCTTGTGGAGCAGCTTCAACTGACAGCATGCCTGGAACGTCTCAGATGCTAAGGGTCTCACCTGGGTGGATGGCGGGGGCGATCGCTGTGGAAAAGCCAACCATTTTCCTCCGCTCATCCTGGCTCTGGGGGCCTCGTATAAGCTGCTGCAGCAACGCTTTCTCACCCACCCCCGGACCTTGCAAAACACCTCCGTGGATATTAGAGGTAGCAATCCTGGATCTGGGGACCTCGTATAAGCCCCTGCAGTGGTGTTTTGCTTACCCGCCCCCCCAGACCTCACAAAACACCTCCGCGTGGGGACTTCGTATAAACCACTGCAGCAGCGCTTTGCTCACCCACTCCCTGGATCTTGCAAAACACACCGTTCCCAACTATATTGTGGAGTCACTCATCCAGGGAGATCAGGCAGGCATCGATGGAAAGCAGGCAGCAATGGTGGGCAGGGTGGAATAACTGGGCAGGGTGGGAAGTGGGTGGGCAGGAAGGGGCGGGGCCAGCCGGGGTGCGATTTACTGGTTCTCCAAATTTGCACAGACTCATAACTACCAGTTCTATAGAACCAGTCTGAACCGGTAGAATCCCACCCCTGCTTGTTATTTATTTAACTTGCTAACTTTTATGTTAGTTTAATTTATCATTTTCTTTCCTATTTTTAAAAGGTTTTTGAGCTCCAATTCCTCCCTACCTTGTTATTTAAGATTTGCCTTATTTATTTGATAGATCTTGTTCTTCCTTGATTTCTAATGTTCCAGTCTTTTCCTTATTTTTTGCCTATTTATTTATCTTTTATTTTCTGTCCTTTATTTATTTTTATTCTCTACCAGGGTCTTCCCTTCCTGCCTATTGGGACCTCTGGCTTAAATTGTTGCCTTCACTTCCATCATTCACTGCTCCATTCTGCCAGCTCCATTCTGTCCTTCAGTGCTTGGGTTTTTTTGGCCTCATTTCTGTTCTGGTCAGCTCTCGGCCTGCCATTCAGCTTTCTGGTCAGCTCAGCTGTGCTGTCTGGTCTGCTTCATTCAATCTGCTACTCAGCTCTACCGTCTCTTTTCCCATTGTTCTGTATGCTGCTCTCAGGTCTAGTTTGTTGCACTGCCCCTTGCTACTGCTGGCTCTCCTCCCTGCTGCTCTGCAGCCACATGGCTCCCATTTGCTGGTCCATTGTACTGGGATGCTGCTTCCATCAGCAAATAGGACTTATGGGTGGTCCACAATAAGCATGCCTCCCCTCTCGTCTCCTCCTCCCTGCTCTCCTCTCTCACTGGTTCACCTCTTTGTTCTCTGCCAGTTGTTGCACTTGGTCTGCTGGCCTCCCTACCCCACAGCTGATTTTCCTTCCTGCTTCTCAGCTGGCCTCACTCGCTCACCAGCTCACCTCTTTTTTTCCCTCTGGTTAGTTTTGCTGCCCACAGTCAGTTTTCCTCTCCACTCACCTCACTTCAATGGGTCTCTGGCCTTTCAGGTGCAGCTGGGTTTCTCTCTCTTCTAATTTCTCCAATTTTCTTCTCCTTTTCCTTTCTCCAGCCTTTTTTGTTCTTCTATGCCTTATCTTTCCCTCTCTACCTCTCCTCCTACAGGTTATCCTAGTTTAGTAGCAATTTTTCTTCCCACAATATAACTATGCTTCCCTTGTTGCTGCCATCTTGGAAGAGAATAATCTAGATGGTAAAACTGGTAAAAATAGAAATACATTCAATAAGAACCCAAATGCAAAATAAGCAATGTTCAGTTACTAGTGAGCATAACAATTAATATTTATAGATAAATCTAAATCTTACCAGCAATGCTGTGTGCATGGGATGTGAGTTTTTGTCCTCGGTTGAACATGTGCCATGGATTAGGCTGGATTCTTTCTGGTGCTTCTGTTTCTTTCCAAATGGTGAAGGAAATGAAATCTTGCTTCCCAGGATGCACTTGTTTTGAGAGTGAGGGTTGCTGGGAAGATGACTCTTAAATGGAACAGGATCAGCTTCTAAACAACAAAGATTGGTATTTGGCCCAGGTAACTAGATGGAGCTAGAGAGCAACAATGTATATGCTGGGGCATGACAATAATGTCTTTTGTCATATCATTCTATATTTTCCACTTCGCTGCATCATGAGTTAACCCCTACAGCTATTCCATTTTTTGTTGTTTCTTGGCTATCCACTGTCTTTCCTCTCCTAAAAGGACTACCTAATCTTATTTCTGATTTATCTGATTTATTATATCATCTTATTCCTTTTGTTTATTAGATTTGCATATTGTTCATAAAAATAATCACAGCAAGTTTCAAAATAAAAGTATTCAAAGCAAACAAATATAAACATTTATGCCTCTTTTTACAAATGCTAAATGTTTGAAATATGATCCTGTGGAAAGATGTCACTGCCAACTAATTGATTCTTCCATGTGAAAATTCTTATTTACAAAAAAGCATCCCTTTAGTCAATTAGCAAAATATTCCTTAATACATTTTTCTGAAGAATATTCAAGAAAACATTAAATCCAAGTACCTGCTGAAAATTTATCTTAGGAACTAATATTTTAATATAAATGATTCTAAATTATGTTAATCCAATTCAGAATAAATATTTGTGTATGCCCCTTGTGTCTCATGAAAGCTAACCAACGCAGATGAAATTATTTTCCTTACCTATGGAACTAGAATAATTTAAAATTGGAGGCCAGTAAGGAATGCCTACTTGTTCAAGACTTCATAATTTCTATACCAATAAAAATAAAGAAAAGAAAATCATTTATAAGAAAATCATTTGTTGTCTTCATATGTAAGTTTCAGCTTGGGTAATGGAGTCGTGATGGTAAGTTATTGCCCCATCTAGTTCTTGCAAGTGATTGGCATGCAAACATTTTTGTTTGTATTTTCATACATAAAAAGAAGATCCCTGTTAAGGATCAGAGTCTTATCCAGTGGTTCAGTATTTAGCAAAAAAAATTGCTTCCTTCATTTTTCATCAGAATGATCATACTGGCTTCACACAGTACAATGAACTTTGAAAAAATATATAGGGATTTAGCAGGTTAATATCTTCATGAAATATAGTCCTTTAAATCAAATCTAGGATTGGGCACCACAATCTGACATAATTATAAATGCAATATGTAGTTACTTTCTTATTTGGATTGTCCCAAATGTGGTCTGTGAATCTGAGCTATAAATTGTTGATCGTCTATAACAGGGGGATTAAACTCAAGGTCCATGGGCTAGAACTGGCCCACAAGGTGGTTAGATCTGGCCCATGGAGTTGACCGAGAAACAGTGAAGAGCTGACCTGCAGGGCATCAGCCCAGCCCAGGCCAACAGGTGGTTGGCACAGCCAGCCTTAGATCCATGGTGCCACTTTGGCACCGCCTCTTGGATGTGCACACAGGAAGTGGAGAGTGCATGGGGCCTGGAGTCCCTGGAGATTGTGTTCTGAGCATTTCCCTTTCATCCAGGATGCCAGCCCTCACATGCTCACTGCTTCCAGCAGCAAGCAGAGTCAGGGAGGAGGCACATGATGCGGATGACTGGACGCACCTGTTCTATCCCATGTGGGTGGAACAGGTGGCTGCCTGGTGCATCCAACAGGCCAGACCCCAGGCCTCCCCACTGTGCCTCTGCCTCCAGCTACCGCCACTCCCATGTTGGAAACAATCAGCCCATCTACTGTTATTTTTGCATGAGATGCCCGATACGCCCATCCATGAGCAAGCCATCCAGGCTGCCATTTAGGGATGCACCATCGCTGCATGAGCAATCAGTTGGAAAACAGAGAGTCTGCAATCAGCTAAGAAGCAGAGACCCAGCCAAAACAGCTGAATGTTGGTAACAGGAAACCAGGGGTGGGATGAAGATTCTGCTGGACAAATTGTGGGCGGACACCAGGGGGGTGGGGACACCAGGGGGTGAGATACAGACACATAGGGTGAAGGGATAAACTGCAGTTAGTGCTGGTTTTGTTTTGTTTCTTTGATTGTTAGTCACTTTGGACTGGGTTTTACGATAAATGCTTCAAATGGAACAGTGTTGTCTGATGTTTCTTGATGATGAACTTTGGAACATGAAAGTAAGTCAGCACTCCCTTCTCTCCCTCCCTCCCTCCCTCCCTCCCTCTCCATCCCTTGCCAGCACTTTAGTCCTCTGCAGGTGAAGTTGAGAAGTTTCAGGGGATGGCTGAGGGAACAGTGACTGGGGAAAATGCTGCAGTGGTGGAGGAATCATCCACCCTGGAAGCTCTTTCATCACAAGACATTTGCTCCTAGTAACATGTGGATCCAGGAGCTGTGGGGCTGCCTACTGGGCAGGCTTCTTTGATTGTTGGTCACTTAGTGTCAGGTTTCACACTTTCAAGGATAAATACTTCAAACTGACCTGTGTTGTCTAAGATTTCTTGATGCTGACCTACAGAATATGACATGTGGTTGGAGAGTAGGTCACCACTGGTCATCTCCTCATCCCTATCGCAGGTCTTATCTTTGGCCCACACATGGAGTGTGTTCTCCTCGCATACCCAACCTATCTCGCCACCCCTGTGGGCTGCTGCCACCACTGAGGCCACCATCTTGTGCAGGTCCATTAGGCTACTGCCATTGTCACCTGGAGCACCAGACCAACCAAGCACAAAGGAAGTGAAGAGGTAAGGTAGAAAGCCCAAGTAGAGGTGGTAGAGTTCTCCGAGGCCCAGCAACAAAAAGGCAGCCACTGCAAGCAGGGAAAGCCAGATCCCCATTGGCGCCATGGCCAATGAAGATGGGGATGATCGTGGCTTGTGACCATAGTTTTGGCAAGGAGCTGGTCCTGAAAAATATTTCAAAGATTATGCTTAGAGGTTCTGCTATGGCAGTGGATAGCTTTTTTAAGAAGTAGGCACATATTCCGTCCGGTCCAATATGATAAATGCTTCAAACGGAACTGAGATCAGAACTATTTTATTAGGTATAATAAAAGGCAATTTAAGTAAGAAAACCTAGTATATTATACTCCATATAATAATAGTGGCTAGAATCATCTTCACACAAAATTGGAAACAGGACAATACTCCCACAGAGGGTATAAAAAAGATGCTTAAATATGCGGAGATGGATAGACTAACGATGGAATTAAAAGATAAGAGAGAAATGGAATATTACATGATTTGGGATACATGGTATGAGAGGTTAGAGAATAGATGTAAAGACTATATATAAGTTACTTAAGAACGACAGGAAATATATGTATATAGATATTTGTGAAAAGGCAAAATATATATGTAAGAATATTATTATAAGAATATTATATAAGAGGAAAGGAAGAAAAATGAAAACACTAGTTATGTAATTATGAGTAATACTGATACTGAAGTGCTGTAAAGATTGGAAACATGGTGTAAATGTTGGAAAATGTGTAATAAATAAAATTATATATAAAAAATAAGATTTCCTATGTCTATTTGAAGTGGGAAAATATTGAGCTACATCTATATGTGAAAAAAGCTTTCTTCTAAAATACACTATGAAAATTATGAAATTTTAATGTGCTGATTCCTTGTCATTATTAAACAAAGCAACAACAAAACAATAAATTTAGAAATCTCTTTTTCATCAAATATTGCCTTCCAAATGATTTTGAAGCTAATTAAATTGGGAGAGCTGTAATAGCTTTCTTAAGTTTATGGTTAAAAAAAGATATAAATTAATTAAAATATGTGTTCTTGGTGCTCTCTGGGCTTGGTTGATGGTTTTGGTTTTTTTTTTTGTGCGCGTGTGAATGTTTCATTACCAGTTTGACACCCATGTTCTAGGTTATAGTATTCTCATGACTAAATAAGCAACCTAGGTTACTTGTTATAGAAAAGGTGCTGAAAAATAATTGGATAATATACCTGATTGTAACTTATTTTGTTGTGGACTGTAATCTGTTCAAATGATTTAAGCTCTCACTGCATTAAGAAAAATACCATCATGAGCTGACTCAAATTTGATGAATATTTTGTCTCTTTATGCTTAACCTAGCATGAGTAAATAATTTTCTACTATAAACCAGTTTGATTTTGTAAACAGAATAAATATGCAGAAACAATTGTATAAAATGAAGATCTCAGAGATCTAGCAGAAACTTTAGTACACAACATAGCAAAGAAACTCAAATATTGAACAGAATTAAGTTGATCTACTTAATATTTGAAAACCGTTTTAAAGATTTTAAAAGACTGTTTTATAAAATGGCCTCAATGAATCAGTGTCTTGAGTTCATACAAATTTCCTAAAACTGTTGTATCAAGTCCAAAGTATGAGGCTACACAGTTGTAGGCCAATTAATCAATGAGTTCAGCCCTCTAAACATGTGTTTATTAAATTGTGATCCTAGGACCTTGTGGTACCTCAAAACTATCTCAGAGGTCCACAAAATCAGATTGTTTGCCAGCCTATATTGAAAAATAATACAATATTATAATCCCAATCATGAAAAGCAGCAGAGACAGCTAGTATATCAATTTTAAATTGTAGCAGAGTAAATATTGATAATATTACCCTTACAAACAACATCTATTTTGGAGTCCTTCGTATTTTTTTAAAAAATAGGAAGGAACCCTGAAAAAAATGTTTAAGAACCATTGTTCTATTCAGTGTATATATTCAAATCAAATCATCATTCAAATCTCCATTCAAATCTATCAAGCAGCAATGCTTCCTCTTTAAAAACAAAAACAAAACAAAAACAAAACAACGTGGCTTTAAGGAAAAACAAAGGAACTTTCCGCTACAAACCTCCAATACTTCACCACCTTCACTATTTCAGTACCTCAAAACCAAATATTGCTAGATAATGCTTTGTCTACAATAATTGATTTATTATCTAATAGTATAATAATTAATTGTTAAATGACCACTAATTTACTGATTCATTGAATTGATAGAGATTTAATACTGTATCATTGATTATCTAGTCGATTGATTGATTAATTGATTATTAGTAATAAGTAACCTTACTTTTTATTTGTTCTCTAATGTACCAATTAACATTTATTAATTTCCAATGTTCATTAACTGTCTACCTATCACATTAATTAGCTACTGTAATTGTTTAGTGTACTATTGTCATTGACCATGCCAACCAAAAACTCCAAATCCTCCACTACCAAACAACAACAAAAGAATAATATCTCTACCAATGACCTCCCAGTCTCCTGCACATGTTTCAGGTGTCTTGAAACCATCAATGAAAGCGAAAATAACATCAAATGCCACCTATGTGACAATCAAGGCCACTTTGCCTGCTTAAACTTAAACAAAAGCACAATTGATCTCCTAAAAGCATCAGATACATTCCCTTGTCTATGTCCATCATGTTTTCCTAAGCTAAACAAACTAAGTACCCTGCCTGACAGAGTTGACAGCATAGAATCAGTTATTCACTCATTAAAAGAACGCTTAGCAACATGTTTTGAAACAACTATGCAAGCAAGCCTAATCTCTCTTTTAAAAAATACAGTAGAGGATGGATTTTGTTGCTCAATTTGAGGTGTAGGGTTAGGAGGCCTTTGTTTAACTGGACAAGTTGGAATCTTTTACTGTGGGGCTCATTTCTGAGTAGAGCCATTTCAGTTCTTTTTAGGATATGTTTGGTGGCTGTTGTGCTGTGATGAAATATTAATTTGAAGCAGGTTGATGTGGTATGGTTGTGTCTGCAACTGCGCAGGAATTTGAGGTCACATAGTATTGCTGCTCTTTTAACTTCCAGCTTCTCGTAGGTTTTGGTCCAGCTGTTTATTTCCTCCCCATAGAGGTCTGATAATTGTTTTCTTATGTTTTCGCGGGTATTTATATGGATGATATTTAGGTTTCTTTGGGTATTTTCTCACGTCTTAATAGTTGTGCTTTTAAAGTTATAGCAATGTTTTGGCAGAATCTCATCTGCCATCCCTAGGCTTGTATATTGGATTTTTCCTTAATCGTGTGTATCAGGCTTTGGCAGCTTTTCTGTTTGAATCTGGTGCTGGCTTCATGGTTTATTTGAATGTTTTTTCTTCATCCTGATTGGCTGGGAGTCTAGGTCTGTGTTTATTGGTCTTCGAGTTGCTATGTTCTTGATTAGCTTTTTTGTGTATTGGGAGTTTTCAGTGCAGCTTAGTTTCTTGTAAATGGCTGACAATTGTTTATTAGGAAGCTAGGTTTTATTTGGGTAGCTGGCTTGGGTGTGTTTGGGTTGTAGGTACTGGGGGGGGTCTCTTTGTGTCCAGGTGTTTGTTTGTATTGTGGTATAGAGATTTTTTTGTTTGTGAGTGCAGGCTTCCAGATGATTGATAGTCTGGTGGAGTCATCTCTTCTAGTCATACTATTAGGTCTTTTATCAATCTCTATGGCTTCTCTGATGATTCTGTAGCTGGGGTTTTCTATAGTAGCTAGGGTTTTGGTGCCATTGAAGTCGATAACCTGTGGCTTTCATATATTGGACTAGTGAGGAAGTGTGTTCCAGCTTTCTTGTGTTCTTCAACTGAGACACAGATCTATTACTGTGTTTTCTCTCATGCATATCAGTCCCCATATTCATTTTTTTTCCTCACAAACAGATCACTATTCTGCAAAGCAAACATTTCTATTCTGTTGTCTCTCAGGTAAGAAAGTGGGAAGCATTTTACAATTCATCTTGATCTTCTAAGCACTTAAATACTAATGGAACTGAGAATACAAATAGCTTCTTCCAGAAGGCCCAAGGATTCCTAATGGTCAATATCATCCCCATACCAAATATAACAAGGGAAAAGCAGTGGAATGGAACACAAACATCTCAGAGAATGAACATTTACATACAAATAAGATTTTATGCAAGGAGAACAAATGGGATACCAGCCATAACAAAGGAAGAGCAATTGATTGTACAAAACAAAAATGAATATTCTCCTGCTCTATGTGAAGGACACAGATCATGCTATGTGTTGAAGTGGTTTTTATAATAGAAATGTTTACATCCATGATTGATATTAATTGTGAATGTTTTACCCTAACCCAATTGAATTTTCCAGATATATTTTTGCTAATATCTGTAGAGGTAGTTCTTGACTTATGACCAGTAATTTAACAACAGTTCAAATTTATGACAGCCTTGGAAAGAGTACTTGAGTACTTACAACCAGTACTCAAATTTATGACCATTGCACCATCCCCAGAGTCACTTGATTGTAATTCATATGGCAACCACCATCCTGTGGTCACGTGGTTATGATTTGTGATCTTTTGTTTCTGATTGCTAGGAAAAAACACCTATTGGGAAAGTTGATTTGCTTTAACAACCACAATTAAAACTGGGTCCAACTCAACTTATGATCACAACAACTTATGATGAAAATGATGGTCCCAATTATAGTTATATGTCAAGGACTACCTGTATTAGTTCCATTTCTCTAACTTTCAAAATCAGCTTCATATGCAGAGTCAAGCAAATTAAGCTTTTCTACTGCTTGACCTCCATAGGTAAATAGACATCACTTCCTAAATTACTATTTAATCACTTATTGGAGAAGAGTCATAGCTCTTTTACAGAGCATCTGCTTTGAATGCAGAAGTTTCCAGGTTTAATTTTCAGCATCTTAAATTAATTTGGAAGAAGAACTTGAAAAACTGCTGCCAGATGTACATTACAAGACCTTATTCAGTATAAAATAGCTTCATAACTGGCTGCATTCAAAAAGCAAAATGAAAGTATTCCTGAAACAATACCATTTTCCTCTTCTGTTGTTTTAGTAATTTGTCCAACCTAATGTGCCCCAGGTGTATGGAAATCAACTATCAGAATACCTTGTGCTGAGACAGTTGTGTTATTTTATTTTTTATTTGATGTCAAACATGTACAAGATAACAAGTATAAGTATGAACGTAAACAAGAACAAAGGAAGTAAATACAGATAAATGGGACTGTAAGACAGGGACAGTAGGCATGCTGGTGCGCTTATGCACGCCCCCTTTAAGGGCCTCTTAAGAATGGGATGAGGTCCATTGTAGATAGTTTGAGATTGAAGCTGTGAGGGTTTGAGGCTGTATCAATGGAGTCGAGTAGGCATTCAAGACATTGACCACTCTGTTGTTGAAGTCATATTTTCTGCAATCAGCTTTGGAGCGGTTTACCTTGAGTTTGTATCAGTTGTTTGCCTGTGTATTATTGTGATTGAAATTGAAGAAGTCATTGACAGACAAGGTGTTATAGCAGACAATTTTGTGAACTATGCTTAGATTGGACTGCAGGTGGCACAGTTCCAGATTGTCCAGGGCCAACATTTCAAGCCTGGAGGCATAGGGAATGCTATTGTGAGTGGAGGAGTGGAGTACTTTTCTCAAGAAATACCTCTGAACCCGGTCAATTGTGTTAATATCCAATATACAGTGAGGGTTCCAGGCGGACAAGCTGTAAATGAGAATTGGTCTGGCAAAGGTTTTGTAAGTTAACAATTCAATGTTACTAGAGAAAAAACTTTGAAAATAAGATTAACAATTATTGAGGTCTTTTTGGCAATGCTGTTACAGTGCGCTCAGGGGCTTAGATCATTTAAAGTAAGTACTCCTATGTCCTTGACAGTGAGAGTCATTTACAAGATTTCTTCCACCTAACTTGTATTTGGTGTTCTGACTTTTTTGCTGATTTTTTTTCTGATTTTTTTGCCAATGTATAGGACAGAGCATTTGTTAGTTGAAATTTGGAGTTGTCAATTGTGCAACCATTCTGACACATAGTCAAAGTTGCTTTTCAGGACAGCAGCATTGTTGGTGGTATTAAATAATTTTATGTCATTGGCAAAGAGGAAGCAGGGCCACACGAGAACCTATCACCACACCTCCACGCAGAAAGCAGACTCACACCCACACAGAAGATGAAACATGACCGCGGACCAGAAGCCGTACCACAGCTGCATCACTACTGACGCCCACCATGAAGATGTGGCACGACCACGAAGCCAAACAACAGGATCACAGCTCACCAGCTCAAATCCCCCAGCAACTGAGACTAACCTGAGTACAACCAAACCCCCACCAGAACAGAACACACCCCCAACCAATCAGAATACAGCCAAACCCCCAACCAATGAGAACACCCCCCCACCCAATCAGAACACAGTCAAGCCCCCACCCAATCAAGTCACGCACAAGGCCGAAGACGCAAGCCTGATGATGATGAATGAGACTTCATCGAAACGTCGCCTAGATATTTCCAATTCTACGTGGGAGAAAACCCGAAGAACCAAAGATCGATCGATCTATCTATCTATCTATCTATCTATCTATCTATGAAAATTAATAAGCAAAATAATTATTCAAATTCATTCTAGTACTGGTATGGAGTCCCTTATATATCTTTCACATTTCTTTTCAATATTTATCAATCTTTGGAAACAATTAAAGTGTTTCCCTCCCTTCTTCATTATTATGTTAATTGTTAATAATCATACCATTACATAATTATAGTTTTATCTTATAAATTATTTACTATTAATAAGTAAAATAATTATTCAAATTCATTCTAATCACTGATATAAATTCCCTTATAAATCTTTCACATTTTTTTTCAATATTTTATTAATCTTTAGAAACAATTACGTTTCCCTCCCTTCTTTATTATTACATTAATTATAAATAAGGATACCATTACATAACAATATAATTTTATCTCATAAATTATTTACTTATTTCATTTTTAGCTCATTACTATATTCTACTGTCACAACACTATCTTTTGTACCTTTGCAGAATTCTCACTTTTAACTTAGTTTAACCATTATCTGTTTTTTCTAGATGAACCAATACTTTTAATCCTAGTACGTTTCCCCTTTTTCTTTATTTCCTGCTTTTATCCCTCATAAGTTCTTTCTCTTTCTGTCTTCCCCCCTTTTTTCTCATCCCTTTTTTAAATACCCTTCTCTCTCTAATTTTCCCTTCTGTAATTTTCTTTTCTGCTTCTCCTTACTGTTATGCTTCTTTATCAAACTATGTTTCTTTTTGGCTGTTCTCTTTAATCTCAAACTTTTGACTCCATTTCCCCCTTTTCCCCTTTTTACCCCACACTGCATTGTTTGAAAATGGCTTCTTCTTTGTCCCACCTTCTTCTTGCTCTTGAAGCTTTTACTTTTCATAGTTCAGGATCAAATTGAAATATGAAGCCAAAAGATCCTCTTTCCTCTTCTGCATCTTCTTTCTGTTTTTTAAGACTCATTTTTAATTCCTCCAGGAGTGATACCATTTTAAACACTTTTAAACAACCACCTGATTGATTTTAAGTAAAAAAGAAGAGAAGCCAATGCCAAAAAACTTTTTTTAAAAAAATCACCAAATAATCCCAGACTGTTCCTTCTTGTTTCTTTCTTTTCCTTTCCCTTTCCATGAGTTACTGTATCTTTAAGTAAGGTTTCAATTACAATGTATCCTTGGGAGTCTTTTCAAAGTTTCACTGCTAATCCTCTTTGTTTTTCCAGGTGGCACTCTGTTATTTCATTATTCCAAGTTCCACCCTTTTTCCTCCACTCTTCTCCTTTTTAGGGCTTTAAAATGACCAAAAAAAAATCTTTATTCTCTTTTTGACACTTAGATTCCAGCTTAAAGTTGCCTATTAGTGTCAAAGTAAAGTAGCACGAATTTCTTATTTAGATCTTCTTTTTAACATTTCATGCCATTTGTAATTGTCAATATAAAAGTAGGAAAAGGGATTTTTAACCTCCTTTTCTCTCTCCTTCGCCACTTAAAAATCTTTCAGAACTATCCCTCTAAATACTTTTAGATTCAGGGTACTTTGCTTAGATGTTCTCCGTGTTTAGCCGAGTTTGTCCTGCTTTCCTCTTTGTCTTCCTTCTGCACAATCTTATCCAGTCAGGTTCTTCTTTGAGGTGGCCATTTCTCACCACTGCTGCAACCACCTTCAGGAAAGGAAGTTTAGACCAGCCAAGGAGGAGAGATGTGGCTTCCTTCCACTCGGCTAGCAATCTCCCCCATCTTCACCACCTCTATGGGGTGGCTTCAGCCCTGAATCCAAAGGATCGGGGCACTCCAACGACGAGAATAGATTGAAACCGTACACAATCGCAGTTTTCAGTCCATTGCCGAAACCGGAAGCTGAAGAGGAAGCAGCTGCTTTGCAGGACAGCAGCATTGTTGGTGGTATTAAATAATTTTACGTCATCGGCAAAGAGGAAGCAACTGCTTTTAATGTTGTAATATAGGTCATTAATGTAAAGCAGTAAGAGTGTGGATCCTAAGACATTACCTTGGGGAACACCACTATTAACTGATAGGGCCTTCCCTATTTTGACCATTTGTTGCCTGTTTGACAGGAACACGGCTATCCACTTGTGCAGTGGTCCAGAGATTCCCTAAGAACTAAGTTTCAGCAGTAGTTTGTCGTGCACCACTGAATCAAAGGCTTTGCAGAAGTCTATGTAAATTGCATCTATTGCTTTATCCTAATCTAGATGTGTAGTCCAAATGTTTCTGCAGTGTAGGAGTTGCAGATTACAGGACAAATTTTTCCTGAAACCAAACTGCTTGTTAGAAGGTAGGTTGTTTGTTAGAACAAGGTTATCTGCATTTGATAGCTCAAAGAAACATGCTTTAAGCCAAATATAAAATTACTGTTTCTGATGAATGATTATGAATTTCATTTGAAAACATTGTATGAAGTCATAACAAGTTGTCCATTGGGAACTTCTGCCAGGATACGTTTAGATGGATAATCATCATAAGAACAATTTGGGGTATGACTATACTTTTATCTGATTAAAAATAAAAAAAATCCATCCATAGCTCAACAAAAAAATTAAGAGCTTTTAAAATGGACAAATTCTGATATGTTTTAATTAATTCATTTACATTAGAATACAATCTATTATACATCAAAAACAATTAGCAATCTATAGCCTAACAATGGCATAGAATACAGTAAATCTGTGAAAATTATTACATAGTTTATTCTTGGGTTTCATTCCCTTTCTGTAACATTTAAATATTTAATTTAAATATTAATAGTTTGCCTCACTAGAGCCACTATGGGGATAAATGAAACAGTTTTGCTTTGCAAAACTTCAAAAAACAGATAAATGAGCTTCTTTCCATTGAAATGTAGTTTTTCCATTAACTTACCAGATAGTTGTCTTGTGTGTATAAGAACCATGAGCATCATATCATCTTTTCTATCATCACTCCATAGTCAAAAAGCTTTAGATGCATGGCTATGTAAGGAACAAACAAACAATAGTAAAAATCCTTTGTGACTATCAACGATTAAGAGAAGAAGGCATCTTGAATGAGACATGATGATGGATTTTACTGATGATAATAATCTGTAAAGCAGACATCCTATTAACCGTTTTACAGATAATCTGATAGAACAAATGTAAATGTGATAAGTAATTTGTCAGACTCCAATTAAACACTGGAATTGTTTAATCACTACTATTGCTACTTTCAGCTTAAATTCAATATTCTGTTGTCATGTCACCCACTGATTTTAAAATGCATATGTAATGCACACCTATATCTTTTCTCTTTAAAAGTGTTTCAGTGGGTTTCTTTTTTGGCATTTTACAACCCAATTCTGCAGTTATAACGGCAGCTGTGCTGTACATTAGTTGGTTTGTTCCATGTAGTGTGCTGGACAGGATAGAAGTTAAAATGTTGTTGACAGCAGTTAGTAGATCTTTCACTTGTTTGCTATACACTTCGCGAATGGCAGGCAGTCTTTTTCTTTCTGTGTTTTCTTTGATGTGGCTTTCAATTTTTTATTTCAACATTTTCATTAGAATACTTAGATCTACACTTTTGAGTTGTTTCACAGGAAGATCTTCATCCTGTATGTTGGTTCTTCTGTGGCTGGTCAGTTTGTTGAGGTGTTGGAACCATTTCTTCAGCCTGTTCATTATTACTTGTTGTTTTCTTTTTAGACAATGTTTCTAGATGTTGCATTATTTATTATTATTACTATTTTTTTTATTCATGAAATGTGAAATTCAGTCACCTGAACATTTCAAAATGTATCTCAAATACCAGTGACTGGTACTAATGGTTGATATGGGTTACTGCCAGCGTCCTAGGTATCAACCAAGTATCTTCTTAAAAATATATGATGTTCCGAGTAGCACAGTTTTTTGCAGTTCTGCTTGTGCTATTGCGGGAAGCTGCAATTTCTTGATGTGTTTTGTAAAATTCTTGGGCATGGTACCAAGTGCCCGATGACAACGGATATCACTGTTACATGTTTCATCCATAACCGTGTAGTTTCGATGGCCAGGCTGCAATATTTTGGGATTTTTTTCCAGTTCTTTTTCTTTGACTCTGGCATCTCCTGGTACAGCAATATCAATAAATTACATGCTTCAGCCTTTGACAACCATAATATCTGGCGTGTTGTGTTCCAAATGGCAATCTGCCTATATTCAAAAGTCCCACAAGATCTTCACCATCTCTTTCTCGACAACCTTTTCCACTTTATATTCCCATGCCTTTTCAAATACAGGTAAAGCATATTTTTTACATAATGACCAGTGGATAAATTTAGCAATTCAATCATGTCTAGATTTGTAGTCAATTTGCGTGATTTTGCTGCACTCACATATTAAGTGTGAAACAGTTTCAACTTTGTCATTGCAAAATTGGCAGTTTGGATTGTCAGTGGATTTTTGTATCTTCACTTTCATTTATTTATTTATTTGTCAAAAGCTTACAATACAACAGAAACAAGAATAAACATAAGTTTAAATACAAGAAATAGGAATCAACAACCTATTCTCTAATAAACAATTTGGTTTCAGGAAAAAAACTATCCTGTAATCTGCAACTCTTACACTGCAAAAACATATGGACACAACTCAATCAGGGCAAAGCAATAGACACAATCTACATAGACTTCTTTCTGTAAAGCCTTTGGTTCAGTGGTACATGACAAATTACTACTAAAACTAAAATCCTATGGTATCTCTGGACACCTGCATAACTGGATAGAAGCATTCCTGTCAAACAGACAACAAATGGTCAAAATTGGGTGCGTCCTATCAAATTCTGTACCTGTCAACAGTGGTATCCCCCAAGGCAGTGTTCTAGGACTAACTCTCTTCATACTCTGCATAAATAACCACTGTGATCATATTAAGTGCAACTGTGTTCTCTTCACTTATGATGTAATGCTATTCAACACCACAGACAATACTGCTACCCCCCATCCCCAAAAGACCTCAACTATGTATCAGAGTGGTCAAACAAATGGCAACTTCAAATCTCAACAAATAAATGCTCTGTCTTACATACTGGGAAAAAAAATCAAAAAATAAAATACAAGCTGAATAGTCAAGACCTTGTTGATGTCCCAATTTATGAAGGACTTGCAAGGTGATTACAAACCTTTTGAATTGTACTTGGAAGCATACTGGTAACCGATGCAACTCAAGGAGCAGAATGACATCCCTGACTACCACAGTGAGCCACTGCACTCACCAAACCTATACACTATGGAATGATTGTTGCCTTTTAACTGAAAGAAAGTTTATCAATCTCAGTACCTGGGCTAAATAAAGGACTAAAATTGACTTAGAGGATAAAGACTAAAGAAATATTTGAGGCAAAGAGTCCCATAATTTCTGACATAACCTTACAGATGTCATTCTTGTGCTATCTCTCTAACATATAAATTACATGTCAGTGTAGATTAAGCTGAACTGAAGGGAAAGAAATGAGCAGTAAAGACCTACTTGTTGGCAGGTTGTTTTTTTTCATCATCTTTTCAGAATCAGATTCATACAAATGACTACCTTTTATAACAGCCATGATTTACTATTTCCAAATGTAATCTAAACCACTGGTATAGAATTAATAATGAAAATGTTACTTTCTGAAGTGTTGATACTCATGCTGAAAAACTTTGTTTTTCAATACCTCCATGAAGCCAGCATACTACTAAAGATAACAATTCTTAATGAAGTCATTGCTATCAGTAGGAAAAAATGACAATCAGATTAAAGGCTTGAAATTCATTTTTTTATAAAGATAAAAACTTTGATTTTCTTTAATCCAGAAATAGTACCAGTCTATCAAAGACATAACATATGCATTTGTTTTATTCTGCCTTTTTAATGACTTGGCAAATGTTGCATATTTCCATCTACTTAAATAGTGACTAAATTATTGAATTTTTAAAAAAATTGAAATGGCAAAGCATACATTAAATTGCAGAACAGCATACATTAAATTGCAGAAGTTGCAGCAATAACTTTTCTCTAATTAGGGTAAAGTTACATTATACATTTGACAGTGTCAGTAGAGGCCCTTTTCCTTTTCCTTCCTGGGTCAGTATGATGTCAGAGCCAAATTCAGAAAAACTAAAAAGGACTATTTTGTTCAGGCTAATTGATGTGCCCAACACCTAGACACTGTTCAGCAGATGGGCCATAGCGTACAATTATAGCAATACAAATGTCGCCTACACAGCCATGTGTGCTGAAGGTTATGCCATATGGCTACATCATGGATCTACTTTTAGCACTTCAACTTTTGCAAAAGAACATCCACCCACATTTGTTGAGCCATCTGCAGTTTCTGTTGCTTCTTTCTGAATATCTGGTCAAGGATGCTCCAGTGTGATTATCTGCTATTCCTAATCAAGTTATAAACACATTCTGTGCATCAAAGGTATTTCTGTTTAGCTATTCTGATGGACATTTTACATTTTTACATCATTTAAAATATTGTAATTTCTCAATTTGCAAGATGTTACTGAGCACCAAACTATGTGAAAACTCATAGAACAATTTCTTGATCCATATAATATTTCTTTTGATTTGTGGCTGAAGTTAATGTATAGTACTAATCCTAATGTCAATACAGTGTCTCCCACTGTAACACTCGGCTGTGAAAATAAATATGACACTCTGACTTTCAGTTGTCTCTTCCCAAACTGGTATTTAAGGCTTCTAGAACTTAGGAATTAGGAAACCACATATTATCATTTCTCAGTCTAAAAACAGGTAAAAAATTCTGAAGCATTTATTGATAGCTTAGACAAAATTATTTATTAATTAATTATTAAATTATTTAAAAATTATTTATTAATTACTTCCTCAGGAGCAACAGGGTCAAACTGTTCCCAAATAAAAGGGCAAGAACCTGCCTCAGGAGCTTCCACTGGACCAGCAACCATGCCGGCATCTAACTGGGAATGAAGTCAAGAGATTTTGTCTTCTAGAAAAGCTGCAAATTCCTCAGCATCCCCTTCAGATAGACCTCAATCTCCTCCTTCCCCAAGAGGAGATGGCTCACCTTAAAGAGGGTCTCTGGGCGATTATCTGCAGACACAATTAGTGTGGAGAAATATTTACATTTCACTGCATGAATCACCACGAGATAGGCATTAGTAGCAGCTCTTATCTGTTTTCGATTGAGTTTATCTCGTCTTCCACCAGCGGCGCTCTAGACATCTTCTCATGGATTTCATCTATCTCAGTTCCTTTGTATACCATGGGGCACAGAGAGGTAAGGAGGGTAAGGAGAGGTCACAAGGGACTAAGAGCTTGGCTAGACTGCACAGTAGATCTGCAGTTATAACCCCAGCTCCTTCTGGAATCTATCTGGTTCCATTAGTCAATGGGGACACACCAATCTAATGGGTTCTGCCTCCCTGCAGGGGTGGGGGGCATCTTTTGAGAAACTCATTGCCACCAGACTGTGATCTGACCATGACAATGGACCAAGAATAGGTCCACCAATTCCAGGTCACATAGGTTCTTCGTCAAACTGAAGAGGCAATGAAATTTGCCACTACACAGGATTATGGATGCAGATTTAACCTGAGTTTCCATAAGGAGCTTCTGTCAATCATATTCAGCAATTACATGTCATGGGGAAATCTGAAACCAGGCAAATCCAAACAATATGACTAATTTGCTTCACTCTGCAAGGTAAGGGAGCTTCATTACTTCACAAGGTAAGGTTTCACTTGAACCTTGGAAAAAAGCCAGGCACCCTTTTAAAGATCTTGTTCTGACCAATGCTTCATCAAACTTAATAAAAAAAACAAGCTGAATTTAAAAGTGAAACCTTTTTTAATGCAATGCTGGGAATTACTTGCATTCCCAGACAAAATTCATTATACACAGTTCCTTCAGATAAGAGCATGTTTTTCAGTGCTGTCAAATGCTGACAAGAAACAGAAATCCAATTAAAGCTAACGTAAACCAACCCCAAAACCTAGAAAAAAACCAACCAGAGTACAGAGCTTCACAAAGGACTTGGCGATTACTGAACTGCTTTGCTTCCTGAAAAGCTCTTCATCATTAAGGACTGACTTTTATCCCTTATGGGAGGGGCAATCACCTCCCAGCCTTACTCCGAGTTGCCCCTTCTGCTTCAGCTGCTCTTGCCTTCTAACAGCTCTGCACACATGTGCACTGGGAACAGGCTCCCTGGGGTCCTCTGCTTCGCTGCTGCCAGACTCCGAAAGCTCCGAAGGCAGCACCCCACTCTCAGATGGTCCTGGCCCCATCCCTGCATCAGATGCAGGACCATCATCCAAGTCCTTGCCAGACTCTCTGACTGGTTCCCTTTTGTCTTCACTGTCCAATACCTTTGCCATCCGCATCGGCTGCCAGCAAACTACAACAGATCTGCATAACCCTAAAGTACATTCACATCATTCTATCTGCGTTAAATCTTTCATGTTCACACAAGTGCTTGAACAGGACTTCAGTATATGTTTGCATACAGATACAATAAAGCAAAAGGCACATTGTCCAAATATTGTGCAACTGAAGTTTTTTGT
Organism: Bungarus multicinctus; assembly: GCA_023653725.1. NCBI lineage: Eukaryota > Metazoa > Chordata > Lepidosauria > Squamata > Elapidae > Bungarus > Bungarus multicinctus. The sequence goes on from CM042848.1 coordinate 33,925,909, forward strand.
CAGTAGCTTTTCAATTGCTTGTTTTTAATTGTTTCTTGGTTCTTTAGAACAATGTAACATATAAAGGTAGAGGGAAAGAGGAAGAGGAAGGAGGAGGGGAGGGGAGGGAGGAGAGGGACATATTACATGAGCTATTACTCTCTCTTAAGAGTGAATATACTTGATGAAAAGAATGAAAAGACTATTTTTTTCAGAAATATTATTAGATTAATATTATGTCAATCACAAGCAATATATGGCACTATATGTGTAATTATATCTAACATGTTTTTTACAAATGTGAACAGGTGCAAATGGTTCAGTGCCAAATATTATCTTTAAAATGCTAACAAAATAATATTATTGGTATGTCAAGTTTTATTTATTTCACTCCTTTAAGAATTATGCTATTTGCAAATGAAATCTTTTAATAACTCTGGTAATGAAAAATATTTTCCCAATTAGAGTATAGGACAATATTGGTAACTTATTTATCTGATATACTTTTGTGCTATCATAATCAAATAGCTCTTGGAAAATTATAGGCTTTATAAACAACTGTTTAAAACAGCCACAATGAAATCAAAAGCAATCAAATAGTCACAATAATGAAAATTGTAAGCACATTATCCCCCTCATAGAAACATAAGGACAAAGAAATGACAAAAAAATAAAGACTAAAACAAGAAACAGAAGGCAAGATGGCATCAAGGAAAATCCCTCTGTCAGATCCCTAAAAGTCATGCTGCCATTCAATTGGGAGAAGGGGGGCCTTGAATTTGATTCATTACCATTGCCTGTGACAACTGGTATTTTATAACTTATATCCTGGCACTGAAGTGTCCTGAGACATTCTCACCTCTTGGGAAATGTGATAGGAGGGAGGGCCATGTGGCTTGTTTCACTTTGAAAGCCGGAGGAAGATGGCCATGGGAATGTACCGGCCACTCTGAGAAACAGAGTGGCCGGTACAATAAATCTTCACACCTGTGGTTTGGCTGAATCCTCATTTGGCTAAAGGGAGGGATTTGTAATGTTTTAATTCTGCTTGTCTTGCCTAAAGGTATTCAGAAGTTGCTTTGAAAGTATTGCTTTCACTTTATTTCAAGAGTCTTGACTTTCTTAAGTTAGGAGGAGAGGCAAACCTTACATCTTCTAATGTTCTAATGCTAGAAAAGGTGGATAGTCTCAGTAACAGTGCACCATTGACTAGAATGACCAGGGTAGAGACAGATCATCATGGAAAAGATCTATGTGGTCATTAAGTGCTGATACCAACTAATGGCTCATAATCAGTCAATCAGTCATTATGCAAACCATTCTCACTGACCCAATAAAGGTCATTAATTGACTCCTCCAAAATAAAGGTTTTGTAATCTTAAATAGACCCAATTTGATGTAGTGCTTAAGACAACAGGCTAGATACACAAAGACCATGTGTTTGAGTTCTGCCTTACGCACAAAGTCAACTGAGTGTCTTGGGCCAGTCACACTCTCACAGACCTAAAACTAAACAGTGTCAAACCATTTCTGAAATCTTGCCAAGAAAACTGCAGGGACTTGTCAACACTGACAAGGCATATGTGCATGTACACACACATACTCTCAAAATCCTAAACAAGGCTGCTTGATGGCAACCCACTGATGCAATAGCAATAGCACTTAGATTTATATACCGCTTTACAGTGTTTTACAGCCCTCTCTAAGTGGTTTACAGAGTCAGCATATTGCCCCCAACAATCTGCGCCCTCATTTTACCGGATGGATGGAAAGCTGAGTCAACCTTGAGCTTGGTGAGGTTTGAACTGCCAAATTGCAGGCAGCCAGCAGTCAGCAGAAGTAGCCTGCAGTATTGCACTCTAATCACTGCATCACCATGGCACAATAAGGAGAAGTCTCCCTTATTGCCAAGGTGTAGACCTGAACAGGGATGCATATGCATGCTTGGTCAAGTTCACTTCTCATGTTTTTCCACCGATCTCCAGGCATCAGTTGTGGTGCTTAGACATCATTTAATCACAGCAGTGACCAAAGATCATCCTCCCACAAAAAGAAGCCATGAATTTCTTAGCCAGCCTACTTCTAGATCCAGCAGATTGAAGGTAAAAAGAGACAGATTGCCAAACAAAACAGAATCTCTGCAGCCTTTCTAATAACAGGCACTCACATATTTTCATAGCAAGGTTCCTGGTCACAAGCTGTTGCTTTATGATAATAGCCATCATCAATGGTGGGAGTCAACTGGTTCGCACCTATTCACTAAAACCATTTGTTAACTTTCTGAGCAGTTTGGAGAACCAGTTATTGGAAGAAATCTCCTTTTGTTTTTTCCACTTTACAGGGATAATCCTGTAAGGAAAGCAGGAAAGAAGCATTCTGGTGGTGTTTCTAGTCTAATCTTTACTGCCTTGCTTACAGAAACTCCATTAACTCTTATTACATTGTAACAGCTAAATGTTCTTGGCAGTACACCCAGACTTACTGTCTCCTGAGCTTCTCCAGAGGTTTTTTTTTCTTTGCTGGTACTTTGCTTTGCTTTATTAGGGGCTTGACTTTCTTATGCGGAAGGGCTGTTTTAAGCTTTTTACACTGCTGTTGGAAGGGAATACTCCCCTATTGGAGTTCTTCCAGCCGGGATGCAACGATCAGCACTTTGAAGAAATAATGAAGCATAGAATGAATAATGAAGCATAGCTGCTGGAAAGAAGCTTTTAATGGCAAGGAACCAAGATGAGTGACATTCAGCAAGGCTTCTTGGCTAGCTAGAAAGATTGACATTCAAATGTGAATATATACTCTTTCTCAGTTTTGGTCTAAAACTGTTTTTTTTTTGTGAAATTTAATTCTGTTCTTGGTAATGTTTAATTCTGTGTTTATTGATGGGATAGTTCCCGCTATTCAGCTTTGTTTGGAAGGAAAAGGGTTAATCTCTTTTCCCTGAAAAGAAACTGGGTTGAGAAATCTGGCTAGTTCCTGTGTCTATTTGTTCTGGTGATTGGTTTAACACGCAACAGCTACTGTTATGGTTTAATTTTTTATATTATGTTTGAATTTTTTCCTGCCTCATGGTTTCTTTTTTTATCTGGGGAGGGGGTCTTCTTTCATGCTTTAGTGGTATCTGCATTGTCCTTTTGGGGTATATTTCCAAGAGGCAGGGTGCAAGCTTGGAAATATTTTTTTTACTGGCTTTCTGGGGGCATGTGATCTCTCGTTAAATCTGGATGGTTTCCTTAGGATATCTTGTGAGGTAAGTGAAACCAGCTGGTGTCTTATGTGGTGCAAATGGGTCTAAGGATTGTTTCTCCTTTGTCAGTTCACTGAGCACAGGAGTCTCTTGTGTATGGGGATTTATCAGTCATCCAGGTCATGGTTGTCCCAAAGGTGCTTTTTTCAAGAGGCAACTGGACTTTCTTGGTTTCCAGAAAATCCAGTTACCTCTTGAAAAAGCACATTTGGTGCTTTTCCATTGCTTTGGAGTAGCCAAGGCATATGATTGCTTACCATTAGCAATGAGTAACATGACACCAGGCTTGAAGTTTATTTAGATATCTGTAGCATGCACTAATATTATTGTGATCCTGAAAAGCTTGGGAGGCTTGAACTTGGGTCCCTTATATAATTTGTTAATTTATCTCTAGCTCGGCATTTTGTAGCCCAAATATGCCTGCCCACTTTCTGGAGAGCTTAAATAACCTGTCTGCTAAAGGGTTTCATTTTATGAGCATAAAGCATTTTAACTTTTTTTAATTCCTCAAGGTTCTCTGGCACCCTGCCTGATTTGTAACTCCGGATTGCAGGTATTGCTGTTTAAAAGGAAGGTATTCAGACAGAATGGTTTAGGTTTCCATTATGGCTGTGGCTATCATTGATCTTCAGTCTTTAATGTTCATTGATCTTACCCCATTTCTAATCTAATGGTTGGTATTTAGGACAGATTTTTGCAAGCAAAGAAGCTTTTTGTATTTTTGTACAGGTAATCCTTGACTTACAACAGTTTATTTAGTGACCATCCAAAGTTACAATGGCCTGAAAAAAGTGATTTATGACTGTTTTTCACACTAATAACCATTGCAGCATCCCCGTGGTCATGAGAGGCTGTGTGAGGCAAAGTGCCCCTCAACGTGAGTGACATTGAGTTGGCCATGACCACCCATCACATGACCACCCAGCCATGTCTACCCAGCTGGTCATTAGGGCAGAGAACTTGTTAAATTATTTTAATCCCACCACTGGCCCATCCTGTTAGCCCAACTCATGAGTTGCAGGTGCTGAAGGACCAGAAAAGTTCACAATACTGCCCTCCCATGCCAGTCTCAGTAATATGTGCCAGATCTGCTGTAAGTATCAAATTACGGCATAAAATGTCTTATTTAAAAATATTTGGCATTAACTAGTCAGCAGATCAGAATCAGCCAGCAGGACCAGTAATCCAATACCTGATGTGGGATGGAGATTATCACCAGATTAGAAATCTCTCTTCCACTTTCTTCTCTTTACTTTTCTCCAAGTAAAGAAAAAGTAACATAATATATACTAGATAAAATTGTACTTTTAAAAACATTTTTAATGTCTTTAATTTTCTTACTATTAAAAAAAAGGATTTCTTCGGTTGAATGCCTCATCAGCTATCCTTTTTGAACTGGGCATTAGGCTAAAAAAAGTAAGTTCCAGAACAGTACTTTTAGGTGACAAAAGTTATCTCATTACTGTATGGCATTGGAATGGTTGCCAGATTAATTCTATTTCAACCTCACCAATTTGAATATTTTCATTCCATGATGAAAACATTTTATACGGCAGTTACAAGATAAGAATGATTTTGTAAGATAAGTCTTACAAAATTCCTAATGGGCCCAGTAACCATGAAAATTAAAATAAATTTTAGTAATAAAATGCTTTGATCCTATAGAAGAGCAGAATAGTACACACTAATGTATTTGTAGTCCTAAAATAAGTTCATTATATGCATATTGTGCTTTCTTTTTGTGCATTTGAAAGAAACTTGACTACAATCTCAGACTTAAATATTTTTGTATTTGTATATATGAGTTAATTCTGAATAATAAATTTTAAACCTTCGGACATATAGAATAAAAGAATATTTAATTATAAAATACTATATACCAATAGTTTGGTACTATATACCAAACTATTTCCAAACTATATACCAAACTATTTCCAAGATCCAAAAATATAAAGAAGGCCATTTTTTCCAACAGGATAACCAAGCAGATACACACACACAAAAAAAAGATACAGAAAAAAATAATATTGAAGAAAATACTAAACTAAATTAAGTGGAGTTGCTGATGATAATTACAAATAGCCTACTTTGCATACCATGAGGGGGGAATTAGAAGGGCTTACCCAATTAAGTACTGATATTTTGCATCCCAGAAGAAGCACAGCTGGCCCACATTATTTTTAGCAAGTATAATATTTTGCTTTCTTGAGAATTATGATAACTACAGTGAAATGCACAGTGCATATGGTCATTAGCATATGCTCTATTCTTTTGTTTCTCTCCAGCATATTCAGATCAATAGAGAAATCTTGTAGCAGATTTCAGGCTATTTAACGCAAGCCGCAGAAGTGCACAAAATTAGATCTTGCTATAATGCAGAACTTCTGATTTTCCCTTCTGTACAAACTACTTATGGCCGTTTTTGAAACACTGCTCCCTACTACGAGGTTTATAAAATGCACACACTGATGCCCAAATATCTAGGAAGTTGTATTTTAGTGCAGTTTCATAACATACTATTTGTCTGTTAAAATAAACCATAGTTTGAGAGACATTAGACGTTAATTTCTCCCATTTTCCTTTTTTTCATACAATTTTTTTTTATTTAAAAAATTCTCAGCTATAAAAAAACATAATGGCCTTTGTGGGGTGCCTCAGGGGTCGGTGCTCTCGCCCCTGCTGTTTAACATTTATGTAAAGCCGCTGGGTGAGATCATCCGTGGCTTTGGGGTGGAGTTCCATCAGTACGCTGATGATACTCAGCTGTACATCTCCACCCCGGGCCACCCCAACGAAGCCGTCGAAGTGATGACCCGGTGCCTGGAGGCCGTGCGGGGTTGGATGGGTCGTAACAGGCTTCGTCTCAACCCGGCCAAAACCGAGTGGCTGTGGTTTCCTGCGCCCAGATACAGCCAGCTTATTCCTTCGCTGGCCGTGGGGGGAGAGGTTTTGACCCCCGTGGAAAGGGCACGCAACTTGGGTGTCCTCCTGGATGTACGGCTGTCTTTGGAAGAACATATTGCAGCCGTCGCCAGGGGGGCTTTTTATCAGATTCGTCTGATTTACCAGTTGCGGCCCTTTCTGGATCTGGGCGCACTTCGCACAGTCACCTCCGCCCTCGTTATCTCCCGCTTGGATTATTGCAACGCTCTCTACATGGGGCTCCCCTTGAAGAGTCTCCGGAGGCTGCAGTTAGTTCAGAATGCAGCCGCGCGGGTGATCGTGGGCGCCCCTCGAGGCGCACACGTAACACCACTTCTCCGCAGGCTGCACTGGCTTCCTGTGGCCTACCGGATTCAATTCAAGGTGGTACTGATGGTATTTAAAGTGCTCCATGGCTCGGGACCTGGGTACTTACGGGACCGCCTGCTGCCATCAACAACCTCCCGCCGCCCAGTACGCTCCCACAGGGTGGCCCTACTTGGGGTGCCGCCGCCTGACTGTTGCCGGCTGGTGGCCCCGAGAGTTCGGGCTTTCTCTGTGGGAGCTCCCTCCCTATGGAATGATCTCCCCCCGGAGATATGGGCTATGACGGATATTCTGACCTTCCGGCGCGCAGTAAAAACCCTGCTTTTCGAACAGGCCGGCCTGGCCCAGTAACTATGTTTTTTGGTTTTAATTAATTAAATTAGGGTTTTATTAGTTTTAATTTTTAACTTAAATTTTAATAGACAGCCGATTTGATTATTTAATTTATTTTTAATCGTATTTATTGTATTATTGTATGCTTTTAGTGGGCTGTTCACCGCCCCGAGTCCCTTTTTGGGAGAGGGAGCGGTATAAAAGTGCGATTAATAAATAAATAAATAATAAATAATGTTGGAAGTTAAAGCCCACCCCTAGAAAAATGAAATATTTTAGGATATACTAAAAAGGCAGAATGTTTTCCCTAAAAGAGAAGTAGAAACTCAGAGAGGTAGAAACTCACCCACCCATCCCCATTTATTAATGGGCCATTAACGCTTGGACCAGTCTATTCTACATAACAGAGATCTACCTCCTTCAGGCAGAGCCATTTAATTGCCCTTCATTGCACTCCCCACCAAGTTTCAACCAAACTTAGTGTCAGTGTTCCAGCAACCTTTCACTCCATCCAAGACAGATATCTTCTCAAAGGTTCTTTTTCATTTGGATAGTAACTGGCACAACTGGGGAATCCTGAATCTGAAAGTTCCTGGCTTCCTTACAATAAGTAAAAACTAGAAATCCATCCCCTGCACTCATCATCACATCACATGGCCCAATCACCATCCATCCCAAGCTAAGACTTCCTCTCACTTATGTGCAAAATAACGTGACCTTGAATTAGAAAAAGAATGTTATTATGTCAAACTACATACACTCCAAGAAATTTCCCCCTCCCACTTTCCCAGGCTCAAATGTGGCAGTGTGGGATCTGATCTCAATGTGGCTTCCAAAGCTGACTCTTAGCACACAGACAACCTACAAGGCAAGCTCTGACCTCTGACAGCAACCAATCAGGATACTCTTCCTGTGCCCTAGGAAGTTCAAAGCCAGAGAGGATATAAAAAACCCAGGGACTCTCAGCATCTCTTCCTTTTCTTCGCCCAAGAGCTCCAAGGCATGTGATCCTGTCCACCATTAAACCATTTTTCCAAACAGTCTCCATGTTCCCAGTGTCTTTTTCCCACTTGGAACTGAATCTACAAGGATATTTCTTCCAACAGTAATATAAGATGAAATGAAAGAAAGGAGAAAAAGTAAAATTTTGAAAAGATGTGAAAAGTATAGGAAAGAAAAAGCAAATAGAATAATAAAAACTATATAAAGACGCATATCACAATCTCCTTTACAGTAGTTACAAGCAAACAAAATTTTGTATCCCCTGCCTTAAAATTAAATATTTCCCTTCTTCCTATAATTCATTCCTTTTTAATCAGCAAATCCATAAATCACCAAATCATTTTGTCATTCTCTGTAAAAAGTAAATGTTTTCAGTCTTTAATAAAAGTACTTATTGTTTTTGTCTCTATCTATTTATCTATCTATCTATTTATCTATCCCAGATCAAATACTGTAGGCCTGTTTCAGCTAATTCCATCAAGTTCACAGTGATGGCCTGTTTCAGCTAATTCCATCAAGTTCACAGTGCATTCTCCAATTGTGGATATTTCAGTTTCTTTCCATCTTCGTGCATATATCTTTATACAGTCACCAGATACAAAAATAACCATCCATGGGTTTTTTTTAATTGGCTGTCCATTAGTTCTAATAAAAATAATTTTGGTTCAATTTGACTATTAATCTTTAAAATTCTCTATATGTACTTGTATCCTTTTTTTGCCTACCATGCATGATAAAATGATCCTTCCTGTTTTTTACATTTCTAACATTCATTGGAAGAAACTATACATCTTAGATAATGTCTCAGATGTCATATACCAAAGCTGCATAATTTTATATATTTTTCTCTCAAATTATAACACATTAGGTATTTAAATTATTTTATTTATTTATTTATTTATTTATTTATTTATTTATTTATTTATTTATTTATTTAGATTTATATACCGCCCCCTCTCCCAAAGGGACTCGGGGCGGTGAACAGCCAGAATAAAAGCACATATAAACACATACAATATTTAAAAATTAAAAGAATTAAATATGTTGGCTTTACAAAGATTAAAACACGGGAATTAAGAAAAATTAAAACCAAATTAAAATTTTAAAAACCCCTAGGCCAGACCGGCTTGCTGAATTTTAGTCACATTCTGTCTGATTGGATCTATGGAACCAAAATTCATAGCCCTTTTTACCATGCACTCTTGAACTTCTTCCATTTCAAATCCCAGCAAAAGATTTAGCAATTACACGCTCATCATTTATATATAATTCCATTTCAAATTCTTATATTTTTCAATACCAGCTTTCTTTTTACCAATATTAATTTTTCTCTTAATTGTGTATATGAAAACCATTGAAACTATTGCAGTCAATTGCCCCCTTGACTTCATCTTAAGCCCTCTGCATTCCTGCACTAATAAATTTTTGCCAGCTGTTTCCTTCCTGTAAAATGCTTCTTGTGCTGAGACCCATAAAGGTATTTTCAGACACAACCTGAGTTTACATCTCCTCCATATTCTTACTATGGCACTTCCAACAAAGTCATTTTTTAAATCTACCTGAACTTTAACTTTATTGTGCTATAAATAAGCAATTTCTCTCATTTCACCAAGATGTTCTAATTAGTACAAATTGTTTATGAAAAGATAAAGATGATACATTAAGATACTAATTTAACTTTCCTTTTTTTCCCCACATAAAATTACTTGATCATTAAAGATGGCTTCTTCTTTGTCCCGACCTTCTTGTTCTACAAGTGTTTCTTGTTGTTTCTCATAGTTCCAGATCTCCATTTCTAAAAATTAAAATACAAAGCCAAAAGAACCACTTCCTTTTTATACATCTTCTTTCTGTTTAAGTTCCATTTTCAGTTCTTCCAAAAGTGGTGCCATTTTAAATACTTTTAAACAACCACCCTATTGATTGTAGTCATTTAAATCCAATAGCCAAAAATCTAAAAATCACCAAGTAATTCAAATAATCCAAAGCTGTTTCTTCTTGCTTCTTTTTTCCACTTTCTCTTTCTAGGGTTCTATTATTTTGTTACAAAGTTTCAGTTAGAATGTATCTTTTAGGAATCTTGTTAAAGTTTCACTGTAAGTTCCTTTTAGTTTCAGGCAGTCTCCTCCATTTTTCCAGATCCTGCCCTTTTATTCTTTCCTTTTCTCTCCTTTCCTTCTTTTAAAGGTTTTTGACTATCCAAAAGTCTTTATTATCCCTCTGACATTTTATTTTCAGCTTAAATGCCTATTGATGTCAAGGTGTATTTTTGTCAATTTTTTACTTAAATCTCCTAGCTGTCAGTATAAGGAAGGGAAGGGGAAAAAAGCCAAATCCTTTCCCTTCCCTCTCTCCTTCGCTGCTTCAAAATCTTCTTTGGGAACAATGTTATTTTTTATAGTTCAAATTCCAGGGTACCTTACGTTGCTGCTTTTTCAGTCAACCAAAACTTTCTCTTCTTATCTTCCTCCTGCACATTCTTTTCTGGTCGAGTTCTTCTTTGAGGTGGCCATTTCTGAACACCGCTGCAACCACCTTCAGGAAAGGGAGTAATGGCCAGCTGAGGAGGAGAGATGCGGCTCTTCTCGATCCTGCTGGTGGTCTCCCCCCTCTTCACCACCTCTATGGGATGGCTTAGCCCCGAATCTAGCCGGCTCGGGGCACTCTGGCGGTGAGCAGGGATTGAAACCACACATGATCATGGATTTCGGTCCGTTGCTGAAGAAGCTCAAACCGGAAGTCCCGCACCATGATTTTCATGGGGAATGTGAAGGGGCAGATGGCTTTATTTACCATTGGGTCGCCTTCAACTTCATCTTCACTGTCATAGGGGATAGGTTGCTGGTCCCCTTGAGTCAGAGTTCCCTATCCCTTGCTTGAAGGGGAGGAGACCTCGATGGCCTGGCATGACTGATTTGACTTCTCCTGACCCTCCCATAGCTTTTTTGGTTTTTCAAGGCAGACAGGCTGCTCTTTGGCTGGAAGATGGGTGCTAGGTATTCAGCTGCTTGATGACCCTGCTGGCCATATTGGAAGCATTTGATGGGGGCCATAACTGGAGCAGTGGGAGTGTTAGTGGAGTTCTGATGGGCCACAATCCAAAATGGAACCTCTCCTGGCTCCACTTTGACTTGGGTGCACCATGTTTCTTACATTGCTTCAGCTCAAGGTCTAGTGCTATTGCTGTCCAATACCATTCATTGATTTATTTGGGGATTTCCTGGTAGATATAGACTTGGAACAGCTCTCGGTCCAAGCCTTCCTTGAAGTGGTAGACCAGTAGCCACTCTGGCCACTGCCTCAGCTTGCCAGTGAACTCCCAAACATACTCTTTTGCCAGCTGGCTCTTCTGCTTCAGATCCCAGATCTCAGCCTCAGCTTGCAGAGCTCATCCTCGAATCTGGCTCTTAGCTCCTCCAGGGAAGTGTTGATTCTTCAGCTCCAATGCATCCTCGTCATGGAGTCTTGTCACCCACTCTGTGGCTTCTTTCTTAAAGTTAGAGGCCATTGCATTCACCATCACCACCTCTGTCAGGTAGGCTAGAGCATAGCAGTCCAGATGAGCTCACATCTGGTTTAGGAAAAACACTAACTTTTCTGGGTCCCCATCAAAAGTGGCTTTCATTGGCAGAAGGTTCATTGGCGAAGGAGGAGGGGATGCCCACTTCCCAGGGGACCAACCGGGGACTGGGTAGTAGGGCCATGGTTGCAGTCCAAGCCACCCAAGTGGGAATCAATATTGTCTGCTGGGCTTGCCACTTGCTGCAGTCACTGGGGGCAAATCCAGGGGCCCCTGTCTGGCCTGCCCCTCTCCACCCACCCCTCCCCTCCCCTCCCAACCCAGTCACTCCTTATCGCACATGCGCGACATCACACATATGCCTGACATTGCTGACTGCGTTTTCCCCCACCCAGTCACTCCTTAAAATATTTCTCTTTTTTTCTCTCCAAAACTCCCCTCAAGAGGCTTCCCTGAGGCCCAGGAGGCAAAAAAACCAGGGCGGGTACTGCAAAAAAAGAAGAGGTCATGCCCACCCAGTAATATGGCCATGCCCACCTAGGCACGCCCACCTAGCCACGCCCACCTAGCCATGCCCACAGAACCAGTTTTAAAAAATTTGAATCCCACCCTTGGTTAAGGCATCATGTTATAAACTAGGAATTGCTTTCATGTTAGGCATAAACCCAGCTGGATGATCTTGAAAGAGACTCGGAGGGTGATTTTATTGTAGTGGGTGATTTTAATCAAGTTGATTTGAAAGCTATTCTTCCCCATTTCAATTAATATGTAGGCTTTGCAACCAGAGGGGATAATACACTAGTTCTTGCTTATTTTAACATCAGGTATGTATTCAAAGCTGTCCCCCACCTTCACATGGGCTTTTCTGACCATCTCTCAGTGCTGCTTATTTCAACATATAAAATGTTATTACTCAAGACAGAAACTTATAATGAAGCAGGTGAGGATTTGGGCAGAGGAAGATATAGAAGCATTACAAGATTGCTTTGAGTGCATGGATTGGGGCATGTTTAAAGAAGTGGCAACAGATAACCAACATATAAATGTAGAGGAGTATGCCATCACTGTGTCTGCATATATTCAAAAGTGCATTGAGGATGTCTGTGTCCTTAAAAACATTGTTGTGAGGGATAATGAAAAATCATGGATGACATATGAGTTTTGCAAGATGTTGAAAGCTCGGAATATGGCTTTTAAATTGGCAATATGCTGGCACTCAGAACAGCCACAGCCAATTTGAAAAAATCCCCAAAAAGAGCAAGACAAGACCATTTTCAGAAAGTTCAGTACTTTTTTCAGGACCTGACAACACCAGGCATATGTAACAAGGCATTCAGGCCATAACAGATTATACAGTGGCTCCATCGTGTAGTAAGGGCATCACAGGCTTTTTAAATGAGTTGAATGCCCTTTTTAGAGGATTTGAGGCATCAAATCAATTGTAAGTAAAGCTGTGTCCCATCATGATGAGCAGATGCTTAGCTTTGATGTTACCTTTGTCCAGAGAACATTGCAGAAAGTTAACATTCAGAAAGCATCAGGCCCAGATAATATCCTAAGCGTATTCTCAAGGAATGTGCAGACAAGTTGACTTGTTTTCTTACAGATACTTTCAATCTTCCACTATAGCAGGCAATAATCCCATCATGCTTTAAGATGGCCATTATTTTGCCAGTGCCAAGAAAGTCTACAATTACAGGTCTCAATGATTACCATCCAGTTGTACTTACATCCATCATTATGAAATGTTTTGAGAGGCTGATAAAGGACATTATTGTATCTAGCTTGACTTACTTCAATTTGCTTACTGTCTAAATTGCTCTACAGTAGATGCTGTTTCTTCTGTTTCCCATTTGAGCTTGGTGCACTTAGAAGAAAGAAACATTCATGTACAAATGCTGTTTGTTGACTTCAGTTCAGCATTTAATACAAGCATTCCTCAACATCTAGTAGACAAACTAGGACTTCTAGACTTTAATACTCTTTTATGCAACCAGATTCTTGATTTTCTTATTGATAGGCCCCAGTATGTATGAGTTGGGACTAGTATTTCTAACACTATTTTCTTGAGCACAGGTTCTCTCAGAACTGTGTCCTAAGTCTGCTGCTGTTCACTCTGTTGACCCATGACTGTTGTGCTAGGTTTTCCACTAACAATATTGTGAAGTATGTGGATGATACAACAGTAGTGAGCCTTATTCAAGATGACAATGAGGTGCTTATCACAAGGGAGTAGAGCGTATAACAAAAACAGCCTCATCTTAAATATCAGAAAAACTAAAGAGATCATTGTTGATTTCAGAAAAGGCAGGTGCAGCCACACATCTCTGTATATTAATGATTCACCTGTAGGTGGTTAGCACCTGAGGTGGTTAGCAGCCTCAAGTTTTTCTGTGTGCAGCTAACAAGTAGGCTAGCTTAATCGCTCAACAGTGAGACACTGGTGAAGCCAGCACAGCAGTACCTGTATTTTCTGTATATTCATTTGTTTCCCCTTATCCTAACATGATAAATTGATTTACTTTATTTTTCTGTTTCAGATGTTCTGAATACCTCTATATATAATTGTTCTATATATGCTCCAAAATGAAATTTGCTCTAAAATTAAATTTGTCTTCATTGTTTATAGAATTTACAAGATTATTCTTAATAATTTAAAACTTCTGACCTGTCAACACAACCCTTTTCTGTTAAAATTTTAATCAAAACACTTTGCATTTTACACATGAGATGTTAGCTACTGTGAATTATATTTCAGATTGATTAATCACTTTTGTCTGATATAAACATAGATAAAATAGTTATGTCTGTCTACTTCCTTCTACTTCCTTCTTTCTTCTACTGGAGAAGAGCCTAATGCTGGGAACTATTGAGGGCAAAAGAAGAAGGAGATGGCTGGAGGGAGTCACTGAAGCAGTCAGTGTGAACTCTAAAAAGTATTATCATAAAAGCCCAGACCAGCACAATACCACTGAGAAAGAAAAACAAGAAACCCAAGAACAAACCAGCATGGCTGCACAAAGATCTCTCTGGCAAATTGAAAGCAAAAAAAGACAAGTACAAAAAATGGAAAGAAGGATATAAAACTAAGGCAAAATATCAGCAAATAGCCAAAATCTGCAAAGACAAAGTCAGGATAGCAAAGGCTCAGAACAAACAAAGACTTGCAACAAAAGTCAAAGAATAATTTTAAAAAGTTTCTTCCAACATATAAATAACAAGAAAAAATCAAGGAAACAGTCGGTCCACTAAAGATAGAAGATGGCAAGGAAGTAACAGGCAACAGAGAGAAAGCAGAACTGCTTAACTCATTCTTTCCATCCGTCTTCACACAAAAAGAAACTATAGCTCAACCCACCAAAAACATAACTATAAAAGACAGATCAGAAATAAAAGTTAAAATAAGCAAAAAAAAAAATAGTAAGAGTACACCTATCTTGATGAACACAAATCACCAGAGCCTGATGGATTACATCCCAGAGTTTTAAAGGAACTGGCAGAGCCACTGCACCATATCTTTCAAAAATCCTGGAGCACCGGGGAACTACCAGAGGACTGGAAAAGAGCTGATTTGGTTCCCATCTTCAAAAAAGGAAAAAAAACAGACCCAGAAAACTATAGACCAATCAGCCTAACATCAATACCCGGGAAGATACTGGAAAAGATAATAAAAAAACAGATCTGCCAACATCTAGAAACAAGTAAAGTAATAACTAGCTGTCAGCATGGGTTTGTTGAGAACAGATCATGCCAAACCAATCTTACTTCATTCTTCAACACATTGACTAAATTAGTAGACCAGCAAAATACTGTGGACATAATACATTTAGATTTCAGCAAGGAATTTGACAAAGTAGACCACAACCTACTTCTTAGTAAGCTAAAAATGGAATAGATAGCACCACCACTAGATGGATTTGCAACTGGCTGGCAAACTGTATACAATGAGTAGTCTTTAATGGGTCTAAGTCTACATGGAGGGAAGTAAGCAGTGGGGTGCCACAAGGTTAACTACATAGTGAATTACATATTAACATATTTTATTATTAACATATTTTATTATTATTATTATTATTAATTATTATTATATTAACATATATTAACATAGTTAATTACATAGTTAATTACATACAAGGTTAACTACATAGCCAAAAAGGCATTAAGAGTTGTTAACCGAATCTTATGTAGCTTTTTCTCTGGTAATATTACACTACTAACTAGAGCATACAAAACATTTGCTAGACCAATACTCAAATACAGCTCATCAGTCTGGAACCCACATTACGTATCTGATATTAACACAGTTGAGAAAGTCTAGAAATATTTCACAAGAAGAGTTCTTCACTCCTCTACTCATTGCAGAATATCTTATGCCACCAGACTTGAAATTCTAGACCTAGAAAACCTAGAACTACGCCACCTTCAGTCCAATCTAAGTATAGTATATAAAATCATACATTGCAATGTCCTACCTGTCAATGAATACTTCAACTTCAACCATAACAACACAAGAGCAAACAATAGATACAAACTCAAGGTTAATCACACCAAACTTGATTGCAGAAAATACGACTTCAGCAACAGAGTGGTCAATGTCTGGAATACTCTACCTGACTCTGTGGTTTCTTCCCCAAACCCCCAAACCTTTAACCTTAGTCTGTCTACTATTGACCTCACCCCTTTCCTAAGAGGTCTGCAGGGGACGGTCATAAGCGCATCAACGTGCCTACCATCCCTGTCCTATTGTTTCTTTTATTTCTTTTATTTTTCTGATATATATCCATGTATTCATAACTATGTTTTACTTATACCTGTTACCTTGTAAGCAATTGACATAAATAAATAAATAAATAAATAAATAAATAAATAAATAAATAAATAGTTCCGTCTTAGGCCCAGTACTCTTCAATATCTTCATTAACGACTTAGATGAGGGAATAGAAGGGGAACTTACCAAATTTGCAAATGATACTAAGCTGGCAGGAATAGCTAACACCCAAGAAGATAGGCTCAAGATCCAGGTGGATCTTGACAGACTAGAACACTGGGCCATATCTAACAAAATGAAATTCAATGTAGAGAAAAGTGAAGTCCAACACTTAGGCAAGAAAAACCAAATGTAGAGAAAAGTGAAGTCCAAAACTTAGGCAAGATATAGACTGGGTGAAACCAGGCTCAATAGCAGTAACTGTGAGAAGGATCTTGGAGTCTTAGTGGACAACCAGCTAAATATGAGCCAGCAGAGTGCAGCAGCAACCAAAAAGCTAACACAATCCTAAGTTGGGATACAGAGGGATACAATTAAGATCAAGAGAAGTACTAATACCACTCTATAAAACCTTGGTAAGACCACACCTAGAGTACTGCATCCAGTTTTGTTCACCACATTATAAAAAAGATGTACAGAAAAAGTACAGAGAAGAGCAACCAGGATGATTAGGGGACTGAAGGCTAAAACATACAATGAACAGTTGCAGGAACTGGGCTTAGCTAGTCTAGCAAAGAGAAGGACCAGGGGAGACACGATAGTGGTCTTACAATATTTGAGGGGCTGCCACAGGGTGGGAGGGGTCAAGCTATTTTCTAAAGCACCTGTAGGCCAGACAAGGAATAATGGATAGAAACTGAACAAGGAGAGATTTAACCTGGAAATAAGGAGAAACTTTCTGACAGTGAGAACAATCAACCATTGGAACAGCTTGCCCTCGGAAGTTGTGGGAGTGCCATCACTTGAGATTTTCAAGAAGAGATTGGACTGCTATTTGTCAGAAATGGTGTAGGGTCTCCCACTTGGGTGGGGGGTTGGACTAAATGACCTACAAGATCCCTTCCAACTCTGATTATCTGTTATCTGTTAAGTGGGAGGGGATGGATGATAAGGAGTGATGAGAAGATTAACAGTAATAGTAGTGCAGACTTAGTAATAGTTGAACAGTGTTGAGGGAATTATTTGTTTAGCAGAGTGATGGCTTTTGGGAAAAAACTATTCTTGTGTCTGGTTGTTCTGGTGTGCAGTGCTCTATAGCAGGGGTTGCCAACCTTTTGGACCTCAGGCACCACCAAACTCATAATTTTAGATCCCAGGGACCACTAACCGGTTATGTGAGCATGGCCTAATTTGTGGGTGTGGCTTGGTGATCACGTGACTGGCTGGGCATGGCTTGTATGTAAATATTATAAATATTTATATAAATATTGAATTTTTTATTTAAAAAGAGCAACTTTTACCCAAAATCAGGCAAAGCAGGCAGGCAGGTTGCTCACAGAATCACAGATTCATTCAGTGATCTATCCATCTGCCATCGGCTAGCTGAGTCTCTCAAATTTGTTTGCCGTGAGTCTGCACTGAATTTCTTGCAAGCAAACCTTCAGTCCTAAGGGAAGTTCAGCTGTGCTGAGCCAAAGATCTAAAGACTAGCTAGAAAGCAAGAAATCCAACAATTTCCTGCTTCCTAGCTAATCTAAATCTCCCAGCACAGCAAAACAGATGATGGTCGGAAAAAGGAAAAATAGCAATTTAGCAGGCAAGTTTACAGGGTAAGGAATGAGTGGGAGGGGAGGGTTCCCGCGGGCCACGTGGGTGGCACAGACTTGTGTTTCTGCGCAGCCTGGATTAATTGCTTTGTGGGGGTGCTCTGGGGGGTGAGATTTCTCTGCGGCCCACCAAAATTTTCTCATGGTTGGCTACCACTGCTCTATAGCGTCGTTTTGAGGGAAGGAGTTGAAACAGTTTATGTCCAGGATGTGAAGGGTCTGTAAATATTTTCACAGCCCTCTTTTTGACTCGTGCAGTATACAGATCCTCAATTGAAGGCAGGTGGGTAATGATTGTTTTTTCTGCAGTCCTAATTATCCTCTGAAGTCTGTGTCTGTCCTGTTGGGTTGCAGAACCAAACCAGACAGTTATAGAGGTGCAGATGATAGACTCAATAATTCCTTGTAGAACTGGATCAGCAACTCCTTGGTTCCCCTCGCACATATGTGCTAGTTTTTTCTGGCTCTAGGAGGTGGTGCTCAGCTCCGTTACAAAGCCGAAGAGCCAGCGCTGTCTAAATACGTCTCTGTGGTCCTGTGGCCGGCATGACTAAACACCGAAGGCGCACAGAACGCTGTTACTTTCCCACCAAAGTGGTCCCTATTTTTCTACTTGCATTTTTACATGCTTTGAACTGCTAAGTTGGCAGAAGCTGGGAGAAGTAATGGGAGCTCACTCTTTTACGTGGTGCTAGGGATTCCAACCACCGAACTGCTGATCTTTCTGATCAACAAGCTCATCTTAAATATATTGTATATACACTGTATATACTGTAATATCTAGCTACCTACCTACCTATATACATACATACATACATACATACATACATATATATTCGTAACATGAACAAACGGGATGATGCCTCTTGCCTACCAGACATTTGGAAACTAGCCCTTATCAACAAATGAGTCCCAGCCACAAAAACCAACACATGACACCACCACCAATCTCCCTCAGCAGACTCAAACCCAACCCACCCCATAGATAAAAGGCAACCACCATCCAGAAACCAGACCACGGCTGCATCACCAGCTGCCACACACCCCGACCCCCAAACCAAGCAAACTGACACATACCATACAGAGCCAGCCCTCAAACTCAGAGCCAAACCAAAACCTGGAACGTCGCATCATGGCCACCCGCTCAGGATATCACATCACAGAACTCAGGAAGCTACACCACAAAACCTCAGAATGTTGCAATACAGCCAAAGACCCAGGAAATTACAATACAAGACCCAGGGTGTCACAAGATTAGAACTCAGAAGGTCATCACACAGCCCATTACCCAGGTCATTACGACCCAGGAGATTATAGCACAAGACCCAGGAGGTCATAAGATTAGAACTCAGAAGGTCATCACACAGCCCATTACCCAGGTCATTATGACCCAGGAGATTACAGCACAAGACCCAGGAGGTCACAAGATTAGAACTCAGAAGGTCATCACACATCCCATTACCCAAGTCATTACAACACAGGAGGCTGATAGACACACAGCCAATACCTCAGCCACACATGTTCTTAAGAAAAAGCCAGCCAATCTGCAAACATCAACTCCATCAATGAATCAAGAAATGACAACACAGCCAACCTCCCCACCAGTATATATAGGGAGAGGGCAGTTCAGATCACGCTTTGCTCGCACAAGCACAAAGCCAAGAGCACCAGCCTGAAGATGGAGAGTGAGATCTCGTCGAAACGTTGCCAAGATAGAATAGAATAGAATAGAATAGAATAGAATAGAATAGGATAGGATAGGATAGGATAGGATAGGATAGGATAGGATAGGATAGGATAGGATACTTTATTGGCCAAGTGTGATTGGACACACAAGGAATTTGTCTTGGTATAAATACTCTCAGTACACATAAAGAAGGAACATTCGTTAAGAATCAAGAATCATAATGTACAACACTTAATGATAGTCATAGGGTACAATCAACATCAAATCATACTAGGAAATAGAGGATACAAGCAACAAACTTATAGTCACAAGTGGGAGTGGATGGGTGATAAGGAGTGATGAGAAGATTAACAGTAGTAGTAATGCACGCTTTGTAAATAGTTGAACAGTGTTGAGGGAATTATTTGTTTAGCGGAGTGATGGCTTTCGGGAAAAAACTGTTCTTGTGTCTAGTTGTTCTGGTGAGCAGTGCTCTATAGCGTCGTTTTGAGGGAAGGAGTTGAAACAGTTTATGTCCAGGATGTGAAGGGTCTGTAAATAGTTTCACGGCCCTCTTTTTGACTCGTGCAGTATACAGGTCCTCGATTGAAGGCAGGTGGGTGGTAATAGTTTTTTCTGCAGTCCTAATTATCCTCTGAAGTCTATGTCTGTCCTGTTGGGTTGCAGAACCAAATCAGACAGTTATAGAGGTGCAGATGATAGACTCAATAATTCCTCTGTAGAACTGGATCAGCAGCTCCTTGGGTACTTTGAGCTTTCTGAGTTGGCGCAGAAAGAACATTCTTTGCTGTGCTTTTTTGATGACGTTTTTGATGTTAGGTGTCCATTTTAGGTCATGTGATATAGTAGAACCTAGAAATTTGAAGGTCTCTACGGTTGATACTGTGTTGTCTAGTATTGTAAGAGGTGGTATTATGGGAGGATTTCTTCTAAAGTCTACCACCATTTCTACGGTTTTGAGTGTGTTCAGTTCCAGATTGTTCCGGTTACACCACGAGGCAAGTTGTACAACCTCCTGTTCTGTATGCAGATTCATTGTTGTCTCGAATAAGACCAATGACTGTTGTGTCATCAGCAAACTTCAGTATTTTAACAGATGGATCATTTGAGATGCAGTCATTGGTATATAGGGAGAAGAGAAGTGGAGATAGCACACAGCCTTGGGGGGCCCCTGTGATGTGATTTCACCTAGCTTCACCTGCTGCTTCCTGTCTGTTAGGAAGCTTATGATCCACTTACAAGTGTGTTCAGGTACCGCTAGTTTGTTTAGTTTATTTAGAAGAGTGTCTGGAATGATGGTATTGAATGCTGAACTGAAGTCTACAAAGAGGACCCTTGCATAGGTATTTGGAGATTCGAGGTGTTGTAGGATGTAGTGCAGAGCCATGTTTACAGCATCATCTGTCGATCTATTTGCTCGGTATGCAAACTGCATGGGATCTAACAGCGGATCCGTGATGGTTTTCAGGTGGGACAGCACAAGCCTTTCAAAGATTTTCATAACTAGATGTTAGAGCAACTGGTCTGTGGTCATTCAGTTCCTTGATGGAGGGCTTCTTTGGCACTGGGATGATGGTAGAACGTTTGAAGCAGGAAGGAACATAGCCCATCTCTAGTGATCTATTGAAGATTCGGGTGAAGATGGGGGCCAATTGCTCAGCACAGATTTTTAAGCAAGAAGGAGTTATTTTGTCTGGCCCTGATGCTTTTCCTGGCTTTTGTCTGTGTAATAGATCTTGCACTTCTTTTTCTGTGATCACCAGAGGTTGTGAGCCCAATGGATTGGGGCCAGTTGAGAGAGGCTTGTCTATTGTTGGTGTGTTTGAGATGTGTGTTGTGGAGATAGATGGCTGTGGTTTCTTTTCAAACCTGCAATAGAACACATTCAGGTTATCTGCTAGTTGTTGATTTCCTTCTGCCTGGGAAGGAGGTTTGCTGAAGCCAGTGATTTTTTTAAGAATTTTCCACATGTTTGCTGGTTCATTTGTTGAGAATTGGTTCTTTAACTTTTCAGAGTAGCTTCTTTTTGCTGCTCTGATCTCTCTTGTTAATATGTTTCTGGCCTAGTTGTATAGCATTCTGTCACCTTTTCTGTAGGCTTTCTCTTTGGAATGACATAGCTGCTTAAGTTTAGCTGTGAACCAAGGTTTATTGTTGCTATATATTTTCAGGTTCCTTGTTGGTACACATAAGTCTTCGCAGAAGCTAACATATGATGTTATAGTATCTGTGAGCTCATCTAGGTCTGCAGAGGCATCTTCAAAAACATTCCAATCAGTGCAATCAAGGCAGGCCTGGAGTTTCAGCTTTGCCTCATCCAACCAAGTCTTCATTGATTTAATTGTTGGTTTAATGGTTTTAAGTCTTTGTCTGTAGGCAGGAACAAGGTGAATCATGCAGTGGTCAGAGTGTCCCACAGCTGCTCTTGGTAAAGACCTATAAGCATCTTTTACTGTTGTGTAGCAGTGGTCTAAAGTATTTTTGCCTCTGGTGGGACAATTTACATGCTGGAAATATTTTGGGAGCTCTTTCCTTAAATTTGCTTGATTGAAATCTCCTAAAATGATGGGAAAGGAACCTGGGTGTTTGGCTTCAGCCTCCATAATTTGATCAGCAAGAGTTTGTAATGCCTTGTTTACATAGGCTTGTAGAGGAACATACATAGCTATTAAGAGAAATGAAGAGAGCTCACGTGGAAAGTAAAATGGCTTGCAGTTGATCTGTAAAGACTCTAAGTTTTCATCACAAAACTTATATATTATAGTTATATCCTGAGACCAACTGTTGTTGATATATAAACATAATCCTCCACCCTTTGTTTTACCCGATGTCTCTTCAATTCTGTCAGATCTAAATGTCTAAAATCCTGGGATGTATATGATGTTGTCCCCATGAATTTGTGGATTAAGCCAGGTTTCAGTAAAACAAAGAACAGCTGAATTATAAAAATCATAATTACATCTATTTAAGAGATAAATTTCATCCATCTTGTTAGCCAGTGAGCGTAAATTAGTCAGGAAGATTGAAGGGAGAGGAGTTTTTTCCCCGTCTTCCTTAGTCTGTTTAAAATTCTGGCTCGTTTACCTCTTCTTCTCCTCTTCCGGTGTGATGGCTTCTTTCTTTTCCTTGTTGTAATCCATAGCATGGGGGAATTGGTTAGAATCTCCTCCGTGTTTGCAAAGACAGGTGGGGGTGGGGAATCAGAAAGCTGCTCCTTAAGGAAACATTGCTTAATTCTTAGCAGATGGTCTCGTGAGTATGAAATCTGTAGTGAATTGCAGATAATAATAAGGAATAAAAAAACCATTAGAGAGCATTTCACGGAGGCAGCCATCTTACATGGGAAAAGACCCGAACACGCCAAGACCTGCATATATATATATATGCCTAGAAACGTTGCCTAGATACTTCCAATTCTACGTGGGAGAAAACCCGAATAACCAAAGATACACATACACACACACACACACACACATATACACACCCATATATATATTATCCTTCTGGCAAAGGTTTAAAGGAAAACACCACTTAGCTTTGTCACTTCAATGGCTTAGGCAATAAAAAGTAAAAGCATTTTGGAAGATGGCTTTACTTTAGATTAATTAATAGCCTATGAATTGCAGCTATAGACAATTGCTATGTTTTAAGTGTAACTATTAATTATAGTATTAACAGAATATTTGTAGCCACTTCAGAATTAACCTTTATATCCTAAGGAGATTTTGCTTTATATAAGAGTCACTTGCATAGAGAAACTAATTAGTCCATGAGTGATAACTATAGAAGGAACACAAATTAGTTTTTTGTATACTGCTGCATTGCAACACCATATAGTTTACAATTAAATGGGTGGCATGTTGTCAAAAAAGAAAGTATAAATAATCAGGATAAAGAAGGCATCCCAGGGAGCTACCAAAGTAGACACCAAAAACATATTCTTCTAGGAAATAGATAGCTACAAATCTATGGGGAAAGCTTTCATCTGTATTCCAGAAAAGGAATATGTTGATCTTCTTTTGCAACATAATCATTTTATTGATAATATAATAGTAAGTCATTCTTTTGTACTCCATTTTCAATTCTCAACACTGATATCTTAGATTTTACTGTAATATATTCTTAAACCTCTGTTGTGGTTCCGGACCCCTTCGGCATTTGGTCCTGGCGGCACAAGTTTTTCTGGCTGGTAGCCCATAGGGGATTCCGGTGTACACCCTGGTCGATTCCAGCACCACCACAAACTTCATGGATGCAGCATTTGCAGCCCAGGATGCAGTCCCTCAGTGCCCAGTAGATCCTCCCATGCTCATGGAAACCATCAATGACCGAGTGCTTTTGTCTGGCTGCAGCGCAACCCTTGCGCCTGGCCATCAGCTCGCATGAGGAAGCCATTCAGTTCTTCATTACTTCTGGCCTGCATTTCCCTGTGGTCTTGGGTTTGGCATGGCTCAGGACGCATGATCCCCAGATCTATTGGTCCCAGAACCTGATTACATTTCCAAGCCTGCAATGCATGGACCACACCTGCCAAGTCTGCACAAAATAGTTGCTGTGTTTACCCCGAGTGTCCGTGCCTTCTGAACTAGCAGACTTCATGGACGTGTGCAGGTGACTCTCCCTCCCTCCTGCCTGGGGCCCTACCAGGCCTCCCCCGATACCTCGGGGCCTTGCTGGGCCTCCCCCTGCCACTCAGGCACTTACCGGACCTCCCTCCACTACCTAGGGCCATGCCAGGCCTTCCCCTACTGCCCCCAGGCATTACTGGGCCACCCCACCTTGGCCTCCCCCCTCCCGACCATTGGCTTCTTGACGCGAGCAGAAGGTGCTGGTTGGAATGAGGGGAACTGCAATGCTGAGCTCCCGCAGCGGTGAGTGCCAAGGGCATAGATAGAATTGGAAGAAAAGACTGCGCATCTCTAGCAGAAAGAACCAGAGCTTCTTGATGTGAGAGCATCCACTGCCTCACTCGCACCTGCTCATCCAAGCTGCCAGGTGTTGCCACAGCCGCACAGCCTTTTATTCCAATTCTAGCTATGCCCTTGGCACTCGCTTCTGCTGGAGCCCAACAATGTGGTTTCCCTCACTCCAACCAGCAGCCTATGCTCGTGTCAAGAAGCCGGCCATCAGGCAGGAGGAGGCCAGGGTGGGGCACCATTTCTGGGCCAGTCTGGCTGGTGGATGGGTAAGCAGGCAACTCTCAGGATGATGCAGTGATGGTGGCAGCCAGAATATGCCATAGCCGTTGCTTTCTCTGCTGCTCAGGAGCTGAGAGGGGTGGCGGAGGTGCCCCAAAAAGGAGGGCGGGAACTGCCACCACCACTGCCCCCCACCCCCGCCATCATGCTCTGAAAGGGAGGGCAGATGGACCTTCTGGGCCTGCTGTTCTCCGCTGCCTGCTGCTCTGGAGCTCGCTGGATCAGTTCTTCCCCAACCAGGTGTGTGTGTGTGTCACAACAGAGAGTTTGGGGTTGCGTGTGTGAGTAAGAAAGAGACAAGGAAGGAAGGAAGGAAGGAAGGAAGGAAGGAAGGAAGGAAGGAAGGAAGGAAGGAAGGAAGGAAGGAAGGAAGGAAGGAAGGAAGGAAGGGCAAGAAAGAAAGAGCAAAAAAGAAAGAGCATGAAAGAAAGAAAGAGCAAGAAAGAAATAGGAAGGGAGTGCAAGAAACAGGAAGAAAGAAAGAAAAAGAAATAGGAAGGGAGGGAGGGAGTGTGGGGGGTGGGTGGGGGGGTGGGTGAGTGAGAGAGAGAGAGAGAAGGGAAAGAAAGAAATAAAGAGAAAAAGAAAGAGAAAGAAATAGAAAGAAAGAAAGAAAGAAAGAAAGAAAGAAAGAAAGAAAGAAAGAAAGAAAGAAAGAAAGAAAGAAAGAAAGAAAGAAAGAAAGAAAGAGGGAGGGAGGGAGGAAGGGAGAGAGAGAAAGAGAAAGAGAAATAGAAAGAAAGAAAGAAAGAAAGAAAGAAAGAAAGAAAGAAAGAAAGAAAGAAAGAAAGAAAGAAAGAAAGAAAGAAAGAAAGAAGAAATAGGAAGGAAGGGAGAGAGAGAGAGAGAAAAAACTCTGTGCTATTATTTTTAATTGGTCCATTATTTATCATATATTAATTTTACACTGTCCCTACACCTAGAGTGATTTTACTGCCTTTCTTTTGCCCAGGTATTTTTCAGGGTTTACATGTCCAGAGAATAAATACATATGTGTTTAACAGAGTTGAAAGGGACTATGGAGGTCTTCTAGTCCAACCCCCTGCTCAGGCAGGAAAACTGAGGACGCCAAACTGTGAATAGAGGTCCTGGGAAAGGTTTTATAATAACAGAATAACACTTAGAAGGGACCTTGGGGGGAACCCTATACCGTTTCAGAGAAATGGCTGTTCAGTATTTTCTTTAAAACTTCCAATGATTGAGCATCCAGAACTTCTGGAGGCAAGCAGGTCCGCTAGTTAATTGTTCTCATTGTCAGGAAGTTTCTCCTTAGTTTTAGATTTCTTCTTCTTTGTTCAGTTTCAATCCATTGCTTCTTGTTTTGCCTTCTGCTGCTTTGGAAAATACAGTGCCCCCCCTTTCTTTCTGGCAGTCCCTTAAAAACCTGTTGCCTATCACACTCTTGGGCAAAGCATGTGAGCCATTTCCTCCTTTCAGTGGTCCATGAAAGTACATCTATAGTATGTAGATAAAGTCAAAAAAAGGTGAACTATAGATAAGTTGAGACTGGGTGTAACAAGGAATGGCTGGGAAGGGAGAGGCCAGGTGAGGCACCCCTTGATGTGAGTGACATTGAGTTTGCCATGCCCAGCCAGTCACATGACCACTAAGCCACACCCACCCAGTCATATGACCACCAAACCATGCCCACCCAGTCACATGACCACCAAGCCACGCCCACCAAATAAGCCAGGCCCACAGAACCCAGTAAAAAATTTTGAATCCCACCACTGCTTGTGAGTAAACTGTGATTGGGGAAGGAAGGAAGGAAGGAAGGAAGGAAGGAAGGAAGGAAGGAAGGAAGGAAGGAAGGAAGGAAGGAACCTCTCAAGTTTCTAGATCTGTAAATTTTTTACTGACATTTGGAAAAGAGATGACTGAATGTGTCCCTGAGGAAGAGAGAATAGTAAACATTTCTGCCTGGCTTCAGCTGTTTACCCAAACACAGACAGCAACTCCTTCATTCATTCATAAACTCTCACCTTTCTCTTTTTGGACCAAATTGTTTCTTTATTAATGCAGAATATAGGAAGCACCAAGTAGTGTCCTACTTTCCATCTTTATTCTACTACTTTTATGTCCATAAAATAATTAAAGCTTGAATAACTAAATGATACTTCCTTTGGGATTGTATCATACTGATTATCCACAGTAAGGTTTCACAACTAGAGGGAAAAATGTAGATGGTGGTGGTGATGGTGGTAATTATTTTTGTGCATTTATCTTTTGAGCATTGTTCCTATGTTTCTTTCTTTCTGCTTTTGCCTGCTTTGTGTCCTGTTTAGCCAGTTAATTTGCTTGTTTGTTTGCTGGTATTTAATAAACAAACATCAAACTATATTTTTTTCCTGGCTGAAATGAATGGTATTTAGGCTTTCCTTAATCTGGATAGATGGACTGACTGTGAATATGTTGGGTACAAACTAAACTTGAAATTACTGATGGAAATTTTGCAATAACTCTAACTTTCAGGGACAAATGTATAGATAATGAAATGTTGTTCTCTTCATCAGAAACAGCCACTATCTTTTTATCCCTCATTTTATCCAAACAATACTGTGATGACTGCTGAAAGATATTCCAGAGCTAAGTGGAAATTTGAACTTTGGTTTCCCTAGCCTGCCCAAGAAGTTAACTGTTACACATTTAACAAAACACTTGAAATCTATAACACAGAAATCTCTACTGTTTAGAAGATTCTCTTAAAATACACTCATAAAGATATATTAACCACTGAAAAAATATCTTGTGTTTGGTCTAAAACCATATATTTTAATTATAAACAAGCCACTACACATTTCTGTGATATCATTAAGTCCTGTTGAATAATGTAAAGAAGCCCCATTCCAATAGAATTCGGGAAATAGGTGAAAGTCTTGATTTTTCATTTATTGCTGTTGAGGGTTTTCACAATAAAAGTTCAATCCAGCTGGAGCTATTTGCATAAACTGCCATTCAAAATTACTTGCATAATGTTTTGATTCTGCTTTTCTCCCACATTGGATGTTTCCAATTTAACTTGTTAAATTGGGAATAAAACAAGAGCTTAGGAGAAGACAAATAGATGGAGCAATTGAAAATAATTTCAATTCAATTTTCTAAATATCTTCAGAAGTATCTAGAGTTCCTTTATTGGGCCATTGGAGAGGTTAATTAAAACTTTGTAAATTATTAAGCAAATTTTATCCATTTTATACAATTTACTAATTTTTATTTTGTTTCCATTTTATCAGTTCTACTAATGGTCTGTATCTATAATGGCTGTAGTCACTTTTAAAAGCTCCTAACGTTAAGACTAATGATTAAAATACAGAATTAAAAGGGAAAATGAAAGGCTTCTTTCATTCTAGGTTGCCTTTTGTTGCTATTTGTTTTATTCTTTAAGTTCTTTACATCTTCTCCACCAGCTTTATAAAATAGGAACGTACAAGTATTTGTTGATAATTTTAAGGAAATAGAAGGATCTAATTACTGAAGAAAACTTTATAACAGAAGCTTTTCTCACTGAAAGGGAAGCATAAATGAGTCTTACAAATTACAAAGATAAAATTGCATCAAATTGTTGAGGAAAGCAAGGTATCAGCATTGGCTAATGGATAGCAATTGATTTTCTTATATATTTATTATTTTATATGTTTTTAAATATAACGGTTCTCTCTCTCTTCCTCTCTCTCCCTCCCTCCCACTCTCTCTCTCATCATATTTATATAGCCAGCCATCTCAAAACTTTGTGACATTGAGAAATATATGGAAAGAAAAATCATATTTTGTTGGATATATTTATTCAGCAAGTGTTTTAATCAAGAGTAACAAAACTTTTAAAGAACTTGAACAAAGTTCTTTAAAAGAACTTTTTTAAAGAACTTTGACCATGTTAAAGTCCAATTTCAAAGGGCACATTTTGTTATATCTAAAGAATGATCATACAAGAGGGGAAAGAAGACCCTTTAAGAATAAAAGGAATCACTCTTATTGCAATTTTATTTCTTGATTGCTCAGTTATACCAGGCATAATTACTATTGAACTAACCTTGCTTTGTTCTAATGCAAACACATACAGAGATGTTATATTCAAATTACAAGAAGACCAGGGAGATTTTTGGCTTGGAGCTCAAAGCTTTTAGCAGATAAGAGCTGTTCCTTCAGGAATCCTGGAGAAATATATTCAAGACCAGGAGTCAAGGTGTCTCCAAACTTGGAAAATTTAAGACTTGTGAACTTCAACTCCCAGAATTTCCCAGTTACCCTCCAATTTGATGTTGCAATTCTGGAATTTAAGTCCAACAGTTACTAAGTTGGAGAGCCCTGGACTATATATACCCTTAGAAGGTCAGATGCAGTGATGGGATTCAAATAATTTAACAATCAGTTCACCCAGGGTTAGATTGGCTGTCATGGGAGGTATGGCCCAACCTGACTCAGGGTGAACCAGTTGTTAAATTACTTTTCCCC
Organism: Bungarus multicinctus; assembly: GCA_023653725.1. Classification (NCBI taxonomy): domain Eukaryota; kingdom Metazoa; phylum Chordata; class Lepidosauria; order Squamata; family Elapidae; genus Bungarus; species Bungarus multicinctus. The sequence continues at coordinate 33,955,107 of CM042848.1, forward strand.
TACTTTCAAACTAGATCCTTGGCACTGTGCTGCACTGCAATGGAGAAATGGGCAATGGAGCGGCTGGCACGAGGAAAGGAGGAGCAAAGGGAAGAAAGAGGGAAGGCATCTTTCTCCCCTCACTCTGGTCACTCTGTTACCTGTTTCTCCATTGCAGAGCAGCACCCAGGATCCACTTTGATAGTGGATGGTGAGAAATTTAACAATCGGTTCACTTGAACTGGTGCGAACTGGATGAATCCCACCACTGGTCAGGTGTGACTTACTTAGGAAGTTCCTCCTCTAAATGAGACTCTGTGAATTAATCATATAGTTCACATAACCCAAATCATTTACTGTTTATAGAATCAGCAGATTCTTACCTTTTTCCATCAGTCTGACTCCTCTATCTACCATAGAAACTTGTCACTTACATCAATTCTCTTCTTGCAGTCAATTACATTCACATCTTCTTGCAGTCAAGTCTGCTCGAATATTCTGTTACTACTGGAAAACAATTGTAAACAACATTTTACACAATATTCAATTTGTCATATTTCATAAAAATCTTAAGTCTCTGATCAGCACATTACTATTTTTTTGTCCTACCCTGTTGTTGGCTTACACCGACACGTCTAATCTTTGCAGACTATTCAAAAGTTTCATAACAATTTCTCATAGGCAAGAGCTGAAAATTCAAAATTCTATAAACTAGTTTTGGATAAGTGTTCATGAAATAAAAATTTAAAATCTCAGAGAAAATATTTAATTTCAGCCTTCCACTTTTCAGAAACTATTTCTTCCTTAAGAACTCTAGCATTCTAAAGATTTGTTATAGAACCTACACCATCTTCTACCAAATACACATTTTTGTAAATTTTGTATGGATATTTTTAAAAAGATCAAGGTTCTAAAGGAAGATTTTTATCCCAAACTCATGGGGTTTTAATAATGCAATTATTGAATGCTCTGCTTATTTTGCAGCAGATTACAAATGTTTTTAAACAAACAGTATGCTTTCTTTCTTTGGGAAAGAGAGAGGGAGAATAATACCTGTTTACTGTAGGAAATCTTATTAAAAGTATGCAATGCACAATAACAATAATGCATGTTAGGTAATGCTGAAGATCAACATGTTGAAACATGGACATACAATAGTATAAAACACACTACTATACATCCCAGTTGCCATTTATTTCCTGTAAATAAATTAAAATTTGTCATTTCAAGTAAGACCAGAAATTAACATATGAAAAAAACAGCTATAACCTTTTTTTTTAAAGTCTTATTCCCATTATTATAGGGACTGTCAGAAAGGATAAAGCACAGAAGAAGCTGAGGCTTGTAAGATACATCAAAAAACAAATTCCTGGATTTGGTAGAGACAAAAGAAAATCCAGAGAGGTTGCAGGTCTCTTGCAAGGAGCAAACAGTAAACTGGCAATATGAGTGATGAGAGGACGACAGACTTGTGTTTTCTCAGTAGGGAATTAAATGCTGCCTGGTCATTTTTTCACTTCAGGAAGGCAGTTGAACTTAGAATAGTAGAGAATGTAAAATAATTTAGCTAATTTAAATGAAGTCAAGTCTCCAGGCCAGATGGTTGCATGCTTGGGTATTGGATTAACTTATTTTCTACCCTTCTAACCAGAGGTGGTATTCAGCAGGTTCTGATCAGTTCTGGAGAACCTGTAGCGGAAATTTTGAGTATTTCAGAGAACCAGCAAATACCACCACTGACTGGAGATTTTACAGTATCCTTCCTCTGCCACACCCACCAAGCCACGCCCACAAAAAAAATTGAATCTCACCACTGCTCCTAACATTAAATGCCAGGCGCAAGATGTGCAAAATTGATTTAGGTCTTGTTTTTGTTTAAAGGCCTTAATTTGACATTTCAAAACATAGTTTCCACACTTTCTTCTTTGAGTTCATATTGTTGGCATTATTTCTTTAGATGGTAAAGGAGCAGGATCATGACCATTGGCCCACTTACAACTGGTCCATCACCATGTACCTTTTTGTGATTTTATTTCTCTGCCTTTCCTTGCTTTTTCCTACTACAGATAATCTTATCACATCTATCATGATTCCTTTCATGATAGTTACTGACATAAAAAGATTTTATACAATTCAAGATAGTTACATTTATCTTTAGTTCCCTTTTCTAATTTTCTTCAGAACAAGACCCTATGAGGAGGGGTGCTATGAGGAGGGGTGGGCTTAAAAGGAATGACAGGCCTAAAGTCATCCAGGAGACTTCTGTGTCTAATGAAGAAGTTTTTACACTGGATATGCCCTTCCTATTTCCATGAGACCAAACAGTGACATCCACAATTTGATCACACCACAAGATTTTCCATGTTGGGGGTGGGTGTGCACACAAGTTCATGACACTTTTAGAAAAATGTTGTTGATATGATGCCCCAAGATAACTGATATATCTGACCCTTCCCATCATCCCATATCAGATACTACTGAGATCAATCCACAATCTTTTAAAATTATAGTTTAAAAAGTACTATTTTAATGCACCAAATAAGTAACAAATAGGTCTAAGATAAGATTTTATTTGATTTCATCTGCTAATTTAAATTTAATTAAAATTAAATAAGTTAGTATTTATTTAAATTCTATTTAAATATAGTAATTTTTTATTAAATAGACCTATGCTTTAGGGGATATAGGAGATGATAACAATATTGTGAATATGAATATATTATGAAAATATTATTCAAGAAAATGGAATAATTTCACTCCACTGCAACAGATTTAACTTGGTTTGTGTTTTCAAAGTTGTTCCAGTTTGTAGATATTTTATGGTCAGACCAATCAATGCAAAATCTTTCATTGTATACTATACCAAAATGACAGAAAAGTAGAGAAGGATATCAATTTTCAGTCTTGTACCTTGCACAATCATTCTAGACTTCCTATATTTTTACCAACTGAAAACATATCAAAATGATAAGACAGAAATGTTCTTGAATCTGTAAAATTGTCAGACACTCAGTAAGATGACAGAACTTTTTTCTGTTAAAAATCATAGGCAGTGTGAGGTTTCTTGGGAAGGAGGCTGATTTCTCTTGAAGAAGAATAGAAGCAATTATTCTTGCCAGTCACATAGCATGACAGTGTCTAGATAGAATTTAGGGTGGGGGGAACATAGGTAAAATAAAGAGAAATTTATCTGCAACATTTAAAGAATACACGAAACTAAACTCTCTTAAAAAATAAAATGTGAACATATTGCAGTCAAAAATATATTCGAGGCTATCTATTCAATGGTGGGATTCAAAAAATTTTACTACCAATTCTTTGGGCATGGCTTGGTGGGTGTGGCTTGGTGGGCATGGCAGAGGAAGGATACTGTAAAAACTCCATTCCCACCCCACTCCTGTGGGAAGGTTACTGCAAAATCCTATTCCCTCCCCACCAGTGGTGGGATTCAAATTTTTTTACTACCGGTTCTGTGGGCATGGATTGGTGAGTGTGGCAGGGGGAGGATACTGTAAAATCCCCAGTCAGAGGTGATATTTGCCGGTTCTCTGAACTACTCAAAATTTCTGCTACCAGTTCTCCAGTACTGGTCAGAATCTTCTGAATGCTACCTCTGCTCCCCACCCCACTAACCTGCTTTCCAGCTCTATTCTTCCGTGGAGGGCAACAAAAGAAGACACAGCCAATCATCTGGGACTCGTGAGGCAGAGAATAGATGGGGATGGGTCCAGTCAAAGTTGGTATTTGTCGGTTCTCCAAACAGCTCAAAAGTTCTGTTACTGGTTCTCCAGAACTGGTCAGAGCCTGCTGAATACCGCCTCTGTATCTATTAAGATCGCTGTCCTGTGCATGTCTATTCAAAAATGACAGGTTGTATTAATTGTATAGAACTTGAAACAATATGGAGTCCTTACAAACAGAGTTACATTGACACAAATTTTAATGCATAAATCCATTTTAGTAATTAGATGCATGGAATGTTATCAGGGGTGGGATTCAATTTTTTATACAACTGGTTCTGTACGTATGGCTTAATTTGTGGGCGAGGCTTGGTGGTCATGTGACTAGCTGGGCGTGGCTTGCTGGCTGGGTGTGGCTTGGTGGTCATGTGACTGACAAATCAAATGGTCCTCACTTAATGGCCGGTTGCTTAGCAAATGTTCTAATTTATGACTGACCTCCCCAGAGCTACTTGACCTGTTTTTGGAGTTTTAACAGCTATGCGCGCGTGCACACACACACACACACACGCACCCTTCTAATCCTGCTGGAGCAGGAGGTTGGACTAGAAGATAACTTCCGAGATCCCTTGCAGGCCAGCTGTTCTCCTTCAAAGAGTCTTCTGAAGCCAGGTTTGTGTCCTTCCTTCCTCTCCTTTTTTTTCTCTCTCTCTCCCTCCTTCCATGTATCTATCTATCCATCATATATCTCATTCACTTTCTCCTCCCTCTCTTTCTCTCTTTCTTTCTCTTTCTTTCTGTCCCTTCCTTCCATCCCCCTCTTCTTTCTTTGTCTAGCCCTTTTCTTCCTTTCTCTTCCTTTCTCTCTCTCTTTTTCTTTCTTTCCCTTTTCTCTTTCTTTTCTTTCTTGTCTCTTCCTTCTCTCTCTCTCTTTTTTTTTCTCTCTCTTTCGATGTTGCATATGTGCTATAGGGACTCACTGGGCAGGGAGAGGAGAAGTGGACAGAGAGGGGAAGGGCCAGCCAGAGGCTCGATTTACTGGTTCTCTGAACTATGGAGAATCATAACAACCAGTTCTACCAAACCAGTCTGAATCAGTAGAATCCCACCCCTGAATGTTATTCTAAGAGAATTTTGAATTCATCCTTGATTGAGTGAAGTAGAAATTCTAGACAGTAAGGTTTTTCCACACATCACCCAGAGTAATATAAGTATTCTTGTTTCAGGATCAGCAATACATAAATGCAGCCTATGAAACTTAATACCAGAATAAATGCATTATTCTTAAGATGGCACATGATTTTGCATTGTTTTTAATCAAAAGTCAGTTTTCTTTAATTCAATGTGACAAACTTATAGGAGATAGTGTATGTGTGTGTGCACATGTGTGCATACAAACCTCTATCACAATGAATATATTCTTCTCATACTAGCTATTGTAGATATCTGTATTTAAATGTTTAAAATTATTCCTTTTCTTTATACCTTCCATAAGCATGAGACTAATTCACAGAAATTTCAAAGAAGCAAAATATCATTAAAATGATTCTGAACATTACTAAAATAATGAAAATACATTTTAAAACTACTAAAATACTGAAAGAATGAAAATATTCCTTTTATTATTAAAATTATTCTTGAATCATCTCTTAACTTTAATGGCTATTTGTTTCACAAGATGAACCTTGCTACAGAGAATGGAGAACTAATCATAGATGTCAAATGTATCCACAACAGAATCCACAAAAGTATTCTGTAGAAGTTCTATACTTTCACTCCAGGTATTCAATAGGCAAATGGAGAGGGGAAGGGGAGAGATAAATGTCAATAAAATTAAGACAGCTGTGTGATCAAAACCCTACCCTCTTTTCTATGTGCATAAAAAGAGAACACATATGTAAATGAAGTGGGTCTTTGATGACACAGCCATCATCTTGACTTGTAGGGACCCATGAGCAAATCTATATGGACAAAAGTAGTTATAAGAAGCTCAGCCGAAACTAGATAAATTCAACATACAATTATGTTTTCTTTTTTTTTTTCAGGAAAAAATGTATATTAACAATCTTTTTTTTTTCAAACTTAGGACATGAACATATGAAAGATTTAATTTAGTAAGTGGAAAGCAACTGACAGAACGTTTAATACAAATATGCAAAGAACAAGTGGTTTGCTTGAAGGTACTGCTACTCAGCTTTCTTAGGACATTTGAGCCTTTAGTTAAATGCTGCCTATTTGCAGGCTGTACATTTATTGCTGCCCATTGAGATCACCATCTGGATTATTAATAAATTGTCTGTTAATTAGCACTTGAAGGGTTTATCTTAATTGCTCTTTCTTCTTAAGGGCTTCTCTCCCCCTGCAGAAAGGGAGCTCCAATAACAGAGTTCTTTTTTGTGAGAGGAAGCTGTCAGAAGGGACAATTAACTATCAGTAATCCCAATATCAGCATCACAGTCTACAGCAAATAATAAAGGAAGAAAATGATCAAAATGAATTTCTGATTAAATTGGAAAGTGACCTAAATGTATGGACTTCCTTTTCACTTGGCTATGAGATAATGTGGCATTATTTAGCGAACTATGGAATCTCAACCTTTGTCCGTGGCCTCCCATTAATAAGTGGAAAGATCAGATGTTGTGTTTTCTTGTGTTTTGGGTTTTAGTGCAACCTGAGAATTAAGCTTCCAGGTTGTGCCCATTGCGTTGTTTGCCACAAATGTGCCTTCAGTTATGTCTTCTCTTTGTGCTTCTTCATTTTCTGATTTGTACTTGTCCAGTGAAGGAAATGATCTGTTTTTCATATGTGGAATGCAAGCACATTGTTAATAATAGATAACATTAGAAATGTTATCTTATTTTCCATAGGAAATAGAAGAGGCAGAATTAATACGACTATGATAAAATACAGAAGTGGATTTTCTCAGTACAAGATTCTACACATAATAATGACAAATCTGCATGGCATTAAGCCTCATGTGGCAATCTATTGTGAAATCCCCAGGCCTTTGACCAGCCTGTCAGTCAAGAAGTCCTTTGAGAAAAAAAGGATTCACACCAGCAAAGTATTTAAGAAATGGGAGGTTTTTGTGGGCCTAAAATATTCTGTGCTACATTTCTTCTCTGAAATATAAACATAACCTATAAACCTAACTGAAATGAGCTAATCGCCATAATTCTTTTAAAAGCAAGCAAAATAGCTTTATAAACCTGTCACCACTGAAGTTTCAATTACTTACACTACATTAGAGATCTGCATTACTCAAGATTGTATAAACGTCTACAGTGCCTGTCAATTCCACAAGACAAACAGCTGTAGAGAAAGAGACTCCAGAGAGTTTCTATTCTAGTTCTGGTGTATGTTTTTTCCTACCACCAAATATGTTTAACACACTATTCTCAAAGTCACAAATATTTCATTCATGATTACGTATTTTTAAAAGGATGGAAGATAAAAATATTCAAAGCAAAGCATAACCACACATTAAAATACAAATATTTAACACCATTTCAATTATTTTTGATTTTGCTTTATTGCTGTTTGAGAATGACAGTAACAATTCTGATTGTAGATAATACATGAAGAACTTGGAGTTTGGTCCATAGAATGGAATTCTGCACCTTATTTCCTCTGGCTATATCTACATGACCTAATGAATCAAAAGCAAACCAAATCTATGTGGTTAATTTATGTTTAAAGTATCATACAAGACCAAAAAACACTGTTAATCCAGTAAACAACGTGTCAGGCTCCAGAACTTTTCCCATTCAATCAACAAGAATGAACTTCTGAAAACCAAACGTATCAAAAGGAATCCTTTATTGAGATGAGACAATTCATGTAGGGATTAAAAGCAGCATCTAACATGCCTCAGGCATGCAGGGATAGATAAGAGAGTTTAAGATCCCTCCCCTTCTCTTGATGTGTATTTAGTAAAACAAAGAGTCAACATGTTTATTTCCCCCCTCCTCTTCTGAGAACAACCTTTTTTGAGGTTCCCAGGAGACATCTCCCAACAGGAATTTTTATAGTATCTTCATCCTGTGGCTGTCTCTTTCAGAGGTGACTGGGTTCCGGGCATTTGGTCTCTGTCCCTCCATAGTATACCATGGGTTATCCAAATTCAATATAAGATTTAACATATCCAGGTTATATCAAAAAGGATTTCTTATACCAACTCCCCCCTCCCTTCTTCTTTCATGAAGAATGGCAGATACATGGATCTGACACAATGATTCAATTAACCATAGGTATGTGATGCAGTCATTATTTTTGTATCATTTTGCACCACTTCTGGGATTTGGGAGATTTTTGGAATGATGTAGATTAGGCTATAAGGCAACATTTCCCAACATCACATTTACTGTTTTAGCTGAAAATTTTTATTCACAGCACATCCAGAAGGCTTCAATTGGAAAGAACTCATGGAAACTACTATTTTCTCCCAAATCTTCAAATATATTTAATTTCCCTTCAAAAAAGTAGTTCACAACCCAGTCTGATAGAATGAAGCTAATGTTTCGGTGCCCTGAAGAGCTTATGAAGAGCTTTGGTTTTATCAGGCTTAGAGTGCAGCAAAGACGATAATCCTATGTAACTGGAAGGAAAGTCACTCTATCAATTTTAAGAAATGGATCAAGGTTATAAATTTCTTATCCATTTTTGGAAAATTTTCATGCTCTTAAATGAGATCACATTATATTGCTGTCTTATTCAGATTTAATGATAAGTTTAACGTTATATAACATAGTTATATAATTATAAACTGAATATTTCTTTTTATTATATTTTAAAGCTTAGTTCATTTTATTACTATTTAGCTTTGTATCCCATTGTATTTCCACCAATCCATGTAGAGGTTTTTTTTTAATTTCACTGTTGTATTAATAAAATGGTGCCCCAAAGGAATAATGCAAAGTGACCCTAATGATTTCGGGTAGTTGATTTCAGGTTTCACAAGAGTAGCAAGCTGGGCAAATTGCCCAGGTGTTAATTGCCTTGATAATATTTCCTCCATTGAATTTGGATTTAAGATTTTCTTAAAGAAGTGAATGTATTCACTTCTAATTTTCTTGACTTCTAAGTGCTTGTTGTCAGCTCGAAGGATATCCAGGTATTTATAATGATCATCTTCATCCACATTCTTGATGTTATTTTCCCTAGGACATTTTGATTCTTCAATTTTCACTATTTTATCCCCATTTGATGTTGAGCATGTCACATTTATCCAGTCCAAACTCCACTGCAATCACTTGGCTGAATATACATTGTTGAGCAGCAATTCTATTTCAAATGTTGTTTTTACATACAGCTTCAGATTGTCCCTGTAAAAGATGTGAGATAATCTGGCAGATATTTTTGATAGTTGATAGCCATGGCTTGAGTAATTTAATGTTGTTGACAGAGGAATCAATGCAATGACAAACATAGTAGTAAAAGAGAGTACCTTGTTTTCCCCAAAATAAAACCCAGACTTATTTTCCTTTGTGCCCTGAAATAAGCACTTGGGCTTATTTTTGGGGAGGTCTTATTTTTTTTATAAGGAAGCTGCAAGCTTCTGAGCCAATGGGAGTGGGAGCACAGCTTCCACTGGCCCCGGCCTGTCCATCCCACTGTCTGCCTGCCTGCGGCTGCAATGGGCCAAACTCTTGACATATCTCGGTCTCCACCTGCCCTGCCTGCTTGACCAGCTGCTGCTGGGACTCTTCTCAGCCATGGCAGGCACCATGCTGGCCACTAAGTGGCTGTCCGTGCTGCTGCTAGCCTCACGGGAGGGGCTCTTCACACTCCTGGCAAGGCAGGTGGAGGCTGGGGGGGTGCCAAGATCTTGGCCCTGGTTGAGGCTCCCTGGTGTGGAGCCGGCAGCCAAGTGCTTGTGAGGGTCTCAGGGTAGGGGACATCCTTTCATGCAACCCAGCCTCTCTTTTAGGTGGGCAGGAAGCTCCTTCTCACCATGCAGCCAGCTGGTTGAGAATTAGGAAGTCCTGGGAACCACTCCCTGCCTGGACATGGAACTCTGACTGAAAAGGTCTCCTTTGGGCTGCTGAGCACCAGCCTGCATGCCTACTTGGTGCTGCAGACATTGGGTTACAGTTCTGGACCTGGTGGGTGCTCTCATGCCACTATATGTGGGGTAGCTTCAGTGGGAGGTAGCGGAGGCTGCTGGGTAGCATTTGAGGTTTGGCTGTGGGCTGGGCTGGGCTGGGCTGGACAGAAGGCAAGGTGGCTTCAGCCACTGCAAGTGACCAGGGGCAGCCCCACACTTGCCTTGCCATCATGAGAGCCGCAGCACCCATCAGGCCAGAGCTACAACATAGTTGTAGCCTGGCATCTGCAGCACCAAATAGGTGTGCAGCCCGGCACTCAGCAGACCAGACACTTGACAATGCAGGCAGTTCAAGCGATCAAATGTCCTTTTTTAAAGTTTTTTATTTATTTTGACAGCAAACATTAACAAATACAAACATCAAACATCAAATAAAACCATCTTTCCATTGTACAGTGTGTCGGTTGGTACATATCTTTTGTGCATGATATCAACCGTGTTTCCCTTCTAAATTTAAATTCATATTATATAGATTATGCATATTATATTATTGTTAACTCCTTATTAGACTTTAATTATAAGTTCACGTCATTCTTTCCAAACAAATCTCAACTTTTACAAAACCTAGTTCATAATATCACTCATTTCATTGTAATCAGTTATAACGTATCATTACATTTTCTTATCTTTACTATTATATTGTATTTATATTATAGTGTATTTTATTTCCCTATTTTCTTATCTAGTCATTGATAAAATAAATCTCAAATTTTGTAATGTTCTTTATCTTCTTACTCTCTAATTGTTAATGTCAATTTACTCATTTCTGCATATTCCATTATTTTCTTAATCACCTCCTCTTCTTTTGGAATTTTTTCACTTTTCCAGTTTATAGCAAATACAATTCTAGCTGCTGTTAAAACATTTGTAATCAGATATGTCAATTCTCTACTGTATTCTTCAGGTAAGATACCCAATGAAAATATCTCTGGTTTCAAGTCTATATGCTGTTTTGTCACTTTTTCCAGCCATGTATGAATTTTAGCCCAGTATCTCTTGGCTTCCACACATGTCCACCACATATGATAATATGATCCAGGTATCTGATGACATTTCCAACCTTTCTTTGATTTATTCTTGAACATGCTTGCTATTCTTGCCGGGGGTAAATGCCACCTGTAAAACATCTTATACAAATTCTCTTTATATGCTGTTGACACTGTTATTTTATAGTTTCAAGACCATAATTTCTGCCATTTCTCTAAGTCTATCCCATATCCAAAATTTTCCCCCCATGTAACCATTGTTTCTCTAACTTGTTCTTCTAAATTAACTTCAAGTAAATATCCATATAATTTTTAATCACCTTCTCATCAGTATCTCATCAGTCGAAATTCCATCTAATTCAGTGAATTCATTATAAAACCCTTCTGTCTTACAATCTTTATCATATCTAGAATGAATTTGCATATATGAATACCAGTTCATTTTTATTTCTTGTTCCTCTAGTTCTTGTTTAGATTTAAGTCCACCCTTTTCATTTAATATTTCACCATATCTAACTGTATGTTCCATTTTATAAACAATTGGATATGCAAATGCCTCTATAGTTGACAACCAGACTGGTATTTTCATGTAATGTTGTTTTCTTATTTTCTCCCAAATTAACAATAAAGCATCTCGAATATAGTGTCTCCTAAAATACCCATGTGTTTTACTTTCCTTGTACCATAAAAAGGCATGCCATCTGAGTAATAGATCATGACCCTCTACTGTTAACAATCTAGTATTCCTTAAGACTATCCCTTCTTTCACCCACATCAATATTGGCGCCTGGTAATATAATTCCCAGTTGGGTAAATCAAAATTTCCTCTTATTCTAGCATCTTGTAACAGCTTTAATTTAATTCTTGCCTTCTTTCCCTGCCATATATATTTCAGTATTATTTTATTTATGTCCTCAAAATATTATTTCCCTAGTTTAATTGGAATTGTCTGAAACAAATATAAAATCCATGGTAATATATTCATCTTAATTGTAGATATTCTCCCTATTAGAAATAATTGTAAATTTTCCCATTTTTTCAGGTCTGTCACAATCTGTTGTTTGAATTTATAATAATTATCTTCTTTGAGTATTCCATATCTTGCTGTTAATTGTATTCCTAGATATTTAACTTTGTTTGTGATCTGGATATTCAATCTCTCTATCAACTCTTTCTTTTGTTTTTCAACCATAATCTGAACCAAAATCTTAGTTTTCTCTTTATTTATTTTCAATCCTGCCACCTATCCCTATTCTTCAACCTTTTCTATCAATTTAGGCACTGTTTTTAATGGTTCCTCTAATATAAAAACCTAATACAAAAACCAAATGCTTGTAACTTGTATTCCTCCTTTTTTATTTTCATTCCCTATATTTCACTATCATCTTTAATATTTCTATTTAATACCTCCAACTTTAGAACAAACAACAGAGGTGACAGCGGGCATCCTTGCCTAGTTCCTTTTTTGGTATTAATCTTATCTGTCAAATCTCCATTTATCATTACTTTGGCAGATTGCTTATAGTATATTGCCTCAATGGTTTTAGTAATTTTTTTAACCAAAGCCCATTTGTTCCATTTGTAATATCTTAAACTGTCAATTTACATTATCAAAAGCTTTTTGTGCATCTAAAATACTAAGGCCATTTGCTTGTCAGGATATGTTTCATAATATTTCAAAGTATTCAAAATTATTCTCATATTGTCTTTGATTTGCCTCTTTGGCAGAAATCCATTTTGATCAGCATGTATAAATTTTCGAATATCTCTTGTCTTTCTGCCATTATTGAGGCAAAAAATTTTTAATCTGAGTTCAGCAGGGAGATAGGTCTATAATTTTTAATTTGTTGTAGGTCAGTATCCTCTTTTGGTATTAGAGTAATGTAAGCGTCTGTCCATGAGTTAGGTATTTTAATTTTTGACAAAATTTCATTCATCACTTCAAGTATTGGGATACTTAAAGATTCCTGTAGTCTTATAGAATTTCACTGGTAACCCATCCGGGCCCGGAGCCCTTCCAGTATTTTGTCTCTTTAATGCCTCAGTTAATTCATTATTATTTTCCCTTCTAACATTATTTTAATGTCCTCAGATATTTGGGGGAACTTCGCTCTTTGCAAATATTGTTTAACTTTTTCTTCAACAGTATTCTCTTGGTTGTATAATTTTTCATAATATTTCTGTACTATCTTTTTCTTTTCTTCATTCAATTTATTTATTTCAATTTATACGCCAACCATCTACCCAGTTTATTTGCATTTTAAAAGAAATTCTGTTTAGCCTTCTAATTTTTTGAGCTAACTCTTCTTTTTCCATCAACCCCATTTTGTATTTAACTATGTCCATTTGATTTTTAATATCTTTTTTTGTGGATATCTTTGTAAGTTTCTTGTAGTCTTCCTCTAACATCTGTTACATTGATCTTTTTTACCGTATTTATTCGAGTATAACGCGCACACGTGTATAACGCGCACCCCCTAATTTTCGATTAAAAATCGGTATAAAATTTTGTTTCACATCAAGCCGCGCACTATACGCTACGAGGGGACGTTTTGTTTTTCGAGGCTGCAGCCGCGCACTATAAGCTACGAGGGGACGTTTTGTTTTTCGGGGCTGCAGCCGCGCACTATACACGAGGGCGAAGAAAAACAAAACGTCCCCTCGTAGCGTATAGTGCACGGCTGCAGCCCCGAAAAACAAAACGTCCCCTCATAGCTTATAGTGCGCGGCTGCAGCCTCGAAAAACAAAACGTCGCCTCGTAGCTTATAGTGCGCGCTTTCCCTGCGACTGGAGAAAGAGCGGCCGCGAGGGTTTTCCGCCCCGTCATGATAGTTTTGGAAGTCGGTGGCGGGAAACGGTTGGCGTTTGCGGACTGTGGTTGTCTGGGTTATTTGGGGCTTCAAGAGCATGTAGGAAGCTTTTTTGGTGGGCGCGAAGTCTCCACCTGTCCAGAACGATCTCGCCCTCCCCACTTCCATCTCCCCCACGGAGCCCTTGCAACGCTAAGAGGGGCTCACAGGCCTCGTCACTCCTGACTCCCCCCTACAACAAACTACCCACGCGGGGGCCGCGTTGATGTCCCGTCTCAAAGCCTCGCAGGGAAGACCTGATCCTAACTGACCTTAACGCCACCGGGCATCTCTAGGCCGCATGGTCGCCAGGGGTCATTGCATCGCTTAGGCACCCGGGGATTGGTTTTGTTTTGGTGAACGGCTTTGAGTGAAGCTAAAAGGGGCAGAACCAGCACTGGACGCTCCGTGTGGGATTCCAAGCCCGGAACACCTGCAGCGGAGCATCTGCAGAGGGACGCTTGGCAACCAGGGCACGCCTGCTGGAAGCAATCCGTCCTCCACAGCCTGCACCAGCCCGAAAGAGTCGCCAGGCCCCGAAGCCCCCGGGCTAGTCCCCACTGCAAGCTACCCGCCACAGACAAACGCCTACGCCACTGCCCCAAGTCACTCGCCCAACGCTCCGTCCGGGCCCCGGAGGTCCCTGCGACGGGCCGGCCGTGGCTACCGCCCAAGGTTGCCGGGAAGGGGCGCCCGGCAGCGCGGCCGTCTCCGCCAGCGCCCGCCGCACACGTTCCAGGGCTGCCCGCCACACGGGGCGACTGCACGTGGCCCCCGGACGGTGCTTAAGGTGGCCCCGGTGTCTGGAGCGGAGCGGCCTTGCCGGGCGAGCTCGGCCTGGCCGTCACGGGAGGAGATGCCCTTCACCCACGGCGAGACTCCGCGGGCTCTTGGGACGGGCTCCGGCCGCCGGGAAGGCCAAAGAGGCGGCGACTGCCGGGCGAGGCGGCCGTAACCTGCCCAACCGGCGGAAGGGTCGGGGCGCCAGCCCCTCGCCTGCTTCCCGAGGGCTGAGAAGGGTCCCGGGGGGCGAGGGAGCCATGCAGAAACCGTCCTCCCCGGGCACCGATGCCCGCCGGCTGCTGCTGCTGTTGCTGGGCGCGCGTCCCCACGGGCCAGCGAGAGCTGCCGGCGGAGCAGGTGAGCGCTGGGCGGGGGGCGCGGACCCCGGGAGGCATGGTTCCTCCCCAGTCCCAAGTGGGCAATGCTGGGCCGTCGCTCTCCGCCTGCGGGGGGGAAACGAGACACTCCCCGAGACCCCCCCCACCCGCGGCAAAGGACCCGGGGGAGCTGAGTGGGAGAGGCGCGCGGGGGTCTCCCTCGTAGCTTATAGTGCGCGGCTGTTGTATGGTCGCCGCAGTGCGAACTCACAATTCGCCTGCGCCCTCATTGGACCGGCCGCCATTGCCACCCCACCCCACCCCTCGTTTATAACGCGCACCTCCTAATTTTCAGTTTAAAATCGGTATAAAATTTTGCGCATTATACTCGAAAAAATATGGTATATTTCTTTTTCTTGTATAAACTATTATCAGTTATATCTATCATTATCTGGCATAGGCTTTCATGCTATCCCATAAGTTTTATAGTGAGGTGTCCTTCTTGTTATTTTCTTTGAAGAAAAAGGCCAATTCTTTTTCCATCTTTTGTATAAATTCTTTTTCTTTCAATATTGTATTATTCAAAGTCCATCTAGATCTTTTCCTTTGTCCTTGCCACTTAATCCAAACTGGACTATGGTCTGCCCAATATTAACTTCTTGTATATTAGAAATTAATTCCATTGACATCCAAATCATATCTACTCTTGACCATGATGAATGTCTGTTGGAGTAGAAAGTATATTGTCTATTCTTTGCATTTCTTTCTCTTCAAACATCTTTAATGCTTAATTCCTCTACCATTTTGAAGAAGGGTTTTGGAAGTGCATTTCTATTTTGTTTGTTAGGCTTCTGTGTTGTATAGTCCAATTTTGTGTCTACTATTCCATTGAAATCTTCCATAATACATATATTATCATATTCCAGTTCTATAATTTTCTTATGCAGTTTTTTGTAAATTTCTTCTTGTTTTCCAATGGAAGCATATATTCCTACTAAAAGTATCTTTACGTTGTTATCAATTATTTCCACTATTAATATTCTTCCTTCTTCATCTGTAAAAATTAATTCAGCTTTAATTGTGTTCTTAATGTATAAAGCAACTCCCCCTTTTTGTTGTGCCAATAATGTTTATAAATTCCCAATTTTAGGATGTTTCAATTGTGTGTATTGATCATTGGCCACTAAGTGGGGAGGAGGAGGTGGGTATTGATGAGCTTGTGGCAGTTGTCTTCTTCATTTCAGGTTAAGTACAAGTCTAGTCAGTAAAGAAAAAACAGCTTGCAGCAGCAATAAACAATCTTCAGGTTCTTTTTTACCTTAATCTAGTTAAAAAGGGAGAAATATATAAAAATAAAAATTATCTAAGAGAAAAAGATCAACTCCATAGAGGAACCCAAAAAACAAGAAAAAGAATACAAAAGTAATCCAGGAGTGATATTAAAAAGGTTTTTAAAAACCAGGGTAAAATAGAAAGAAAAAAATGTTATATTCCAGCAGTAAAGTTGAGATCTAATTGAAAAAGAAAACAAAAAAGAAAACCAAAAGGGTCAAGCCAGGTGCAGCTATCAGCATTAAAAAAAAATTGCAATTTGAAAGTTCTGTCACAAAGCAAACCACTGCCTCCATACAATGTCCAAGGCTCATTATCAAATTTTAAACAAGTTTCAGCAAAGCAAAATTCAAGGTCAGGTCACCATAAGCTCCTTCCTTTCAACTCGTCTCCAGCCATTGAGATTATTTTACAAGAGGAACACCTGCCTAAACATTTCTATAGTGCTCAGCTGTCTATCTTCTCAAAATGTAAATAGTCTGGCTGGAAAATTTCTCTCAAAGTTCATTCCTTTTCCATTAATAGAAAAAAAATATTTTAAGCCTTTAGATGGCAGTGTTGCTTTGTTTTGCTCAACTTTCACTTCTATTTTACAATGTAACTAAAACAGGGCGGGGGGGGGAGTTTAAAGTTCCCTTTTAGAGAGAACAAAGAAAACTAACAAAAAATACCCCAAGTTCTCTCTTTAAAATAGATGTTAATATTAATTCTTTATTGCTTATTAAAAAGTCCAGTCCAGTTTAAAAAAGAAGTCCTTTCATACATTGTATAATAAGCAAAAAAAAGTCAAAATTAGTTTGACATCAGGCTCATTTTCGCTGCTGCCCCTCTTCTGTCTTCAATATTTTTCTTTTCCTCCTTAGGGTGTTCTCTTCCCCCCAAAAAAATTAGTTAAATCTCACCCAAAGCCGACATACTTTCTTTCCTCTTCTTCTTCTGTTCCAGAGCTGTCCCAACCTTTCAGCAGCTTCAGTGGCTGCTTCCTCCACAGCCAGAATGGAGAGCTTCTCCTAGATCAACCAGTGATTTTGTAGTGTTCCTGGGATCAGCAGGATGCACTCTCCGCAGCCACTATCTCTATGGGAGGGTTTGGGTCCAAAAGAACTGTCCAGCTGCAAAGATGTTGATGCCAGTCCCGGAGCCCCAAGATCATTTGTTGTATCGTCACAACGTCAGCCCCGCCCTGCTCCCAATATGTCTCTCTGTGTGTGAGAGAGAGAGACGGGAGGGGAGGGAACGGAGAGAGAAAGAGAGAAATGGTGGAGAGGAAATCCTTTCAAATAGTGTTGCCTGCAATTCTCCTTACTGCCTCCACCATTTCTCTCTCTCTCTCTCTCTCTCTCACACACACACACACACACACAGATATTTAATCACTTGAAAGGAACAACCTGCATTTTGCTTCTATTGTAGCGCATGCTTGCCTGAAATTCTCATTACTGTGAGAGGCTGCACATTGCAAAGAATGAAGAAGAATGAAGAAGAATGAAGCAAGGCAGTGAGGTGGGGATGAAGCAAGGTGGGGTGTGTGGAGCTGCCATCATCTTGCAGCAGCTTCAGCAGCCATGTCCAGGACCCCACATGTGTCGCTCAGTCTCCTGCTCTATTGCGGCAGCGAGCAAGGAAAAGCAGACTGGTGGCCACGCAGAACACTGCGAGGCTTGTCTCAACAGTGAAGCCACTTGTGGCAGAAAACCACAAGGCTTGTTGTGCCAGTGGAGCATTTGCTGCAGAACACTGCAAGGCTTGTTTCATCAGTGGAGTCACTCGTGGCTGGACACTGCATGATGTGTTATACACACACAAGCGGCTCCAATAGCAAGACAAGCCTGGCACAATGAGCCTCGTGGCATTCTGCCACAAGTAGCTCCACTGACATGATGAGGTATGTGGGTGCAATTAAGTTCAATTAAGCCTATTAAGAACTTTCCCTTGCTGCTTGTCTTTCTGAGGTTACCGGGGGCTCTCTGAGCCCTGCTGAGTCTTAGCTAAGGGCTCTCCTGTGCCCCTGCAAGCCCCCAGCAGCCCACCCCTGAGCTTAGTATCTGCCAATCTTCTTGGCTGCAGCTGTTATGTGCTGCTTTATTATTTCCAATGTTTCCTTTATCTTCCTTGTTTGTAAGTGATATTTCTTGGTCAATTATTCTTTAATTTTTATTTATTTATTTAACATATTCATATATTGCCCTTCTCCCGAAGGACTCAGGGCGGTGTACAGCCAACCATAAAACATTCCACAATTATAAAAGTTAAAAGAAAATTAAATATCCTAAGGCTGCCTTTAAGATTGTACCCTCCCCCAATAAATTAATAAAACCTCGAATATTAAAATCCCAATTTAAAACTCCAAATACTAAAATTACTCTAAAAGTCCCACTTCAGCCCAGGCCGGCCTGCTCAAAGATCCAGGTTTTCAATGCACGTCTGAATGCTCTCAGGTCGGTGTTGTTACGTAATTTTGTTCTTCAGCTTCTTTTTTTTCATCTAATATAACCTTACTGATCTTATTTTCCAATCTGATCTTCCATTTTGATGGTGTACTGTTTGGTTTTTTTTCTTCTTTGTCAATTTTGCATCCCAGCTATTCAGTTTTAACTACAGTTGCGCTGTACATTAGTTGGTTTGTTTCTTGCTGTGAACTTGTGCTTATATTTGATATTCAACTTGAATTATATCTCTATTTTTTATTTAAGATTGCATATATTCTTATGCCCTTGTTACAATGATATAATCAGAAATAATAAAATAAAAAAACTTGGATGTAAATTTAAGGAAAGAAGAGTCTTAATTATATTTGGGTATAAAGCATAATAGATTGTTCTGAAATTCCAGTAAAGGTTCATGAATCTGCTTCAGCAATGAATTCATCATAATAGAAGCTACAGCTTTAGATCAAAACAGTGTGGGTCTGAAAATACTTTAATAATTCCATCTCACAAAAAGAACTTGAATATGTATCATACTTGCCTTCCTTTTTCTGTCCCAACTTCGTAAAAACAGCTTAGAAGCTTTCAAAGAATTCATGTTGATCATAAGGGATGGTTAACTTTTGTTAATTTATGCTGACATATGTTATTTATTTTTTTATAATATATTATATTATTTGTGGAATAATATATAGAGATGTTATAAGAAAACTGAGAAAAATAAGGAGAGGTATGCAACTTCCTTTTTCATGCAAAACAAAGTCAGAAACCAGAAACAAGAGACTAGAAACCAGGAGACCATGAGTCCTGCTATAGGCACAAAGCCAGCTGGGTTACCTTGGGCCTCTCTCTCTCAGCCCTAGGAAGCAGACAATTTTAAACCACTTCTGAAATCCTGCCAAGAAAACTGCAAGAACTTGTCTTGGCAGTTGACAGGAGTCAAAACTAATTTCAAGGCATAAAAAAGAGGTGGGGGACCTGCAAAATTTTGTTTTGTAAGCTTTTTGATGCCTTTGGTCATATCTAATGTTAAAACGAAATGTGTATAAATGTATAAAGAAATGTAATAAAGCTGCATGTAAGTCAATAACATCTCTCCATTTACTAAGTTATCACCAAAGTTTAAAGCAAGCTGTCCCTCATTTTTGGTAAGAGGCTTAAGCACTCCATGAGCTTAAACTTTCCTACTGCTCAATATCAAAAGCACTTCATAATCTCTAGCACCAGCACAGAGAAAATGTCCTAATCCTGACCTGCTGTCTGAGCAAATAATGTGTCACATGTTGTCATTCCAGTGATTGTAAATTCATTGCACTGCTCATTGATTAAAATATGTTTTTATTTCTCTGATGTGGGTGCGGGGAATACTTTATCATTATAAATGGTAGAAAAATATAATTATATTCACATTCCTTTCTCCATTCGAAAACATAATCCCAAAATAAAGTTGAACTACATACATCTGAAATTAGTAATTTTTTAGTTTTCTTTGGTTTTAAACATATATTTATGTGCAGGTGGGATCATATATAGATTTCTATCTGTTCTTCATTTTAAAGAAATATATGTAATGAAAATGTTTTAGAAATATAAAATTGTAACTAAAAAAGAGGCCACTTTGTAAAGAGAAGTAAAGCCTAAGTCTGCGGTATAAAATTAGATCTGTTCCTCCTCAAAAATGAATTTGTCTATCCAGTGAGGTCAGGAAAAGAAGACTTACTAACTGTTCTGTCCCCTAAACAATTCTACCTTGAAGGGCCTCATATGTTACCTTTCTTATAGTGGCTCCTTTTTCTGGAAGAGATAGCCTTCCCATATATCAACTGTTGTTTCCACAGTGAATTTTTCAAGGTATTTTAAATGTGTCAATTTGATCAAACATTTGGGGTTAACTCAGGGATGGGATTCAAATTTTTTAACACACACACACACTTCTAACCCCGCTGGAGCAGGGAATTGGACTAGAAGATGATCTCGAAGATCCCTTGCAGGCCAGCCCTAGATTGCTGTGCTGTTTCAAAGAGTCTTCTGAAGCCACACTTTGTGTCCTTCCTTCCTCTCCTTTTTTTTCTCTCTCTCTCCCTCCCTCCTTCCATGTATCTATCAATCCATCCATATATCTCATTCACTTTCTCCTCCCTCTCTTTCTTTCTTTCTCTTTCTTTCTGTCCCTTCCTTCCATTCCCCCCCTTTCTTTATCTATCCCTTTTCTTCCTTTCTCTTCCTTTCTCTTTCCTTTTTTCTTTCTTTCCCTTTTCTCTTTCTTTTCTTTCTTGTCTCTTCTCTCTTTCTCTCTCTTTTTTTCTCTCTCAATGTTGCGTATGTGCTATAGGGACTGACTGGGCAGCAAGCAGAAAAGCGGGCAGAGAGGGCGGGGCCATCCAGAGGCCCAATTTACCAGTTCTCCGAACTATGGAGAATCATAACAACTGGTTCTACCAAACCGGTCCAAACCAGTAGAATCCCACCCTGGTTAACTGGTCCTGGTAGATGAAGATTTTTTTAGGTTATATAGTTTTCTCTGGTATTCTTTATACTTGTTCTGATGATACCATGCTCCTCAGAGCCATGGGATGGAATAACATAAATTAGTAAAATTATATAATTTTAATCTGTGCAATATAAACATCTTTCCTACCATAGGTAGTGATTTATGTATTTGGTCCCAAATTAATAAATAATGTTCAAGGTGGTCTTTATAACAGCATACAGCATCTTATTAGAATTACTGAGTGTCAGACTAAAGTAAGAAATCCATAGATTTATTTAAAAAGAACTCTCTTCCCAATCATGTCACAAAAACCAGCATTTCAAATATGGTCCCAAAAGTAAAGGTGGAAGCAGAAACTAGGTGCCATCTTTCACTTTCTCACTGATTGAAATGTTGTGGTATCTCCAAAACCAGGGAAGGGAAGAAATAAAATCTTACAATTTATAATTAAAAAAGGAGTAGGAAATAGATAGACTTGAGTGTATATGGTTTGAAAGATTGCATCAAGGAAGTTTAATTTGTAACTATCATGTGTTTACATTTGTTAATAACTATGAGATAAGGAAAATATTATTTTTCATTGATAGGCACAGAAAGGTTTAAAAATCTTCTATGTACCCAAAGGTCTGCTTTTAACTTACATTGGAAAATTATATTATTTTTGTTTATATTTCATGTTTCTTGACTACCAATCTCCTTCAAGGAGGGACTCTGGGTAGTATACAGTATAATAAATATATAAAACCGCATATAAAGTTAACATAGAATATTAAAATTAATTTAAGATTTAAAACGTTAAAATTATAAAATTACAACATTACAAAATTTTAAAGAAATAAAAAAAAATCCAAAATTACCATTTAATATTGGTTCATAAAGGCAGAGGAGTGGCTCTCATGGAGCTAGCCAGCCAGCCCCATGATTACATAGCACTTTGTTCCTCCCATGCAAAGCTTCAGAGCCAAGTTTTGATCCCTTTGCAGAAGGCCAGGAAAATGGGGGCCTGGCTCATCTCTGGGAGAAGGAAGTTCCATAATGTGGGGGCAACAGCAGAGAAGTCTGCCTTTCTACATCTTGCCAGCCAGTAGGCACAGTGGATCTAACTTTTGGATCTAAGCAGTAGCATTTACAATCCTGAATTAAGTTACTATCTTACTGAGAATTTTCATTAGTTGGAGGTTAATTATGAATCTCCCATATTCAGTTGAGTAAAGTGAATCAATGTATTTAAGGAAATAAATGAAATGGTATATTAGTTGATTGAACAAACAAAAATACTGCATTCAAATTTCCACTGGCCTTACTTAATATCTGTTGTACTAACATTTTGTTAAGTTGACATCTATTCCCTATTTTAACTGAATATTTATTGTACTTTTTATGCTGTGAGCTGTCCAGAATTAAGAAAGAAAGAAAGAAAGAAAGAAAGAAAGAAAGAAAGAAAGAAAGAAAGAAAGAGAGAGAGAGAGAGAGAGAGAGAGAGAGAGAGAGAAAGAAAGAAAGAAACAAAGAAAGAAAGAAAGAAAGAAAGAAAGAAAGAAAGAAAGAAAGAAAGAAAGAAAGAAAGAAAGAAAGAAAGAAAGAAAGAAAGAAAGAAAGAATCAAAATAAACATACCTCACAAGGTTGATAGGAGGATACAATTGGGATTTTATGGATACCATATAAGATGTATTCTTTAACAATAAAATATTTTAACAATTCAAGATTGAGGCTGACAAGTGGTTGGTTTATGTTTTCTGTCAAGACTGGGTTTCTTTATCCTTATGTTCTAGATACGATATTACGCTTGAATATGACAATATATATATGACTGTTAATTTTAGAACCAATAATATTTATAAAGAAAAATATAAGATATTCTTGTTATGATTTAGAATTGAGACCTTTTTCCTGTTCTCCATCTTTTTCTTGCTTCCATGCAGTTTTTTTTAAATTCAGTGAATTCTTTAATGAGATGGTTCAGAATAGCACCTGGTAACATCTATATAGGTTTCTAGAATTCAGCCTTTTTTGTCAGTTCTGATAATGAACACAGATTATTAGGGGCCTTCGGACAAAAGGCCTCGTGTCAATTAAAGAGTAATGCCAACAGAAAGATTCTTCCTTCACAGTAGCTGCTCCCAACATTTTTCTGAAGCTCACAGAAAAGTAATGAAGATTAATGGATGTTTGCAAAAGATGCTGCCATGATTATCCCTTTGTTGAAAAAGAAGACAATTTGTCAGAAAAAGAGGACACAATAAATATAATCTCAGGAAAGCTGAAGCTAGCAAGGACTTTATAAAACTATCCTTACTTTGGACAATGTAAGATAGAACACTGAGTTCCATAAATATGAAGCATCAATACCTTTTCAAAAACAACAAAAGCAGCAAGACCGCGTTCTGCCGGTAGTCTCCCACCAACCTGTGCACTCCCACAGGGATGGCCTCCATCGGGTCCCGACGGCCTCTATGTGCCACCTAGTGACCCCGAGGAACAGGGCCTTCTCTGTGGGGGCACCCGCTCTCTGGACCACCGACCTGAGGATGTTCAGGCGTGATTTGAAGACCTGGCTCTTTGAGCAAGCCGGCCTGGGCTGATCCTAAATTGATTTTAATGGGGTTTAAGTAATGAATTTTAAGGTTGGGATTTTAGATTCAGTTACAGCCCTTATTTAATTCTATTTTAACTTTTATATATATGTTGTTTTAGTAGGCTGTGCACCGCCCTGAGTCCTTCGGGAGAAGGGCGGTATATAAATTGAAGAAAGAAAGAAAGAAAGAGAGAGAGAGAGAGAGAGAAAGAAAGAAAGAAAGAAAAAAAGAAAGAAAGAAAGAAAGAAAGAAAGAAAGAAAGAAAGAAAGAAAGAAAGAAAGAAAGAAAGAAAGAAAGAAAGAAAGAAAGAAAGAAAGAAAGAAAAGAATTCTCAGCTCTCCCAATAATACAGGCAGTGGTGGGATTCAAATAATTTAACAACTGATTCTCTGCCCTAATGACCAGCTGATTGGGTGTGGCTGGGTTGGCATGGCCAGGATGGGTGTGGCCAGGGGGCGGGACAGCACTCAGCCTTCTGCAGCACTCTGCCAGCCAAAATGGGTGCAGGGGTTAATTACAAAATGTGGCTTTGCTTTGTGACATCCAGATCCAGTGAGCAAAGGGTATGAGCTGCACAGAAAATACACTTTTGTTTGGTTATGAAGAAATATCCCCAAAGTCAGATGTACTCTAAATGTAGACTGACTTTTAGCTATACACCTTCCAAGCAAACAGCAAATTTTGAAGCTCTAAGTAAAGAGGATTCATTTTAGGATGAGTAACCACAGTTTGAATGTTGGAGGATCCTAAAGGAATGCTGGGAAACTATGTATTTCAAAGAACATTTGAGGGAGGGGGTGCAAAATAGCCCTTCTTTGCCTGAGGCTGTAGAGGCCCGGCACCAATCAAAACACTATTTGTGAAGCAACTGATCAGCACTGACGTGTAAGCCACTAGTATATGAAAATAAGAGCAAACTTTACTCCCTTCTACTACTGATGATGTTACCTAGTTTGGTAATGAAACACCTGCAAGAAAACCATCAAGCTCAGAGAGCACCAAGGAACTCACAGTTCAACCCTTAGCCACAAATATTATCTTCTATCGATAAACACTTTTTGGTTAGAGGGACTCAGAGCCTGCAGTATATGAGATGTCTCTCAGTGGATTTCATTCTAAATGTTGATATGATTTCTGTAAATAAGGAATGTAGAATTATAATGGATGAGTATTTGAACCTTCATACATCAAAAATACAAAGCTAAGGGATAAACAAATAAAGAACAGATTTGAAAAAAGAAAAGCCTCAGGAAAGAAAAAGAGTGAAAGTGTAAGAAAAAAAGGGAAAAAGACGGAAAACTGAAAAAGAATGATTTCCAACTTTCTTTGGTGCAGATATAACTTTAAAAAAATCAAACTCTTACTCTAAAACTAATATTTGTCTACATTATTTCCATGATCCCTTATTTAATCATGAAAGCCCAGATCAACTTTTAATTTCAGTTTCTCACAGAAAGTCCAGTTCATATCATTTTAATCACTATTTGTTAACGAAACCACAACTGATTTATTTAATTGCAGCAAACTCTAAATAAAACAGGAATTGAAAATCCTAAGTTTTAGTGTAGACACATGGTTCTCAACTTTGGCAACATTAAGGTGCATGGACTTCAATTCCCAGAATTCCCAGGCATCATGAAGTTCACCCATCTTAAACTTGCCAAGACTGAAAAATGCTGATCTACAGATAAGGATTTTTCCATTTCTCTTTTACTGGTTCCTAGTTACTTATGAGCAATCATAATGCAAAATCCCCATTCCCACTCACTCCACAGTAATGATCATGCAAAATCCCTATTCCCAACTAACCCTAGGATTTCTCCAGAACTGGTCAGAACCTGCTGAATACCACCTCTGCCTGGAAGTGAAAATTGGGCATGGGAGAGCCATGTGACACCCCCCCTTGCCCCATTTTGGGCCTGGAAGGCCTCCTGCACCATCCTGGAAGCCAAAACAGGGTGGAGGGGGGACCTCTGGGAGGGGCAGGGTGGGGTGGGCAGAGCCATCCAGAGGTGGGATTAACCAGCTCTCCAAACTGGGCAAAAGTTAAGAACCAGTTTGGTTGAACCGGTGAGAGCCGGCTGAATCCCACCTCTGAAAACAGGCCACCAATAGGAAAGAATCCTATTTGACATCCTGGAAAGAAGCTGTCAATGAGGATATAAAATATGATACTTGTTTCATATACACCTCCACCATTTACCAAATGTAATTTAATCAAGTAATTTATAGAAATGAGTTTAAAAATAAATCCATTAAAACCATCATAATTAAACCATATTCAAGTTAAAGATTAAATTAAAATGCAAATAGAATTAATGGTTAGTTCTGTTTGCATAAAACTAAAATCCCCTCAAATAGCAAATAGAATTAATGGTTAGTTCTGTTTGCATAAAACTAAAATCCCCTCAAATAGCAGCATTTGTGGTTTGGCCAGATCAGAGCCACATTTTGATGCTTTCAAAGATATGCAAATACACTTTTCGGTGTGAAATTAAAGTTTTCTTAAGGGGGAAGAAGCAAGGCTAATTGATCAGACTCTTCCTGCAACAATGTTACTGATTTGTGGCTTCCTGCTGCAAGAAGTCAGGAGTTTTGAGCAGTCATAAGCAGGGATTGGGAAGAGTAGGGAGAGAAAACGCAAGAGTTATTTCTCCCCAAAAAGATTTTGGTTAAGATCTCTTGTCAGTAAGTGATTTCTCATCAGCTGAAGAGTCATTCTTAATAACTGCATGGCAAGAAAAGTTAGGTACAGATACATGAGAAGTTGGCAAACTGCCCTTTATTGAAATGCTAGTGTCTTCAGCTAGGGCCTTATGGTTTGCAGGAAGTCTCACCAGAATGACACTTTTAAAAACCTGGTTTTTCAGACTCTTCCTATTCTTATTCATGACTGTTGGATAGATGAAGCATTCAAAATGTTGTACATGTTTTAAATAGAAAGCAGGTAACTTGTAAATAATGTTATTATTTAGTTTAGTTACTAATGGGCTACAAAGTTACATAGGAAAGCTTTATTCTTATTGGAGATAAATTTCATCAAGCTTCCTGACACTTGAGGCTTATGGGTCTCATGTCACTCTATATATCTAAGTAAAACTAAAAGAAGCAGGATTTTGGATTCAAGTATAGAGAGGCCTAATGCAGTAGATTCTTAGTTACTGGTATAATAACTTAAAAGTTGGAACTTACTGGCCTGAATTATAGTAATGAGCAACTAAACTACTGATCCTGATCTCTAAGCACTGATTTCCTGTTGTCCTTCTTTAAGCATTTCTACAACTTACAATTTGCTCCTGAGGGAGAATAACACTGATATTCACTTCCAACCTTCTACATAAATCATAATTTCTAAGTTTTGTTTTACAGAGATTTGGTGGAATGCTACTAGTTGGTTAATTAACTCCCTCAGGACTCCAGATGTATACAGTGTTTCTAAGCAAACTATAAAATGCCAACATTCCAATTAATAGTCTGTAAATTATGTTTTAAAAGTTAGTCAATAGTGGCAGAGGTCTCAGGGCAATAATCTAAATTTATAGGACCAGAAAATGATTTTCCTAAAGTTTGACAGCCCCACTCTAGGATCATGAGGATTAAGGGGCATGCATAAGTGCACCAACGTGCCTACTGTCCCTGTCTTAATGTTCTCTTTTATTCGTATCTATTTCATGTAATAATAATCATGTTTATACTTATATATATTATCAAATGCATGCTTGACAAAATAAATAAATAAAATAAATATAAATAAATAAAATGAGAACTAGAATTTTCTAAGTACTTCCCTGGATAGAACTGACCATATTCAACTTGACCATGCTCTTCTACCTCCTATCCACATCTGTAGTTATTTCATCTGATCAATAAAAAATATAGGTTTCCTTAGAACAATAAATAATGGCATCAGTGCAAAACAGCAGAACTGAAACTAGCTTTCAGAATGCAGTTGATATTTCAGCTTTACTATCTTTTGGTTCCAAGCAATTATTTCTTTTTAAATACTCATTTCCCAACTATATCCTAAGTTATTATCAAAAATGTACCTTTAAATGGACATTCTGATCTGATAGAAATTAGTTTTTAAAAACATCAAAAGAAACTATTTGATGGTTGTTGCCCTTTGTATAGACAGGAACAAACTGAAGGCTTTCTATAGCTTTAGCTACATAATCTAATTAACTTAAAGGGACAGCTTAGTGAACAATGTATTCTGAGGGCATCACATATTTTAAAAAGCCAACAGAGCCAATATATCCAGAGACACGTATGACCTACACTTTAATCCTCTCCACTCTATGCTATTAACTTGGAAGTCAAATGGAGAATGAACATCACAGTGCATTTCCTCATCGGAAGGAAATAGCAATGATAACTTGATTTCTTTTTTAGCTTCAAGAAATAAGAATTATTTGCTCTCAGAAGAAAAAGGTGACACTAGGTAAAACTATTTTTCACCATTATTTTTATTCCCCCAATATTAGGCATAAAAATCAGCTGGGTGACTTTGGGCAAGTAATTCTCTCTCAGCCCAACTCTCCTCACAGGATTGTTGTTGTGGGGAAAATAGGATGAGGAAGTATACTTATGTTTGCCACTTTGAGTTACTTATAAAAATAAAAATATTTTTACACATAAAATAAGTAAAAAATAGTATGTAGAAAATGGGAGTGAAATGGCCCTCAAACAACTGAAGAGCTAAAAATAGTCTCTTGAAATCAGAATCTAATCTAAAAGAAAATTTAGAATGGAACTTGTAACCTTATCAAAGAGAATTTTTAAGAGTTCAAGATTAGGTAGGCTAATCAGTAGATCAGAAGAAAGAAAAGAAAAGAAAGAAAGAAAGAAAGAAAGAAAGAAAGAAAGAAAGAAAGAAAGAAAGAAAGAAAGAAAGAAAGAAAGAAAGAAAGAAAGAAAGAAAGAAAGAAAGAAAGAAAGAAAAACATAGACATGTCATCAGGGGTACGATTCAATCGATATAACAAACCTGTTCAGTGAGCGCACGCAATCCACATTTTTAAAAGCCCATTTTCAGCTCTTCAACTGCAGCCTTTGTGAATAAAACAGCTGAGGCATGGCAAACCGCTCTGCCATGACAATCAGCTGTGCTCTAAAAACATGGAAAAAAGCACAGGAAAGAGCAGGGGCGGTTCGGAGCCAGATGATCGTCGGAACAAGGGATTCACCCAAACTGGTCCAAACCGGGAGAATCCCACCCCTGCATGTAATTAAGAATATATATTGGATACAATAGCATTCAAAAAAATCCCCACAGAATCCATCATATGTGGAGTAGAATCCAGCCTAACTAAACTAAATACAGATGAAGCTGATACAATAAGACACCAAGTCACTAACATCCTATGCACAAGCAAACCACCCAAAAGCAAGTTAGACAAGGAAGAAAAAAAAGTCCTACAAGCCCTAAAAAATGACGGCAACATTATCATACTTCCAGCACATAAAGTTAATGTCACAGTAGTAATGGACAAAAAAGACTATGAAATAAAACTGACAGACCTACTACAAGACTCCACATACAAACCCATAAACACTGACCGAACCACATATCTAGAAAAAATAACCAAGAAGAAAATCATAACCAGCAACATAAGCAAAGAGATCCAACAGATCATCCCAAGATCCAGCAAAGAATCCAACAGAAGATCATCCCAAAATAAAAATCTTCCAGATGCCCCAAACTATACGGCCTCCCAAAAAACACAAAGAAGATATACCTCTGAGACCCATAGTCAGCTCCATAGGAGCACCACTACAAAACCTGGCCAAATACCTAGCAAAACAGCTACAGCCCCATGCTGAAGCAGCAGCTTCCCACATGTACAAAACTCATACCACTTCTTAGAAATGATCAAAGATCTACATGTGGAACAAAGAGATCTGCTAGTAAGTTTCGATATGGCTTCACTATTCACCCAAGTCCCAGTGAAAGAAACCCTAGAAATCATCAAAAACAAATACCAACCACCCAAGCATCTCATGGAACTAAGAGAACACTGCTTAACCAACACATATTTCATATACAAAGGACAAAGATACAAGCAGATTGAAGGAGCCCCCATGAGATCACCACTGTCACTGTTATTGCAAATCTGTTCATGGAAGAATTCGAATCCAGACCCCTGGCAAATGCCACCCACAAACTATGGCTAAGATACATCGATGACACATTTGTTATTTGGCCCCATGGAAAAGAAAACCTAAACAATTTCCTAACACAACTAAACAGCACACACCCCAAAATCAAATTCACCATGGAAATGGAAACAAACAAACAACTACCATTCCTAGATGTACTAATCTACAAAAAAACAGATGGCACACTAGGACACACCATATACCAGAAGAAAACACACACCACCCGCTACCTAAATGCTCAATCCTACCACCACCCATCACAAATAAACTCCGTGGCCAAAACACTAATTACCAGAACCAAACGACAAGGCACACATAAAGACTGAACTATGCACCCTGACCAAAGTATTGCCAGCTAACGGCTTCCGTAAAAAGAAAATCATGGGACTGATCCACAAAAACATACTGAGACACAATAGAGACCCAGAAAATGAACAGACCTATGGAAGAGCTGTCCTGCCCTACATAAGAGGTACAACAGACAAAATCAATAAGATAGGCATCACATCAAGACTGCCTTCAAAACGGATAAAAAAATAGCAGCCATCCTAAGAAACCCCAAAGATAAAATTGACCTAGAAAACCAAGGCATATATGAAGTACCCTGAGCATCATGCCTTGCCACATACATAGGACAAACCAATAGAAGGATAAGTACTCACTTGAAGAACACAAGAATGTGGTAAAAAAGCTGGAACACACTTCCTCACTAGTCCAACATATGAAAGCCACAAGTCATAGCATCGACTTCAATGGCACCAAAACCCTAGCTACTATAGAAAACCCCAGCTACAGAATCATCAGAGAAGCCATAGAGATTGATAAAAGACCTAATAGTATGACTAGAAGAGATGACTCCACCAGACTATCAATCATCTGGAAGCCTGCACTCACAAACAAAAAAATCTCTATACCACAATACAAACAAACACCTGGACACAAAGAGACCCCCCCAGTACCTACAACCCAAACACACCCAAGCCAGCTACCCAAATAAAACCTAGCTTCCTAATAAACAATTGTCGGCCATTCACAAGAAACCAAGCTGCATTGAAAATCCCCAATACATAAAACACAATGTTGCCAGCTAATCAAGAACACAGCTACTTGAAGACCAATAAACACAGACCTAGACTCCCAGCCAATCAGGATGAAGAAAAAACCATTCAAATAAAGCACGAAGCCAGCACCAAATTTAAACAGAAACAGCTGACACACACGATTAAGAAAAAAACCCAATACACAAGCCTGAGGATGGCAGATAAGATTCTGCTGAAACATCACTATAACTTTAAAAGCACAACTATTAAGATGTGGGAAAATACCTGAAGAAACCTAAATACCATACATACATACATACATACATACATACATACATACATACATACATACATACATACATACACACATACACACATACACACATTATTTCAAAGGGAACTAAGCCTTAACTGAAACACAGATATATTACTGTGTTTGCTCTCATGCATATCAGTCGTCATATTCATTTTTTCCTTCACAAACAGATTACTATTCTGCAAAGCAAATGTTTGTATTCTGTTGTCTCTCAGGTAAGAAAGTGGGAAGCATTTTACAATTCATCTTGATCTTCTAAGCACTTAAATACTAATGGAACTGAGAATATAAATAGCTTCTTCCAGAAGGTCCAAGGATTCCTAATGGTCAATATCATCCCCATATCAAATATAACAAAGGAAAAGCAGTGGAATGGAACACAAACATCTCAGAGAATGAACATTTACATACAAATAAGATTTTATGCAAGGAGAACAAATGGGACACCAGCCATAACAAAGGAAGAGCAATTGATTGTACAAAACAAAAATGAATATTCTCCTGCTCTATGTGAAGGACACAGATCATGCTATGTGTTGAAGTGGTTTTTATAGTAGATATGTTTACATTCATGATTGATATTAATTGTGAATGTTTTACCCTAACCCAATTGAATTTTCCAGATATATTTTTGCTAATATCTTTAGAGGTAGTTCTCGACTTATGACCAGTAATTTAACAACAGTTCAAATTTATGACAGCCTTGGAAAGAGTACTTGAGTACTTACAACCAATATTCAAATTTATGACCATTGCATCATCCCCAGAGTCACTTGATTGTAATTCATATGACAACCAGCATCCTGTGGTCATGTGGTTATGATTTGTGATCTTTTTTTTCTGATTTCTAGGAAAAAACACCTATTGGGAAAGCTGATTTGCTTTAACAACCACCATAAAAATTGTCATAAAATTGAGTCCAACTCAACTTATGATCACAACAACTGATGATGAAAATGATGGTCCCAATTACAGTTATATGTCACCTGTATTTGTTTCATTTCTCTAGCTTTCAAAATCAGCTTCATATGCAGAGTCAAGCAAATTAAGCTTTTCTACTGCTTGACCTCCATAGGTAAATAGACATCACTTCCTAAATTACTATTTAATCACTTATTGGAGAAGAGTCATAGCTTTTTTACAGAGCATCTGCTTTGAATGCAGAAGTTTCCAGGTTTAATTTTAGCATCTGAAATTAACTTGGAAGAAGAACTTGAAAAACTGCTGCCAGATGTACATTATAAGACCTTATTCAGTATAAAATAGCTTCATAACTGGCTGCATTCAAAAAGCAAAATGAAAGTATCCCTGAAACAATACCATTTTCCCTTTCTGTTGTTTTAGTAATTTGTCCAACCTAATGTGCTCCAGTTGTATGGAAATCAACTATCAGAATACCTTGTG
Organism: Bungarus multicinctus; assembly: GCA_023653725.1. Lineage (NCBI taxonomy): Eukaryota > Metazoa > Chordata > Lepidosauria > Squamata > Elapidae > Bungarus > Bungarus multicinctus. Next base: position 33,987,555 of record CM042848.1, read on the forward strand.
CTGAGACAGTTGTGTTATTTTATTTTTTATTTGATGTCAAACATGTACAAGATAACAAGTATAAGTATGAACGTAAACAAGAACAAAGGAAGTAAATACAGATAAATGGGACTGTAAGACAGGGACAGTAGGCATGCTGGTGCGCTTATGCATGCCCCCTTTAAGGGCCTCTTAAGAATGAGGTGACATCCACTGAAGACAGTTTGAGGTTGAAACTGTGAGGGTTTGAGGCTGTATCAATGGAGTCGGATAGGGCATTCCAGGCATTGACCACTCTGTTGCTGAAGTCGTATTTTCTGCAATCGACTTTTACCTTGAATTTGTATCGGTTGTTTACCTGTGTATTATTGTGATTGAAACTGAAGAAGTCATTGACAGGCAAGGTGTTATAGCAGACAATTTTGTGAACTATGCTTAGATTGGACTGCAGGCGGCACAGTTCCACATTGTCCAGGGCCAAAATTTCAAGCCTGGAGGCATAGGGAATGCTATTGTGAGTGGAGGAGTGGAGTACTTTTCTTGAGAAATCCCTCTGAACCCGATCAATTGTGTTAATGTCCAATATAAAGTGAGGGTTCCAGGCAGACAAGCTGTAATTGAGAATTGGTCTGGCAAAGGTTTTGTAAGTTAACAATTCAATGTTTTCAGAGAAAAAGCTTTGAAAATAAGATTAAGAATTCTTAAAGCCTTTTTGGCAATGTTGTTACAGTGAGCTCAGGAGCTTAGATCATTTAAGATAAGTATTCATATGTCCTTGACAGTGAGAGTCATTTACAAGATCTCTTCCACCTAACCTGTATTTGGTGTTCTGATTTTTTTTTTTTTGCCAATGTGTAGGACAGAGCATTTGTTAGTTGAAATTTGGAGTTGTCAATTGCACAACCATTCTGGCACATAGTCAAGGTTGCTTTGCAGGGCAGCAGCATTGTTGGTGGTATTAAATAATTTTATGTCATCGGCGAAGAGGAAGTAGCTGCTTTTAATGTTGTCACATAGGTCATTGATATAAAGCAGAAAGAGTGTGGATCCTAAGACACTACCTGGGGCAACACCACTATTAACTGATAGGGCCTTTCCTATTTTGATTTGTTGCCTGTTTGACAGGAATATGGCTATCCACTTGTGCAGGGGTCCAGAGATGCCATAAGAACTAAGTTCCAGCAGTAGTTTGTCGTGCACCACTAAATCAAAAGCTTTGCAGAAGTCTATGTAAATTGCATCTATTGCTTTATTCTAGTCTAGATGTGTAGTCCAAATGTTTCTGCAGTGTAGGAATTGCAGATTACAGGACAATTTTTTCCTGAAATCAAACTGCTTATTAGAAGGTAGGTTGTTTGTTAGAACAAGGTTATCTGCATTTGATAGCTCAAAGAAACATGCTTTAAACCAAATACAAAATTACTGTTTCTGATGAATGATTATGAATTTCATTTGAAAATATTGTATGAAGTCATAACAAGTTGTCCATTGGGAACTTCTGCCAGGATACGTTTAGATGGATAATCATCATAAGAAGAATTTGGGGTATGACTAGACTTTTATCTGATTAAAAATAAAAAAATCCATCCATAGCTCAACAAAAAAATTAAGAGCTTTTAAAATGGACAAACTCTGAGTATGCTTTAATTAATTCATTTACACTAGAATACAATCTATTACACATCAAAAACAATTAGCAATCTATAGCCTAACAATGGCACAGAATACAGTAAATCTGTGAAAATTATTACATAGTTTATTCTTGGGTTTCATTCCCTTTCTGTAACATTTAAATATTTCATTTAAATATTAATAGTTTGCCTCACTAGAGCTACTATGGGGATAAATGAAACAATTTTGCTTTGCAAAACTTCAAAAAATAAATAAATGAGCTTCTCTCCATTGAAATGCAGTTTTTCCACTAACTTACCAGATAGTTGTCTTGTGTGTATAAGAACCATGGGCATTTTTTACATAATGACCAGTGGATAAATTTAACAACTCAATCATGTCTAACTTTGTAGTCAAATTGCGTGATTTTGCTGCATTCACATATTAAGTGTGAAACAGTTTCAACTTTGTCATTGCAAAATTGGCAGTTTGGATTGTCAGGGGATTTTTGTATCTTCGCTTTCATTTATTTATTTATTTGCCCTAGTTTGCAAATCAGTATTACCAGAGGAGAAGCTTCGTAAAATTAAATTTACAACTCTTAAAGCCTTTTTGGCAATCCTGCTGCAGTGAGGTTTGGTGCTTAGGTCATTCAATGTGAGAACACCAAGGTCCTTGACAAAGTGAGGGTCATCAACAAGGTTATATCCGCCTAGATTGTATTTGGTATATAGATTTTTTTACCAATGTGTAGGACAGAGCATTTGTTGGTAGAGATTTTGAGTGCCAACTGTTAGACCATTCAGACACATAAACAAGGTCTTTTTGAAGGACAATAGCATTGATGGTGGTGTTGAATAGTTTTACATCATCAGTGAAGAGGATGCAGTTGCTAATAAGGGGATCACAAAGATCATTTATATAGAGTGTAAAGAGTGTGGGTCCTAGAACTCTCCCTTGGGGGACACCGCTGATAATTGGTGCAGGGTTTGATAGGGCGTTTCCTATTTTTACTATCTGTTGCCTGTTGACAGGAAGGCAATAATCCGTTTTTGAAGGGATCCAGAAAAGCCGTAAGAATTTAATTTTAATAGTAGTTTGTCATGTACCACTGAGTCAAAGGCTTTGCAGAAGTCAATGTAAATTGCATCTATTGCTTTACCTTGGCCAAGAAGTATAGTCCATAAGTTTTTGCAGTGTAGAAGTTGCAAATTGCAGGACAATTTTTTTCTGAAACCAAATTGTTTATTGGAGAATAAGTTGTTTGACTCTAGGTGGAAGGTAATGCATTGATTAATGATTGATTCCATAACTTCGCATGTGACACAATACAATGAGATTGGTCTGTAGTTTTCAACCAAGCAGTGCTTACCTTTTTTTAAAATAAGGATGACCGTTGCTAAATTCCATAGGTTTGGTAAGGAGCTGGTTCTGAATGATAACTCATATATTATGCTTAGTGGTTCTGCTTTGGTAGTGGACAGCTTTTTAAGAAGAATGCACATAAGCTCTCAGGGCCAATAGATAAGGATAGTTTAAGGTGGAATATTGCATTTTCTATGTTATCTTCAATAAAGTCAATTTGTAGATCGTTGCAGTTAGTTCTCATATGATTAGGAAATGTGGGGCATGAGCCATTACTGTTAACAAAGACTGAACTGAAGGACCTGTTGAAGAGGTTTGCTTTAATGGCTTCATTACTATAGTCTTTCCCATTAGGACCTTTTAGGGGTAGGATGGTTTTTGAGTCTTAGAGTTTGGTGTTTACAAAGTTATAGAAGGCACGGGTGGATTTTGTGCTTAGAAGATTTTCCTCTTGCTTGCAGTGATAATAGGTGCATTCTATCTTTATCTGTCTGCATAAGGTGTTGTATTGGTTTTTAAAGTTAGGTATGTATTTAGTTTTGTTTTTACACCATAAAGATTTTTTTTAGATTGAAGTTTTCTTATTATTTTGGGTTAAAAAAAATTGTTTGTGAGGGTTACTAATGGAACATATAGTTTAGTGACTCTTTCAAGTTCAAGCAAGAAGGCATTATAATGTTCATGGCATTGGTTTGTAGTGCTTTGTCCTTCAGCAGCAAGTATTAAACCTTCCGTTTCCTTCTTGATGTTTCCTCTTTAGCCATGCACATGTCAAGTTATTATCACGTTTTCCTTCAATGTTTTTCAAGTGCTGTCCATGAAAAGCTTTGGTTTTCCATCCATTTAATCTGTCATCCAACTGTTTTTCCTTATATTCTGCCTTTGTTTCTGTTGTTTTTATAATGTTCTCCATTTTCACAACCTGCAGCAATTTTTCTGTACTTTGGTTCACAAAGTCATTCAAACTTCGTTTTTCTTCTTCTACAGTTTGATAGATTTTCAATAGCCCTCTGCCCCCTATTCTTCTTGGCAGGTATAATCTGTCGATGTCACTTCGTGGATGTAAAGCATGGTACATATTCAAAAGTTTACACATTTTCTGGTCCAGCTTTTCCAGTTCAGCCACAGATCAGTTGGTGATTCCAGCTGGGTAGCATATCACTGGTACTGCCCATATATTAATGGCTTTAATTATGTGTGCAGAATTCAGTTTTGATTTAAATATTTTGTGGACCCTCGTGGTGTATTCCTTTTGCATTGACTCTTTGACTTTTCCTTTCAAGACATTACTGTAGCTGTTTCCAATATGCCTAGGTATTTGTAACCATCATCCTTTGCTAATACTTTAATGATGTTTCCATTTCCCAGTTCTATTCTTTCCATTTTTTACATTTTTCCTCGCTGCATGGATAGCACATTTTTCAAATCCAAAGTTCATTCTGATGTCATTGCTAAGCAGTTGAACTGTGTTGAGTATTGATTCAAGTTCAGTGGGACTTTTTGCATACTGTTTTAAGTCATCCATGTATAATAGATGGTTTAGCTTGCCATGTTGGCTTGAGATTTGGTAGTCCAGTTTTGTGTTTTGTAGGATTATCGTCAGTGGGATTATTGCAATGTTGAACGGTAGGGGAAAAAGTGATTCCCCTTGGAAGGTTCCTTGTCTGATGTTGACTTCCCCAATGTTCTCCCATTTGCTGTTAGCAATGTTTTCCATTTTTACATATTTGCTTTCAAAAATGTACAAATAGCATTGCTGATTCCAAAGTTTTTCAGACAGGCATTAATTCAGCTGTGGGGTAATGTGTTAAATGCTTTGTTGTAATCTATCACACCATACTTAAATTTGTTCTTCTTCATTTTGCATTTTTAGTACCTTTTGTCAGTGAGTGCTGATCTTTTGTTCCTCTTGATTTTTTTGGAATTTCCTTTTTGTTCTACTGGATACAAACTGTTTTTCATCAGATGATTAAATACTGAATTTTCCAGTACTCTTGTAAAAAGTTTGAATGTTGTTGGCAGACAAGGAATTGGGTGGTAATTGCTTGGTTCTATGCCTGCCAGCCTCTTTGATGCTTGCTTGATATCAGCTGCCATAATAAGGGGGAGAGAAGATTGGCATTTGGGTGGGGAAGTGAGCTGGAGTGAAGACAGCCTGTGTGTGAACCAAAAGGGAGGGATGCTCTCATGATCTACTGCGCAGCTGACTGGATATGTTTATAGTCAAGGTCAACCATCTTGGCATACCATGATGGGCGAAAAACATCTGAAGATGTGCCCCACATTACATCATATGAAATGGGGATTGGTTATTCAGGGTCGGTCCCTGGGGGGAGAGAATTGGAAAAACTTTCAATATGTAACTTTCGCGCCTTTTGCCTCAGATCTTGCTTTTCTTTCATTGCTATCATTTCAAACTCTGTAAAAGTACCCCTTCTCTACAAACATGGAGGTGGGGGTTTTCTTTCTTGGGTTTTGAACAGAGGCATATTTGACATTAAACAAGATCTGCTTTATCAGGCAACCTGGAGATAAATTCTACCATGGGGGCTGAGCAAAGAATGTCTAACCAAGGCAGTGATCAAGAGGACATGGGAGCCACTGGGTCGACAACCCTCACCCCCAGTCCCATTGTGGTTGGTAGGAAACTGAGTGATTGTCAGAGTTTCAGATTGAAGAGTAGCTGGTCCAAGCCAAATGGTCATTATATTTGTCTGTGAAATGGCTCAACACATCTCTTCCTGACTCCATTACCTCAGTAAGATCACATTTCGATTCTTAGTATGTTACAGAGCCCTTGATTATGACATCAAACATGTAAACAAGCTAAATTCACTACTAACATGGGCAACATCCTGCCCACACATTTTTATCTTTCTTGGTGACTTCAATCTACCTCATATTAACTGGACCCTAAACGAATGTAAAACTGAACCCATACATTCAACCTTCTACAATGCTGTAACTAATCTGGACTGGAACAACTAGTAACCAATAATACTAGACTTAACAACTGCCTCAATCTCATTTTCTGCAATAGTTTGAATTCAATTTACAGAATACAAATTAAAGAACCTTTTACCAACAGTGACTACAGCATGATTGACTTTTTGTCAATCACATACGTCCATACAAAAATCATCAGAGTGACAGGATCCCCAATTATAACTTATAATTTATAAATTATAAATTATAACATAGTTATAATATAACTATTATAACTATGGCAACTATGATCTTATAAACAACGATCTCTCATCTCTTCATTGGCAATTTCTACTCACTGGATGCAATAATGTTGAAGGCCATCACAACATATTTTCACTTGAAGTCAAAAGAGTCATCAAACTATATGTACCAATAACAACTCCCAAAACCAGAAAAAACAGATTACCCATAACAATAAGGAAGCTTCAATCCAAAAAGAAATCACTTTGGCGGAAAAACAAATCTGGTCACGTTGCCAACTTCAAAAGCCAATACAAAAATTTATGCCACCAGATAAAAACTGAATGCACCAATTATCACATTAAACAAGAAGAAAACCTTCTACGCACCAATTCCACTTGCACTTTCTACAATTTTGTAAACAACAAACTAAAATACTCAAGGTCCATCCCACCCCTGAAAGAACTTAATGGTAAAGACTGCAACGACGACATCATTAAAGCCAACCTCTTAAACACATTCTTTGGCTCAGTATTTGTAAACAGCAATGGATCATGCCCAGTATTTCCTAGTCGAACCACAGACAACTACAATGATCTAATACATATCGATTTTACAGAAGACAATGTTGAAAAAGCACCACACAATCTAAAACCATCTCTATCTATTGGACCTGATGGAATGTGTGCCTTCTTCTTAAAAAAGCTATCCACTGCCATAGGAGAACCTCTAAGCATAATCTTTGAAAAATCTTTCAAGACCAGCTCCTTGCCAAACCTATGGTCACTAGCCACAGTCATCCCCATCTTCAAAAAGGGAGACCCCAGCCTAGTTGAAAATTATAGACCAATCTCCTTATGCTGCGTCATCTGCAAAGTCATGGAATCAATTATTAATCAATCCATTATCCTCCACTTAGAGACAAACAACCTACTCTCTAATAAACAATTTGGTTTCAGAAAAAAACTATCCTGTATTCTGCAACTCTTACACTGAAAAAACATATGGACTACACAACTCGATCAGGGCAAAGTGATAGACACAATTTACATAGACTTCTGTAAAGCCTTTGATTGAGTGGTACATGACAAACTACTACTACAACTAAAATTTTATGGTATTTCTGGACACCTGCATAACCGAATAGAAGCATTCCTGTCAAACAGACAGCAAATGGTCAAAATTGGGAGCATCCTATCAAATTCTGTACCTGTCAACAGTGGTGTCTCCCAAGGCAGTGTTCTAGGACCAACTCTCTTCATACTCTACATAAATGACCTCTATGATCATATTAAGAGCAACTGCATTCTCTTCATTGATGATGTAAAGCTATTCAACACCACAGACAATACTGCTACCCTTCAAAAAGACCTCGACTATGTATCAGAATGGTCAAACAAATGGCAACTTCAAATCTCAACAAATAAATGCTCTGTCTTACATATTGGCAAAAAAAATCAGAAAATAAAATACAAGCTGAATAGTCAAGAACTTGTTGATGATCCAAACTCTGTCAAGGACCTTGGAGTACTCATCTCTAATGATCTAAGTACTAGAGCCCACTGTAACTACCTAGCCAAAAAGGCATTAAGAGTTGTTAACCTAATCCTACGTAGTTTTTTCTCTGGTAATATCGCACTACTAACTAAAGCATTACAAAAATTTGCTAGACCAATACTTGAATACAGCTCATCAGTCTGTAACCCGCATTACGTATCTGATATTAACACAATTGAAAAAGTACAGAAATATTTCACAAGAAGAGTTCTCCACTCTTCTACTCATTGCAAAATACCTTAGGCCACCAGACTCGAAACGCTAGACCTAGAAAACCTACAACTACGCCGCCTTCGGTCCGATCTAAGTATAGTATATAAAATCATACATTGCAATGTCCTATCTGTCAATGAATACTTCAGCTTCAACCATAACAATACAAGAGCACACAATAGATACAACCTCAAGGTTAACCGCACCAAGCTTGATTGCAGAAAATACGACTTCAGCAACAGAGTGGTTAATGTCTGTAATACTTCTACTTGACTCTGTGGTTTCTTTCCCAAATCCCCAAAACTTTAACCTTAGACTGTCTACTATTGACCTCACCCCTTTCCTAAGAGGTCTGTAGGATGTGTGTATAAGCGCACCAATGTGCCTACCATCCCTGTCCTATTATTTCTTTTTATTTTTCTTATATGTATGCATTTCATGTATTCATAACTATGTTTATACTTATAACTATTATCTTGTAAGCGATTGACAAATAAAATAAATAAAATATATAAATAAATAGGCATAGGACAAATGGAGATTCCAGAGGGATTGCAGGGGAAGCTCTTCTAGAATCTCTATTCATCCTATGTCTATGCCTGGCAGGAAACTGACAAAGAAGACCTCCTGCTAACTCAAGCCCTGCATTTCTTGCACAAAGCTCTTAAAAGTCAGAGAGATGAGGAAACGTATGCCTTGCCTATATGTGAAGAGGCTGGGGAAGCAGCAGGGGGAGAAGAAGCCTCTGCAAACCCAGAAGTGATTCCTATAGCTCACCAGGACCAGCACTGGCTGCAGGAATTCAAGTGGCTGCTGTAGCCCAGCCCCTCCAGGTGGAGGGGCAGTCCCTTGGAAGTGCTGAATTCCAAAAGTTCCTCAGCTGGGAGTGAAATACAGATGGGATCCCAAAGCTCTGGGATTTTTTCTAGCCCAAGTTTGGAATTACATGCAAGAATATGGTGAAGACTTTGCTTCGGAAGCAGCCAGAGTGAGATGTCACCATGGCCCTGGAAGGGAATGCGGCTGGTTGGATGGTCACCCTTCACAATGATGATGCCCCCCAGCTGAGAGATTATGACCTGTTTATGATGGCCCTCCAAGCCTGTTTTGAAGACCCCCTTGCTGAATGTAAGGCTAGGACCAGAATGAAAACCATAAATCAGGGGAGGAGGTCAGTGGCTGAATATACCCAGGCATTTGTTGGCTTGCCACATGTGGGTGAACCCAAGAGGCTCTGATGGAGTCTTACAAAGACAGGCATAATGATGACATCTACCAAAGCTTTATCTCCTGAGCCCCGCCCCCCCCAAGATCTTCAGTGCTGGTATGTGTTGGCAGCTGTTGTGGAGATTGACCTGTCTAGAGACCAGCACCATGAGGGCCACAACTGGAACAAGACTCCCTCCTCTGCCCCGAGAGAGGCCCTTAGAGCTACCAGAAGCAGGCCAGCAGCCAAACATAGGTCCACAGCTTACTTCAGATGTGGGAAGGAGGAGCATCGAGCTGCTGATTGCCTAACCAAGCCTGGCTTCAAGCCAACACCAGCTGGAGGGAATAAAGTCAAAAAGCTACCAGCCAAACATCATGAAATGGCCCTGAAAGGTGTGGAAGTGGTCGAGTTCACTCCTCCGGGACAGGAGGTGTTGAGAACTCCAACCACCCCAAGGGAGAGTGAAATTTACTCCGATGATGACCCCCTGATAAGTCAACAAGTGGGCCCCATGACCATCCCAGTAGAGTTAAGGGTGCCTTTGTCTGGTGCCCAAGGGAAGATGTTAGTCCTTTTGGATTCTGGGTGTACAAGGTGTGTAATTAGCCCAGAGGTGGTAGAAAAATATTGAAAGTGCCCATAGCATTTTGCCAGTTGGATGGATCAGTAGCTGGGGAGGCCCAGCTCACTTTGTGATGGAGCCAGTAGAGATATGAATGGGATCCACTGAGAGACTTTGAATTTCATCATAGCCCCTGGGATGGAGCGTCCCCTCCTACTCTGATTGCCCTGGTTCCAGAAATGGAATCCTCATGTGAACTGGAGGAAGGGACTGTTGCACATCTGTTCCACCCACCCAGAGCAGCGGGGAGGAAGTCCCCCAATAATAGCCAAGACTGCAAGGGAGGTGGCATCGATAGCGAACGAACGCATAGCTGGGGGGGAATATTGGGACCTCAGGGAGGCATTCAACAAGAGAGCTTCAGATGTGCTTCTATCCCATCGCCCCACAAACTGCAACATAGAGATCCTCCCTAGGGTGAAACTCCCTAAGCCAAAGATCTACTTGATGACTCCATGAGAGCTGGAGGAACTGTGAGCCTTTATTGATAAAAACCTAAAACAGGGTTTCATCCAACAATATGCCACAAGTGGCTATTCTGGTGTTGTTCCATGAAAAAAAGATGGCTCTTTTCATATTTGCATCAACTATAAAGGCCTAATTGCCATGTGTGTAGAAAATGTTTATCCACTCCCCTTAATGAAGGACAATGTTGGCTCATCTAGCCAAAGGAAGTATTTTCACTAAAATGTGAAATTAATGTGATGTTGAACAGTAGTGGCAAAAGTGAGTCCCCTTGGAAGATTCCTCATCTGTTGTTGTTGTTGTTGTTGTTGTTGTTGTTGTTGTTGTTGTTGTTGTTGTTGTTGTTTATAAGCCCCCTGAGGACATTGGCAAAAGGCAGCATTAGGAATTTAAATTTAAACAAATAAACACCCAGAAATCTCTTTGAATAACTTCTATTTACACTGTCAGATTATCTAGAAAATCTTTTTAAAAGTAGTAACATTTTGTTACATTATGTAAGTTTTGGACACAAATGGGCAATAATAGCTATTGACACAGTGGGTGTTAATGTTTATTTTATGTTATTTTGTACAGTATATTAATCCAATTCCACATTTACATGTATTGAATAATTAAATTCATTCAGAATTTAGATACTGTATCATCATTTTCTGTACCCTACCTAAATTCATGAGCCACAGTGGTAGAATCTACTATAGTAGATTACTATATACTAGTTATATACAATTTAGTAATTATAAATAGTGCCATTTGTATTTATTCATTTCAGCATGATGTACAGATTTATATAAGCATTGCTTTATATAATAGCATTCCTTTTATGCCATTTTATACTGTTGTGTTCATAGTTTTGAAATTTTAATTATCTATATAATCTTAATGGCCTATATATTATTTTTTATATTTGTACTAGACACCTTAAACCTAGTTATTTTTGTAGTGGACAAAATGCTCATCTTAAATAAGAAATCACAATGTTTGGAGATAAATGCAACAAAGTATACTTTTATTGGAATGCACTACCATGATCACTGGGCTTCTCACCAATGGACTGGAAGAGAGAAGCTCAAATGAAATGAAGATTTGGTTTGTTACACTATAGAAAAAAATTAAAAAGAAATATGATCATTACACCAGAATATTTTTGGTAGTTTGGGTTTTTTGTTTTTGCTTTTGATAGATTTTTATAGATATTAGAATGATATCTCTGGTACTTTTCATACTCACAGAATTCAATTGTTCTAGATAATATCAATATGTTCACTAAACAAATTTGTTGATTGAATCTCCATCACACCTTTGGATTCCTACTCTGAAAGAAAGGACAGCTGTCTGGTTTTTTCTACCATAGAGGGTCAGAGCACTGAGCTACATCTTTTTAATACTTCATTAACAGAATGTATATGATATATTTCTAAGGCATAAGATTGAACATATGAATTAAGCCTCTACAATATGTAAATTAAACTGTTTAATTTTAATACAGAATATAAATCTTCCTGGCCAATGACTGAAATAAAGGACTGACTGATCAACCCAAATCATAGCATTGCCAATCTTAATAATTTTACTTCTGATAGAAGAAGAATCACAATTACTGCCTCCCTATTACACAAATGAAATTGGATCAATCAGAGCAACAGCAATGAGTGGTCACAAAAACATTTTTTAAAAACAGAAAAAATAAATTAAAAAAAGAAAAAACAAAGCAAAGGCTTTTATAATAGAATTAGCAGCAAAATCAGTTAGCAGTATTTCAATTCATCAAATATGATACATAAGAAATAAGAAATTAGCTGATGGTCAGCTAGACATATTTCTATTTTTAAAAAATCCAGAGATACATGAGTTTTCTTGCTCCTACAAGGAATTGAATGGCCAAGTAGTTTAAAATCCCATTTCCTTAGTGGAGAAGCTTTCTGCCTATAGTAAATTATGAAAGTTAAATGTTGAAGGGAGATTAATTGCTTATTGTACTGTGAAATAGAGTCAAGCAATCCATATCTGATAGATGGGGCCTTTTAAACATGTTTCCAACAGATAAAGTGTGGTGATTCTCTCCTTCTCTCCTCTCTATTCCATAGAATCAGTTATAAAAGTAATGAAAACAGTAAAAGATACCTAGCAATAAGTAAATAACCAAACAAAGCAAATATAGTGCAATGCTCAATCCTTCCATACTTTCAATTTTCAAAGCTTATTGTACTATATTTTGCATACTCGTTACCTATCCTCAAGGGGGATGTTTTGGTATTTAGTGTGCCTCCATAGGTACACATGCATATAATAATAATCTTAGAAAATGAACAGGTGTATCCTTCTTTTGAGAGCCAGTTGGATATGGTGGTTAAGGCATCAGATTAGAAATCAGACACTATGAATTCTAGTCTTTCTTTGAGCACAGAGTCAGCTGAGTGACCTTGGACCATTCACTTTCTCTCAGCTCTAGGAAGGAGGCAATGGCAAGCCACTTCTGAAAAACCTTGCCAAGAAAACTGCAAGGACTTGTCCAGGCAGTCTCTGAGAATTAGACACGATTGAACAGAAGAAAAAAAACACTCTTTTCATCTGATGAGACTCATAATATGAATTTGCATACCAGAGATTGACTTGTGGGAATATGATGACTTTGTCATTTTAAATATTGAAATGGAGTTGTACAAAAGTACTGCACTGAGTAGTGCAATGCAGGGGGGGAAAATCTGATTTTTTTCCAGCCACCTCACATTCAGAGAATCGGGCTTCAAATGTACTTCAAAGGAGATGTTTTCAATGAAATTCTCATGTTAGGGTGAGGCTTGCATTTCTGTGGCCTGTCTTTCTCTGTTTTCTTAACAATTTTTTAAAAGTTGTTGATTCCACAAGTCCTTTTCACAAAACTGCCACTTTCTTCACACTTTCTTTGCAGTTCCATACCTGGGCCATATTTGTGTTATAATACACTGCTGGAACACAAGAAAGGCTTGATTTTGGCTGCTCAAGAGCAAATTATTTGAACTAATGCAATCAAGGCCACAATTGAAAAATAATCAAATAATTCAAAGTACAGATTGCAAAGAACAGAAGAAACAATAAATCATATGCTCCACTCCTGCAAGAAGATCACACCAATTAATTACAAATAATGGCATAACCATGGTCACCAAAATGATTCATTAGAACATCTATAAAGATTATCATGTACCAGTGATAAAAAAATTGGTGAGAACATAGAATTAAAAAGTAATTGAAAATGAGCAGGTTAAAATAGTGTGGGATTTCCAAATTCAAATTGATAAAAGTCTTGGCTCATAAAACATCAGATATAACTGGTTGAAAAGAAGAAAATGTGCATAATCAATGTGGCAGGATGAAGGGGCAATAGAATAGAAGAGAAAGTATTAGCAAACATCAAAAACTATCAAGATCTGAAAATCAAAATTGAAAAATTAAGGCATAAACCAACTCTAGTGATCCAAATGGTAATCAACACATTGTATGCCATACCAAAAATTCTTGGATAGCCCTTAGAAAATGTGCACATTGACAAAAATGTTATTTTAGTTACAAAATGCCATACTGCTTGGATCCATACATATACTACGCCAATATAGTACAACATCCTAGATTCTTGGGAAGAGCTTGATGTGTATGAAGTCCAACATTAGTTAAAAAACTGTCAGCCATGACTTCACATTGTTGTGAACAGACTATGATAATTTAATAATTTACATTATTGTTCAGCAAATCACTTATAATGTTTATGACCCAAAGACATTTTCTTAAACATTTTTAGGTAAACATATTTAAAGTTGCAATATTAAGCACATTTAATTTAGAATAAATCTCATGAAATCTTTTCTTCAGATCCAATGATTGGGGTGGACTTACTCTCAGGCTATTATATTGTCACTGGAATAGCAACTAAGTGGAACACTTCGTCAGAAAAGCTTCTAGGTGGCCTTTGAAAGCAAAGAAAAGCCTTGCAGCAGGAGTCAGAGGAGTTGAAAAATGAGTAATTTCGGCTGGCAAATGTTCTTTCAGAAATATTAACAAACTAAACTGAATCTTATAATATCAGATGAAACTGTGGTCAGTGACTTTAAAAAAGGAATTAACAAAACAGTAACCTACATGATTTGCTTGACACCTAATTGTTCAGAAAACATTTTGATTTCTTTTCAATTTCTTTTAATTGGCGATGAAATTTCCAAATAACTGAATCCATTTGATGCTGGGCATTTATATGAACTAGTCTGACCAGAAAATATGTGATAATGTTTATGTTATAGGAGTTATTCTTATTTATTTATTTTCCTACAGCCCATCTTTACAAAAAGCAAAATGAAACAAAATAGACTCAAAGATATATTACATAGATATACCTTCAGTTTCCTTTTAAAAATCAGGAAACACCTTTTTTAAATAAGGATGGTAAAAATCATAGATTTTCTATATTAAAGTTCATTTTTAATTAACCCCATTAATCATTAACCCAATTCCTATGTAATTGAGCCCAACATGGCAAATTATATTTTATTTAAATACCATACCGAAAGCAAACTTTTCCAGAAGTTCTTGAAGGCAAATGATAATGAATAATCTATACACATACTTCATATAAAATATATATTCATTCAAGACAAGAGGTTCATGAATTACAAAGAAAGACTCCCTCTTGACATGTATTTCTATTAACATTTCACTAACAAAAAAAGGTCTGCAGGATGTGATTTCTCCTTTGAAGCAACATATGTTTAAATTAGTCTGTGCCTAGCCTTACTGGGAAAATAGTGGATGTTTGCATAAAAGCTTGATTTGTTTCAGAATTCTAGTATATTGCAGAATGCGCTGCAAAATTGTCATTACAAAACTAGGACTCAGTCAGGCTGTCTTCATGATTACCTATTACCACCATTAACTGCACACAGTTCCTATCTTTTCTTGCAGAACTTGTATTTTATTAATTAGTAAAGGTGTATTTATAATTTATCCAACTCCTCATTCATATCACTTTCTTCCTGGCTACAAATGTCCCTTCCTGCTAAGTATGAAACTGGGGTTTCTTTCCATTACAAATTAAGCTAGACTTTATGATAATAAAGAGCATCATTGATCTGGAATCATCAATAGGAAAAATTATAAATTTATTTTTTGTTTCAGAGCTTCATAAATGCTGGTGATATGCTGGTGATTCTGTAGTGTATTAAGAGAAATAGATATTGCTCAACTGTGTTTTGATTCGTTTAAAGAAACTTACTACCATTAGACACAATTGTATATATAGAAAAATGAAAATGTAAGCTGATGAATTAGATTTTTCATGAAGATAATTTTCAATTGCAAAATCATATAATCTAGCAGTTCACATACTTTTTCTAACTAAATATTCAGGAGAATGTCCCAACTGAAGGAAGGCCCCCCCATCCCCAGATAGAAGAAGAAACCACGAGGTAGCAAATAATCCAAATACAATACAAATAATTAAATCATAAAGGGAAGAAAAGCCCTGTCTGGCTCATTGGCAGAACTCACACCTCAGGCAAGCTCAAGCTCAAACACTTGAGACAAACCTAGCTACCAAAAAAACCACAATTACTACTAGAATGTAGCAAAAGAGAAAACATAGTAGCTGTTGCTTGTTAGACCAATTACCAGAAGAAATAGACACAGGAATTACATTTCTCAACCTTGCTTCCTTTCAGGAACAGAGATTAACCTTCCTCCTTCCAGATAAAGTTGAACAAGGAAAATTATCCGATCAATAAACACAGGATTAAATGTCACCAAAAACCAGTTTTAGACAAAAACTCAAAGGGTATATAACAATCACATTTGAATATCAGTCTTTCTAGCTAGCCAAGAAACTTCGCTGAATGTCACTCATCTTGGTTTCTTGCCATTAAAATACCTCTTTCTGGCAGCTCTGCTTCATTATTCTATTTATTCTTCAAAGCAATTTCCTGGCTGGAGGAATCCTCATCTGGAAGCATTTTCCTCCCAATACAACAATTCAACAAACAAAATGGTAACCACTGAAGTTAACTAAAATTAAGTAGAACCTCTGGTCACAATCATAATTCATTCCATAACTTTGGCAGTTTCTTCGTCTTCTAACGTTTCATCTTCAGGAATTTCTGGGCCAGGAATCATGTTTGATTGACCCGAGTATGTGTTTATGACCAGGTTCAAAAATGTGAATTTTTTTGGTCAGAACCCAATTTGGTCATGGTCAGAAGCATTCGTGACCAGACATTCTACTGTATTTCTTATCCGTACATTTCTATCCTGCAAAAACATATGCCTGGAATCTTAATAATAGCTAAAATAAAAGCAATCCCCTATCCCCCAAGAAACAATAGAAATAGCTTAAACTGAATGTTATTAGGTAGAGCAGAATTAAATTCTCTTTCAATATTTAATTGATTATAGGAATTATAGGTAGTAAGATCCATTAGATATATCTTCATTAGCTATCAGGAAGATGAGGTTAAGTAGCATGCTAATTAAATTAGGAGATGATAATAAATTAGAAAATGTAGCAAATGCCCTTTCTTTAGTAAAGTCACTTTAGTTTTATATAGGTCACAAAGCTTATTACAAACTGAGAAAAGGAAATTGTAGCATATAGTGCTGCTGAATATAGCAGGCATATTTTTTTTAAAAAAACAGTAGCAAATGGTATAATAAAGTTGCTTGAAAATATACCTGGAAAAAATTATTATTAAATTTATATGCTGTTGAGTCCCAACAATTCTGAATGGTTTACAAATGATTTTTAAATAGTGTGACAATAAAAACAAGAAACAGAAGAAGGTAGAGATGGCAGAATAACAAACTGGATAAAAACAAAAGAGACCAGCATAGGTTGAAGGTAAGTTTTAGTCATCTTTACCAAAGGCCTGACTGACTTGACAGCCAGGTCTTCGGGGCCCTTGGAAATAACAGGACAGTGAGGGTTGTCCAGATCTTGAGGGATTCTAATATGGAGACATTGCAAAAAGAAAATGCTTTCTGGACACCCAATAGAGGTCATTGCTTAATTGGAGGAATCTTGGAGGTGCCAACCCTGCAGAATCAAATTGGCTGGGTAGTAACCGTCACTCAAGTAATCAGGACTATGCCACATTGAGATCCAGCACTGGAAGCAAACTGGCAATCAGTGCAGCTCACAAAGCAGAGGTATACCCATCACTGCTTATTCTGCTGCATTCTGGACTAGATGAAATTTCTGGGTAATCTTCAAAGGCAGGCCTATATAGAGCTTATGCAGTAATCATGCTGTGAGGTAACCAAGGCATGAGTGAATGTCTGATTTAAGAGTACTGGTTTTTAATACTTTAATTCAGATTTTTTACATAGGTTTCCAATTGTCTATTTCTTCCCACCCTATTCCTGCCAAAACTTTAAATTTAGCCATTTTGAATTATGAATCTTCATTTAATGTAAAACATTTGGAATTAAATGGAAAGGCAAAAGTAGGGAGTCATAAATAACGTCCTTGCTCTAGCAGCATAGAAACAGAGGTACATACATATGTATATGTATACCTTTCTTCAATTTGCAAACAATCCAATACAGGTGGTCCTCGACTTACAACAGTTCATTTAGTGACCAAAATTACAACAGCACTGAAAAAAGTTACTTATGACCATTTTTCACAGTTACAACCTTTGCAGCATCCCTAAAATTCATATCCTTGGCAACTGGTTCATATTTATGATTGTTGCTGTATCTCAAGGTCGTGTAATCACCTTTTGTGACTGTCTGGCAAGCAAAATCAATAGGGAAACCAGACTCACTTAACAACTGGGTTATTAACTCATTATCTGCAGTGATTCATTTAACAGCTGACATAAGAAAGATTGTATAATGAGGCAAAACTCCTCTAACAAATGTCTCACTTAACAACAGAAATTTTGGGTTCAGTTGTGGTTATAAGTCGAGGACTACCTGTAATTTAAATCCAGTATTTTGGTAGTCAAATCAAAATAGCATAGGCCTTCTGAGGAAGCCTAGGTTATATCCACATTCCCTGAGATCCACCTAGTCCCTACTCTGGCTGTTCCCCAGGTCTTGACACACTTATTTTAAATTAAATATTATTCCAGGTGTCTATGATATTTAGGTCTAAATAATTACACAAAACATAAACAAGAACATCATCAAAGGAACAATGAATAGCCTTGTGGATTTAAAAAAAAATCAGATCCAAACATATCCAAAAGGGCTTTCATTACTGATTACATATGTCTGGGTATATAGAATTTAGTAAAATTGTAGGGCAGCAGAACTATAAAGTCTATAAATCTATAAAGGCTGGTAGTTCTCTGTCTGAAGGTTTTTAAGAAGACAATGGAGATCCAGCTCCATTCAACTTAGTTTTTCTGCATGTTACAGGGGGTTGGACAAGATGACTTTGTGGTTACAAATAAAGAATATCCACAGCTCAGTGCTGAACTGTGGAATCTGTAAGGATTGCCTCTGTTCCTAACTTAAGAAAGTGAAGACTCTTGAAATGAAGTATTTCAAAAGGAACCTTTTATTAAGTAAAACTGACAGCAATGCATCCAAAGCAACATCTGAATACTCTTAGGCAAGACAAGTAGAATTAAAGCAGTAGAGAACCTTCCCTTTAGCCAGATGCAAATTCAGCCAATCCACAAGTGTGAAGATGTTATTTTTTATTTGGTGTGGGAATAAAAGAGGCAGAGGCGAGAGTGAAAGGCTAACAGCTTTATTGTAATATTTGCAGGTTGCCATGGCTTGCTGCTAACAGGCAGCCAGCTGACAGGCAACAGCTGATTCCATTTGACAGCTCCTTTTATACTCAACTGTCAAATGGAATCAGCCAATCAGGAACGCTCCTGGCTCCCACTTAAAGAGCGAACTGCAGTGAAAACTTCAGCAGCACGCAATACTCCTTTCCCCTGGTTAGGAGCATACATAGTCCTTTAGATAGGTGGGGCATCACCTGATTCGCTCAGATCTCTTCAGTTCAGTTGGAGCAGTCGAAGAGAGAGGATTTGCTGCAGGACTGAAGGTCTCCACTGGTGGCGATACTGGAAATTCACCCGGAAGCTCAGGAACTGGTGGGAAATCTTCCAAAGATAGATCTGCCTTGAGACACTGTTTGTTGGGATTCGGTTTGGATTCTTGTTCGTTGGTCGCTAGGGAATCTGCATTGCTTGCTTTGGCCTCTGCTACTTCCAGGGACGGACCTGTAGGAGCACTCCAATTCTCACTCTCAGTTGGTCAACTTGCCATCACCAAATTCTCCCATCTGCCAATCTTACTCTATAAGATTTTGGACTGGTAACCCCCTCTATCCTCCCTGGTAGCCACAATGGAGTCCCAGCATAGTTTCTTGCATATACCCAGTCGTTTAAATGGAATGTTCTAACTTTACTGCTAGAGTCCAATGGGGCCGCAGGGGCATATGCTGGGTGCAGGCGGTCTAAGTTAATTCTCAACCGCCTGTCCATTAACAGTTCTGCTGGTGATAAGTTAGTTACAGAACTGGGAGTGGTGTGCTGTGTTAGGAGGTATTGGCCAATCCTCTGTAGTTATTCTCCCTAAAGCCTCTTTAGCCGATCTCTTGGCTCATTCTGCCAAACAATTTGAAGCCGGGTGAAAAAGAGAGATAAAGGCATGTCTGATTCCCCTTTGGGCTAGGAATAATTCAAAGGCACTGGAAGTGAACTGGGGGCCATTATCAGATACTAGGGTATCTGGGTACCCATGAGTGCCAAAAAATCTGTCTAGTGCCTTAGTTACAGCTTCTGAGGTTGTAGAATTTAGCAGGAATAGCTCAACCCACTTGGAATAGGAGTCAACTAAAACTAAGAAAGTTTTCCCTTGAAAAGGGCCTGCCAAATCTATGTGGATATGAGACCATGGGGTCTTGGTATTCTCTCACTCTCCTGGCATGGCCGCAGGGGGCTCTGGCTTGAGAATTGACAGGTTTGGCGCCCTTGTACCTTCTTGGATACATCCCCATCTAAACCAGGCCACCAGACATAACTTCAGGCCAAAGCCTTCATCCTGGTTATCCCAGGATGCCCTTCATGCAAAACATTCAAAATACGAGATCTCAGTTGATAAAGGATGACTACCCTGCTCCCCCATAGAAGGCACCCTTGTTGAGAGCTCAGCTCAAACTGGCGTGTTTGAAAAGGATGGAATTCTACTTCTATAGGCCCTCTAGGCCACCCCCTTCACACCCAGTCTAATACTGTACATAACTGTTTATCTTTGGATGTAGAATGAGCAATGTCAGCAGCAGTTAACAGCAGTTGCAGTTCTTCAATGTGGAAAATAGAAGCTGTTGGGGCAGGATCAGATACAGGAACAGGCAAAGGGCATCAGCGTAAGCTAGGTTCTTGCCAGGCCTGTAAGTAAGGGTATAACTATAGACAGCTAAAAATAAAGTCCATCAGTTCATTCGTGGAGATAAAATAGGTGGACTTTGTTGGTTTCCAGCCAAAATGCCCAGCAAAGGTTGGTGATCCATAACCAGTTCAAAATGATAACCATAAAGGTACTCATGAAACTTTTTTACAGATGCCACAGCAGCCGATGCCTCTTTATCAATTTGGCTGTAGTTTCTCTCTGTTTGGGATAGAGTTCGAGAGAAAACGCAATAGGGGCCTCTTGGCCATTGGGAAGCTTATGGCCAAGAACAGCACCTATTCCAAAAGGCGAAGTGTCACAAACCAAAATTAAAGGGGGTGTTTCATTGAATTGTATTAAAACTTTCTGTGATGTCAATGAGGATTTAACAGCTTCAAAAGCGGATTGTTCTTTAGTGGCCCATTTCCAGGGAGTCTTAGTATCTAAAACCTTATGTAAGGGTTCTGCCACAGTAGCTTTATGGGGCAAAACTGGGCTGTAAAAATTTAGGAGCCCCAAAACTGCTACTAATTCTGTTCTGGAAATAGGAGCAGAGGCTTCCTGAATAGCTCTCACTTTAGATTCAATTGGGTGAATGCCAGTAGAGTCAATGTGGTATCCCAAAGAGCCTATTTGATCAACAGTGAATTTGCACTTTTTTGTTGAGTTTAAGACCTGTCTTTTTGAAACAAGTTAGTACTCTTCTTAATTGACTCAAGAAATCTTTGGTATTGTCAGCTGCAATGTGGATGTCATCAGAACAGGTGATAACTCCTAGTATATTGTATAATAAACATTCCATTAAGGATTGGAAAATGCCTGGTGCTACACTTACGCCAAATTGGAGGCTCTTGCACTTAAAATCATCTCTGTGGGTTATTATGGACTGAGCTTCTGCTGCTTGCTCATCTACAGGAAACTGTTGGTAGGCCTGAGTCTTATCCAATTTTACAAAAATTGATCTTTTGCCCAATGAATGGAGAAAATGTTGTATTATGGGCACTGAGTAGGTATTGGCTGGAGCCCTCTGTTTATTGTAGATTTATAATTCGCGCAAATTCTTATTCGGCTCAGTGACTTTAGCTCAATGAATGAGTTTCAGCTTCATTGCCTCAGCAGATGCCTCACTGTGCTAATCCCATCTTTGTCACTAGTTTTGTATTTGGCGCAGGAATAAAAGAGGCAGAGGTGAGAGTGAAAGGCTAACAGCTTTATTGTAACATTTGCAGGTTGCTGCACCTTGCCATTAACTAACAGGCAGCCGGCTGACAGGCAACAACTGATCCCATTTGATAGCTCCTTTTATAGTCATCCGTCAAACAGAATCAACCAATCAGGAATGCCCCCAGCTCCCACTTAAAGTGCAGACCAGAGTGAAAACTTCAGCAGCACGCAACAATTATTGTACTGACCACTCTGAGAATCAGATAAGCATACTTTCCCATGGCCATCTTCCACTGTATTGTGGTCCACCAGCAGCCTTTGGAGATGGCAGCAGAGACGGACAAGGGGAGGAACATGGGCCGGTCAGGGAGTCTGGGGAGGACTTGGACAAGTGTCCTGTATCTGATACAGAGATGGGACCAGGGCCTTCTGGGAATTATGTGCTGACTCTGGAGCCTCCAGAATCTGTCAGCAGCAAGGCAGAGGAACAAGGGGAGCCTGTTCTCAGTGCGCGCGTGCACAGAACTGCCAGAAGGCAAGAGCAGTTAAGACAAAAAAAGTGACTTGGGAGTAAGGCTTGGAGGTGATTGGCCCTCCCATAAGACATAAAGGAGGAGCAAATGGACATGTACTTTTGCAGGAGGCAACTTTGTTTGTACTAGTCTGTTTGAAACCTGAAGCTCTGTGTTGAATTTGTGCTCCATTTGGCCTTGTATAACTAATTGGAAATTTAGTCATTGGCAGCATTTCAGGGAAGATAAAGGTGCGTGCTTATCAGACTTATCCTGAAGGAGTTTGGAAGACTTCCATAGAACTATTTACAAACTGTTTGAGACTCAATACAGGCTTTGAATGACTAAAATTCACGACTGTTGAAATAAGGAAAACAGGGATTTGGATTAATGTCAGTTTGTTAGTGTCTCAATAACCCCTGGTCAGAACACACTGGCTATTAAAGTGAAACAACCCACATGGCCCTTCCCTCCTATACATTTCCCAAGAGGTGAGAAAATCTCAGGGCGCTTCGGTGCCAGGATACAAGTTATAAAATAACAGTTGTCACAGGCAATACTAATGTCTCAAATCCAACCCTCCCCCTTCTCCCAATTGAATGGCAGTATCACTTTTAGGGATCTGATATGCTGCCTGCCTTAGAAAAAGGAGAGATCCATGTGTGAGAAGATAGAAGAAAAAAAAACATTATAGTATATTAGCAAGGTTTGTTGGGGTATTGGGAGTGGAATTTTTTCAGTAATGTAGGGGCCCTAACTTGGTGTTTAGTTACCCATTCGTTTTGGGATGGAGGTAAATGTTTCCAAGAAACTAAATCTTGAGTTTTCCCTCTGCAGATCCTAGAGTCAAAGATTTCTTTGATTTCAAAGTGTTGTTCACCTTCTATCATGATGGGAACAGGTGGTGTAGATGCAGGGGGTCTGAGGGGTGAGATTACCTCTTGTTTGAGTAAGCTAATGTGAAATACTGGATGGACTTGTCTGATTGTCTGTGGAAGGAGTAGTTTTACTGTTACCGGATTGATGATCCTAGTGATAGGAAAAGGTCCAATGAACTTTGGCCCTAATTTCTTTGATGGCTGTAATGCAGGAATTTTGTAGATATGTATATTCTATCACCAACATGGAAATATCTGGGTTCCATTCTTTTCCTGTCAGCTTGAGTTTTAAAAGCCTCTCTAACTTCCTTTAAAGCTAATTTAACTACTGGCCATGTGCTTTGCAAAGTATCCATCCACTCCTTAAGTGAAAGGATGGTGGGTTCTTCTGAGGGTAGTTCAGGCATGGGGCTGAAATCTTGGCCTGTTGCTACTCTAAAAGGGATAAAACCAATGTTTGAGTATACAGAGTTATTGAATGCAACTTCAGCAAAAGGCAAACACTCAGTCCAATTATCTTGTTGGTAAATAAAGCATCTTAGATATTGCTCCAGAACTGAGTTCGTTCTCTTAATTTGACCATTAGTGCACATGTGATGCGATGAGCACAACCTTGGATGGTGCGAAAAATCCCATCCAAAATTTGGAAATGAATTGGACCCCTCTGTTGGAGAAGATTCTTAGCGGAGCTCCATGAAGATGATAAATGTGTATTAGGAATAATTTGGTTAGACTTTTGGCAGTTGGGATCTTTTGGCAAGGTATAAAATGTACCTGCTTTGAAATAGTTCTTCTACGACCCAAATAACAGTATTCTCCGCACTTTCTGGCAGTTCTACAATAAAGTCCATAGAAATCTTTCTCCAGGGTGCTAAAGGTTCGGCTACCTTCTATAATAGTCCTGGGGGTTTTCCCTGACATCTTTTTGTTGCTGCACAAATGGGGCAGCTAGCTACATAGCTCTCTATGCCTTTTTTTAGTGATGGCCACCAACATTGTCTTTTAATCAGGTGTAATGTTTTCACAAATCCAAAGTGTCCAGCTAATTTGGAATTGTGGTCCCTTGCCATTAAGTGCAGTCTTTGGCTAGCTGGAATATACAACTTTTCTCCCATCCAAGCTAAATCATCTTTCATCAAACAGTGGATTTGTGGCTCAAAAACCATTCATTGGTGGCCAATGCTTGTTTAAAAGTTTGAGTGGTGTCATTGTCCATTAATGTTTCCTGTTTGGCCTGGGATCTGGTGACTATTTTAGCGGCCAATTGATTGTTTTGTACTATGGACTTGATTATGTCTGACTTGCAATATTATATTGTGGTTTTCTGGATAGTGTATCTGCCAGAAAAAAATTTCTGACATGGAGGTATTTGAGAGTAAAATCAAATCATTTAAAGTACCGAGCCCATCATACTTGTTTTGGGAACAGTTTCCTTGAGGTCTTGAGGGTCTAGATTTTTGTGATCAGTCCAAACTTTGAAAGGGATTTTACTATCTTCTAGGAAATGCCTACAAGTTAAAAGCATCCACTGAACTACATAAGTCTCTTTCTCCCAAATGACCCATCTTTGCTCAGTCTCATTCAACTTTTTGGATGCATAGGCACATGGTTATAGTTGGTCTTGCTCATTTTTTGAAGCAGGACCGCCCCTACTGCCACATCACTGGCATCTGCTTGTATGGTGAATGGTTTCTCTGTGTACAGATGCTTTAGAATTGGGTCTGGTGAAAGTCATTTAAGTTTTTCAAATGCAGCTTGGCATTCCATTGTCCAGTTCAAAGCTGTTTCAGTTTTGCGTTGCCCTCCCCCTTCATTTTGGTATATATTAAAATGTTGTTCAGGTAAACCAGGACCCCTGTATACAAATGCTCACATAGCACTTCATTTATTAATTGCATAAACACTGCAGATAGCCCTTGTAGCCCAAATGGGAGCACTTTGAATTGGTAGCATTCAAGGGGGTGTTAAATGCTATTTTCCATTCATCCCCCACCCTAATTGTGATTTGATAGTAAGCTCCCTTTAAGTCCAGCTCTAAAAAAAAAATCCCTTTAGTGAGGTGTGCTAGCATATCTGTCATGCCACTGTCGGAATCTGATTTTGAGGACGAGGCTGAGCAGCTGACAGGGAGTGGGAGTGTGACTCCGTTGGCTGTAGAAGAAACTGGGGAAGGGCAAAGTCTGGTTGGGCAGAGCAGGGGAGTGGTAGAGCAAGGAAGAAGTAATTCAAAGGAAGACCCAGGCCCACCCTCTCTTCATCCTAGGGCACTCAGGGAGGAACAGAGAAGGGAGCAACATGAGTTGTGTGGGTTACAGGGCAGGAAAGGGCCCTGATTCCCTTCATTAGCTGCAGCTGGGAACACAGTGCTTAAAAAGGGAAGCTGCACACAGCAAAGTTGTTGGAGCAAATTGTGAATTATCTGGTATCTCTGAGGCTTATCTGGGTTCCTGGTGTCTTTCCAACTGTGTGTGTTTTGCTGGGCTTTCAAGTCTCCTGCCCTGTCATGTTAATTACTGCAGCATGGTTTGTGTGGATTTTTATTTACAGTTTGTATGTACTTTGTTTTCGGACTGAATTTCCTCCACTTAAAGACTGTTCTTGGAAAAGTTTTTTCTTCAGCCAAAGGTAACCTGGACATTGGGGGCAAAGTTGGAGGTACTAAATGAATGAGGCCTAGTTTAGACTGAGGCCCTTTTCCACATTGAAACCTCTTTGGCTTCTATTAAAGGTTTTGTGGACGAAACATGGTCAAGACTATCAGGAAGCTGTTACATTTTGTTGAGGCTTTAAACAGGATCCATTGGACTAGATCTCCATCCTAAAAATTATTTTCCCCAATGTATTACAGTGCCAATTCTGAAGAAGGCAAAACCAAAATGTACTGGTAAATTACAGCAAGCCACACCCACCCAGTCATGTGACCAGTAAGCCACACCCTCAAATTAGGCCATACCCACAGAAATTTGATTCCCACCCCTGGGTGGGGGGCACCGAGGATGAGTTTGTAGCACCAAGGGGGCAGTGGACCGAATAAGTTTGGGAACCACTGGTCTAAGTGTTAATCCCTGCTTAGCTTCATTCTATGATATTTCATGTCACTACATGTAGTGTGCATTTTTTATTCCTTCCCCAAAACCAGCAGCTAGTCATGAGGACATTCAAATAATTTCTCCCTCACTATTTAACCTCAAGGCAGAGATTTATTTTGCTCAGGGATTTAGTCAACTTGCTTAATAGTCAGGGTTAGTCTGCAGTTTAGCTGCGTGTACATTCTGATCTAACAGAGATCTCTAGAAACTTGCATTGCTAAAAGTATCTGTTACAAAGGTATGTTTTATTTTTGGTTGATAACTTGAGCCAGATTTTGTTTTAATAAACACTCAGTGGATCTGACACTCTAATAGCTTGGGCAATTAATGCTGGAGTCAGGACTTCAGAACTGGTGAGGAATTACTTACATAGAAATGAATTAAATGTTCATTTTCATACTTGAAACATTCCCTAGATACATTTTTCACTTGAACAAACAAAATATGAACAGGTTAATCTCACAAATTTACTGAAATTGTCATCTTCCATCTTCCATTGTAAGAAGATAAAAGGAGGTCAGAAGAAACATAGAAGAAAGAAGGGAGAAAAGGGAAAGAAAGTAGAAAGTGTAGGAAAGCTATATTTTTTGTTCTTTTTTTGTTATATTCTCAATTTAGTGTTGACAGACTTATACACATGGAGATCAAGAAATATATTCCATATTTTTAAATATTATCATTTTCATTTTAAATTGGAATATCTTCTTTAGTGCCTGAAAATCCCAAAATGTAATGCTAATCAAATCTTAGAAGTTTTCTTTTCATGATAGCTGCCATTCTAGGATTCATTTCTGTGTTGGCATCCCTCACAACAGAATCTTTCCATGCATGTACCGGTGAAACTTGAAAAATTAGAATATTGTGCAAAAGTTCATTTATTTTAGTAATGCAACTTAAAAGGTGAAACTAATATATGAGATAGACTCATTACATGCAAAGCAAGATAGTTCAAGCCGTGATGTATTATAATTGTGATGATTATGGCTTACAGCTCATGAAAACCCCAAATCCACAATCTCAGAAAATTAGAATATTATATGCAATCAATAAAACAAGGATAGTACATAGAACAATATTGGACCTCTGAAAAGTATAAGCATGCATATGTACTCAGTACTTAGTTTGGGCCCCTTTTGCAGCAATTACTTCCTCAATGCGGCGTGGCATGGAAGTTATCAGCCTGTGGCACTGCTGAGGTGTTATGGAAGACCAGGATGCTTCAATAGTGGCCTTCAGCTCTTCTGCATTGTTCAGTCTCATGTCTCTTATCTTTCTCTTGGCAATGCCCCATAGATTCTCTATGGGGTTCAGGTCTGGCCAATCAAGCACAGTAATCCCACAGTCATTGAACCCGGTTTTGGTGCTTTTGGCAGTGTGGGCAGGTGCCAAGTCCTGCTGGAAAATGAAGTCAGCATCCCCATAAAGCTCGTCTGCGGAAGGAAGCATGAAGTGCTCCAAAATCTCCTGGTAGACGGCTGCGTTGACCCTGGACTTAATGAAGCACAGTGGACTAACACCAGCAGATAACATGGCTCCCCAAATCAACACAGACTGTGGAAACTTCACACTGGACTTCAAGCATCTTGCAGTGTGTGCCATTCCATTCTTCCTCCAAACTCTGGGTCCTTGGTTTCAAAGTGAGATGCAAGAGTTGCTCTCATCAGAAAAGAGGACTTTGGACCACTGAGCAACAGACCAGTTCTGTTTTTCTTTAGCCCAGGTAAGACTCTTCTGATGTTGTTTGTTGTTCAGGAGTGGCTTGACAAGAGGAATACAACATTTGAAGCCCATGTCCAGGATCCGTCTGTGTGGGGTGGCTCTTGATGCACTGATTCCAGCCTCAATCCACTCCTTGTGAAAGTACCCAACACTTTTGAATGGCCTTTTCCTGACAATCCTCTCAGGCTGCGGTCATCCCTGCTGCTTGTGCATCTTTTTTTTTTCCACACTTTTCCCTTCCACATAACTTTCTATTAATGTGCTATGATACAGCACTTTGGGAACATCCAACTTCCATACATCCAACATCCATACTCAAATGATGTAAGTGCTAGAGCCCACTGCAACTACAAAACCACAAGCCTGTATAAACAAGGCGTTACAAACTCTTGCTGATCAAATTATGGAGGCTGAAGCCAAACACCCAGGTTCCTTTCCCATCATTTTAGGAAATTTCAATCAAGTAAATTTAAGGAAAGAGCTCCCAAAATATTTCCAGCATGTAAATTGTCCCACCAGAGGCAAAAATACTTTAGACCACTGCTACACAACAGTAAAAGATGCTTATAGGTCTTTACCAAGAGCAGCTGTGGGACACTCTGACCACTGCATGATTCACTTTGTTCCTGCCTACAGACAAAGACTTAAAACCATTAAACCAACAATTAAATCAGTGAAGATTTGGTCGCATGAGGCAAAGCTGAAACTCCAGGCCTTCCTTGATTGCACTGATTGGAATGTTTTTGAAGATGCCTCTTCAGACCTAGATGAGCTCACAGATACTATAACATCATATGTTAGCTTCTGCGAAGACTTATGTGTACCAACAAGGAACCTGAAAATATATAGCAACAATAAACCTTGGTTCACAGGTAAACTTAAGCAGCTATGTCATTCCAAAGAGGAAGCCTACAGAAAAGGTGACAGAATGCTATACAACCAGGCCATAAACATATTAACAAGAGAGATCAGAGCAGCAAAAGAAGCTACTCTGAAAAGTTAAAGAACCAATTCTCAACAAATGAACCAGCAAATATGTGGAAAACTCTTTAAAAAATCACTGGCTTCAGCAAACCTCCTTCCCAGGCAGAAGGAAATCAACAACTAGCAGATGACCTGAATGTGTTCTACTGCAGGTTTGAAAAGAAACCACAGCCATCTATCTCCACAACACACATCTCAAACACACCAACAATAGACAAGCCTCCTACAACTGGCTCTAATCCATTGGGCTCACAACCTCTGGTGATCACAGAAAAAGAAGTGCAAGATCTATTACACAGACAAAAGCCAGGAAAAGCACCAGGGCCAGACAAGATAACTCCTTGCTTAAAAATCTATGCTGAGCAATTGGCTCCCATCTTCACCTGAATCTTCAATAGATCACTAGAGATGTGCTATGTTCTTTCCTGTTTCAAACGTTCTACCATCATCCCAGTGCCAAAGAAGCCCTCCATCAAGGAACTGAATGACTACAGACCAGTTGCTCTAACATCTGTAGTTATGAAAATCTTTGAAAGGCTTGTGCTGTCCCACCTGAAAACCATCACGGATCTGCTGTTAGATCCCATGCAGTTTGCATACTGAGGAAATAGATCGACAGATGATGCTGTTAACATGGCTCTGCACTACATCCTACAACACCTCAAATCTCCAAATACCTATGCAAGGGTCCTCTTTGTAGACTTCAGTTCAGCATTCAATACCATCATTCCAGACACTCTTCTAAGTAAACTAAACCAACTAGCGGTACCTGAACATACTTGTAAGTGGATCATAAGCTTCCTAACAGACAGGAAGCAGCAGGTGAAGCTAGGCGAAATCACATCCGATATCTGTACAATCAGCACAGCCCCCTCCCCCAAGGCTGTGTGCTATCTCCACTTCTCTTCTCCCTATATACCAATGACTGCATCTCAAATGATCCATCTGTTAAAATACTGAAGTTTGCTGATGACATAACAGTCATTCGTCTCATTCGAGACAACGATGAATCTGCATACAGACAGGAGGTTATACAACTTGCCTCGTGGTGTAATCGGAACAATCTGGAACTGAACACACTCAAAACCATAGAAATGGTGGTAGACTTTAAAAGAAACCCTCCCATACTACCACCTCTTACAATACTAGACAACACAGTATCAACAGTAGAGAGTTTCAAATTTCTAGGTTCTACTATATCACATGACCTAGAATGGACACCTAACATCAAAAACGTCATCAAAAAAGCACAGCAAAGAATGTTCTTTC
Organism: Bungarus multicinctus; assembly: GCA_023653725.1. NCBI lineage: Eukaryota > Metazoa > Chordata > Lepidosauria > Squamata > Elapidae > Bungarus > Bungarus multicinctus. Next base: position 34,017,734 of record CM042848.1, read on the forward strand.
TGCGCCAACTCAGAAAGCTCAAAGTGCCCAAGGAGCTGCTGATCCAGTTCTACAGAGGAATTATTGAGTCTATCATCTGCACCTCTATAACTGTCTGGTTTGGTTCTGCAACCCAACAGGACAGACACAGACTTCAGAGGATAATTAGGACTGCAGAAAAAACAATTACCACCCACTCAATCGAGGACCTGTATACTGCACGAGTCAAAAAGAGGGCTGTGAAAATATTTACAGACCCCTCACATCCTGGACATAAACTGTTTCAACTCCTTCCCTCAAAACGACACTATAGAGCACTGCACACCAAAACAACTAGACACAAGAACAGTTTTTTCCCGAAAGCCATCACTCTGCTAAACAAATAATTCCCTCAACACTGTTCAACTATTTAGAAAGTGTACACTACTATTACTGTTAATCTTCTCATCACTCCTTATCACCCATCCACTCCCACTTGTGACTATAAGTTTGTTGCTTGTATCCTCTATTTCCTAGTATTATTTGATGTTGATTGTACCCTATGACTATCATTAAGTGTTGTACATTATGATTCTTGATTCTTAACGAATGTTCCTTCTTTATGTATACTGAGAGTATTTACACCAAGACAAATTCCTTGTGTGTCCAATCACACTTGGCCAATAAAGTATTCTATTCTAAAAGGCATTAAGAATTGTTAACCTAATTCTGCGTAGCTTTTTCTCCGGTAATATCACTCTACTAACTAGAGCATATAAAACATTTGCTAGACCAATACTTGAATACAGCTCATCAGTCTGGAATCCGCATTACATATCTGATATTAATACAATTGAGAAATATTTTACGAGAAGAGTCCTCCACTCCTCTACTCATAGCAGAATACCTTATGCCACCAGACTTGAAATTTTAGACCTAGACAACCTAGAACTACGCTGCCTTCGGTTTGATCTAAGTATAGTACATAAAATTATATATTGCAATGTCCTACCTATCAATGAATACTTCAGCTTTAACCAAAACAATACAAAGCACAAAATAGATATAAACTAAAAATAAACCGCACCAAACCTGATTGCAGGAAATACGACTTCAATAACAGAGTAGTCAATCTCTGGAATACTCTACCTGACTCTGTGGTTTCTTCTCCAAACCCCAAAATCTTCAACATTAGACTGTCTACTATTGACCTCACCCCTTTCCTAAGAGGTCTGTAGGGGGCGTACATAAGCGCACCAAAACGTGCCTACCGTCCCTGTCCTATTGTTTCTTTTTTTTCTTATTCGTATCCATTTCATGTATTTATAACCATGTTTATACTTATACCTGTTATCTAATAATGGTTTGACAAAATAAATCAAATTTAATTTAAAAAAAATAAATAAACTTCTTTTGCAATTACCTTTTGAGGCTTTCCCTCCTTATGGAGGGTGTCAGTGATGGTTTTCTACACAACTGTCAGGTCAGCAGTCTTTCCCATCATTGTGCTTCCTACTGAACTAGACTGAGACACCATTTAAAGTCTCAGGAACAATTTGCAGGTATTATGGCTTATTAGCTGATTAGAGTGGGACACTTTGAGCTTAGAATATTGAACCTTTTCACAATATTCTAATTTTCTGAGATTGTGGATTTGGGGTTTTCATGAGCTGTAAGCCATAATCATCACAATTATGACACATTGCGGCTTGAACTATCTTGCTTTGCATGTAATGAGTCTATTCCATATATTAGTTTCATCTTTTAAGTTGCATTACTGAAATAAATTAACTTTTGCACGATATTCTAATTTTTTGAGTTTCACCTGTATTTCATTATAATCTAAATTAAAAAGATGCCCCTTGTACTATCAGCTTGTAAGTTATGCTTATATGTGAACTATAGTGTGTGGCCTCTATTAAAATTGTTTTTTAAAAGGATTATCTAAGAAAGGCAGATGGGGTATCTAAAATAAAACATCAAAGATTTACATTTTTATCAATTACAATCTGATGTTTTGGGATTTGGCCAAAAGTTAGGAGATCAGCCAGGAGAACACCACTGGATCAAATAATAAATAAATCGTATACAACCTTTGAGGAGTAGGTTGTTATTATCCTATCATTTCTGATCAAATACTAACAGTAAAATGGAGAAACCCAGACAAAGCAGTCATATGGAGCTGGAAGGAGTCTTCTGTGACAAGATTAGAAGAGCTAAATATATAGGGATGGGCTGAGCTTACACGCTCAGTTTTCTAATGCTAAAAGGGCAAGACATGGAGCAAGTTGATGACATTAAAGATAATATATGCAGTCACATTTTGGCAGAGTGAAGATCTACTGGACAGTAAAACCATTTTTGGCTGGAAGCCTTTGAAAAGTAGAATTAAATAAGCCTTGGAGAATAAAATAGATTGGAGAGGCTTGCCTTTCATAAAATAATAAAATATAAAACCTACATATGGCTGTCTCTAGAGAATTTGGTAAAAATGAAACTGAGGATGTAATGAAGAGACCAAATGAACATAATTGTGTGGCAAACATATTTAGAACGCTGAGACCAGGATCCATTGTAATTTCTTGTCACTGCGATGTAACTAAATTAAACATGGGTTTAATTCAAGATCAGTTTGCTTTAAAGAATATCCAGGAGCCTCTGAAAAAAATTCAAACTTCCCTTTTTGTTCTTCATTTCTTATTTTTACCAATATCATTGTAAAATTATATACTGTGTATTGTGCAGAAATTACTTCTGGATTGGGAACAGGGAACACGTTCATTTTATCTAGTACAAGAAGATTATATGCTACACATAAAAAAGGGCAGAGTTTTGATCATACTGTTGTAGCCACATTACTATATCCTGCAGATATCCTTGGACTATCCAGAAACATGCAAGACTGGCGTGTTATTGGGATGGGCAAAAGAGAAAGGACCTACTTGGAATATATTTTAGCAGTTTATGATTGGCTTTGAATCACCAGGCAAACTGTTATAGGCCTTTTAAAATGCAATACCATGATAAACATCTGAAGAAGTATTTAAATCATTTTGAAAAGTTCTGCCTTATCCAAAAATATGTGTCCAAAGTTTGCCAAGTGGTGTCCTTTGCATATCCCAAATGTAACTTTTAACAGGGCCACTGGAAGACAGCAAGCCTGATTATTCCTTTTCATTTTAGCAGTCTGATGAATATTGGTAGGAGTGCATGGATAAGAGAAGAAAGAATCCATATAAGAGAATATGTATAGCTAGTTGAAATGTGAAATCCTTGGTGCTCTCTTAGCTTTGTTGTTTGCTTACAAATGTTTCATTATTCAACTAGGTTACCTAGTTGTTAATGGGTAATGAAATATCTGCAAGCAAACAGCCAAAGTCAGAAAGAACCAAGACCTCCACAGAAGAAAGAATGTAAGTTTGGGGTGAGAATGGAGGATACTGCATATATATAGTTATCTATGAATATTTAGTTGCACATCTAAGGATTTCTCATTCTCCCTTTGAAAGATAGCACAGATCACACTTTGTCTCCCTGTCACAAACTATTTAGTGCCTTACACTGTGTTTGAAAAAGAACTCTATTCCAAATCTCCTCTTCCATAAATTTAGTAAGGACTGACATAGATTAAAGTAGCAAAATCTTAGCACTTGATTTTGTAATTAAGGGATGAAATAAAGTGCGTTGGCACTCACAAAGGAATAACCCCAAACAAGTGATAGACATATATTGAATAGATGTTACATTATATTCCCACAGTGAACTATTGTAATGAGGTATTGATATGTCAACCACTTGAAGTTCTCGGGCAGGTACTGAATGGCAGTTTTGAGAGCTTGGGGGCTGTTGTGTTATCCCTGAATGCAGTCATCTGGGTTTTACTCATTTCACACAAATAACTATAATAAAAATCACTGAATGAGAAAGCGGATTATAAAGATAATGAATGACATGCACCCGGGAGGTCTCTTGTACCTTGTAGAACCTATGTTTGCTGGACATGTAGATATATTGGTCAGTAAGAATTGACCTGATTAGTATTCTTATTCTCTACTTTAAAAAAGAAGATTTGACATTTCAGTCATAATGAGGGAGCAGGTGAATTTAGCTGTGTTTCTGGACAACTGTATACCTTCTCAGAAAGAAATAGAATGAATTTGGTGAGCTTTGTTCCTTAGTAATGATGCCAGCTTGACAATGCTTCTAAATGCTACCAAATACACTCCTATGTATAATTATAGGGTTTCCCTGCCAGGGGTGGAATTCAAACTTTGTAACAACTGGTTCTGTGGGCGTTGCTTAATTTGTGGCTGTGGCTTGCTGGTCATGTGACCGGGTGGGCATGGTTTGGTGGGTATGTGACTGGGTGGGTGTGGCCAGATGGCCATGTGACTAGCAAACCAAATGCAAATGGTCCTCACTTAATGGATGGTTGCTTACCAAGTGTTCTAATTTAAGACTGATCTCCCCATAACTACTTGACCTGTTTTTGGAGTTTTGACAGCCATACACACACACAGACACAGACACAGACACAGACACACACACACACACACACACTCCCTTCTAACCCTGCTATTCTATGATTCTGTAAGGATCTCCTGCTGGAGCAGTGGGTTGGACTAGATGACCTCCAAGATCCCTTCCTGGCCAGTCCTAGATTTCTGTGCTGCTTCAAAGAGTCTTCTGAAGCCAGGATTTGTGTCCTTCCTTCCTCTCCTTTTTTTCTCTTTTCCTCCCTCCTCCTTCCATGTATTGATCTATCCATCTCATTCACTTTCTCCTCTTTCTTTCTTTCTTTCTTTCTTTCTTTCTTTCTTTCTTTCTTTTTCTTTCTGTCCCTTCCTTCCATCCCCCCTCTTTTTTTGTCTATCCCTTTTCTTCCTTTCTCTCTCCTTTTTTTTCTCTTTTCTTTCTTTTCTTTCTTGTCTCTTCCTTCTCTCTCCGTCTCTTTCTTTCTTTCTCTCTCTCTTCCTCTCTCTCTTTCCCTCTCTTTATCTCTTTCTCTCTCTTCCTCTCCTTATCTCTCTTCCTCTTTCTCTCTCCCCCTCTCTTTCCCTCTCTCTCTCTCTTTCCTTCTCTCTTTCCTTTTCTTTTCCCTTCTCTTTCCCTCTCTCTTTCTCTCTTTCTTCCTCTCTCTCTCCCCCTTTCTCTCTTTCCCCCTCTCTTTCTTTCTGTCTTTCTCTTTCTCTCTCTTTCCTTCTCTCTCTTTCCCTCTCTCTCTGTCCCTTCTAACGTTGCTCGTTAACTTATGTTCTTCCCGGCCAGTCTCCTAGAGTCCCAGGGACCAGGTGCAATTGTCTGTATGCACTTGGTCCCGCATTGCCCAGAAAAGCTGGCAAGCAAGCTTCCACGTACAACAAAGGGGCCGGGGCAGGACTTCCTCCCCTCCCTCAAGCACCCATCCCAACTGTCTGAAAGTTTACCTTCCTTCCACAGCTGGTGGCAGAGGGAAGGTGAACCAGCCAGGGCAGAGCTGTCACTACTCGGCTGCTCACCAGCCCGCATCTTGTCCCCTGCTGCTGCTCAGATTCTCCGCAGCTGCTGGGGCTCGCAGCTGCCAGGGGGTTTACAGGAGGCAACCAGGAAACATGTGTCCGCCCACATTGATGCTCTGCCAGCTGCCCGTCCCTCACTCAGCCAAGCATTTTAGGTGAGTGTGGGCCACTGAGGAAGATCCATTCTCACAAGGCTTGACTTGCACCATTCTCACAGAATGCGGCCCGCATTCAGCCAAAGCACCCAGGCCGGTGGATGGCAGAGGGAAGGGGCGGCAGGCAAAGGAGTGATGGAAGCCTAGGCGACATAGTGCTGTGCTCCCTGGTTGCCCCTGCCCCCCACCCCTATCAGGCAAGCCAAGCAGCTGTGGAGAATGCAGGCCGGGGCGAGATGCAGGCTAGTGAGGACCTGAGCAATGACAGGTCAGCCCTGGCTCACCTTCCTCTCTGCCACCAGCATGCCAGGCTGGGGATGTTTGTGGGGGAAGCTTGCTAGGCTGTGAGTGCTACATGGGTGGCACTGGCAGCTAAGCAAGCCAGGCAAGTGGGGGGGGGGAACCTTGCTAGGGTGCAAGTGCCACATGGGTGGTGCTGGTGGCTAAGCAAGTCAGATTGGGATGGGGGGGCAGCCAGCTAGGCCACAAGCACTGAGGGTGGTGGCAGCATAGGCCAGCCCAGGAGTCAGGACTCAACTGGGGCTTGTGGCGGTGGTGCCGGCAAGGGCAAGAGAGTCAGGACTCAACTGGGGCTGGCTGCAGCAGCAACATGTGGCGACCAGAGCCTGCAAAGCCTCACTCACCTAGGGAAATCATGGTGGAAGGCAGACAGTGATGGCTGGCAGGAGTAAGCAGACTGCAGCGATGGCGCATGGCCGAGATAAGGAGGGGCGGGGTGGGGTGAGTGGGGATAGAATGCAGTCAGCTTGTCATGCAATGTCGCACATGCGGGATAAGGACTGACTGGGCAAGGAGCAGAGAAGCAGGCAGAGAGGGGTGGGGCCAGCCAGGGGCCCATTTTACTGGTTCTCCAAACTGTCAGGAATCGTAACAACAGGTTCTAACTGAACCGGTCCGAACCAGTAGAATCCCACCCCTGGCTTTGCCAAGCTTATACCAAAGAATCCAGAATTTCTATAAATATGTTTTTAAAAGATTTAATTTTTGTTCATTTCTAAAGCTTAGAAAATATTTGATTGTGTTAAACAATACTAGAAAGAGAACAGGTTGAGAACACGCTGACATGGAGTGAAGTGAGGATATGAGAAACTTTGCACAACATACTGTAAATATATCATTCTGGACTATGAGGAACATTATAAGGTGATACTTGTACATTTTATCATTCTCCAGATATTTTTATGGATTTTTTAAAAAGTAAATACTCTCTGGATGCCAATTTCCAAATATCACATTGCTGTGCCTAAAACTTTCCATGAAATTTCCCTCTTTTAAACTGTGAAAAAAACCACTATCCCTTATTTCCAGAAGAAATCTACTATAGAAGGCTATTGCTCTGACACATTTCATTAATATCAGTTAGATAAATTTCACCACAGAGACCAATTTAAATCGATTTGCACCAATAAGTTGTTGATGACCACTAGTTCTCCAAACAGACTGTGATCGAATGTGCACCTACAGAAACAGAGAGGAAAGATATTGCCCACTGAGAGCATTCACAGGAAAAGACCTGGATTAACAGACTGTGCAGTCTCAGGAATGGGAAGAAGAGGAAAGTGGTTCAGAATAACCACACTCTAGAATCTCTCAGGATATATCTAATAACTTAGAAAGATATAGCTTTAATTTGGCAAGATTATGTATATTGGTGTGTGAGCAAATAAAAGACTGGACTCGATTGAATTTCACTGTCTCAACTCAGGGCTTGGCTTGATATAGATTGTGATATGGTGATACAGCCAAGGTATGATGGCTCTTACTACAGTCTTTCCCACTTTTCAAGCCTTAAAGGTGTTGCACTTCAGCTTCCAGTAGAGTTGAAGACTGAGGATGTTGAGAGTTGTAGCCAAACATATACAGAGACACAACCAGCTAAATAAATGTGACATAGCCTGTTCAAAAATCTTGTTCTTCATAGCTTCATGTACTACTATGATATGATTTTCCTTGTATATATAATGCACTTCTTGATAGTTTATCTTTTGTTTTTAGGATTGCAACGGATTCCTTGAAGATTTGAATAGTAGATATGTCACACTGTAATGTTTTGAAGAGAGAAATAAAGATAATTGTTTCCTTTCAGAGCCTCATAAGATTAAAAGGTCTGTATTTCTGTGTACTGCTTATTGTGTGATACTAGTTATTTAAAAGGGTTAAAAAAAAGGTTTCCTTCTTTGGAAGAAAGCAATATAGGTAATCTTCATTTAATAAACATTTGAAATTATTACAGATCCCCCAAAAGCTATATATGTGACCCCATTTCAAAGTTACAATGGCTGAATCCATTTGCCTTTACCACCCACAAGAGAGTTACTGTAGTACCCTCTACCTCTATCACCCCCAACTCATTATAATGAAACCCTGCAGCACTTATGCCTCCTCCCTACATGCTAACCATGCTCCACACTTACCTGTTGAAGCACTCTGGGCCTCATGTTGTGGAAGAAGGGCAAGCCATGTATCCCCAGGCTGTGCAAAGACAATCCAAATGTGGCCACTATTTTGTCCTGCCCTCTGATGGGCGAACACAAAATGGCGTCCACCAGACTACTTTGTTTTGCTGCCTTAGAGAGGTCTGCACAGTGCTGCAGAAAATTTGAACACTTCTGCAGCACTGTACAAAACTTGTTAAGCCATCTGTTTTATGTTTGGCCCGCTTGGAAGAAAGAGGCGGAGGCAATATAAGCTTCAACAAGCTTTATTGCTAACTTGTAGCTCAGCTCCGGCTAGCCGCGGCTCGCAGCAGCCAGCTGAGAGAAAGAGAGACAGCTGATTCTGTTTGGCAGCTCCTTTTATAGGGAGCTGTCAAACGGCTCAGCCAATCAGGAACTTCCCCAGTTCCTCCTTAAACAGCGGACCAGAGTGAAGACTTGCTGATCACAACACTCCTTCCCCCTGGTTCTGCACAAGCGTAATCGTTCAGATGGGTGGGGCGATGCCACAATCGTTCTGAGCACCTCAGTCCTGCCGTTGGCTGTGGTGCGGAAGGACCTCTTGCTGGGCTGGCATTTTCCCCTCGGGATAGTGTTGGCTCTCTTCTCCGGGCGTCCTCAGTGGGTTATGGACGGACTTCTGGAGTTGTCAGAACCTCTCTGAATGCTGGTGAGCAGTCTCTGGGTGGCGTTGCGGCTGCCCCAGGTAATTCCTCCACGAGATGTCATTGGTCGGGAACTGATTGACTAAGGCTCTCGGCATTGCCCCATTCAGAGTCCGAGGTCTCGTCTTCCTTCTGGACTGGACCTGTTGGGGTATTCCAACGACTTCTTAGCTGGTCCACATGCCGGCGCCATAATCAACCATCCATCAACCTGACCCTTTATGATTTGGGGCCTGTCTTCTGTTCAACCCACCCAGGCAACCATAAGGGATTCCCTGCATAATTTTGAGAGTAGACCGGGTCCCCTGGCCTAAATTCCCTTGCTGTGCTGGATGAGTTGAGGGGTGCCCTGGGGGCATAATTAGGGTGTAGCCTGTCTAGGGTTGTGCAAAGTCTTCTCCCCATTAATAGTTCTGCAGGGGTGAGGTTGGTGGCTGCACTTGGTGTGGTATGTTGGGTAAGTAGGTACCGGGCTACCCTGGTAGACCAGTACCCTACCGTCATTTTTCCCAGGGAGTCTTTTGCAGATCTTACAGCTCTTTCTGCAAGGCCATCGGAGGCAGGATGAAATGGAGAAACTAGGGCATGCCTGATTACTCTTTGGGCTAGGAACAATTCAAAATGGGATGAGGCCATTATCAGAAACTAGAGTGTCAGAGTACCCATGGGAAGTAAACATTGTGTCTAACCCTCTGCTTACAGCATCTGAAGTGGTTAATTGTAGTAGAACTAGTTCTACCCATTTTGAAAACGAATCTACTACAGTTAAGAAGTTTTTTCCTTGCATGGGACCTGCTAGGTCCATGTGTATTCTAGACCAAGGTATTTTGGTATCTTCCCATTCCCCTGAAGGGGCCGCTGGTGAGGCTGGCCTGGACATCTGGCAGATGGCGCACATTTGCAGTTTATTGGTAACTGCCTCATCCACCACATATAGCTCCTGGCCAGAGCCTTCATTCTGTTGATCCCTGGGTGACCCTCATTCAGAACTTCAATAATGCGTGGTCTTAGTAGTTTGGGAATGATGACTCGGGGACCCCACAGTAAACAACCTTTTAGCACGCTGAATTCAGTCTGGTGTGCTTTGAAGGGGCAGAAATCCCCTGGGGTGGTTTCCCTGGGCCACCCCCTTTGCACCCAGTCCATGACTTTTGATAGTTGTACATCTCTGGAGGTGGCGTAGGCGATGTCAGTTGCTGTAAGAGGTAACCACAGATCTTCCAGCAGGAACACAGTGGCTGAAGGGCAGGATTAGTGACCAAAAGGAGTAAAGGGCACCTGCTTAAGGCATCAGCATGAGCAACATCCTTGCCAGGCCTGTATATCAACTTATAACTGTAAACGGCTAGGAAAATTGTCCATCAGGACATTCTTGGGGAGAGTATTTGAGGGTTGGGTTTGTCCCCAGCCAGGATGCCTGGCAAAGGCTGGTGGTCTGTGATGAGCTCAAACTGGTGTCCATAGAGGTATTCATGGAACCTTTTGACTGAGGCCACCGCTGCCAATGCCTCTTTGTTAATCTGGCTATAGTTGCGCTCAGATTGGGAGAGAGTCCTGGAGAAATAAGCTATAGGGACTTCCTGGCCATTGGGCAATTTATGACCTAGGACTGCCCCAATCCCATAAGGGGATGCATCACAAACTAAGACAAGAGGTAGAGCATCGTTGAATTGAATTAGTACCTTGTTACAAGTCAGGAGAGATTTTACAGCAGAGAAGGAGGCCTGTTCCTTGGATTCCCAGTGCCACTGTGTCTTAGAATCTAAAAGTCTGTGCAATGGTTCTGCTGAAGTGGCCTTGTGGGGTAGGAAGGAGCTGTAGAAATTTAGTAGTCCCAAAAAGGCCTATAACTCAGTCTTGTTCTGGGGAACAGGGGCCTCCTGGATGGCCTGTACCTTAGATTCTACCGAGTGAATTCCTTTGTGGTCAATATGATATCCTAAGAAATCTATCTGTGAAACTGCAAAGATGCATTTTTCCTATTTAATTTAAGACCTGCTTGTTTAAAATACTGGAGAACTTTTTGTAGTCTATTATAATGTTCTTGTGGATTGTCAGCAGCAATGAGGATGTCATCGAAAAATGGAATGACACCCTTGATATTGTATAGCAAACATTCCATAATGGATTGGAATATGCCAGGGGCAACGCTGATACCTAATTGTAAACGTTTACACTTAAAAGTGCCCCTATGTGTAATGATTGTTTGGGCCTCCGCTGTCTCATTATCTACTGGGAACTGCTGGTATGCTTGAGTCATATCCAGCTTGGTAAAAATGGAGCTTTTTCCCAGGGAATGGAGCAGATGCTGTATGATAGGCACAGGATAAGCATTTGGTTGTAATCCCTTGTTTATCATGAACTTGTAGTCTGAACAAATTCTTATGGAGCCATCTCTTTTCAAGGGTATTACAATGGGAGTTTCCCATTTTGCAAAGTCAATTTGCTCTAAGACCCCTTGCGAAATCAGTTTGTCAAGTTGGGCATCTACCTTAGCGTGTATGCCAATGGCACTCTGCGTGATTTTGAGGTGTATAGGAGCAACATTAGAGTCCAGGCTAAGGGAAATAGGAGTGCCATTATAGCAGCCCACTTTATTATTGAAAACCTCTGAATAGTCATCAAGAAGTTGCTGCAAGTTGTGGGGGGGTTATTGTATTAACTCCAGTTACTTGGAGTCCCAAGGAATGGAACCAGTCCAATCCCAGTAAGCTAGGTAAGTCCCCAGTTATGATGACTAGTGAGAGGTGACTCTGAAAATTGTTGTATTGAATATGGAACTTACCTGTTCCGAGGACTGGAATGGATTGTCCTTGGTAGTCTCTCAGGGTCAGATTGCAGGGGCTCAGCTGCTTCTTGTGGAAGTCTGGTAGCAGATTCTTTAGTGTCTTCCAGGAGATGAGGGATAGGGAAGATCCAGTGTCCACCTCCATAGGCAGGGGTTGCCTTCTAAAAGAAGACCAACATTAATTTTGTTAACATTAAAAGAGTAAGTTAGTGACTCAGTTCATGGAAATGCTTTGTTGATAGCATAGCATTCCTCTTTGGATTTGAGGTTTTTTGGTTGATTGAAATGTTGAGGTGGCAGGATTGTAGTTCTGGGTGCCTGGCAGATTCTAGCTATGTGGCCTTTCTTCTGGCACTTTAGGCAGACAGCGTTTTGAAAATAGCAAGTGGCTCTCAGATGGTTCCCTCTACAGCTGAGACAAATCACTGTGGGGTAAGTTGTTTTCTGTCGGCGGGAAAACTTTTTCTCTGTGTTGGCTGAGGTGTACAGAAACAATTGATTGTTTCTTCCTTCTCAAAGTCATCATCTTCACAGTAGGTGTCTTTGTAGTGTACAGCAGTGCTGGGTTTTACCCCGGGAAGACTGTTTGGTTTTTGAATCTCAGCTGCGGATAAATTGGATAGTTCTGCGGCTTGAGCTTCCTCAATGGCTTGTTTCAGGCTGAGGTAGCCTTTAGCTAGCAGCCGTTGTTATAGTCAAAGGTCTCTTACGCCGCAGACGAGCTGGTCCAGCAGCATATTGTCTAGATGATCTCGGAACCCGCATTGCAAGGCAGCGGAGTGAAGAGCTGCCATGTATTCGCTGATAGACTTGCCTTCTGCCTGGCTTCTTCTTCTGAATACATGGTGCGGGCGATGCGCGATGGCTTAGGGGCATAGCAGTTGCTGAGTAGTTCTTGTAGTTCTTCCCAGGGAACAACTTTGACCGTCTGAGGAGCCAGCAGCGCGATGGTGGTGTCGAAAATGGTTGCTCTGCAGAAACTCAGGAAATAAGTTTTTTTCCTGTTAGGAGGGATATCAGATAGGTTGGCTGCATCCATAATGCACTCAAACCTATTGATATACGATGTTCATGTCTCGGTGGTCGTTCTGAAAGGTGGAAAGTTTGGCGGTACCATCATGTCTTTGCTCAAAGTGACTGCTCTAGTGACAGCTCTTAATGATAGCTCTTTTTGTAGTGACTTCAGCCATGTGGTGCTCTCTCTCTTTGCCTCAGGAATTGCCTCAGTTCATCAGCATCCCACCTTTGTCGTCAGTTTTACGTTTGGCGCGCTTGGAAGAAAGAGGCGGAGGCAATATAAGCTTCAACAAGCTTTATTGCTAACTTGAAGCTCAGCTCCGGCTAGCCGTGGCTCACGACAGCCAGCTGAGAGAGAGAGACAGCTGATTCCATTTGACAGCTCCTTTTATAAGGAGCTGTCAAATAGCTCAACCAATCAGGAACTTTCCCGGCTCCCACTTAAACAGTGGACCGGAGTGAAGACTTGCTGGTCGTAACAATCTGAATGAAGTAATTTGCCCCAGGCAATGCAACAGTAACCCAAATGTGGCCGCTATTTGTGGGCAGCACAAAATGGTATTTGCTTTCAAAACTGTGCCATGCAGCCATGCAAAGAAAGAAGTCAACCCAGCACTCTGGAAAACCTTGTTGCTCTTCAAAAGGTAAGTGAAGAGAAGGCTGTTTGGCCTAGTGAGGTGGGAATCATACCTTAAACCTGGTGAGGACCAAGTGGGAGTAGGAAAAGTCTATTGAGACCCCAGGTACAGGAAGTGAGGCATGGGGCATTTCAGGAGGGGGAAGGCCTTGGGGGAGCCAGGGCAGGCCAACCTAGACCTGTGCTAGGCCTCCAATGACTTCCCTTATCCAGGAGACACTCCACTTAATGATATGCATGTTCATTTAACATTTCACTGGGGAGAGCAGGGTTTGTGATTGTTAGGTGATACATTTCACCTAATAACTGCAGTGACATGTGATCATAATGGACAGGTTCCATTACAGTCATATCTCAAGGTATACCTGTAGTGCACAATCAAATGGGAATGTGTCTTTAGTTTGTATGTGAATGAAATATTCTATCACCATGCTTCTCTAGTACCGGACAATACAAATGCTATTAAATGTAGTTAATGTAAGTGCATGCTGTTGTGTTCCGCTGACCAGTGCTGAGGAATTTTTTAGTGTAGTATATGAAAACAAAAACTAATAAATATTCACATTGTACACTGAGATTGGGAAGGGGGTATGTGAGCAAATGCTCATTTGGATATTGCATGACTGTCCAGATTGCATCTGAAATATATTTTCAGATTAAGTCAGCCTCAGTTTTTTCTTGAGAAAATACAAATTGTCTTGGCCCAATCTCATATAACTGTAATTAAGATAAATAAGATGATAGTTGTATAAGACAGTGAATAGCTTAAAAAGTTCAGTAGGAATTATTTGACCCAATGAAACATCTAAGATTTGAAACCAAAGAGATTAAACTTCATGAATTTCATGATAAAACTATCTAGAATATCTTTGGAAACTAGCCTTCAAGGATCATTTCAGTTAGGATTTACAAGCTGGAAGAAAAGCAAAAGGTGATGGCAGAAAGATGTCAAAGAGTCTGACTTAAAATATTTTATCATGTAATAAACATGGCAATTTAACTTATTTCAAAAATGAGGGATGAAAACTTAACAGATAGAAGAATAAATTGTAAAGTCATAAATGTAGGAATATGCATTCAGAGGTAGATGTAATCATAGTGACAATATTATATTATCATTTTTGGGGAGGTCCTTGGTGCTTTCTGAGCTTAGTTATTTTCTTGCAGCTAAGTAGTGTTGATGATGTTACCTAGCTTGGTAATGAAATGTCAACAAGAAAACAGCCAAGCTCAGAGTTGACCAAGTTTAATCTTAGCTACAAATATTTTCTTCTGTCAGTACCATCATTTTTACAGTTATGACAGCAGATCAGGAATGGATGATGGAACAATTGCTGTTGTGAATACTGAAGGCAGTAGCATCATACAAAGGGTACATTCACATGCAACAATTGTATTATTCTCAGTTTGGTGGGCACCCCTGTAAGCCTGTGATATAGCCAATTAAACCTACTACAGCAGAAATGAAAGCAGTTTACCTCAGAAAAGCTGGGGCTTAGGATAAGTGATTTCCAAATCACGTGCATTCTTGTTTCATCCTGCTTTTCAGTTCTTAAGTTTTTCTTTCTCCATCTAGAAAACAAATCGTCACAATTTTATGCTATTCTTTCTTTTTTATTGTTTATTGTTGTTGTCATTTTAATCCACTAGAATATTAGAAAGAAATTGTGTTAAAGGGTTGATGAGCTTAATGGTTGTCTAAAAGCTTAAAAGAATTTAACCAAATTTGGTCTGGCAGAAGAAGCTGACATAAGAAAAATTGTGTTAAAACTGGCCAAGATTCAATAAGGGGCAGAACCAAACACATTTCAGAAAAAAATGACCCCATTTGGTTTGAAATCATTTTTCAACTTCATTGTAGGTGCTGCATCTTTCTTTCTTTTCTTTCTTTCTATTCTATGCTTGAATTAGCTATCTTTTATGTTTTAATTACAGTTTTCATATTTAGTTGCCTGGTTTATTTCTTTTAAAACAAAGTGCTATTTATTTTATCCCTGAGTCTTCTTTGAAGTCAAAACATAATATTTATGTTTAATAAATTTGCTCTAGTGCAAATATCTTTGAAGTAATTTCCCTCCAGAAATGAATCTGTAAGAGAATGTGCAGTTTTCAAATTGCATGGTTAGTTTCATAATATAATAAAAGAACTTAACATAAGTTAATGATTAGGTGTAATGCTTATGTCATTTTCCCTCTCTCTATAAAAGCAAAAGCTGACTGATTGCAGGGATTACAGGCACAGATATTTTGCTTCTTTATAAGATACCAATAAAAGAGAATATTTGTGGCTCAGGGTTGAAATGAGGGAATTCTTACTAGCACTAATGGGGTTACCTAGTTTGGGTAATGAAACATCTGCAAGAAAACAACCAAGCTCAGAGAGCACCAAGGAATCCCCCTTCTTGTAAGACAAAGGTATTTCAACAAACATTTTCCTACTATATTTACCATCTGTAAATGGCTGACTTACCTCAAATCGCTCTCATTATAACACTTTATATTCTAAGATTTAATGCAATGAAATAATAAAAATAAAATAAATAATTCTGAATTTTTAGAGTTTGAGGCACAAGACTGCTGCATTTGTATCTTGACATTTGTGTTCCTGCCTAAAAAACTATTGTTAGACTCCTTTCTTGAATGCTGTTTTCCCATTTTAGAATTCTCTCATGCCCAGGCATCCACGGAGGGTCAAAAAAAAAAAAAGAAGAATGGTAACACAAATAAAAAACTCGATCTTTTGCATTAGGAGCCTGATCAGAGGGTTGCGTTCTCCTGGAGGGAAATGCAATAAAGAGAGGAAGCTCAGGGGGCAGCGGGGTGGTAGGCGACTACCCACTGGAATGAAGAGAAACCTCACAAATCCTAAAATGTCAGTCATACTAACATGGCTGACCAGAAGTTATGACAGCCACCAGATCGGGAAGGAGAAGATCGGCAAAGCGTAGCATTGGACGGAAGCTAAATCCCAGGAGCCATAAGTGTAGCAGCTCAGGAGAAGAGAAAGTCCTACAATCAGCAGGCAAGTAAAGAGGCTCAGATGGAGAGAGATGGAAAGTCTCAAAGGACAGCAGCTAGAAGGCAGTGAGAGCGGATTGCAAGGGATGAAGTGTGCAGCTGGAAAGATTTGGACTGAGAATAAGGACGTGGAGAGAATGAGAGTAAGTGAAAGTATTTGTGAAGAAAGAAGAAAGAACGATTGGACAAAGAAGGATAGAGTAGTTGGAATTGGAGTTAAAGGAAGGATTTATCCAGAATGTATAAAGGTTAAGTAATTAAGTGACTAAGCAATTTGAAGGGAGGAATCCAGTGGAATGGCAGGAAGGAAGGAAGAAAGAAAAAGAAAGTGAAGGAGAGTGAAGGTGTAGAGAGTTTTTCTGAGGACAGGGTCGATTGGAAGAAATTGGATCTAAAAGAAAGGAAGCTGAAAAGAACTATTTGAACATTATCTAACAATTGAGATAGAAAGAAAGGAACTTTTGTGTTACAACACTGAACGGCTGATGCAACAGATGACAGGAGAGCTTTATAAGAAAGGAGAAGGCAACATTTATATGTAATAAAGGATCAGGAAATAAGGTGATAAAAGAATTCAATGTAAAGTAAATTTTTTGACTCGATGCTTATGTTTTTATTATTTATTTGATAGTGCTTAAGGCTGTAGTTATTATTTAGAATATAAAATGTGAAAGTATATGATAGAGTGAAATAGGAATTCTTGCTTTTGATAATAGAACTTTAAAATAGAACTTTATTGAATATATTTAGCTTAAAGAGAACAAAATGAATCTATTGTATAAATTAAAGTGAGAAACTACCACTTTTAGAAGTAATAGAGGATTGTTTAAGCTAACTTAATTAATTAATACTTACCAAATAATATAATATAAAGTGTTAAATAATATTGTAATTAACTACAAGTTAATTATATTATATTATTTAAAATGGATATAAGATTGTAATATAATCTAATGAAAGTATAGTATTTAAAATGGATATAAGACTGTGATATAAACAAACAATATATTGAACAATTTTGATCGTAAAACTAAATATTAAAAGAAGGGAATAATTGAAAGATTGGAAAGAGAAGTATAAAATATTATTGAGAAGCAGGAGTAATTAGGTGAAAGTTAGATGGATAGTAGAGTGGACTAAGCTATATAAATTAATAAAAATGACAACAGTTACACGCATGGGAAAGAAAATACCATCAAACCCCTCTTTGGCATCAGCATCACCTTCAGGACAGAGATCAATGGATTTGAAGTTAGGAGCAGAAAAAGCAAGTAACCAGCCAATACAGAAATGATACAGATGATACTTCTTACAATTCAAGAAACAATGCTTAAGATGCAAGAGACTATCAATAAAAACCATGAAGAAATGAGAAACAACATGTACAAATTAGAGAACAAATAGGTGAAGTTCAACAAATAATGGGAGAAAATGAACAAAGAATTACAGCGGTTGGAACTAGAATGGAGCAGACTGAAAAAAAATTGGAAGTAGTAGACTAAAAATTAGTAGCCATAAATAAAGATCTAGATGAGTCCATTATAAACCTAGAAATGAAATGCGCTGCTTTGTATCTATGCTTTCAAAATGTGCCCGAAGATAAAGATGAGGATCTGAAAATGATTATGGCAGAAATATTAGCAGAAGTTACTCAACGGGAGATTGGAGAGATTAGAAATGACATGGATGAAATCTATAGAGTATATACCAATTATGCTAGATGTAATAAATTGCTGAGGGAAATACATATTAGGTTTACTAAAAACACGGTAAGAGACTAAGTATACAAAGCAATGAGAGATGAAATTACGACTTATAAAGGTAAACAAATATAGACACTAAAACAGATCCCCAGAAGAATTAGAGAACAAAGGAGGGACTATTGTTTTCTTATAGCACAACTAATAAAACACAACATTCAGATGGCTTATCCCAGAAGGTATGCTCATAACCTGGTGAGAGAAGAAACTCAGAATAGATAGTCTAAGGAAAGTGCAACATTTTAATGATGAATTGACGATTATAGAAGAGGAACTGGGTAGTAAGGAAGAGTTAGAAACCAGAAGTCAGGAAGAACAGCAATTGATTGAGAAGGACTCAGAACAGGAAGAAAGAAACAAGGACAAAAAAGAACAGAATGAAGAAGAGGGGATCAGAACAAGAGCACAGAAGGAAAATAGAATAAATAGAAGACCAAGACAACAATATAAACAATAAGAAAGAAGAAGAAATAAAGTTGCTATCCATAAATATTAATGGACTAATTTTCCAATTAAATGGAAATAAATTTTCACCAACCTCAAGAAACAAAATGCTGTTATAGTATGTCTACAAGAAATGCATATTAAAAGTCAACATATAAATTATTTAGAGCAACCAAAATTAGGAAAACTATTTGTCTCATTGGCAAACTAGGAAAAAAATGAAATAGCAGTGTATATCAAGGAAAAAATAAAGGCAACACAAATATACTCAGATCCAAATGGAAAAATATTAATGATAGAAATTGAGATTCAACAAAAAAAAAGTATTATTAGTGATAATATACGCCACAAATGAAACCAAAAAGAATTTTATAGCAAGGTACTTGAAAAAATAGTAGAATCAGGCCAAGAGAATATTTGTTTAATTGGAGATTTTAACACAGTGGTAGATATAAAGAAGGATTGCAAAAGTACCAAAAAGATAAGAAAAGAAGGAAAACATTACCAAAAACATTTTTGAACTGGTCAATGGGTTGAATCTGTGAGATAGTAGGGGAGAATTAAAAAGACATATTCACATGTTAGGCAACATTTAATTAGGGAGGCATTAATAGAGATTGGTGTAAAATTAAATTAAAACACTATACTAAGATACCGAGCTGGTTTTCAGCTATGGAAGCAATGTTCAATCCAAATACCATGGATGTTTCTAAAATGATTAGGTACAATCAATTATTAGACAATCATAGAAATCTAAAAACAAATCAAAAACTGAAGGAAGAAGGAATCAAGATAGACTGGTGGTCCTACCTGCAGGTGCAAACAAAGTATTAAAAAGATATGGAAGAATTTGGTATAGATATATGTCCTCAACAGCTTGATAAAATCTTACTAGAAATTTATAACTACCTTCTGAAATTTGATAAAGAAGAGGAGGTATAAAACAGACAATGATAGCATGGATGAAAAATTTTAGATATAACATTCAATTAGAGGATTGGGAAAGACTTTGGAAGAGAAATTACAAGTTTTATTTATTTATATTTATTTATTTGATTTGTCAATCGCTTAAAAGATAATAGGTATAAGTATATATATAGTTATGAATACATGAAATGGGTACATATAAGAAAAATAGGACAGGGATGGTAGGCACATTGGTGCGCTTATGCACGCCCCCTACAGACCTCTTAGGAAAGGGGTGAGGTCAATAGTAGACAGTCTAAGGTTAAAGTTTTTGGGGTTTGGGGAAGAGGTTTTTGGGGTTTGAGGAAGTTAACAATGGCAGCCTCATATAGGGAAAACCTTTACAAAATGTTTTACCATTGGCATCTAGCAGCATTGAGATTGGCCAAGATATATGCAAATTTGAGTCCAATAAGTTGGAAGTGTAAACAAACAACAGGTACCTTCTTTCACGTGTGGTGGTTGTGCCCCAAAGCCAAAAAATTCTGGAATAAAATAAAGATTTGGCTGCAAGAAATAAAAAAGGAAAATATGTATATAGATATGAATAATGGAAGATGGAAAAAATCGATGCTACAATGTATTGGAAAAATTGTAAACATGATTTGTGAGTTTTTTTAACTGTAAAAGTTTAATAAAATTTATTTTAAAAATAAGGGGAAAAAAGAGAAAAAAGGGTACGCCTTCAATAGCTTGGTTGTGGCTTCCATCATTTTTTGGCCACCCCTCTGGACAGCCTGGCCAAAGTGCTTCTTGTAATCCCTTAGAAGAGAAGAAAAACAAACGTTTTTAAGTGTGTCATTTTTAATATTCACAAGAATAATTACTTGGAGTGAGTAACATCATTATCCTTGAAGAAATAGAAACAAGGATATTATTTTACATAACACAGTATCTCATATTTCTGTTGCTGCTGCTGCTGCTGCTCCTCACAAATGTGCAGAACACTCAAAGCTCATAGTATGGGACTTGGAGACAGGAAAAGAATTAGAGAAACAGAAAAATGTATAACTGATTATTTATTACTTTATTCAAAGTATGATAGCAGTAAATTTGCATCTTATAATTTGTGTCATTTCATGAACACTGTCTTTGAGCATTTACATATAGTCAAAGCAATTTCAAATTACTTTTTGGGCAATTTTTGTTTGTGTCAGATTGCTATTTGTTGATACATATTATAGAAAAGCTTTGAAATGTATAGCTATAAATATTAAGCGATACTTCTGAGATTTCTTGTGCTACTATGCAAGCAATTTTTATTCATGTTAAAAAAACATCTGGCCATATTTTGGCAAATGATGCTATATAAAATTTGATATCTGTCTTCAATATATGTATTGTATTGCATGGTGGCAGAAGTAATGTCCTGCCTGTCCTAGTGGAAAGAGCCCCTTTCTCTTTCTTGCTGCTACCATTGCTGCTGCTGCAAAAAAAAGTAACTACAACAGACAAGCATTTACCGGATATTATTGAATTGTTGTAAATGGTGGCACCTAGTTAATATTTAGGGAGCCTGTTTTGTAGTGCTTAAGGCATCAGGCCATGAGATATAGTCCTGCCTAGGCACACAGCCAGTTGAATGACCTTGGGCCAGTCACTCTCAGCACTAGGAAGGAGGCAATGGCAAACCAATTCAAAAATCTTGCCAAGAAAAGTGCAGAAATCTGTCCAGACAATTGCCAGGAGTCAACATTTTAGAGCTGTAATCCAGATTAATATCCTGGAAGAAAAGCAATAGCAAATCACTTTATTCTGTTATCAAAAAAGGATGTGGGCATTATTGATTTATTCTATAATAAATAGAATTTGGAATAGAACTACCCTACCAGGTCTTCAATGCCTTCTGGAAGAGTATTAGAGTAGGGGCCATTCTAATCTCTGGGGGGATGATGTTCCAGAGGGAGGGAGCCACCACAGAGAAGGTTCTTCTTCATGGTTCCACCAGGTGTATCGCTCTAGGGGATGGGACCCACAACATTCTTTGCCTTCCTGTTCTGGTGGGTTGGGTAGATATGACTGGCAAGAGATGGTCCCTCAGATAACCTGGTCCCAAGCCATGAAGGGCTTTAAAGGTATCAACCAGCATCTTGAATTGCACCCGGAAACAAATTGGCAAGCAATGCAGCTCCCATAGGAGAGGTGA
Source organism: Bungarus multicinctus (assembly GCA_023653725.1). Lineage (NCBI taxonomy): Eukaryota > Metazoa > Chordata > Lepidosauria > Squamata > Elapidae > Bungarus > Bungarus multicinctus. Next base: position 34,039,242 of record CM042848.1, read on the forward strand.
TACATGTGCACACCAAGGTCTGCACAAAACCAAGTGGGTTGGCTGCATCAACTTGAGCTTCCAGATGCTCTTCAAGGGCAGCACCCTGGAGATTATGTTGCAATAGTCAAGACGGAAATAACTAGGGCATGAGTGACAATGAGTAGGGATTGTCAGTCCAGGAAAGGGCTTACAACCCACAGTTGCACAAAGGCCCTCCTGGCCACAACTGCCACCTGCTTTTCAACCAGGAGTCATGTATTCAGGAGATTCCCCAAATTACACACTGGATCTGTTTGGGGTAGTGCCACCTCATCCAAGACCAAAGGTGGCAATTCTCCCTAGGCCAAAGAATTCTCCCTAGAGCCACTTGCCAGGATTCAGTTTCAACCTGTTGCTCCCATCCAGCCCCTAACAGCCTCTAGCACTGCAAGAGGGAGGACCCAACATCACTTAACTCACCATGGGCTGAGACATACAGCTGAATATCATCAGCATATTAATGATACCCCAGTCCATGGATGGACTGATCTCACCCAATGGCTTCATATAAATGTTTATATTTAAATTTTCATTTAAATATGATTCTATGACCTAAGATAGGAGAAAGTGTAGGCCAAGAAAAAAATGTATGATTGAAAGATGGTATATTTTTTCTGAAATGGTATAGAATAGAACAAGCAGGTCCAGTTATGCTCCCTTGGCAATAGACTGAAATCTGCAATTGTCTGCAGTTTCAGTCTGTGCTTGCTTCTGGAGAGCCCTGATCTACCTGATTTGGGGCTGAAGCCACCTCATAGAGGTGGCGGAGAAAGGGGAGAATGCCAGCTGAGTTGAGGGGAGCTGCATTCCTCCTCCTGGCGAGGTATAAAACTCCAAAGGCAGATGAAGCGGTGGCCAAAATGGCCATCACAAGGAGGAAAATCTGACTGTACAAGAATTGTGCAGGAGCAGAAAAGGAGAACAGCTTGGGGGACCGGGCTAAGCAGGATTAACATCTGAATACAAGGTACCCTGGAGCTAAAATACTTAAGAATTCTTTGGAAAAGACTTTTAAAGCTGCGGCAAAGAAGAGGGGGGAAAAAAGATCTGATAACTGGAAGCGGCTTTGAATTTTGAAAGAAAAGTTAGAAGAGGAATATAGTGAAAATGAACCTGACACTAAATAGGCAAACTTAAAGCTGAAATTGAAAGTGTCAAAAGGCAAACAAGGAGCTTTTTAAACTTAGAAGCCAGAAAAGAAGAAAAATCAGAAAAAGGGAAAAAGGGGATGGAACTTGGACATACTAAAGAGTGCCACCTGATGCTAAAAGAAATTAATGTGAACTTTTAAAAGACTTTTAAAGAATAATGAAGTAAATGATATTTTGCTACAATCAAATAGAGCCCCTGGAAAGTGAAAGTGGAGCTTGGAACTTTGTAACAAAGAAAGAAACAAGAAAAAACTGTTCTGGAATTGTTTGATGATTTTGGAAACTTTGAACATTGGATTATTACTGGATACAATTGAAATTTATTCTGGGAAGCAATCTTATAGAATTTGGTTGTATAAAAGTACTGGGAAGTGTTGAAAGATGGCAGAACTTTACTTGGAATTGAAAATGGAATTTTAAAATATGAAGGAACAATTGCAACTACAATGAGAATCGTTTGGCTTTCCTCTGCAATTTCTGGAAATGGCAGTTTTGGACTATGAGGCTCAGCGAAAAACTTCAGAGGAAGAAGAAGACTTGAATAAAGGAGAGGCCATATTTAATTTTAAAAAATTGAGACAACGAGGTTTGAAACTCAAAAAGGGGGGAAAGGGACTTAAAAATTGGAGATTAGAGGAGGTAATCAAAAAAAGGAACAGCATGAGAAATAAACAAAATATACGGAAAGAGCAGAAGGGAGGATTACAGAAGGAAGAGGGAGGGGGACAAAAATTGGAGTGAGAAAAAGAGGGAAAAAATAAAGGGGAAAAGAAGTTATAAAAACAGAATCAGGAAATAAAGATTTATGGGAAATGAACAAGAATTAAAGGGAATAATTTGATTGATAGACACAGAGATAATGGTTGAAAATACAACTAAAATAGAGGATTCTGCATGGTGATAAGGGATTGTATAAATATTTTAGAAATAAGAAATTATATAGAAAACAGGAAAATATACATAATTAAAATGAAAGATGAAACGGGGATTGTTACTTAATGGAATGCTATAATAGATAACAGACCAA